>OY728136.1:102072022-103322022 GCA_963277665.1 Viscum album | reverse complement strand
ATATTGTTTACCAAATTTATTGTTTCTTTGGATGTGATCCATATGATGTGATTTGATGTGAGGCTTGGATGATTTTTGGAAAATGAGATGTGGGTCGGAAGACATGTGTTTATGGTTATAGTAAATTATATTTATTATGAGATGCATGGTGATAGGAATGAAAGTGTTTTGGATAATCCTAGTTATTTAGGAATTCAATGAAGATGCAATTTCTCGTTGATGGGATTAAGGATATGATGCTTTCTTGTTAATATGTTTAAATTTCATTTGGTTTTATTGATTGTGCATCTTCACTACATTAAATACTACATGATTTGATTTATTTTTCGTGTTTATACTTCCCCTAATGGTAAATTTGGATGTTTTAATTTTTTTTATAATTAATGAATGGTAAATGAATAATTAATTTTTTAACTTATCGTGTAGGTTCTTGGGGAAATAAAAAAGATATCAATATTGAGAAACCATGGACTCGATTGGATTATTCCTAGAGGTCATGGACATGGAATTGATAGATAAGGAAGTATAATTTAGATTATTGATATCAATTATATAATTAACTGACAACTCAAAGGAAAGAAAATATGAAACTAATTAATTTACTTATCCATTCATTCTTGTTTACTTAGAGATTATCTAGTTCTCAGTGGTGGTGGATTAATGTCCATGGTTCAATAGTTTATCTTGAGATTAAAACAATGTTAATTCCAATATTTTGGCTATGATCTATTATATATATTGTACGTTTTTATGTAATATGCTACCCCAACCATACCCGTAGGGTATCCAAAACCCACTGGTCTATGTTGGGGTGTTTTCCTCATTCTTCAAGATAGTGAGGGATGAATGAATAAATATCACCTCTATCCTCATTCTGTTATCATGTAGTATTATGTGATAGATTGGATGGTGGTTATCTTTCCCATATGTTAGTATATAGGGGTGTGATTGACTATTTTTATTTCACACACATGTATCTCTGAATATAATATCATGATTATTATTATAGGTATGATATGTATTGGTTGTGATGTATTGAGGTACAACTGTAACGTCCCAGGTAAATAAAGAATAGAACATATTTCATATTTATTAATGTTTTCAATTATATATTAATTTTACATTATGGGAGTTGCTGTGTTTGATAGCGTACCTGATACGCAAAAAAGGTTTTCTTTGAAATCTAACATTACGAATTAAAAATATAATATTATTATTTTAAATGGTTGTTAAATCCTAGCCATTTTATTGGTATGAATGAAAAAAACTAACTATAATATGATTATACATGTTTGTTAAATGTATTAATATTTATCCAATAATTGTTGGAGGCTTAAAATGTGAATGAATCTAATTTTAAGCATAATTTGAATTAAAAGGCTGATTTACCACCTTTTAATAGAGAACTCTTGTTAAATATAATTTTGGTCACTATAATACATTATATTTTACCAAATAAATCCATTTTTTAGAATGGGGACATAAAAATTTGATTTGTGTATATTTTAGGAATTCTTCTGATAAAGTTCATTTTCTAATGAATATTAAAAAATATTGTATTTTAATTCATAACATTATTTTATTCTAATTTATTTATATGGTTAGGTTGTATTTTTAATTAAATTTAATGTGTAATTAGAATATATTTTTACCATTTAATCCAATGTTGTTCATTGTAATAAATTTCACTTTGAAATACGACATAAACAAGTGTCAATCTTTTGATAGTTATTGTTTCTTAAAAATACACTATTTGTTTTAACAACGGGAATTAATTTTAAATTAATTAATGCGAATTCTATGTTTTGAATTTATAAAAATAGACATCATTTTTTAATTCTGATTATAAAATAATGATTAGCAATATTTTTTGGTATTTTTCTGAAAAACATCAATTTTTGATGAATAGTGAAATCACTTAGTAGTAGTTAATAAAACTAACATTTTCATTTAAATGAAATTTTACCGCTTTCATGAATTGATTTTGAAAATTTGACATACATGGTTGTTATCAAGAATTAAAATTTGGTTCAACAAGATTAAAATAATTTTTGGTGATTAGTAACTTTTAACTTTTATTTACAACGGTTTAAGGTAAATAGGGTAATTCAAGGTAAAAAGAATATTGTAATAATTAAAAATTACCTTAAAACATTTCCTCAACTTATTAGATAAGTAATGGACGACCATGGGAATATTTTAGTCTATTTGGGACCCCATGTAACCACTTATAGAAGATAATGACACTTTAGATTAATTAATTTAATGTAATGGAAAAAATAGAATAAAAAAAATCTTGTAGTATATTAATTTTAATATGGTGTTGTATAAATTGTATTTTAAAATATAAATATTAATTGGAAAGATAAAAAGATTTTCTACAACATGGTTGTTTTTTTATAATTTTGAGACATCACATAAATTAAATTATTTATGACACAATAATGATGTAGTATTTGGCTCATTACTAAAAGATTTAAAAAAATATGATTATAAATATTAAAATAACATCCAAAACCTGTACAATTCCCATTGGATGATATTATTTCGAATATGAGTTATCTTATCTTTGACAATAATTATTTTTGGATCTTTAGAAACTGAATATCATTATATAATAAAATAATAATATCACACTTTGCTGAAGAGCCCCACCTCTCCCTTATAAAAGAAGAACACTTATAACCAATTACTCACACCTCTCAAGCCTTTTATATCATCCAAACTCTGCCCAATTAAGCTCCCTAAATACCTCTACTCCTCTTAGAATCCTTACCTTAGTCATAAGGCACTTCAAGAAGACCATTGGTCCAAACCAAAGGGAGTTACCCAAATTAAAAGTAATTGTTTCTCTTAAATTGTTTTCTTTTTTTTACTTCTCCAAACCCTAACCTCTTTTTATTCCATTATTTTTTAAAAAAATAAGTATCATAAATATTATAGTTTGTTTTTATGAGAATTATTTAAACTACGCTTACACACACCGACATCTAATGGGTGATAAACATAAGGTTTTTGTGGATGGAAAACTAACTCCTCATGAAACGATGATTGGTCAAATACCTCCAACTGCCTCTCATGGTGGCCATTTATGATGGCACTGTATTTATATATGATATATATTATGTTTATTTTTTCTTTATTCTACAGTATTTTTTCATTTATAGTAATACTTTATGGTTTCCATAGTGGGTAAATATGATAATCTCATTAGAGGAAGTGCAGACTACCGCCCCTCAAAGTGATATGACTCGTTAATGCCTTTTGTTGGTAGTATAAAGGATAGAGTTAATAATATTGTATATGATATTATACTGTAATTATAATATAAATATGTATCATTTTGTTTTTAATTACATTAAAATAAGAAATAGAAGTAGCCTTCATTAGTCCGTCTGGCTTACCGTCTCCATGAACGGTGCATTTCATTTCTTACCTCTAAATGTTATGTACTATTAAAAATATATGTATATACTGGATATATAATATATATGATTTCAAAATAATTGATATCATTCTTGAATATAATGGATATCTTACCACACGAACAACTTTTAATTATATGGTGTTCATTTTTTTACTCAAGTACAAAATATCGACAAATTGATCGTTATTAACTTAAATGATCACATAATGTTTATAACAAGGTAATAAGTAATATAAAAGGAAAAATAAACTTTAAAAATTTTCTTAAGAAAGTTAAAATTAAAATTAGTTTATTATCCACGAGATTAAATAAAAATGGGTCAGGTCAGACACAAGGTAAGGGATTTCCTTATCTCACATTTAATTCTGTGATATTTCCATTTTTTCCACTTATTCATTACATGTGGTGTATTTTGTACTTCCATTTGATATATATTATCATGATTATCATTATATTAAAGGTATTCTATGATTCATTTTGTTGTTATTAACTTTTGGTCATACAACTCGATTAATTACAATGTGGTAAGGGGTTTTCATATCACTTTTTATTCCCGTGAGATTCATGCTATAATGGACACTATTAAGTTTTTTGTGGTGTATGTACTTTCCAAGATTGTATTCATTGTGTAATATACTTTAGTCTATGGGAATTTACATTTTCATTTTTTGACCCTTCTTTCATGGGTTTTATGTATCGTAAGTTACCAAATCTGTAAGGGAACCTTTTGACCCAATTTTTATTTCTTGGGTAAATCTCTAAATTCTTGATTATGTCATGATATGATTATGTGGGGAATCACTATTTATTATTTGTGCAGTAATTTTCACTACCATTTCTATGGATATAATTTTGATGCACATAATCACTCCATTTATAAATTCTCAACTCATCGATATGATCATGATAAGAGTAATTTTAACTCAATCTCTATTTATTGTGTTAAACAACCAATTCATTGGTGTTGGTTTTAAAAGAAATTTTTTGAATTTACTCTGATTTATTTACACTAAATTTCCAATCATATTGAGTGTATTTATAATTTTCATACATAACAATTTCGTTGATTTATTCTTAACCAAATGATACAGTTTTTATATGAGATTTCATTAATAATTTTTTTGTTGTTATACACCAAATCACATTTATTTGGTTTATATAGTGTACTCTCACATATTTTATAATGAATTACATTATTAAAATGATATTAAAATTTTCTGATTAAATGTTATTCCTTAATTATTTGTATTCAATCGTCTCTCATTTTGATAAAAAAACTCTTTAACTAAAATGTGGTTTTAAATATTTTAATGATTTATTCTTATAAATCTTTATATTTAATTTCCATGTTTTAAAAATGGGTTTTAGGATTAATTTATTTGGAAATTAATGTTTAAAAATGATAATACATTTAAAATCATCATTTTGGTATGGGACACTTTGATTCAAAAATCTATTTTTAACTGGTTTTGAAAATGATTTGATAAAGCATTGTTTATTTCAATATCTTGATTTGATATATTGGAATGAGGAAATGTTATCTTTCCTTTATACTTGTGTTTTGTGTTATGATTATTTTATGGTTATTGGGCATGCTTTACATATATGGGTGGTTCCGTGATAAACCTAGGGCGGATGAGCCTGATATAGCTCTCTAATGCATTGGGTAATGTAATGGAGGTAAACATGATTTTTCTCCTAATAGATTTAAGCAATTTACTGTGATGGGTATTCCAAGTGTAACTCCCTATTTAGCTATGATAGCTACAATGTATGTTTGATATGTATTCCATAAGTATCCTTTATAATTTATGATTGTTGTGTGTTATTCATAAATCTTATGATTTCGTAAGGTATGATATGATTGAAAAATATAGTTTCATTGATTTTTATTTATTTATGGGATAATGTTTTCCATTCATGATTATACGACCCTTACTGAGAATTGTATGTTCATCCCATCTTTTTTAAATATTTTCCATAGGACTTAATGATTAATCGGGGAAAGGATTGGATCATAGAAAAGTCATGCTATCTTAAATATTAAACTAGACATGTTTCTTTTTAAGAGTATTATTTTATGAATAATGGATACTGAATAGTAGTTTCTACTTGTAATATTCATGTTGTTATGTAATATTTATGGCCCAATTCTTTAAAACTCTATACCTGAAAAGATTCTCAATGTGAACTATTCATTTAATTCAATATTGTGTAATGTTATAAGGTCAAGTACTTATCGTTTGTATCAATTGTAGGTTTAGAAAAAATTAGGGATTATGAGTTTTTTTCGACCCATGGTTAGTACTTATATCTATTATTTCAGTTAAATCCTTGTTTTAAAAATTTTTCAGATAAAGGAAAGTCAGTTACAAATGGAAGGAGGAGGATCTCAAACGGCATTCCTATCTCTTCCGGATGACATGCTTGAAATATTTATTGCAAAGTCATGTTTAGATGATTGTGAATCATTTTCTGGAATACCACTCACTTGCAAGAAGTTGTTTGAGATATTAAACACCACCACTATACCTCGTTATCATCGTGGATTATGGGTTGTATTTAGATAAATCCTATTTTCACAATATTCTCTTATTTTCAAGAAAGGTAAATATTGTCAAGGCATTTTATAATATTTTACCTTATCACATGATTTTGAAGAATATTATGATTAAAAAAAGGTGCTGAATAAGGATACCCATTCACAACCTATTTATATTTTCTTTTAATATATAGTCTCTCAGCCCATACCTATAGTATTTTAAAAGGACCATTAATGAAATTTTCAACTCAAATTCGGTCCAACTGTTTTAAAGAAATATTTTTTAATTGGATGTTTTGAAATTATTTGTCATACATGATTATTTTTCAAAACAATTTTTTTGTGAACACCCATATGACCATTGTTTACAAGGTGTATTTGGAAGGAGGAAGAAAATTATTTTGAAGGATCTATATGTCATTTTTTTAATTCGTGGACCTTCTACAAAAATGATTAAGATGATGATGAAAACAAATGGACACCATGATCAAGGTATGATGTTCTTCATTTTGGGGATCGTTTTATTCTATCATATGGTGGTGAAATAATAATTCATGAATTAATATGTTGACATCCTAATGAATTTAGATGAAAAATAGAGGTATAAGAAAACCATTGAGGATAAAACATATTAGTGTTATTTTTTGGTTTTTATAAAATTGACATCTCGTAGGATGGGTGACAACCCGTCGCATCCAGCAAGGATGTAGGAATCAGACCCACAACCGAAGGGACACAACTGTGCATCGCCTACCACTATCCTACTTGATGTTCCTGGTTAGTATGACTAATTATTTTAGTAAAATGTTCATATGGAACAAGAATAAGTTGATTTTTGGAACTTAAGTTTTTTCAAATGGATATACATAGTATAGAAAAATGATTTAGTGATTAATTGATAAAGCTTATTATGGAAGACATTATCTCTTTTGAGGAAACATTATATGCCTAAGGAAGAGAGAATACTATGGATTTCAATCATAGAATAATGGTTCAAATTTTTGTTTGGAAGAATCTATGTTTTTATTGTGGACATATGAAGATTTAGATTATTTATGAAAATGATTATCCTATCATGGAAAACATGTGATTTGGTTAATTAATTTTCAAAATGAAACTTTATGAGTAATTGTTGTTATTTGGAGATAAATGTTATCTTGGAAGACTATGTAATTAAATCCTTATGATATTTGGGTTTCTATCTTAATTTGGATCAATTTTGATGTATTTTACAGAATGTTGTTTATTTTAATGGTATTTGTTGAACTTTGGATTTTGTTTGAAAATTTTTGGAGAATAAGAGTAGTTTTTTTCTTTTTGTAAAAGATTATCCTTTATGGGTATTATCTGATCTTGTAATAACAATTTTGGTTTTAGTTGATGTATAAATACAAGGAAAATATATAGTTCATATTTTGTGGATTATGTGATCATGAAGAGGATTACTCTTGTTCTTTTGATGTGACCAAGTCTTTTGGAATTCTCCTTGTTTGGAGAAAATATATGTTTTTGGTAGAAACTTATTAAAGGATAAAACTCTACTTAAAGGTAATTATATTTCCTTATGTTCTTATTCTATATAGTAAATGAATTCATCCAAATTATGAAAAGTAATGTAGAAGAAAAACATTTTTGGTTTGTGTTTCCTGCTGTGTAATCAAAGACCATTTAACAGTTTATATGTTTGTGATTTTCTGGTGGTTAACTTTCTCCTAATAACTTTTTCTATCACTCTCTGTCTGAACATGACCATTTGTCCTCTCTTCTATATCCATGTTCTCCTACATGTAATCCTAGTATGAGTTATCTCTGGTTACCATTGTACTTTTATTTCCTTCTTTTAAAGTGATAGTTTTACTGACTCTTTTCTGATGTGGGTCTTTTAATAAAGTTTCTGTGCCCAGTTTTAAAATTGCTAGGACACAATTTCCAAAATTGGGGAAGGATGTAACATCCAAAGTAAATAAAGAATAAGACATATTTCATATTTATTAATATTTGTGAATTAAATTTTAATTTTACTTTAAAGGGGTTGCTATGTTTGATAGCGTACCTAATTCATAACAATGACTTTCTTTGAAATATTACATTGCACACTAATAGTATAATATTATTATTTTAAATGTTAGTTAAATCTGAGCCGTTTTATTGGTAAGAATGAACAAATATACAAACTATATGATTATACATGTTTTTTTAAATGTATTTACATTTATCCAATGAAATTTAGACGTTTAAAATGTGAATGAATCAATTTTTATCATAATTTACATTAAATGGAAGATTTACACCCTTTTAATAGAAAAACCTCATTAAATATAATTTTGGTCACTTTAATACATTATATTAGACCAAATAAAATCCTTATTTAGAATGGGGACATTATAATTTACTTTGTGTAAAATTATGAAATTTTTCTAATAAAGTTCATTTTTTTAATGAATAGTGAAAAATATTGTATTTTAATTCAAAAATGTGTTTTTATCTAATTAATTTATATGTTTAGCTTATTTTTTTAATTTGTTTTAATGTTTAATTAGATTATATTTTCACCATTTAATCCAATTTTGGTCATTGTAATTATTTTCACTTTGAAATTGGGCATAAATTAGTGTCAATCTTTTGATAGTTATTGTTTCTTAAAAACACGCTATTTGTTTAAACAATGGAAATTAATTTTAAATTAATTAATGCCACCTCTTTGAATTATGGAAAATAGAAATCATTTTTGAATTTTAAATATCAAATAAATCTTTGGCTGAATTTTTGGTATTTTTCTAAAAAACATTAATTTTGATGAATAGTGAAATCACTTAGTAGTAGTTAAAAAAACTGACATTTTTGTTTAAATAATATTTTACCAGTTCCTTGAATTGAATATTGAAAATATTACATACATTGTTATTATTAAGAACTAAAATGTGGTTCAATAAATTAATATAATTTTTTTGAATAGTAACTTTTGACTTTTATTTACCATGATTAAAAGAAAATTGGGCAATTCAAGGTAAAAAGAATATTGTAATAAATCAAAATTACCTTAACACATGTTATAACCTTATTGTATGAGTAATGTAATACCATGGACATATTTGGGTATTTTGATGACTATAAATGTTTGTTTGAAATATAAAAATATTTCCTACATCATGGTATTTGTTTTATAATTTTTAGTCATCACATAAATTAAATTATTTTTGACACAATAATGATGTAGTATTTACCTCATTAATAAAAGATTTAAAAAATTAAGATTATAAATATTAAAATAACCTCCAAAACCTATCTAATTCCTATTGTAATATATTATTTCTAATATGATTCATCTTATCTTCGACTTTAATGATATTTGGACATTTAGAAACTAAATATCATTAAATAATAAAATAATATTACAACACTTTCATAATGAGCCCCTCCTCTCCCTTATAAAAGGAGACCATTTCTATCCAATTAATCACACCTTTGAAGCCTTTTATCTCATCCATACATTGACTAATTAATCTCTTTACATCCCTCTCCTCCTTCTAGAAGCCTTACCTTCTGCAGAATGCTCTTCAAGAAATCCATTGTTTCAAACCAAATAGATTTACCCAAATTAAAGGTATCAGTTTCTCTTAAATTGTTTTCTTTTATATTACTTCTCCAACCACTAACCTCTTTTTATTCCATTATTTTGTAACAAAACTAGTATCTTCAATATACAAGTATGTTGTTATACGAAGGATTCGAACTACACATACACACACCTCTATCTAATGGGTGAAAAACATAATGTTTTATTGGATGGAAAACTAACACCTCGCAAAATGATGATTGTTCAAATATCTCCAACCGCCTCTCATAGTGGCCATTATAATGGCACTATATTTATATATGATATATATTATGTTTATTTTTTTGTTATTCTTCTGTATTTTTTTCATTTATAGAAATACATTATGGTTTCCATAGTGAGTAGATATGATAATCTAATTAGAGGAAGTGCAGACTACCGCCCCTCAAAGTGATATAACTCGTTAAGGCCTTATGTGGGATGTATAAAAGATGTAATTAACAATATTTTATATTATATTATACTGTAATTATAATATAACTATGTATAATAATGTTTTTATATCCAATAAAATATGAAATAGAAATGAAAGTAGCATTCATGCGTACATACGGCTTACCGTCTCCATGAACGGTGCATTTCATTTTTTACCTCTGAATATTATGTACTATTATAAATACATGTATATACTGGATATATATTATATCTAAATCATTAATATAATTATGAATGAAGTGCCCAGATCAATGTGAATCACTGAGAGGGGGAGGGGGTGAATCAGTGATCCTTTAAAACTTTTTACTAATTGATTCTTAATCAATTAAACCTCTATGGCTGGTTAAAGCCTCGATCCACTCATCTTGTATCTCTCAGCCTTTCCTCAAGTAATGCAGTAAATGTAAAGGCACAGGACACAAGGATTTACAAGGTTCGGCACCAAAGGCCTACATCCTTGCCATGCTCTCCCAGCATGGATTCTCCCATTATAATCTGTTAGTATTACAATGGTCGATACAGCTTCCCACCGTATCTCTCCTAAGTCCCACAGGAGGGTCTTTATACTGCTTCACACAGTGTTACCAGAGTCCCACTGGCCTGGTCCAGAATCCCACTGAAGACTTCTTCTCCCTGAGTCCCACAGGGTCTTCTCCTGGCTCCTCGAGTCACACGAGTAGCTCTTCTTCTCTTTAAGCTTCTTCAAGTATCCTCAGCAGCCTGGAATAAAGGCTGCTGGCCTTGCTCTTCTTCTGATCACTTGTGGTGAACAGGTCTTCTCGTCTTGCTCATGCTTTATCACCTTCTTCTAAGGATGACCCGACCTCTCTCTTCAAGAATCTTCAACAGCCTCTGGTAAGGTCTGTTGGTCTTGCTCAGCAACTTCTGATCACTTCTCTTGATCAGGCTCTTCTCAAATACTGAAAACTCAGACAAACAATATCTTTCACTTCAGTCTGGCTCAGTCTCACTTCAAAACAACATCATGCACTGAATGCATGGTAACTCTGAATCCTCATGCACTGATTTCATGGCTTCTCAAAACTCTTCAAGAACTCCTGGTCTTGGACAACTCAGATGCACACAGCCTGATTTAGCTTTTTTTCACGTGTGCACGTGCATGCATGCAAGCATGCACTTCCCCTTTCCTCTTCTTGGTGCAGTAGACCCACAAAGGGTGTAACACTTCAAGCACACACCAACTTCTCAAACTTGAACTTCACACTTTGTTCAATGTGTTTACAAACTTAAATGTGTGTTCTACTTTGTGTGAGTCTTCTTCTTCTTCTAAGTGTGTCCACTCCACTTAGAGCACACACATAGGTTCGGCCTTGTTGTCTTTTTGCACACACTTGTTTCACTTTGCTCACTCTTGAGACTTGGCCTATTCTCCTCTTCTTAAGGGTGTTCTTCAAATTGCATACACAAGGTGCAAGCCTTCCTCATTTTGCACACACCCAAGGCTACGGCCTTCTCTTGTTCACTTTGCACACAAGGCACTAAGCCTTGGATTCTCCCTCTTTGCACAAGCTACTGCCCGTAGGGCCTTCTCCAATTCTTAAACACACTCAAAGTGTTGTCTTCCACTTCACTTGGTACACAAGGCACTAAGGCCTCCTCTTCTTGCACACCCCAAAGGCTACTGCCTCTTCTTCAAATGCACACACAAAGTGTGTTCTTCAATTTGGCACATCCACAAGGTATGGCCTCGGGTTCTCCTTGCACACACAAAAACGTAGGGTCCTCTTACTCCATTTGCACACACACGGCCACAGCCCTTCTCTTGTTTTGTTAAGCACACACGGCCTCGGGACTTCACTTCCTCTTCAAGGCGTGCAAGGTGTGAGTTCACCTCGGGTGTAGCTGGCCGCGCAAGTGCTTGGAGCACAAGGGCGCGCAAGTGTGCACTGGCCGCGGGGCACCCAAGTGCAACACCCGCATGCACTACCTCCTGCCACGCAGGTACACGGGCAGTGAGGGTTCCAACCTCGAGCGCGCAAGGAGATGCGGCTGGGGTTCTTCCTGTCGCGCAAAGGAGGCGCGCAGGGGACCTTCGGGCCTCGGGTGGCACCGGGACTTCAGCCGCGCAAGTGTGCGCAGGGCTTCTTTCTTCTCAAGGCAGAGAGCTTCACGGGACATTGGATTTTCAACAAAGGATCAGCAAGCATTTTGAGAGCCTCGGATGCTCCTTTTATAGGCAAGAGATGCCTCACATGATCCGCGTGATTGCAACTTAAATTCCCGAAGATTTCGGATCTTGTAAATCTTTAAAAGAGCCGCAAATCCTGTTTTTATTTTCTGTTTCACGCGGGATCACTTCTCCTTGTTTTCCTCTTCACGTGCATGCGACTTAGAACGCATGCAAGCCTTCGGTTTAGGCGTTCGAGCAACGTGGCACGCCCTCGGCAACTTTGTTTTCCTCGGCCTCGACCGAATTCTTTCTTGATGCATGCATGCAACATTTTAATGCATGCATGAGTTCGTTATGGCCTAACGATCACAAAGGAGGTCTCGGTTTGCTCGGAGATGGCCGGTAACTCAAAAACTGTGCTCGGGTTGCTCCTGGTTCGACGGTGCTTGCGGGTGGCTTCGGACGATCTCGGGGTTGAAGACGGATGCTGGGCCGTTGGATGCGGTGATCAAATAAGCATCAATGGCCAGGATTGGAACAGGGCTCCGCGGATGCATCGGGCGGCCGAGATCTGCCGCGAGATCGCCTGGACGGCTGAGATTTGCTCCCGGGTGAAAATTCCGCGTCCCACATCGAAACGGGCCGCGATTTTTCCGCGGCTTATCAACCATCCGCTCCCCTTAGCTCGGCAATTGAACTTCCAACCCTCTCGGTGCCGCCCTGCACCGAGTTCTCCCTGCGGGCGCGCTCTGCACCCACTATGCTCCCTGCGGGCGCGCCACTGGCGCCCACTATGCGTGCCCTCGGGCGCGCGCGCTGCGCGGGCTTCATCACCGCGTAGCTCGGGGCTTATACACGGCCCCGCACTTGCCTCAGGGAGAGCCTTGGACTTGAGGGTTCCCCATGGGCGTGGCGCCTTAGGCCCATATGTGCCTTGGGTGATCCCTCAGCTGGCCTCCTTGGTGGCATATTTTTGGCTAAGTGTTGAATTAAAACACTATTAAAAACAAAGTTCTCCATATGAAACATGCCAAACCAAGTGCCCTTCTTTCTTCCTCCCATTTCTTCATTTCTTCTTCATAAGAATTCTTCCAATCTCCTCAACATTTATTTATCACTTAGGACTGAAAATTCTTGAAGGTTCTTCTTCATCAACTGAGCTCCTTAGTCAAATAGATTCTTCAACGTTCTTCATTGATCTAATCAGAGATCAAATTGGATCTTCTTCAAATTCACATGCACTAAATTATAGTGCATGGACTTCTTTAATCCACTTCATCCACTTAGAACGTATGGATGGATCACTTTCAACTCCTCATGCATTGTCACTACAATGCATGGTCTTCTAATCATGTTGTGACATTGTATCATCAGGATACAAGTTCTTTGAACTTGAAGACCAGTTCAACAATCGTCTGAAGTAACTAGAGAATGTTTCAACCATCATCTCCTATGTCACTTAGTGAATCTCCTAAGTGACATGCATCTTAGTACCATGGCCATTCTCCATTCATCACCATCACCATCACAACCTTTGTCATTCACATCTTGACAATTCTTGACATCCATTCATTCTAAGACAACAACATGTCTCATTGACAACAAATGCAACACAGTGCACTTCAATCTCCCCCTTGTATTTGTTGTCAATACACTCCTTTAGCACATATGAATGGGTTAATATGTGTGCCAATATTTTCTCCCCCTTATTGGCAATCAAATGCAAAGGTGTGGTGTGGTTCACTTTCAAAAATATTTCTTCCTCCCATTGAATAACATCTTCTTGAAAATCACTAAGAGAGGGATGATGTCACATGTTCACTTGAGCAATGAACCTTTAGTAAATCAGCTCTAAGTCTACATGGGCTAACCTGGTGTAGAAAACAAGAGTGATATGACCAAGGAATTCAAAGCTGTCCATAATTCTCTACACATGTGAGATCATGCTTAGGGGTTTGAAATTTTTCAGATATAACAATGAATTTGCTAAATCCTGCACAACTTCACAAAACTCATTATAATTTTCAGGTGCACAGATAAAGCTTCCCCTTTCATACATTTGACTTCAATCCATACTCCCCCTTAATTGACAAGATAAACTCAATTAAGAAACAAGGGATGAAATTATGATTGGAATACCTTCACTTTTCTCAAGATGGTATTAATCTCAGAATCCCATCTTCTTCAGATTGGCTCCCCCTCAAGGGGTGCACTCCATTCTGTCCAAACCACTCTCCAGATGAGAATGATCATCATCTTCAATTCCCTGCAATGTTAGCACATGTAAATACCAGAAGTATTTGGGAATAAGATGGAACCTCCTTGGTTCATCAATGTGAACAACAAGGTTGAGAAGATTCTCTCAACCGAGATGTCCCATTTTCACCATTCTTCACACTTGCACATCTGATTTTCTTTGATGTTTGTGCTGGTGTGGATCTCAACACATCTTCATGTGAAATCTTTTGTTTACTTTTTTCCTTAGCAATTGCCAGTGCTTCATCTTCAGCTCTTTTCAGTTCTCTAGCAAGTTGCAACTGATTTGGCCATATGACTAACAAATCATTTGGAAGTGAGGCCTCAGTTTTGGAAATTCCACATGGTTCTTTTGATACTATTAAGACACCTTTCTTAGGCAACTTATTTTCATCCAATCCCTTCTGCTTCTTCTGGATTGATTGTCTGTTTGAGTCCAGTCTGCCTCTATTGAATTTCATGGCTTGTTTACAAAGATCCATGATATGTTCTTTCTTGCCATAGTAGAAGCATATATTCTTGGTGTTCCTTCTGGATGCATCACCCTTCTTGGATTTAGACTCCAAGGACTTCTTTTCCTTTTTCAAAATCTTCTTGGGAGAATCTTCCACTTTCTTATGCTTGCTTCCCAAGGATTCCATTTTAGCCAGGTTCAGTGATCTACTCTTCTTTTTAGCTCTGGATACAGTTGGAGATTGACATGTATCATTTTGACCACTTTTGCAATCATCCCAGATGTTGTCAAGTAATCCAAATCTATTTGCAGTAAACAGATGTCTCTGGAACTGTGGATGTTGCTTCTTTTCTTCTGGCTTGCTCCCCCTTGGAATGGGCTTCCTTTGTGCTTTGACATTTAGTGGATTGTACCAACAATCCTTTGCACAGTGCCCATACTTATTACAACACCAACATTGACCCACAAATCTTGACTTCTTCAGTCCTTCTGATTTTAGGGTACTTTTCTGGAGCTGCTGTGTTGTTTCAGGAGAGCTTTCTTTCCTCACCTTCCTCATCCAGATGGATGGAACCTTCTTCTTAGAAGATATTGCACTTTCACTAGAGGATTTCCTTCTCTTAGAATCATCCTGCTCAAAGCTCACTTGAGTGGCAACATTTCTTCTTCCAACTGTCTGGGAGGCTTGGGCTTTGGGTGATTGCTGATTTTTCAATATCACCTCCAGTTCTAAGCATTTCATATTGAGGGAGTTCTTCTCATCCTCAATAGTTCTTAGCCTTCCTTCCCATTTCTCTTCCAGCTGCTTTATCTGGTCTTCATGCACCCTTTTTATTTCTAGCAATGAATTGTCCAGCTCCTTCACCCATTTGACTTTGTCTTCTAGTTGAGCATCTTTGTCAACCATTGAAACTCTGTGCAATTTTTCCAGTGCATGGAAAACTTCTCTGATCATTATCATAAATATTTCTTTCTCAGAAAGGATTCTTTGCAATTCTTCACAAGTATATTCATATCTTTCATTGCAAAGAGATACTGTTTCATCTTTAGCCTTCACCAGCTTTCTGAGAGCGTTGGTTATGCCAACCCTATTAGCCAATTGATCTTCCATTGCATTGGCTTCTTCTTCTAACTGTGATTTTTCTTCTTGAAGATCAAGGATGCCTGTAGCTATACACATTGCCACTTCCTTGGGGACTGTCTTCTGAAGATATTTGATTGCATTTTGAAGATCATTCATTATTTCAACTTCATCATAGCTAGGACAGGCTTTCTTCTTCTTCTTGGCCTGTTTCTTCTTTCTATTCTTCTGAGTCTTGGCAGATATCTCCATTTGAGGCTGGTCGCTCATTTCCTCAAATCTGCACTTCATAAAGACTCCCTTGGATCTTTTAGAGGTGACCTCCCTTTGATACCAATTGAAGTGCCCAGATCAATGTGAATCACTGAGAGGGGGAGGGGGTGAATCAGTGATCCATTAAAACATTTTACTAATTGATTCTTAATCAATTAAACCTCTACGGATGGTTAAAGACTCGATCCACTCTTCTTGTATCTCTCAGCCTTTCCTCGAGTAATGCAGTAAATGTAAAGGCACAGGACACAAGGATTTACAAGGTTCGGCGCCAAAGGCCTACATCCTTGCCATGCTCTCCCAACATGGATTCTCCCATTATAATCTGTTAGTATTACAATGGTCGATACAGCTTCCCACCGTATCTCTCCTGAGTCCCACATGAGGGTCTTTATACTGCTTCACATAGTGTTACCAGAGTCCCACTGGCCTGCTCCAGAATCCCACTGAAGACTTCTTCTCCCTGAGTCCCACAGTGTCTTCTCCTGGCTCCTCGAGTCACACGAGTATCTCTTCTTCTCTTTAAGCTTCTTCAAGTATCCTCAGCAGCCTGGGATAAAGGCTGCTGGCCTTGCTCTTCTTCTAATCACTTGTGGTGAACAGGTCTTCTCGTCTTGCTCGGGCATTATCACCTTCTTCTAAGGATGACCTGGCCTCTCTCTTCAAGAATATTCAACAGCCTCTGGTAAGGTCTTTTGGTCTTGCTCAGCAACTTCTGATCACTTCTCTTGATCAGGCTCTTCTCAAATACTGAAAACTCAGACAAACAATATCTTTCACTTCAGTCTGGCTCAGTCTCACTTCAAAACAACATCATGCACTGAATGCATGGTAACTCTGAATCCTCATGCACTGATTGAATGGCTTCTCAAAACTCTTCAAGAACTCCTGGTCTTGGACAACTCAGATGCACACAGCCTGATTTAGCTTTGTTCACGTGTGCACGTGCATGCATGCAAGCATGCACTTCCCCTTTCCTCTTCTTGGTGCAGTAGACCCACAAAGGGTGTAACACTTAAAGCACACACCAACTTCTCAAACTTGAACTTTACACTTTGTTCAATGTGTTTACACACTTAAATGTGTGTTCTACTTTGTGTGAGTCTTCTTCTTCTTCTAAGTGTGTCCACTCCACTTAGAGCACACACATAGGTTCGGCCTTGTTGTCTTTTTGCACACACTTGTTTCACTTTCCTCACTCTTGAGACTTGGCCTATTCTCCTCTTCTTAAGGGTTTTCTTCAAATTGCATACACAAGGTGCAAGCCTTCCTCATTTTGCACACACCCAAGGCTACGGCCTTCTCTTGTTCACTTTGCACACAAGGCACTAAGCCTTGGATTCTCCCTCTTTGCACAAGCTACTACCCGTAGTGCCTTCTCCAATTCTTAAACACACTCAAAGTGTGGTCTTCCACTTCACTTGGCACACAAGGCACTAAGGCCTCCTCTTCTTGCACACCCCAAAGGCTATTGCCTCTTCTTCAAATGCACACACAAAGTGTGTTCTTCAATTTGGCACATCCACAAGGTATGGCCTTGGGTTCTCCTTGCACACACAAAACCGTAGGGTCCTCTTACTCCATTTGCACACACACGGCCACAACCCTTCTCTTGTTTTGTTAAGCACACACGGCCTCGGGACTTCACTTCCTCTTCAAGGCGCGCAAGGTGTGAGTTCACCTCGGGGGTAGCTGGCCGCGCAAGTGCTTGGAGCACAAGGGCGCGCAAGTGTGCACTGGCCGCGGGGCACCCAAGTGCAACACCCGCATGCACTACCTCCTTTCACGCAGGTACACGGGCAGTGCGGGTGCCGACCTCGAGCGCGCAAGGAGATGTGGCTGGGGTTCTTCCTGTCGCGCAAAGGAGGCGCGCAGGGGTCCTTCGGGCCTCGGGTGGCACCGGGACTTCAGTCGCGCATGGGTGCGCGGGGCTTCATTCTTTGCAAGGCAGAGAGCTTCACGGGACTTCGGATTTTCAACAAAGGATCAACAAGCACTTTGAGAGCCTCGGATGCTCCTTTTATAGGCAAGAGATACCTCACATGATCCGCGTGATTGCAACTTAAATTCCCGAAGATTTCAGATCTTTGAAATCTTTAAAAGAGCCGCAAATCCTATTTTTATTTTCTGTTTCACGCGGGATCACTTCTCCTTGTTTTCCTCTTCACGTGCATGCGACTTAGAATGCTTGCAAGCCTTCGGTTTAGGCGTTCGAGCAACGTGGCACGCCCTCGGGAACTTTGTTTGCCTCGGCCTCGACCGAATTCTTTCTTGATGCATGCATGAGTTCGTTATGGCGTAACGATCACAATGGAGGTCTCGGTTTGCTCGGAGATGGCCGAGAACTCAAAAACTATGCTCGGGTTTCTCCTGGTTCGACGGTGCTCGCGGGTGGCTTCGGACGAGCTCGGGGTTGAAGACGGATGCTGGGCCGTTGGATGCGGCGATCAAATAAGCATCAATGGCCAGGATTGGAACAGGGCTCCGCGGATGCATCGGGCGGCCGAGATCTGCCGCGAGATCGCCTGGACGGCTGAGATTTGCTCCCGGGTGAAAATTCCGCGTCCCACATCGAAACGGGCCGCGATTTTTCCGCGGCTTATCAACCATCCGCTCCCCTCAGCTCGGAAATTGAACTTCCAACCCTCTCGGTGCCGCCCCACACCGAGTTCTCCCTGCGGGCACGCTCTGCTCCCATTATGCTCCCTGCGGGCGCGCCACTGGCGCCCACTATGCGTGCCCTCGGGCGCGCGCGCTGCGCGGGCTTCATCACCGCGTAGCTCGGGGCTTATACACGGCCCCGCCCTTGCCTCAGGGAGCGCCTTGGACTTGAGGGTTCCCCATGGGCGTGGCGCCTTAGGCCCATATGTGCCTTGGGTGATCCCTCGGCTGGCCTCCTTGGTGGCATATTTTTGGCTAAGTGTTGAATTAAAACACTATTAAAAACAAAGTTCTCCATATAAAACATGCCAAATCAATTTCCCTTCTTTCTTCCACCCATTTCTTCATTTCTTCTTCATAAGAATTCTTCCAATCTCCTCAACATTTATTTATCACTTAGGAATGAAAATTCTTGAAGGTTCTTCTTCATCAACCGAGCTCCTTAGTCAAATAGATTCTTCAACGTTCTTCATTGATCTAATCATAGATCAAATTGGATCTTCTTCAAATTCACATTCACTAAATGATAGTGCATGGAATTCTTTAATCCACTTCATCCACTTAGAACTTATGGATGGATCACTTTCAACTCCTCATGCATTGTCACTACAATGCATGGTCTTCTAATCATGTTGTGACATTGTATCATCAGGATACAAGTTATTTGAACATGAAGACCAGTTCAACAATCGTCTGAAGTAACTAGAGAATGCTTCAACCATCATCTCCTATGTCACTTAGTGAATCTCCTAAGTGACATGCATCTTAGTACCATGACCATTCTCCATTCATCACCATCACCATCACAACCTTTGTCATTCACATCTTGACAATTCTTGACATCCATTCATTCTAAGACAACAACATGTTTCATTGACAACAAATGCAACACAGTGCACTTCAATGAAGATAATTGATATCTTACCACATGAACTACTTGTAATTATAAGGTTTTCACTTTTTTACTCAAGTACCAAATATCAAAAAAACGACCATTATTAACTAAAATGATTGCATAATGTTTATAACATGGTAATAAGTAATATAAGAGAAATAATAAACTCTAAAAAGGTTCTTAAGAAAGTATAAATTAACATTATTTTATTATTTAGGAGATTAAAGAATAAACGGGTCAAGATGGACACAAGGTAAAGGATTTCCATATCTCACTTTTAATTCCATGAGATTTCCATTGTTCGCAACTTATTCATTGCATGTTGTGTATTGTATACTTCCATTTGATATATATTATCATGATTACCATTATATTCATTTTATTATATGATTCATTTGGCTTTTATTAACTTTTGGTTATACGACTTGATTGATTACAACGTGGTATGGGGTATTCATCTCACTTTTTATTCCCATGAGATTTATGCTATATTAGCCACTATTTACATTTGTGTGGTGTATGTACTTCCCAAGATTATATTCATTGTTTAATACACTTCAATATATGGGTATTTAAATCTTCATTTTTTGATCCTTCTTTCATGGGTTTTATGTTTCGTATGTTACCAAATCGATAAGGGAACCTTTAAACCCAATTTCCATTCATTGGGATAATATTATAATTCTTGATTATGTCATGATATGATTATGTGGGGAATCACTATTTATAATTTGTGTAGTAATTTCCACTCCCCTTTATATAGATATATTTTTGATACAAATAATCCCTCCATTGATAAATTCTTAACTCATCGATATGAACTTGATAAGAGTAATTTTAACTCAATCTCTGCTTATTGAGTTAAACATCCAATTCATTGGTGCTGTTTTTACCAGAATATGTGTGAATGTCCTTTGATTTATTTACACTGAATATCCAATCATATTGAGTGTATTTATATCTAACACACATAATTATGTCGTTGATGTATCCTTAACCTAAGGATATGGACATTATAAGATAATTCTTCTCAATTTACATTTTATTGAAACTTCTTTGTTGTTATACACCAATTCACTTTTATATAGTGTATATAATGTACTTTCATATATTGTATCATAAATTCCTTTATTCACATGATATTATAATGTTCTGATTAAATGTTATTCCTAAATTATTTGTATTCAAGCATCTCCCTTTTTGTTAAAAAATTCATCAACTAAAATATTGTTTTCAATGTATTAAAGATTAATTCTTTTAAATAGTTCTCATTAATGAACATGTTTTCAAAATGAGTTTTAGGATTTATTTATAAGGAAATTAACTTTTTCAAAAAATAATTTATTTAAAATATTCATTGTGGTATGGGACACTTTGATTCAAAAATATACTTTTAAATGGTATTGAAAATTATTTGATAAAGAATTGTTTCTTTCAATATCTTGACTTGATATATTGGAATGTTGAAATGTTATCTTTCATTTATACTTGTGTTTTCTTTTATGATTATATTATGGATATTGGGCATGGTTTACATATATGGGTGGTTCCATGATAAGCCTAGGGCAGGTGAGGTCGAGATAGCTCTTCAATGCATTGGGTAACGTGACAGAGGTAAACGTGATGTTTCTCATAGGAGATTTAGGGAATATAATGTGATGGGTATTCCAAGTGTAACTCCCTATGTAGCTGTGATAGCTACAATTTATGATGGATATGGATGCCATAAGTAACATTTATTAATTAGTATTTGTCTGTGTTATTGATATATCTTATGATTTCTTAAGGTATGCTGTGATTGAAAAATATAGTTTCATTGATTTGTATTTATTGATGGGCTACTGTTTTCCTTCCTTATTTTATGACCCTTACTGAGCTTTTTATGCTAATCCCATGTTTTTCAAATGTTTTCCACATGACTTAATGATGAATCAAGTCATGGATGGGATCAATGAAAAGTCATGCTATCTTAAATATGGAACTAGACATGTTTCTTTTTAAGAATTGGTTTTATGAAAAATGGATACTAGGTAGGAGTGTCTACTTGTAATATTCAAGTTATAATGTAATATTAATGGCCTAATTCTCTAAAACTCTAATCCTGAAAAGATCCTCAATGTGAATTATTCATTTAATTAAATCATATATAATTTTATAAGGTCATTTCCTTATAACAACACTTGGTGTATTGGCTATGATGACATGTGGAATAATACCTAATGTATAATACATGGAATAATAGCTATAGTAGATCCCGAAAATAACATAGATACTATATGAAGATATGGAAAGGGATGATGATATAATGTGATACATGATATTCATGTTATGATATGATAGGTATATTGTTTTCAAATTAGCCTTTTTTGAGAGTGATGGTTCTGGATGTATGATGATGAGGAGGAGAGGCAATCCCGGGGGATGGTATAGTAGGGTACCCTTATTTTATTTCAAAATTATTTTTTCCCTATTGTTAAATAAGTGGGGAAAAATAACCATAGAGATGATGGGGCTTGGTATACTTGTTTATGACATGAGAAAGAATCGATTATTATTCTACAGGATTTTGCAAGATTTCTTGATCATTATCATGAGAGTCTCTCGGGAGGATCCTATAGAATATAAATATTATTATCACCATGCATATATAAAAAATATTTTTAATTTTACCATTATAAAATAATAGATGAATATGGTTATTACAAGCTCAAGGATTTTTAATATTTTTTGGGATATGTGGTTTCTATTTAGTATATATTATTGTACATTTAATTCTTGTTTCAGTTGTTCTAGTTTTTATAATATTAAATTTATGTACATAGTATTTAGTTTATAGTTTTATTTTTGAAATAACTAATTTTTTTACTTTCATTATCACCCCCTTCTGTATATTTCTTCATAGGGTATAGCCTATAATTTCTATGTATGATATATCGTCAGTGCTATTATTCAACATGGAACTTATTGGATGCGATACTCAGGCGTGAACCCTCCTCATATCATTTCCAAGGTAAGATAGATTCTCATTGGGGGAGGGGTTGTATAGTTTGGAATCAATGGTTCTGGATAAGGGATTGGATGGTGTATAGGCTTACGCATATCTGAGACATCATGGGATGGTAGGGAAACAATGCCATCTATGTTATGTATATGATGTAGAAAAGGTAGACTAGTTGAAACTATGATATTTAAAGCCCCCTATTATTCAATTCATGCAAATGTATTATTACTATGGGAACTATATTATGTGATACAATTTGTGAGGTAGATACCTATGAAAGTATAATGAATCATTTCTATTTTTTCCTTATTTAAAATGGGTAGATTTCAAGAAAATTGTATCATTAAAAACATATTGAATAATTAATTAATTAATATTTAATATCCAATATTATAGTATTCAGAGTCACCAAACATATTTTCAAAGGTGTGAATCCAGGTCCATATCCCTTTTTTTATACCAAGATTTTTCAGTGGGATGTGCTAGCATATCATAGTTGATTTGAGGATAATGTATATGATACTTATAGGATGAGATTATGAATGTGTCAAAAACTGAGCCTATAGAATTATGAGGGATCTTTTTTTAGATTCATTTATATAAGAAGAGTTGGATAAGGTTGATAATTATTTTATTTTGGTATGTGCTCACAAGGGTAATTGATTTTTTTCTCTGTGATGATGTTTCATAAAGGAAATAGTCAATGGTGGAGAAATTTCTATGAGGTTTTCGAGGAGTTAATGGTCTAATTTGATATTTTTAGGGGCCAATTCATATCATAGTTTATTTCAACCACCATAATGGCATCTAATATCACGAAGTATCATACTATTTGATAGGGGTTTTGTAACACCCCATTATTTTATGAGATAGATTTTTATTAATTTCTTTGATGTCTTGTATTGTACGCTACACCAAGATTAGATTAAGCTATACTAAAAAAATATTGTCTTATAGTATACGCAACACTATTGTTTTCATGTGATATAAAAAAATTTATGTTCTTTGTATATTATTCATTTAACTCACGACCGAGTATAAGTGATATAAAAATATTATAACCTAGTCATTATAATGGTGTGTATGAATAATATAAATATCCTTTTAGAAAACCATTTAAATGAAAATAAATTAGTCTATAAAATAAGAAAATCACTCATTATGGAATTTAGTAGTGAAATATATTTGTTATATTTTCAAAGTAACATTTTCAGTTCATCTTAAATTTTTTAGATATGATTTAATAAAAACATCAATTTTGTGGATAAAGTAATTTTCAAAAATTACAGTTCTACGACCATTTGATGGAACACCCATTTCAAATATAGTTCTTAAAAATTTTAATTATTACATTTAAAAAATAAAAATCCATTTTGAATAGGACATAAAATTTGAATTTGGTTTATTTTTATTATATTTTACTAAAAAAATTCATATTTTAATAAATAGTGAAAAATACTGTAAATTGTTTCAAAACTGAATTTTCATATAATGTATTTATATAGTTAGATTATATTTTTAATTGGATTAATATTAAAACATGGTTATGTTTTTATTATTTAATCCAATTTTTTTATTTGTATTAATTTAAAAGTTACAGTGGATAGAAACACATGCCGATCTTTTGATAGCGTTTACTTCTTAAAAAACCTCTTTATTAATTTGATAATGTGAACTAATTTTAAATTAATTTCATCCAATTATATGTATTCAATTTATAAAAATTTATTCCATATATAGAATAACAAGTTCTAAAAAATATAAATTGTTAGATTTTAATTTTTTTACATTATGAGTAGTAACTTTAGTAATTATTTTTATTTTCAATGGTTAAAGAGTAAATCAGGTAAAAATGTGTTGAATATAATTTTATAATAATATAAAACAACCCTAAAACGTATTAAATCTTTTTTTATGAGTCACGAGAGACCAAAAAATCCCTATGCATAAGTTGTGGCATTTTAGAACCACTTGGGTGTGAAAATGACATGTTATAACACATAATTTATTGTAAAGGAAAATATAACATAAATATGTATCTTCTTCAAAAAAAAATTATGTAAGGATATATAATTGATCCATTTGATTATAAATAGTCATTATAAATTTAATTATATATCCAATAGCATGGTATATTATTTTTATTTTTGACACATTAAATAAATAATTGTATTTTTGACACAATGATGATGCAGTGACTGACTTATTAATGAAATTTTCAAAAAAAATTCTATTATAAATATTAAAATAATTGTAATTTGAACATTATGATTCCATAAAAGGAATATTTATATTACATTTACATTTGGGGGATGATTTAATTACTTTATTTCAACGTGATAATGTAGTAATGAATTTTATAATAAAGATGTATTTAAAAGTGTCAAAACTATCATAAATTATTTTTTAAAACAATTAATATTTTATTAAATGACATATAGTTATAAAAATATATGATTCAGGAAAATATCATATATAATGTTAAAAATTCCATTAATGATCCCTGCGAGGTTCTCTTTGAATTTTATAGTAATTATAGAAACATATATTATGATAATACATGAAGACATGGTAAGAGTTAATGTTTTAAAAAAAGGGTTATATATATAAAATATAATGTTATGTTGATTACCTAGACATCCCTAATACTTATTATTGAAAATTATTTAGATTTATCCTCTTATTATATTCAATATAAATGAGTTTGGTACTATTATATACCAAATATAAATTTATAATTAATTAATATTTAAATACTTTCTTCAATTACCCCTCACATTTCCTATCAGAGAGAACATCTCTTTCTATTTTAATAACTCCTCTAATTCCCTTTTAATTAGACCAAACCTACCCATTTCTTATCCCAAAATCCATATATTTATCATAAAGGCCTCACTTTGTGTAAAAATCTATTTTATGATGTCCTTTTGTGGAAATAAAAATCAGATACTCGAAAGAGAGGTAATTGTTTTATCAACTCTTTCAAAATTCATTTATTCTTCGACATACTCTTCTTATGTTTTCCATACTAAAGAAATAAATATAGGGTCAAATACATTATAAAATGTTATTAAAGTTATTTAAAAACTTTATAATTACTTTATTCCATCCTACGAGTAACAATATCACCATGCATGTGTACGTATGGCTTACCGTCTCCACATTGTGCTGTAATTTTGTTATTGAAGAATACATAATTTGGATGGGTATAAAAATGTAAATAATAGATGTAAATAATTAATACGACATGAAAATTATTCTTTATAATTAATATATCATCAAATTCAATACCTTTCATTCATTATGTGAATGATATTGTCACTCATGTGTAAATACGATAATCTAATTGGAGGAAGTGAAGACTACCGCCCCTCAAAGTGATATGAATCATTAATTCCATGTATAAAGGATGGAATTAACAATATTTTATATTATATTATACTTTAAATATAATATATATTTGTATCATAATGTTTTTATATCCAATAAAATATGAAATAGAAATGGAAGTAGCGTTCATGCCTACGTACGGCTTACCATCTCCATGAACGGTTCATTTCATTTCTTACCTCTAAATGTTATGTACTATTATAAATACATGTATTTACTGGATTTATATGATATCTAAATCATTAATATAATTATGAAGATAATGGATATCTTTCCACATGAACTACTTGTAATTATAAGGTTTTCACTTTTTTACTCAAGTACCAAATATCAACAAAACGACCGTTATTAACTTAAATGATTACATAATGCTTATAACATTGTAATAAGTAATATAAAATAAATAATAAACTTTAAAAAGGTTCTTAAGAATGTATAAATTAACATTATTCGATTATTTATGAGATTAAAGAATGAACGGGTCAAGTTGGACACAAGGTAAGGGATTTCCTAATCTCACTTTTAATTCCATGAGATTTCCATTGTTCGCCACTTATTCATTGCATGTGGTGTATTGTATACTGCCATTTGATATATTTTATCATGATTATCATTATATTCATAGTATTCTATGATTCATTTGGTTGTTATTAACTTTTTGTCATACGACTTGATTGATTACAACGTGGTAAGGGGTTTTCATCTCACTTTTATTCCCATGATATTCATGCTATATTTGACACTATTTACATTTGTGTGGTTTATGTACTTCCCAAGATTGTATTCATTGTGTAATAAACATCAATATATGGGTATTTATATCTTCATTTTTTGAACCTTCTTTCATGGGTTTTATGTTTCGTATGTTACCAAATCGATAAGGGAACCTTTAAACCCAATTTCCATTCATTGGGATAATATTCTAATTCATGATTATGTCATGATATGATTATGTGGGGAATCACTATTTATTATTTGTGTAGTAATTTCCACTCTCCTTTATATGAATATACTTTTGATACAAATAATCCCTCCATTGATAAATTCTTAACTCATCGATAAGAACTTGATAAGAGTAATTTTATCTCAATCTCCGCTTATTTAGTTAAACATCCAATTCATTGGTGCTGTTTTTACCAGAACATGTGTGAATGTCCTCTGATTGATTTACACTGAATATCCAATCGTATTGAGTGTATTTTTATCTAACACACATAATTATGTCATTGATGTATCCTTAACCTAAAGATATGGTCATTATAAGATAATTCTTCTCAATTTATATTTTATTGAGACTTATTTGTTGTTATAAACCAATTCACTTTTATATAGTGTATATAATGTACTTTCATATATTTTATCCTAAATTCCTTTATTCACATGATATTATAATTTTCTGATTAAATCTTATTCCTCAATTATTTGCATTCAAGCATCTCTCTTTTTGTTAAAAAACTCTTTAACTAAAATATTATTTTAAATTTTTTAAAGATTTATTCTTCTAAATATTTCTCATTAATGACCATGTTTTCAAAATGAGTTTTAGGATTTATTTATAAGGAAATTAATTCTTTGAACTAATAATTTATTTAAAATCTTTATTGTGGTATGGGAAACCTTGATTCAAAAATCTACTTTTAAATGGTATTGAAAATTATTTGATAAAGAATTGTTCCTTTCAATATCTTGACTTGATATACTGGAATGTTGAAATGTTATATTTCATTTATACTTGCGTTATCTGTTATGATTGTTTTATGGATATTGGGCATGGTTTACATATATGAGTGGTTCCATGATAATCCTAGGACATGTGAGGTCGAGAAAGCTCTTCAATGCATTGGGTAATGTGACGGAGGTAAACGTGATGTTTCTCATAAGAGATTTAGTGAATATACTCTGATGGGTATTCCAAGTGTAACTCCTTATGTAGCTGTGATAGCTACAATTTAAGATGGATATGGATGCCATAAGTAACCTTTATTATTATGTATTTATGTGTGTTATTCATAAATCTTATGATTTCTTAAGGTATGTTGTGATTGAAAAATATAGTTTCATTGATTTGTATTTACTGATGGGATAATGTTTTCCTTCCTTATTTTATGACCCTTAATGAGATTTTTATAATGATCCCATGTTTTTGAAATGTTTTCCACATGACTTAATGATGAATCAGGTCATGGATGGGATCAATGAAAAGTCATGCTATCTTAAATATGGAACTAGAGATGTTTCTTTTTAATAATTGTTTTTATGAAAGATGGATACTAAGTAGGAGTGTCTACTTGTAATATTCAAGTTGTAATGTAATATTAATGGCCCAATTCTCTAAAACTATAAACCTGAAAAAATCCTCAATGTGAATTATTTATTTAATTAAATCGTATGTAATTTCATAATGTTGGTTCCTTATAACAACACTTGGTGTATTGGCTATAATGACATGTGTAATAATACATAATGTATAATACATGGAATAATAGCTATAGTGGCTCCCAGAAACAACATAGATACTATATGGAGATATAGAAAGGGATGATGATATAATGTGATACATGATATTCGTGTTATGAGATGATATGTATATTGTTTTCGAATTAGCTTTTTTTGAGAGTGATGGTTCTGTACGTATGATGATGTGGAGGAGAGGCAATCCCGGGGGGATTGTATAGTAGGGTACCCTTATTTTATTTCAAAAATATTTTTTCCCTACTGTTAAATAAGTGGGTAAAAATAACCATAAAGATGATGGGGCTTGGTATACTTGTTTATGATATGAGAAAGAATCACTTATTATTCTACAGGATTTTGCAAGATTTCTTTATCATTATCATGAGTCTCTCGGGAAGATCCTATATAATATAACTATTATTATCACCATGCATATATAAAAAATATTTTTAATTTTACCATTATAAAATAATTGATGAATATTGTTATTACAAGCTCAAGGATTTCTAATATTTGTTTGGGATTAGTGGTTTCTATTTAGTATATATTATTGTACATTTAATTCCTAGTTCAGTTGTTCTAGTTTCTATAATATTAAATTTATTTACATTGTATTTATTTTATAGTTTTATTTCTGAAATAGCTAATTTTTTTTACTTTCATTATCACCCCCTTCTATATATTTCTTCATTGGGTATAGCCTATAATTTCTATGTGTGATATACTATCAGTGCTATTTTTCAACAAGGAACATATTGGAGGCGATGCTCAGGCGTTAACCCTCCGAATCTCATTACCAACATAAGATAGATTCTCATTGGTGGAGGGGTTGTATAGTGTGGAATCAAGGGTTTTGGATAAGGGATTGGATGGTGTATAGGGTTATGCATATCTGAGACTTCATGGGTTGGTAGGGAAACAATGCCATCTATGTTATGTATATGATGTATACAAGGTAGACTAGTTGAAACCAAGATATTTAAATCCCCCTATTATTTAATTCATGCAAATTTATTCACACTATGGGAACTATATTATGTGATACAATTTGTGGGGTAGATACCTATAAAAGTATAATGAATCATTTCTATTTTTTCCTTATTTAAAATGGGTAGGTTTCAAGACAATTGTATCATTAAAAAACATATTGAATAATTAATTAATTAATATTTAATATCCAATGTTATAGTATTTAGAGTCACCAAACATATTTTCAAAGGTGTGACTCCAGGTCGATATCCCCATTTTTTATGCCAAGGTTGTTCAGTGGGATGTGCTAGCATATCATAGTTGATTTGAGGATAATTTATATGAGACTTATAGGATGAGATTATGAATTTGTCAAAAACTGAGCCTATATAATTATGAAGGATCTTTTTTTATATTCATTTATATGAGAAGAGTTAGAGAAGGCTGATAATTCCTTCATTTTGGTATGTGCTCATAAGGGTAATTGATTTTTTTCTCTATGATGATGATTCATAAGGAAAATATGCAATGGTGGAGAAATTTCTATGAGGTTTTCCTGGAGTTAATGGTCTAATTCGATATTTTTAGGGTCCAATTCATATCATAGTTTATTTCAACCACCATAATGGCATCTAATATCTAGAAGTATCTTACTATTTGATAGGGGTTTTGTAACACCCCAAGATTTTATGATATAGTTTTTTATTAATTTCTTTGATGTCTTGTGTTGTACGCTACACCAAGATTAGATTAAGCTATACTGAAAAAAATATTGTCTTATAGTATACACAACACTATTCTTTTCATGTGATACAAAAAATTTGATGTTATTTGGATATAATTCATTCAACTCATGACCGTGTATGAGTGATATAAAAATATTATAACCTAGTCATTATAATGGTGTGTACGAATAGTAAAAATATCCTTCTAGAAAACCATTTAAATGAAAATAAATTAGTCTATAAAATAATAAAATCAATTATTATGGAATTTAGTAGTGAAATATATTTGTTATATTTTCAAAGTAACATTTTATGTTCATCTTATATATTTTAGATATGATTTAATAAAAACATCAATTTTTTTGATAAAGTAATTTTCAAAAATTACAGTTCTACAGCCATTTTATGGAACTCCCATTTCAAATATAGTTCTTAAAAATTTTAAATATTACATTTTAAAAATAAAAATCTATTTATAATAGGACATAAAATTTTAATTTGGTTTATTTTTATTATATTTTACTAAAAAATTTATATTTAAATGAATAGTGAAAAATACTGTAAATTGTTTCGAAACTGAATTTTCATATAATGTATTTATATAGTTAGATTATATTTTTAATTGGATTAATAGTAAAACATGGTTATGTCTTTATTATTTAATTAAATTTTTTATTTGAATTAATTTAAAATTTACAGTGGATAGAAACAGATGCCTATCTTTTGATAGCGTTTACTTCTTAAAAAACCTCTTTCTGAATTTGACAATGGGAACGATTTTTAAATTAATTTCATCCAATTCTATGTATTCAATTTATAAAAATCTATTTCATATATGGAATCATAAGGTCTAAAATATCTAAATTGTTAGATTTTAATTTTTTTACATTATGAGTAGTAACTTTAGTAATTATTTTTATTTTCAATGGTTAAAGAGTAAATCAGGTAAAAAGTGTTGAAAATAATTTTATAATAATATAAAAAACCCTAAAACGTATTAAATCCTATTTTATGAGTCACAAGAGACCAAAAAATACCTATATAGAAGTTGTGGCATTTGAGAACCACTTGGGTGTGAAAATGACATGTAATAACAAATAATTTATTTTAAAGGGAAATATAACATAAATATGTATCATTTTCGAAAAAAATTGATGTAAGGATATATAATTGATCCATTTGATTATAAATAGTCATTATAAATTTAATTATATATCCAAAATCATGGTATATTATTTTTATTTTTGACGCATTAAATAAATAATTGTATTAATGACACAATGATGATGCAGTGACTGCCTTATTAATATAATTTTCAAAAAAACTCTATTATAAATATTAAAATAAATGTAATTTCAACATTATGATTCCATACAAGAAATTTTTATATTACATTTAAATTTGAGGGATGATTTAATTCCTTTATTTCAACGTGATAATGTAGTAATTAATTTTATAAAAAATATGTATTTAAAAGTGTCAAAACTAACATAAATGAGTTTTTAAAACAAATAATATTTTTTTAAATGACATATAGTTATAAAAATATATGATTCATAAAAATATAATATATAATGTAAAAAATTCCATTAATGATCCACGCGTGGTTCTCTTTGAATTTTATAGTAATTATAGAAGCATATATTATGATAATACGAGAAGACATGGTAAGAGTTAATGTTTTAAAAAAAGGGTTATATATATATAATATAATGTTACGTTTATAACCTAGACATCCCTAATAACTATTATTGAAAATTATTTACATCTATCCTCATCTTATATTCAATATAAATGAGTTTGGTTCAATTATATACCAAAAATAAATTTATAATTAATTAATATTTAAATACTTTCTTAAATTACCCCTCACATTTACTATCAGAGGGAACTTCTCTTTATCTTTTAATAACACATATAAATCCCTTTTCATCAGAACAAACCTACCCATTTCCTATCCCAACATTCCTAGATTTATCATAAAGGCCTCACTTTGGGGAGAATTCTATTTTATGAAGTCCTTTTTTGAAAAAAATGAGATACTCGAAAAAGTGGTAATTGTTTTATCAGTTCTTTCAAAATTCATTTATTCTTACAAATACTCTTCTTATGTTTTCCATAATAAATTAATAAATATAGTATCAAATACATTATTAGATTTTATTAATGTTATGTAAAAACCTTATAATTCCTTTATTCCATCCTACGAGTAACAATATCACCATGCATGTGTACGTATGGCTTACCGTCTCCACGTTGTGCTGTAATTTTGTTATTGAAGAATAAATAATTTGGATGGGTATAAAAATGAACATAATAGATGTAAATAATTAATATAACATGAAAATTATTATTTATAATTAATATATCATCAAAATCCATACCTTTCATTCATTATGTGAATGATATTGTCACTCATGTGTATGTACAACCTACTGTCTCCGGGTTGTGATTTGACTTATTCTCCATGTTAACCATTGAATATTGATTATAATTTATATAAAATAAATAATCAATAAATATATCACATAATAATGCTATGTTATTTATGTGTTTATATATATATATGACATTTACTAGCTTCCATTCAATTCAATAAGGAAATGGAAATAGTGTTCAAGCAAACGTACGACTTACCATCCCCATGAATAGTATATTCCATTTCATTTATATATCTATTATATATATATATATATATTAAATATTTATGATATATAAATCATGTTTTACATTGTAGATGTCTGTAAAACCTGATCTAAGTAATAATATCAAGAATAACATGTCAAAACATGTCAGCTAAATAAACCGATCATTACCTAAAACGTTGCATTAATATGGAATTGATAAATAAAAGGGTTATATAAACTCATAAGTGAATCTGATATTATATCATAAATAATATTATGTTTATGTTACATGTAAATAATATGTTTAAACACGCTATACAATAGTTTTTGACACATACTGAAGAAATCAGACTTATGGTAATGGATAATTTATTAATCTCATTAGTATACAAGATTGTTTATTCGTAAGTATTCACGGGGGTATATTTATCATTAATGTCAATTTTTCCTAAATATAAAATTTTATTTCTATTCATATATTATTATTTTAAACTGAATGTTTATTAAACAGTTTGGTAATAATCATGATCTTGTTTTCCATATGAGTTACTTTTTGACTTTTCCAACAATTATACAAGAAGAATGTTTTTTAACTTATACAACATCAATGGGTTTTTAATTATTCTTAGTGGAATTTTACCTTGAGAAATCCTAAACTTGAATTCAATTTATGATTCAACTAATTTTATTTCTTTAAAATATTTACAGATTTTGATAATAGAAAATTTATTTTAACAAAGAAATTTATCTTCCTCAAGAATTATGTTCAAGTGTGTTATAAAAATTCTTTCTTATATATTATAATGTTCTTTAAATATGGTTATTTTCACATCCCTATTATTACTATTATTTTTTTTGTAAATAAAGAAATTATATTTTAAACGGATTATTTTATAATGGAATGGTTTTTTTGAAAACAGTTTTATTTCATGGGATATTCTATAGTGAATGATTTTTTTATTGAACATGTAATAATAATTTCATTATAATATGGGTGAGACAAAAATCTACCTCATATTTATTAGGAAAGGATTTATATCTCAAAAGATAGACATGATTGAAATGGAATGTAAATTTGGATCACTAATATCGGGCTACAATGGCATGTAAATCTGGTTTATTAATACATGGCTAGAATGAAAAGTAAACCCGGTTTAGTATTGGACTTTGTCCACTATGATGGTCTTGTAAGAAAATAATTGGCTATTATAGAAAAAATAATATGTGATTATTTGTTTTCAAAAATTCCATATATTATGTCAATATCATTTTATCATGGTTCGTAATCATTTATGATTTCATCCTTATGAAATACTAAAATTTATATCATGACTCTAAAATTTGATATTCAAAATTTATGTTTATGTTTTTACATTGTTATATTAATGTTTTATTTGACTCTCTTCATGTTTTACCCTATTGAGAACTTGATCTCACAATTTTAAATGTTCTCATTTCTCCATGATATAAAAAAAAAATTTATTGAAAAAATATTGTGTATAATCATTATGAGAGAAGTTAAAGATATTTTTTCATGAAAGAAAAATGTTTTTGGAGTTTCCAGAAACACTAAACTAATATGTTCATTGTGTATCTATTTTGGATAATGTATTATGTCATCCAAAAAAGATATGTAATTTCCATTTCTATCTAGTATGGGTTGTTATTGGAATCTTTGTGAGTGGATGTTTAGAATTAGTTTGTGGATCATTTTCCATCATGTATCAATAATTTTTCGAGATAAGGATGCCAGAGAATAGAATTATTATAGGGATTCTCGTCTAGAGATCCATTTCAAGGACACCCCATTTTTATGTAATAATTATTCAAGGTATGTTGAAGAGTATAGGTTATTGATAGGATATTGGCTAGATCCAAAATATCATAAGATAAGAGATATCAGTATTCCTCATGAAGCATTGAAATGATTAAGGGTTCCTAGTTTATGGGACAGAATATTTTACACATTATTGGGGTAGGTCCCAACCCTCATCATCTTAGTTCACCCAGGGAATCTCTCGGGAAAATTTTCATGGTTCGTCTACAAATTTTATTATAGAGGTCGAGGTCATGAATGGGGATAGTGTGTTACAGTTGAAGGAGGTATTGTGGAACATGTGTTATTCTTCAAGATCCTCCATTGAATAAGTTTTATCCAATGAAACATTTCATAAATACTCTATCATTGGATGGACAGAGAGAAGATGAGGAAGAAAATGGGAAACCAAGGACTTCTCCCCCACCTCAGAGAGTGGTAAAAATACAAAGAGGTGATAATCATCATGTTTTGAGAGGTCATATATCAGGTCATGGTATAATTTATGCACAATTGTTTCCAATTCTAAGGGATCCATTCATTATGAAATTTACCCTTTGATTGTTTCTACTTGGGTGAATGATTTTTTTGATTTAGGAAATAAACAATTCATTATATCACCTTCCCCAGTCCATTGATTGGTGAAAGATGTGGAGACACATATAGTTCCCTCGGAATTGACTATGCTTGTTGGATTTAATATTTATTTTTATGGCATATGTTGTTAATATGGGATAGTTTTATTGAAACACCACCCCTTGGGAGACTTCCTATGTTTATTGATATGTCCATTTAACAAAATCGTTTGGATGAATTAACATCAATTTGTGCATGATATAATGGATAACATTAGGATGCAGTTTTTTATTCAATGGTGCTAATAGAGATGTAGAAATATTCATTGGAATGAGATACCCTCAATAGGGAATATTTTTGTTTCTTACTTATGTTATTTAATGGACAATATTTTGCTGAATTCTTTGATGTTCTAGCTAATGTTGTTTCATGTGGTTATAGAATAATAAAATGATGTAATTATTAAATAGATTGTGATGTTACACTCCCTATATGATATCATGTTTGGGGAAGACCTATATTAATTAATTTCAAAAATTATGATGAATTTATAAATGATAGTTCCTTATAAGTTGTAAGAGGTATGAGTAAAACATGATGACATGTTGTAGTGAGGTTTTTTGTTGTTGAGCATGTTACCATGCGGTGCATTAGTTTTGTTCTTCAATAAGGAAAATATAATTTGAAACTCTATATTTATTATCATTTAATGAACTATGTGATATTGAAGAGTTAATATCCTTTTCTAGGTATTGATTATTTATTAAATCAATTAAAATTATTAAGTTGGGTTTCAAGGATTGATCAATGTTAAGAATATCTTTAGATGTGGGTGAAGGGTGAGGATATATTGAAAACTAAATTATTATGTAATAAAAGGTTTTATTAGTTCTTGGTGATATCGTCTTGGCAATGAATACTCCTTCCATGTTGATGTGTTTGATGAATTCATTTCACAACGTGTTTATGGATGGTTCATGGGGATTTTCACTAATGGAATCCTTGTTGTCTATGTACTTAAGGAAGAGCACACAGAAAATTTTTGTGCACTTTTTGGAATTCTTTTTCATCAGATACATTTATAATAGTTTTAAATAGTTACATCTATGATCTTTATTTCCATTTATTAGTTCATGTCATGTATTAGTGAGGAGTAGTTATGGATCATTGGATAATTGAGAGAATTGTTTCTTATACATTTATGATGATTGATTCATATGTGTGGAATTTCTTGGTCACAGTTGATATTATAAGAGGTTCATAGTTGGTTTACCTCCAATTGGTACTCTTCTAACAACCTTCACTATAAATGATCAAATGTTCTTATGGTTTGAAATGATTCAGGTATCCTTTCAGTACTATAAGTCGAAGCTACTCAGTGCTCCAATCCTTTATTTTCTAGCTGAGGGACTTTAGGTTGAGATTTTATGTGATGCTTCATATATGGGGTAGGGATATTTTTTTATGTAGAAGATAAATTTTGTTTCTTATTGTTCTTTGAAGATACATCCCCATGATCATAACTATGAACCCAATATTATGGAGCACGATGTAGTTGTGTTTTCCTTGATGTTATTATGGAATTAACTCATTAGATATATTTATGTTGTTTCTTTGTGATGCATCTTGATAAGGGAGAAGTTAGAGATATAGGATTTATTTTTTAGATGACAGTTCAATTATCTTTTGTGATGTTTGTGGAGGAGTCCATGATGGTTGAATCTGAGGGGGAGGTCTATAGAGACCTAGTTGTATTTTAAGATTCCTCTGTTAGTAGATATGATGTTGGACAACACAGAGTGTTAATATATGAGATTATTATCATTACATTAGAGATTAATGAGGTTTTAATCCATGAGTTATATTTCACACTATAGGTGAAACATTCTATAATGATAAATATGTATCAAGCTCCGAGAGGTCATTTTTGGCTTCTGTTAATGAATGAAATTGTCGTGTTTTTTCATTGTTTGTTATACAAAAATAAAATGGTTTAGAATTTTGTTCCCAGTTGGTTTGTCATGTCATTGAAATTTTTTAGTGGATGTGTGGGGAAATATCAACAGACACCATTACCAGTTTTCCTTGATCTCAATGTGTCTTTGATGCTATATCAGTGACAGTGAATCATTGCAAAAAAATATAAAACCATGTTATAAAAATCAGATGATCTGATACAATATTTATTCCATTTTTTCACCTCCTCTATTATCTTCATGTATATTCCCACATCATTGGTTGGAGTTTAATCGTTTTTTATTACGACACAACCATTATGAAACATCCTTTGCATATGATGGATTTGAAAGAGATGGTGATATGTGTATATGATATTCCATTAGTTTGTGCCTCTTGGTGAAAAAGTGGTAGAGATGAGAGAACCTAAGAATATGAGTTCCAAATATGTGCATAGTATCCTAAACTAATTATATTTTTTCTCTTCTCTTGTAATATTGCTCGTATTGGGGATTTTTAATTCCCAGAAATCTTAAAAGAAGAACATCATGTTAAAAAGTGTATATGAAACTAGTCACCAAGAATAGAAGATAATATCACACCCCAAGAAATTATGAATTATTCATTTTTAATATAAATTTGTTCTCCTCCATAGAAATTGATTCACTCTATACTTGGTTTAATCAAAACATGATACCCTATTAAAACAATCTTATTTAAACATGACCAGTATAACCTAGTCATTCAATTGGTGTGTATGAATAAGACTTACTAAAATATGAAAATTATATGATTTAAACACGTATAAAATAAATTCAATGTTTTTTATATCAATTATAAATAAAATAAAAATAATTGGAAAGAAAAATATTTGTATTTTAGAAAAAATATTTTTTTTCCAAAAGGGGGTTATGTAGCACCATGCAGAGATATTTTAAAAAATTTAACAATTTTATATAATTTATTTTATAAAATTAAATTTATTTTTATATAATGATATCAAAAATCTCATAAGGTGAATTTTTATGATTTTTTCTAAAAATATACATTTATCTATCAAAAGGGAAAATGATATTTTTTATTGAAAACTACTGTTTGTTTTAAATTATTTATATAGTAAAATGATATTAAAAATTTTTATTCAGTAATTATTAATATTATAATAAAAATTATGTTTTTTTGTTCACTGGAATCAATTTCATATTTAATTATGATATAATTTTTTTTTTAATATTTGAATTTTTATTATTGGAAACCTTGTTTTTTGAAAACATCTACGATATTAATTTTAAATTAATTTCATCCACGTTTGTTAGATAAATTTGATAAAATGGATTCTATATTTAAAATAATAATAATTTGTTATTTAATAAGTTCATATTAATTTCTGGTTATAAATATTAATAAATTAATTAAAAATTATTTAATGCACTTCATGTTAAAATGAGGCTTTGTATGTTACATGAACTTATATTAATTTTTTTTCAAAACATATAATATATTTAGTGAATATTTTGATTTTAATATTTATAATCAATTGAAATAATGACGTTAAATAATAATCATTTTAAATTTATTCTAAAATGAAAAATTTCCTATGTAAAAACATACAAGTTAGTATAGGGAAAACTAATATAGAAAATTATAAATAAAATTAAAGGACATGGAATAACAAGATAAAAACATGTTTTTAGTGGGGGTATGGATCGAAAATATAATACCTCCACACCCTTATTTATTTAATTGGGAGGTTCTTTGGGTGATATTGACATCCTATTATTGAATTGTTACCGGTATTTACAAAAATTTCACTCCTCAATTATAAAATCTAAATCACATTTCTTACTTCTTAACAAATATTAACCCATTTTTTCTAACAAGAACATACTAAAATAACCACCCCACTTTCTATATCTTCTTTATACCAAAAAAATCCTAATATAGGTTCCTTAAAAAATGATCTAATGTGGGTTTCTCTAAGATAAGTTAATTGTATTCACTAAGCTCATTTTATGCCGTCTTTTATAACCTCAAATTATGTCTTAACACTACCTATATAATATCCAAAGTGACTAAAAAATAAATCAATTTTGTTATGTTTATTTAAAAGTATTTATCAGTCTCCACTTCCATCAAATTAGGAATGAAATCAATAATACTGTGTATGGGGTACTACCACCTATCTAACAGATGTAACTCGATTTCTAGAAACACTTCTCATGGTTAGATATAATATAAAATTTAATATATATATATATATAATATATGATATAATTATACTTTTGTATTATAATATCACAACTAATATCTTACATTCTATCCTGTTTAAAATACAAAAAAAAATTCGCCCGTGTGTGCAATGGACTACCAACTTACGAAGAAATGTGATTTGATCATCACATAATATTTACATTAATGGTATTAAGAATAAATATAATATATATTTTTTAAATATATGAAATTAGATAAATACATTAAAATTAATATATTATAAACTTCATTACCCTTTCACCAATTAAGGGAGTAATATCGTTTTTAGTGCATACATACAACCTACAATATTCACAAAGTGATGTGGCTGATTTTCCATCCCCAACATTTATAAATGGATATAATATTTTATATACTAATTAAATATGATATTAATAGAATCTTTATCATTATAGAAATTATTTATTTAAATCCTATGAAAATACATGAATATTCATGATAAAACACTCATGATAAAGTAATGCAATTACCACCTAAAGTAAAAAAAAGAAATGTTATTGTAAAATATGTATAATAATGTTATAAGAGGATCATATATGGTATTATATATATGATTTTATGTTTTAATAAATTTATAATACTAAAATAATTATTATATTGGAGGTTTAGAAACATTAAAATGGTGTTGGACATTATGTAAGGGTTTTCCCGTCTCACATTTTCCTTTATGAAAAATATTCCATATTAACCACTTATTTCATTTTTTGTTTTATATAATTTCCATTTTAAAATTTTATATCTTTAAATTATATATCATCAATGTATTTAATGTTTTATTTGAATTTTTTTCTTGGGTCTTATGATTCAAAAGTTACTATTATGTTAGGTGTTTATTTCACAGTTTCATCATTATTTGGGATTATTTTTTTTAAGTCTCCATTGGGGGAATTATTTTTCCCCTTTAATAAAACAAATATATTACCTTATAATATGATTATTCATTAAATTTTCTTGTACTATAAATTTTATTCTACTCTTTGTGACTAAAAATGATTGAGAAGAAGTTTTTATGGAAAAGAAACATTATTTCTCTTCTTGGTTGAAAACGATTTCTCTTCGAATCAATGTTTTCTATAAATTATTCAAAAAATATTTCTAAAGTTATTATAACAATTTATTAAATAAAATTTTCAATATATGGATTAAAATAAATAAATAAATAAATCTTGATTTTATTTTCAAAAAAAAATCAGATTATTGTTTTACTAAAAATTTGAAAGGAATCTTTTATCTAACACGTACAACATGAAAGGGGTATTCCACATTAATGAACACTAAATTATTTAATGATTATTTTAATTTTTTCATAGGATATTTGAAAATAAAATTATTTTAAAAATTCCATTTTAACTTTTTTATTTCAAACATTTTTTTTATAAAATGAAAATATTAATTTCATAAAAATTTATTTTTAAGGTTAATTTCATAGTATTTCTATTCATAAATGACATCAAACCATTATTTTTATGATATTGATATAATTATATTTATTTATTAGGATGGTTTATAAATATTTTTTACTAATTATGTAAATTTTAATTATCATTTACTATATTATTGTGGATGATTTTTGAGAATTTTTATTTAATTGGGGATTGTATTAACATTTGATATGTTATTTTTATAGTATGAATTTTTTTTTGGTTAAGAATCAATAAAATACAATGATTAATAATTTTTTACTTATACAGTGATTGGTGGGTCTCAAATATAGATATCCCCTATATTCATCCATAGGTATCATGATATAAATCATTTGGCCAAATAAAATTGATTTTACACTTAGCTTTAAACCATCTTGTGTAATGACTTGGAAATATGTTTAAGATGTTATTAATTATTAATTCCCCCATTATGAGAGAACTTATTTATGTCCATATTTTTATTCTATATGTAAGAATATCCCTGGATATGTTTCATGTTCAAGTGACTATATAGATGCCTTTATTTTATCATTCGTTATTATTGCATTATTATGATCATGTTATTATTTAAATGTCTTGTGTTTTAGAGACATACCTATCCATATTGACTAATAAAATTTATTCATGATATCTTATAGTATAATTATTCCTTTATCGATCATCTGATATCACCCCTTTCTTATATTTTATTATACCTAGGATACGTGGATTTATTTTTTGATATTTAATATTATAAAATATATTTTAAATTAATGTGTGTATCTAGATTTCCATAACTATTAAACTATTTGTTCCATTTGGATGGTATTCCTTATATCTAGTGATAGTGTAATTATGTAGAAATCAGCTCCATATTTCTTGATTCAGGGTCTTTACATGCATGTTATCCTTTATCTAGTTTGTGAGGTGGTTTCTTCTTCCATGAGGATTGTTTTTTTTCCTTTATATTTATTGAGATGTATCTTAAAAAGTATATTTTATATGGGATTATTATTTGTTTTGTATATCCTTGTGTGTTTTTACTTTGATTTTGGGGGTTGATCTCATGTTTTGGTAAGATTCAAGAGATTTATTCTGTGGGAAGGTTGTTCTAAAAACTATTTTTTTTCTTCTTTTTTGAGTTTGGTTTTATGTTCTCAAGGAAGATAATAGTTATAGAGGTATATTATGGGAGTTCCATATTCTATTATCCCTTCATTTGTGATGTTTTTGGTGTTAGATTGCCAATATAAGGCTTAGAGAGAGAAGGAGTGGTGCTGCAGCTAAAATCTCAATGGAAAAGGGTTATAATTTTTTGGGGGCATGAGTTCTTTGTAGGGGTATAACAAGTGGAATGGATATCCTAGATGTGATATAAGGGGTGTATTGGGAAGGTTAGAAAGGTAAATCTATTTGGTCTGTGGTTATACTAGGGAAGGATGTAGTAACATAGGTCTGTTGGGACCTTTAGCGTGTATTTTCCTATTGTAGTGTAGGGATTAGAGGGGGCGTTTAGGTGGTTCTATTGATTTTGGGGTAGTTTTTTCAGAGAGTTAGGAAACATTATATCACCATTTTTCATGAATGTATTCTTGGGTGTGGTGTTCATGAGTTTGGTAGGTACCTCCCCAACTTTAGAGGATATGCATTGAGGGAGTTTTCAGGTTGTCTTATGTGTGTTTAAAAATTAAAGATAGGGGTCCTTTTATGCTACATCTGATTTTTATGTAAGTATGAATGTTATGTGATATTAAATATGAGGTTGTATCATTGTCTTATAATTTTCAAGTGGATTATAAATTTCATTTCAATCAAATTCAATCCCTCACTTCCTAAGATTGATCCATGGTGATCTAATGTATGTCATTACTCTTTTTAAGTGGTTTATTCTCTGAATTATATTTTTTCCTCTCAGTATATCATTCGATTTTATTTCATTTAATATTCAATTATCTAAGGGAATTTCATTTTGATATTTTTAATGTGGTTGTGGCAGGGATATCATAGAGTTATTAATCATTAATTAATATAGAGTAGATCATATATCAATGTAGTGGTAGAGTTCTTGAGAAATGAATGTTGAATACATGAGTATTGGGGTTCATTATTCATCCCTTTATTTATGGGAAATTATAAATTGACTAGGATTAATATTTTTGGGTGGTGGTGGATTAACCTTGACAAAGGGAAAACCATATTACATAAATAATGGTACATTTTTTAGTGATCACATGTCTTCTTCCTCCCTGATGAAGGTTTTCCTCCTATTTTACTAGATATTTTGTTCTCTATCAGATTATTGTTTATTATGTTTTATATTATGAGGTTATGATATGAATTTTATGAAATTTGTAAATAACATAAATCTTTTAATCGTTGGTTGGAGAATGAAATAGAGATGCATGTATAATGAATCAATTAATATAATTTTATGTATATATAATGGTATCTTATGTATGTTTAATAGAATAGTTTGTTAATATATTAATGGAATTGTTTAATGAACAAAAATCTCTAATAATCATTGTCGGTAATAATAAAATTAATTTTCAATGAAATATGTTATTCTCATAGTTCATTAAAACTGTAATCTATATTATAGTGTATTTATATAATTTAACACATTTTATCAATTGGTTCATTAGGTTTCATATACCCTTCACCTATGATAAGTCAATCAGTAAAATTAACATAGAACAAAACATACTGTTTAAAATGATAAATTTCTTGTTCTTAATTAGTTCATTTGATTATGAAGGCTCAACTTTTTCTGTTTAGGTCCAATTGAGTCTCTTTTCTTATAAAGGATCAATACCTTGTTATTATGGACATGTTTCTATATGGACCTTGTCGATTATTTGATTCCATATATGTTTCTCACGATATTATCCTTATTATGCACATTTATATGATCCTTGGATGGTTTTTTCTGATGAGATAGTGGTAGGGAGCCCCACGTATGTGGAAGTAGTTAATGCATGTGAGGGGGAGATTAATAGGGATATATGAAATGGTGTCAAGTTTGACACTAGGTTTGATAAAATTGGTAAAATCTAGTCTTTAACATTATTGTTATTAAATTTGGGATGCTTTCTTTTTAATCTATTTAATGTTTTGATAGGCTAGTTTCTGGTTTATCTAAATTCTTTTCCCCACTTATTGATTTAATTAGTTATTCTTTTGTTATGTATTTCCTGATGGTATCCTATAATGTATCCTAATGTTCCATGAAATATTGAATGCTGAAGAATAATTTATGCTCTAAACTATGTGGTTTCTTCATATTAAAATGAAAAATATTTAAACCATTAGAAACCATGGTATCGATGTTATTATTCCTAATGGGTACATAATTTACACTAATGGTTAAATATATTTTATTTTTTAATTAATGGTGACATGTGGAAAATAAATTATTTAAAAAACAATAAATTATATAAGAATTTTATTAGGGTATGTCTCATTTAATTCTTGTGTGTTTATAAGATATTTAATTTTGAATTGTTGATTTTGGGTGTCCATGTGATGATAACTACAATTGAGATTAAGAATATGTTAACTCTTAAAGTATGGTTTTGAGATATTATATATCATTCATGTTTTTGATTTCATATTCTACCTCTCCGATATTTGTAGGGTGACTGACACAATAATGACTATGAGAGTGTTTCTTTTACTTTATACAGGTTGTAGAGGGATATATTGTTGACTATCCCCTATATTCAACCATCTCTTCTCTTGGTAATACAATGTGATGGTATGTATGGTGGTTATATTTCCCATTTGTAGGTGTAGATGCCTATAATGGATTTTGATTTTTTCTCATAAAATTATATCCAGATGTAGTATCCTATGGATTATTATATATATATTATCTGTATGATTTGTAATATATTGTGAAACATTAATCCTTGTATGGGTTGTGATGTACTGAGATATAACACCCAATGTATTACAAATGAAATAAGGGTTGTGGTAGCTTACGGAAAGTATTACATACTAAATAAACATATGTAATTGGATGAGTGAGATGATTTGATGCATGTGACACAATGTTTAGAACTTTAGCCTTTCTATTTTCAGGTTCTCATCTTACATGGACAGAGATACATTATGAAATATGATAATAGGAAGAGAAACACACCAGTGTGGAAAAGGTAATGAGAAACCCTTGTTTCATTACTATAATAAATGATCTCATGTATGTGGTAATTGTTAATAGATAACCATAGCGAGGATAAGAACCCAATATGCATGTTTGGTTGATGAGTTAGTTCAACTTTTTATTCAATGGGTTTTGTTATGCTTAAATTATATTTTGCAAGAAAGAATATATAGAAGATCCTGATGAGGATACCTATTATTGTCAACCTAAATATATATGAACTAATTTTCAAGTCACTATAATCATTTTATAAATTTGTATAAATATTCCTTGATTGGGGTTATTTAAGAGTAGTTAGTGATTTTTTAATTCCCAACTTATCTTTTGGTAGATTTAGATTAGTGTTGTGTTGTTCTAATTTTGAATAGAATCGGTTGTATGTAAATGGGATAACTTTTATCTATTATATTATATAATATTTTATTTGTGTAGTTTAATTATATATCTCTTCCACTTTTTCTTTTAGAGGTTAATTCCTCCCATTAGTATATATGATATACCCTTTGTGAATGTGGCCAACACAGGGCCTAGCGGAGGTGGGGCTCGAGTGGTCACAGTCGTGCTTCTCCAATTTCCATCCCTGTAGAGGAATTCATTCATCTAGTGGATCATGAAAACGTTAATGTACATAAAATAATATAATTAAACCCAATAAAATATAAATTATATACAATTATTCATGAAAAATATATTTACTATAAAATAAAACATTTGTATTGGGGGTTTAGAGGTATATTCCAATAATCACTATACCTAAAAACAAAATGTAGGAAAAATAATGTAGTTGAAGAGGGTGTAAAAATCATAAAAATAGAATATCATTTCACTTTTTAATCCTCACCTTGATGACCACTATCAAATTTCAATGACATCCCCTTAGTGAATTAGGGTTACTCGTCACTTATATAATCATAGAGGAAAGATTCCCATAGATAATTCAATCAGAATTTCATGTTCAAGGGTACATCATCACAAGAATAGAAAAGGTACTAGAATATAGGTTTTATAATGATTTTTGATGTTCCAGTTACAATCCATGACATTTTAAGGTATGGTAATCCATGATAAAACCAATAACACAGTTCTTTCAATAATTATTAATCTAAAAAATGTGTAATATAATTATTTATAAAAATTATTAAATTATACTACCCAAAAAAATACTTTCATACTAGTAAATATAATGTTTTATAAACAATTATGTTTCTATAACCATCCATTAAAAAATGATATTGTATACATCATGTAGGTGGTTAAACCGACATATCAAGAACATGTTTCAATCAGTGTATGGGTATGATTTGGAAGGATATATACCAAAAAATTATTATTAAAAATTTGTATTGATATTATTAATATTTTATTAATGTGATAAAAAAAATAAAATATTTAGGGGATGAATATAAATGAAATATAGTGATAGTAAGGAATTACATACAAAGAATAAATCAAATCTCCTCTTTGAGGTCTCCTTTAGTTTTATCAAATTAGAGAATTATCTTAACAATAGATATGAAATAAAGAAGATAATAATTAGGAAATATAATATTGTATATCATATTTTGGAATTTTAATCATGGGACTATAGTATAAATGGGGGTAGAGGGGATCTTTTTTAAGAGATATTGGTGGCATTTTTGTGACAATTAATTTAAAAATATTAAAAAACTTCATATTCAAGGAATTTATATCCAAAATACACAATAATAGAGAATAAGATAATTTAAGTTCTATAATTAACCTCATATAAACCTTTACTGAAACAGGTTTTAATATTTTGTAACCTTAACACCTAATTATTCACATTTCCCTTATTTTTGCATATACCATGGTGACTAAATTTTAACATGGTAATTTATTTTTTTACTAAAAAGTAAATTAATATCATTATGTTATATTAATATGAATATCTAAAATATAAAATGCACCGTTTTTAAATGTATTACACAATATGGTTAAAATTATTTATTTATAAGTACACACAATGTTAAAATTTCTTTTAGTCAAATAAATTCTTTATTTAAATGTATTTTTTAATATATTTTGGTTGATGATTATGAATTCTTTTTTCCCCAAGACAATCAATGGTTTATGATTAAAATGTAGGGTTATTATAGTTTTGAAACATTCCAAACTAGTGGTAAAGTCGTGTATACTAACATAATGGAAATGGAATGAAAATTATTATTATTATAATAAAATATAACGTATGTTCTAAAATGAAAATAAATTAAATTTTATATTAAATATATTATTTTCAAATTATTTATATTACTAAAAAATAATTATTATGTCTTCAAATTTGATTCATAATTTATAAATCCATCCATATATAATGATGATGTTATAAATGTTATTCAATTGGTAAAAATTGTATTTTTACAATTTAAAAAACATTACTTTTTCCATAAAAATAATAAACATTCAACCCAATAAATATGAATTATAAATCCTAAATTGAAGATCATTTTTCCAAATTAAAATTCTAATACTTAGGAATTTAACAACATAAAATATAATGAGGAATGTTTTTATTAAAAATACATTTTTATTTATTAAGTGTTATAAATATTATATGATAAATATTTTTTAATTTAATGATAGAATATATATTAGTTTTTATTTTTGAAACATTTTATAGTAATAATAATTTCTATTTCATCATTTTTTAAAATAAAAATACACCACACAATAAATACTATTGTTTCATAAATATTTCTTTTTAATAATAAATGATTTTGATCACATCAAATTGAAATTAATTTCATTTATTTTGACCATTAAATCTCATAGTTTTTGTTGAATTATAACACATAAAATCATTCATTAAAATCCACAATAAAAATAATTTATAATAAATTTGATTAGTTTTTTTGGAATCATTCTAATCATTTATTTATTTTATTTATTTTTTTATTGAGGTTTGAACAATATTATAATATTTTTAACTAGGTTTTTCATTGAATTCCCTTAATATTTTTTATATTATCCTGAATTATAATAAAATAAACCACATTAAATTTTTGTTTTATCTAGCTTGTGGTGAAATATGTTAAAAATAATTAAAAATAAAATACATTATAAAATATCACTATGTAAAAATATTATTGTATTTCTATATAAAATTGAGGGATGGATAATTCATGTTATTAGTTCATGGAGGGTCATTCATGGAATTCATGTAGATGTACTAGTCTCATAATGAAATTATTATCTTAATAGAAACCCATTGTATTGTTATATTTGATTTCATAATGTGGCATTCATCATCATTAAATTCGATTAATAGTGATTTATGAGAACTTAGTGGAATCACAGTTGAATATTAGCTGATGCTTCTATAAGATAACATTGTTGCAAGATGATGGAGGATTCACATGAGATGTTATCCTTAGAGAATATGATTTTTTCATTGAGATTTATATGTTTCCAACCAAGGATTAATAGTAGTGGCCCAACACTCTTCCATTATATGAGAGATTTCCATGATAGTGATGATTATTTGGTGGCCTAATATAATAAGGAATAGTAATATAATGGAAGAAAAGGTTTTTCCGAAAAATATGGACATCTTTTATAACTTCCCTATATAGAGATTGTTTTAATATTTTTTGGTTTTTTATATCATGAAGGATATCCTAGGAGGATACCAATCTACTAGAGTGAAACCATAAGAATTGTGTGTCCAAGAATCCATAGATATTGTTCCCATCACATGGAATCACATTTTATATGGTGAAAGATGCTTGGTTTATTATAAGTTTGTGGTTTTAGTTTTTATGGTATGGATGGTCTTGTCAAAAGATGTTGTTCTATTAGTGTAAGATCATCTGAAAAGCTTGGGAAATTTTATTTTTAAAAATTAATATTGGGAAACATGATTATATGTATTATAATACAAATTATTTTGACTAGTTCTGGTGTTTTATTGATGTTAATTACACTTGATTTTAGAAAATATTAATTAAAAAAATCAGGCTATCGTTGATGGAGTCTCATAACCTTTTAATGTTTGGTTGAAGAGAGTGGATTATTTTAAATTTTTTTTATGAGATTAAGAAATATGTTCCATGTCTCTATTTCAAATTTATTTAGTGGTATCAATTACAATACCATTTAATATATATATGATAGAGAAACTGACATAGTTCTAGAGGAACTTGCTGACGTGTAGCTTATTTAAGGTGTATGTGAAATATTGTAAAGTAATATATCACAGTTTGTGATATAGATGGGTTAATCCTCAACAAATATTATTTTAATTATTCTTTTAACATGGGTAGTAATATGCTTTCCATCTATATTACCTTTTTAGTGATACCATTTTAAATAGAAATCAGTGTTCCATGGATTCATTTCATCACATGTAGTGAAAATTTCTTCAAATTATGTATGGTTTTGGATGTAGAGTCTTGGAATGAATCATATATATTTGATGTGTTGGTTCGTTGATATTTTACTTTTAGATGATCAAAACCAGATAACATTTCTGATGATTGAGTATTTTTCTATCTTGGGTATTGTGTAGCATGTCCCTTGATAGATCATACTTCTAAATACGTCAGATGTATGTTCTAATTTTGTTTTGTTTCAACATGAGGTTACATATGAGCATAATTTAAATGAATCCTCAACTATATCTTTTTTGTGGTTGAATGTGTGTATGAGAAGAGGATACATTGACCTAGATTTATTTCCTTGTTGAGATATATAATAATTTTGAGATTTTGTGAAATAATACATCTATGAGAATGATATAGAAAATGATCCCCATAATAAAACTTCTAATATATTTCTATATGGCTTCATTGATCCTCGATTATGGTGTTTATCCTCAGGTTGAGCTAGCATAGAGAAATGGAAGATGCTGATCCTCAATAATAGTATATAAATAAAATATATATTTTTTAGTCTCCACGTATGTGTTTTTTTTAGAATTATTATATTAAAAAAAAATTATTTCTTGGATTAGAAACATGAGACCATGATTACATCTTCTATTAGGGTTTTACCCTAGGACCACTATAATTTGAGTTCAAATTAGTAGATCACAGGACTAACCATCATGAATTAGATTTTAGTAAACTATCATGTAAACAATATTTTTTTATATATTCCATCTTTTCTCTAATTCTATAGTTGTCCACCATAAAACCCATAATTAATGAGATTGATATATCGATGATTTTGAATATCTTTGGAATCAAAAAATTGAATAATGAGATCATTATCATCGCCAATGGAATCACGCCATGATGACTTCTCCCATAGTGATCAATAAAAAAATGTGGTAGTGGATTATTATTAATTTTTCATTATTCTCCTTGAATTTTTCAATAAAATTATTTATTAAATCCCCATCCTTCTTGAATGAAACGTGGTTATATTTCAATTAATTTTCTCTATCCATTATTTATTATTAAAAATCATTATGATTAATGAATCTCCGTTCATGAACACACACTCAATGTTCTAATAAATTTTATGTGTAGAAAATCAATTCCCTTTACATTTTTCTTGTTGATTACACAATTTTAAAGGAATGTTGATAATGAATTTTACGTTCTTATCTCCCAATATATTTTCTGTCCATTTTAATTCTACATGTATCCTTTTCTCATGATGATTATGGATCGAGGTTGGGGAATAGTGAATGGGGTCGGCAATGTAGTTTTGGGAGGTTTTATAGGTGAATAATTTTGGATGATATCATGGAAGGGTGGTTCCATGGTTGATAGAGGTGATACCATGTGATTTTGGTGGAGTGTAGCTAAGGTGATAAGTGGTCTAATGATGACAGTGTGAGGATGGGATATAGAGAGACTGAAGAGTCCTTCGGATTGATGTCAAGTTAAGAGGATCATAACCTCGAGACAAGTTAGTAGATGGCCCTATTAGAAGACTATATGTTGTATAGAGGGAACGTAAATATTAATAAGTAAGGTGGGTGATCAGAAAATGAATATTTGTTTAGTCCCCTCTATGACCGAATGGCACCTTACCAACCACATTGCCAGAAAGCAAAAATAGAAGTCCCATTTTGATTGGGATAGGTACTAAAGACTACCCAAAAAGCCTCTAATAGTATGGGTACCATACATATGTGTTATAGTTAATAAAGACTCATATGGTTTATCCATACAGGAGGGCAGGAATTTGGAAAAACTGAGTAATGTCAACCTAACAAATCCCAAGGAAGGTATGTGGAATTACATGTAAATGTCTAGTACAAATGGGTTTTAGGTTCCAAACACATTCCCATGAATGGGGAACATAGTAAGTTGTGAGGAACACCTTACCCCACATAGAGTACCACATCATATGCCTTATGTCTACCAGATGAACCACTTATTCTATTGTGGGGTTTTTCCTTGACATATTTAATGAGTATCATTTTCATGAAAATAAATTGCATGTCCTAATTTATTTTCCAGTATATCATTATGAATTGTTATATTTTTTTTAAATTTTATTTCCAAGATTGAATAACAAGCTCTAGGATTTTGATTTTTAAGGATGAAAATGGGTTTCATGTATGAAAATATGAGTATTCACACATATTTGTGTACACTCTCTCATCAATTGTGAATTCCTAGGAATTGTATAAGTACCACATGATTCCAATGTATTTATGTTTTCACTAATATTATTGTGGGATAAACCTTTCTATTGTGTGAAACACTATTCTGTTTTGTAATACACAATGAGAAATAGATTTTTCTACTAAGAAGTTAGGACCTCCTATTTTTGTTGAGTTCTAATCAAATAATGGGTGTTCTAATGTGGTTGGTCATCATCCTCCCTCGAAGAATAGTATTTTGATGGTGAGGTATGATATCCCATTACAGTTAATGTGAGGTTATGATATTTTTTTGATACCCATAATGTTTCAATGGTAGGGTTAAAAACTCCATTGAATTATACCTATCATTTGTTAAGGAATGAATACCATTTTAATTTTTAAAATGAAATCAAATGATCTGCAAATGGTTAGGGGAGGTGATTCATTAATTGATGCACATAATTTTTTGAGGAGAGAGTTTCAACGATAGTTTATTGTGATGTTTTGTAACAAATGTTGTTTGTGTTAGATTATGTGTGACATATACCTCCTCCTATGTCCCTAGGATTTCTTCACTATGTGGTATACAACTTCTTAATCAACTTCATACTCTATTGAATGGTTTAATCTCTTATAACCCTAAATTTTTAAATAGGTATTACCTTCATGGAGGCGATAAAATCACGGAAAATTATTTTAATCCTTGTATCGTACAATTGATGATCATATCTAAATCATTTTATGTATTCATCCAAATTACACTATCATATTTGGTTTTTTGGGATACCATTTTTCATTGGGTTTTTTTTTCATTTTTGGTTTCATGTTATCCTATTGGGTATGTTTATACACTGCCACTGTATGGGCCATGTGCCCACATGAATTGTCTTTTTATAGCCGAAAAGAGTATAGATGTCGTATTGGTAGACATGGTGATAGTACTTATTGTTCAATAATGATTCCTAGAGATTCTTTATGATTTATGATGGGGAATTATGGTTTGTGATGGTGGGAATGATTGTTAAATATATAGATCGATCCAGGATTACTTACAAAGAATATGAGCCTTCTTTTTCATTTTTCTATCAAATTCAGAGGCATTTTTGACATGAAAACCATTTTATATTTTCTTTATTAGTGTTTCACTATTAATTTTTGTAACAATAATAAATTTTATATAGTTAAGTTATATATATATATATATCTTATGTTTCAGGACATTTATTCATTAGATTAATACATCCACTAAATGTTTATATAGGATACAACCTCCCATAATGTCATATATTCATCCTCAGTACTAGTAACCAACCATTAGTTTATTGGATGTGGACTTGTAGTGGAACACGTGACTTTATTTTAGCCTGATTGGGGCCTCGATGGGTTGGGTTATCCCAATAGATATAATAACCAAGTATTTCAATTACAGAGACCAACTATAGGTCTTCCTTAGCTATGGAATAATTTTATTATCATTGATGGAATTTTTTTTCACCCATTAATGAATTTGATAATTTTTTTATCAATGTATTGAGGAATTAAGAGTCAATAATATAATTTTTTTATTATAGTAATAAATATAAAATTGATGTTGGTAGAAGTTAAAACTAAAAGTTGATTTTATAGATTCAAATTCAAATAATGTTTCCTTAGGTAGTATGTCTAGGAAATTCAAAATAAATAGTTTTATTATAAATTAGGTTTAATACATTAATATTATGTAATTTTTTTGAATAAATAAATGATTATTTGAAGATTTACGGAGATAAATGTCATGTGTTTGTTTTATAAATATTTATTCTTAAATTTTTAAGGATATGTGGTTTGAAATGTTTAATTTATAATTTATTTAAATATTTTGTATTACAAAAATAGAACAATAATTTATTGATATTATAGATTTACTTCATGTGATGTAACAAATAGTTTTCATTTAAATGTTTTTAATTTAAATAAATATATCAAAAATCAGTGGATATGAGTAAAGGATGCATATTTTTTATAATTTATGAAATATGATAAGTGAGCTTTTTTATTATAATAAATAATAATGAACAATGGTAAATGATGGATTCAATAAAAATGAATCCTAATTCATATTAATCAATAACATTGTATAATTGGTGACTATTATAAGAGTATCTTTACTTAGGTTAATATTATTTCCCCTATTTTTGTTAAAATTTTATGAATTGAGATACCATCAATAGTGTCATATTTTAAATAATAGACTTCTTTCTAAAACATTTACCAAACACAAAGAGTTAAAATTTATATATTGATTCAATATTTTGTCAATTAAATATTACTATTAAATAAAATATGATTTTTTTCCAAAACACCTATATATATTTTTATACAATTAAGATATTCAAAATTTAATATAGTTTATAAGAGTCTAATTGGATTATATTATAAATTTTATAAGATAAATTACAATAATAAAATTATTATAATATCAATAATTCAAATATGGATTGCACAATATATCTTATAAAATTTAAGGGAATATATTTAATGAAGTGTTGTTTTTTCTAATTATGTATAAAATTTTTAGGGAATTTTTTTGATAGAATAGGTATCAAGAATGATGTTGTTTTACTATTAAAGTGTTCTATATATACAATATTTATTATTAATATCATAATTATATAGGTTGTGAGGATAATGATATTTAATATGTTCAAGAAGTAGAAGAATAGAAATATGAATCTTAAGCCTTACTATTATTCATACAATCATTATTTATATACATCTCCCATTATAGTGTATATAGGGAGGGTTTTATATGGTCTTCATAAGGAAATGTGGTAGAAATTACATAGAGACCCAGTGAGTTTAAAAACATCCAAAAAATTGTAGAAAACCTTATAATGGTTATGTAGTTTATCTGATATTATTTGTTTCACATGAACTAATTTATCATTTTATTATGCATTTTTAAATACATTAGGAATATGTTATTAAAATTGAAATCCTTAAATTATCATTAATTCTTATTGGTTATATATTTTTATATATTGATATAAATTTCTTAAAGTGTAATGATAATTTACTTATCAGTGTAACACAATTAGTTATCTCTAAAAAATGATCATCATGGAGTATTATAGGTTATGATTAAATGTTGTGGTTGGAGTCAGTATTATTCTTGTATCATACTTTGGAAAAAGATCATGATTCCGAAAACCCAATTTTTGTATTGAATGAACCCTAAAGTATAACACATGGAGTGTTATACACCATATCTTTAGTATAATTGTGGTGAATGGATAAAATTTAGAGTCCCCAATAATTTAGTTTTGTGAGATACTTAGCTTGAGAACCTTTACGATTTGATTCCATTAATATGAAATCTGTTTGGAATAACTAATCATCATGTGGTTAGGTATGGTTTTGATCATGTCATCCTTTTGACTAAAATACTGATTTTATATACCTCTCATCTAATGATTATAAAATATTGGAACGACATTGTTATATACAAATGGCATTTGATACCAAAAATATATATTTCATATGATGCAATTATCTTTTTATGTGATTTAAATATTGTGTTATTACCCATAAGTACAATGACATGTGATGTATTCAACAACATCAATATTATTTAAACATATAGATTAAAAAATATATGTTGGCTATATGGGATTTACATACATAGTGTTCGATGTTCACCTGATGAATTAGACAAAGGGATCATAAGGGATTTCATTCTTTCATATGATTTAGATGGTGGATATAAATATAGAGATAGAATTGATAGATATAGATTACAATATATCCCATTATATATTGAGATGAATTAATGACTATCTAATTTCCATTTATATCTTATATTTATATATGTGGGATGAATAGTTTTTTAATTCTATAATGGATTTTGGATTTAGCCATTGTGTTTTACTAGATATGGGTAGAGTTTGAATTATATAGGTAAAAAATATTATTTAGAGATTATATTAAATGTGTTTTATATGTGAAGTCACAAGGGAATCATATGATGTTATATAAGGTGAATTTAAACACACAATTAAAAAAGTACTTTTTAATATATACAGAAGAGTTATTGGATGTTATTTTAAGAGTTATTATATATGATACAATACAAGGAGTGATGTGACAATATCTTGGAGGTTTTAGTGAGAGTGTGATATTAAAGGAGTTATTCCATAATACCCATCCACAAATCCATATTATTTAATACTATATATGTGTATCTCTTAAAATATTACATGTAAGATTAGAGTTAATGTTTTATACCTTATATTATGGATTTCATTATCCTATTATATGATTCAAATCACTTAAATTTTCTTATAAGTGAAATGAACATTACATCTTCTAACATTGGATATCATAAATTAATTATTTCAAAATATATAACACATTGTAGAAGTATTACATTCAAATGGTTACATGATACTTGTAACTTATCTTTGTAATCATGCATTTATGAAACACACAACAAAATACATGAAATATAACAAGATTTTTCTTGAGTTGTATATAATTGAAGAATAGTTTTTTTGGGGATTTGGATAAAAACATGTATGAATTTGGATGACACACTCTTGATCCCATATCCCTCTTCCTCTTCCACCCAATGATTTCACGAGGCACTATCATTACATGTGTGGCAAGAGGGCTCTTCTGATTTTATGAGTTATTAATTATAGATCATGGATACACCATAAAAGAGGGTTGTCCTATACTTTTCACTATTATAATTCATTAATCATATTTAATTAAGAATTTATTCATGAATGATTGTCTGAAGTACAAAAACCTATTTGTTCATTTAATATAAAACATGATTTCATTATTATTAATATAATATATTATATTATTTCAATTTTATGTATCCACTACATAGTTTAATCATAAAATGACCATTATAAACCAGTAAAAACCATCTTTACATTATTATTGTAGATTTGGAAAATTAATATTTATGAAATATTTCCATTGATTCTAAACTTGAATGTTCTCATGAAGAAATCCAGAAAATATTTCTGTCACAAGGGTTGTCCCCATGTATGAATTTGTAGGTCTTGGATAGTGATTCATGATTGATATTTATTATTCTGAATGTCTAGGGTAGTTAATTGATTCAATTTGGGTAATCATTATATTTCACCTTCTAATGTATCATAATTGGTCTTTATGAAGAAGGATGTTTATATAGAGATAATACAATTGTAAGATGTGATGATGGAAATTCTCCATATTTATTTAAGATATTTTTATTATAGATTCTTCAATTAGTGTAATCATAATTTGAGAAACATGTTTATTTTTATAATTTTGGATTTTGGATAGACAATGAATGATAATAAGGATGTATATTATATAATGGGATTTGGTTTTAAACTAGTTCACCCTTGATTGGTGGTTTTTAAATATGTTTAAATTTATACAGTGTTGTTTTGTAATTACATTTTGAATTATAAAAAGGATAATTAAATTCTTGATTAAATGACAAAAAATGAAAATATATTATTTATAAGAATATTTATATCAGCATTCATTGAAATAATAATGTTAACAATTATGACTATTTTCAAACTTCCATTTGAAATGGTATTATATTGTATCCATTCCATTCAAGATAATGTATTGTAAATCTGAAATCCTACTATCTTATCGAGATTCATTCATTGGATTTATGAGATAAAAATTTGGTTCATTCCTTAAGAGGTGATATAGATTTTATATAGTATATTTATTATTACAAAATATGATGTTAACCCATTATTGAAAACTGATGTAATTTAAATTTGTAGTCACTTACTCAAACAGAAAATGATTTATCTTATATTTTTAAATTTTGGATTTCATTATTAACAAGAATCCTTGTGAGTTATATAAAGATGTTTTATAGGATCTATTAATGGGTATAATAGATTATGATAGTTTAACACTCTTAATGGGAGATAGATATTTAATAAGGAAGGGGATTTATAGTAGTTTTTTATAAAATCATTTAATATATTTGATTCTTTTTATCACAGATGAGATAAATTGAAAGGGACCATAAAATATTTTTTCTTTTTAGGATAGATGATTACATCGAATGGAGTATTATTATTTTAGAAATGTGTGAGAGTGAACATTATAGATATCAAATCATGTTATGTACACTAGGATGGATACCCTGAGGGGGGAGGGGGTTGAATGAGGGTATGAGATATTAAAACTACTTCATCGTCTGATCTTGTTTCCTCATTAAACAAATTCATCTTCCCCCCTTCTCCAATAATAATGTGTGAGATGAAATGGAATCATGCACGAGACACAAAAATTTCACTTGTATCACCCTTATTGGGCTACGTCTGAGGAGCATACAATGACAATGTATCAAATCCAATAAAGCTCACTTCCATTTAAATGGTTCTGGAATGATCACATTTATGAAAAGGCTCACTGCCTTTAAAAGATTTAGGGTATTCTCACTACATTCCCAAGTGACAATCACAATGTATCTTTCTCTTTCTCACTACTAGTGGAAGGGTCACCATCTTCCTCTTCTTTTTCTCAATGCTTATAGAAGGTATTCACCCTTAGTTTATGTGCTTGTAGGTCAATTCCTTATATCTAATGAATAATCCCCTATTATAAAAATATGATCCACTAAAGTTACACTTTACTATAAATGATGAATACTTATTTTCCATATATTTACAGGTCAATGCCTTCTAAACAACATTGGTAATGATCACTTCCTTTGCAAAACAACTCTTTCATGAATATGAAATAACCTCCCATAATCTCTTACATTTCACGACGTCCACATATTATTCTCGAATAACACATCTTTTTTGAAACTCAACTATCCATTACGTAGATCCTTCCATTCAAAAAAAAATATCATTTTTAAATTTCCATTCATTCTCTATGCTCAAAACATTCGGTATCCTTTTATAGCCTTCATGTATTTCATCGCATGAAACTCCTTCATGAAACCCCTTTGTGAAGCACCTTCATGGTTATCAAGCCATAATTTTTTATGCTTGCTTATTTTATGAAGGGGTAGAGACATATTTATAGATGTGTTTTCCACTTATTCCAATGCTTCTACCCACATCATAACAGTTAATTGATGTCCCCTATTTTATACTAAAACGCTCCATTTTTCTCAATACTCAAGAAAAATTCTATATCCATGAGGCCAATAATTATCATGGTGTTCACTATCAAATTATTTTTGTTTCATCAATTGTCTACACACGATGATCCTCACCTTCATATTTAATGAAGCTCATTGTACTTATAGAGATCACTATCAAAATCATTTATCTTTTTCTATACACCTTCATGAAGCCCATCTTCACCAAACTCATGAATTTTCTATATTTTCATAAGTCTCTAAAGGAAATCCTAATTTCTCAATGCATCCAAACTCAAAATTTTGGACCCCAATATTTTGGATAACACTGAGAAATGGTTTAACCTGGTTTATGTAATATTCTATACTATTTTCAGAGAATCAATTTCTTCATCTTGTATTTTTGTCAACATATAATTTCAATGATCTAATTGGACCCCACCAATTACTAGGAATAATCATTTTTTCAATAGACACAATCATACCAATAAAGTTGCAATGTTACCTTGACCAATTTTTTCTAAACAATTTTCCTGTTAAATGAATAGTTCCTAGAATTATATACCCTAACTTTTAATTACATGAAGGTTTGAGAGTGATTAAAATAAAATTGATGAATTATAGAAATAGAATATTTTAAATATTGAAAAAATTTGTTACTTCTATCATAAATTATTACTCAATCATTTTGCAGTGTTATATTCTTTTAGATTTATGTTATGAATAATATCTTTAGAAATTAGGAATGGTTATCTCCAATGGAAAATCAAGTTATGGACCATTATAGAGTTAAATTCCAAAAGATGAAGGATGTTGATCAAGAGATTAGAAAATGAATATTATGGTATTATATCCAGAGGATCCATCATGAAAAGAATTATTCTATTTAAAAGAGTTTTCTAAAGTAAAATGGACTCTTCATGGATGAATTTAGATAATTTTAGACCTATAATTCAGTATTGGTGGTGGTTTGAAAGTATTTATAGAGATTATATGAGTATGGAATGTGGTGAGTGTCTTGATTTAGCAATGGGGAAAGGATTCGTCATATCTTTTCTGTTGTTGGTAAATATGGTGAGGTGATCATAAAGGTGGTGTGATCCTTCAATGAAATGGGAACTAGAATAGAAATATAATTTGAGGTAGTGATAGATATTTTTTAAAGGAAGGTTAAAATTGTTCAATCAAATGATTTTGGAACTAGTTATGGGTAGAGCATGAGTAGGCAATCTGGATACTATAATAGTGACTGACACTAGTGAAGGGGGTTAGGTAGTGGAAAAAATCAACATTCTAGTTGGGGTGTTAGGAAATATAATAAGATCATTAGATAACATTTTAGTTGATTTGGATTGAAAATAATACTTGGGGAGGATGTATTTCCCTTATTATGATGCAATTAAACTTGATGGAAAAGTTTGTTGTGCTAAAAACGGAATCACAATGCCTAAGGATCCATGTGAGGAACATGATACGAATTTCTTATTTGAAATTTTTAATTAAAAATAATAATAATTTAATGATTCTGATGCATGAGTCCATATACATTTCATGATAAGATTTCAATCATTTAAAATGATATCTACTATGTTTAGAATAATGGTGATAAAATGTGATAAATGTATTTTCAATATAAATTTAGTTATTAAACAATTATACAAAACCATGGAATAAAAGGTCGGGCAAACATCCATGTTCCCCTCTTACATAAATTGATTTTTATATAATATAATATTTAAATTTCAAAATAATATATTATAACATTATATCACCAACATTATTAATGTTGATTTTTTACAATTAACATATACTTATGATATTATTATCATGATCATTTAACAGAATCATGATCATAAAATTGGGAGTATAAATTTTATAGCCATATGTGATAGGTAATTATAGTCAAGGACAATTTCCAATGTCTTACCATGTCACCCCACATTTTCAATTTAACAAAAAAAATTACTATTTGATGATATTTTTTTACAAATAAATTGTAAATCTTGAACAACATTACATGTAAACCATGTTGATGTTGATTTCAAGGAAAATATGGTTTTTATTGGAAAATATTACCATATTAAATTATTAAACATTGTGTTTCCCAGTTACCCATCAGGGAAAATTTTTAAAGGCTCCCCATTATTAAATTTGATCAAGTTTATCAAAAAGAGTCTGTCTATAATGTGACATAAATTACAGATGGTGATTGATTTTATAATCCAACACTGTAAAATTGAATGCATATATGTAGTTAAATTATTTTCTTACTGATTATGATGCATTAAGGCACTTTTAGAAGTCCCATGGTCGATAGTAAAGTAGAAATAATACATATTTATTAGTGATAAAACATGATATGCATCTTCAAATATATTATTCAAAATTGTGTTCAATAATAATTCCTTAGAAATATTTTTTTGGTGGATAAATGATTATACGTGGTTGACATAATTAATACAATTATTATAAATATGTGGTAATAATATAAAATTAATTTTTTTTGTATTTTATATTTAAGTTACAACATATATATATATATAACTAGATATAGAGCGGTTTCAAACATTGATTTATTGATGATCCATGATTATTAAATGATTTGTTTAATGTGGATATTGTTATGAGAAATAGATGAATGATGTTATGGTGGATGCTACTATATTAATTCTCCATCACATATTTTTGTTATATGAGGGTAGTGTATTTGAATTATGGATCATTTATATGTATGGTATTATAATTTAGTTGTATTACATAACCTAGAATGATCTACAAGTTAAAAAATAACTCATTTACAGGTCATGGCATAAATTGCTTGATCATAGATAGTGGTTATGATATTTTTTCTCAAATTGGTTATTGTGTTGAAAATATTAATAACTTACAATAATATTTAAATTAAAAATCTCACTGATGTTTTCTATCTATATTGAGGAAGTTTGAGGATTATTCATGTCATAACTTTGACATTGTGATCATTTTACTTTAGTAAGTGATAAGGATATGGAATGTATTACGGATGAATGAACATGGTCACTTGTATAGTCTTATAGACTAGTCAAATTAGTATACTTAATATTCATTGATAAATGTGTGAGATATACGGATAATTTTTTTATGTTATTTCATTGATGAAATTACACATTCTGAGGTAGTTATCCACCCAATGTAGTCTGTCATATGTGATCCAACATTTAGTTCACATGTAAAATCAAAATGGTTAGCTTCAAAGACCCTCCACTAAACCATCCATTTTTATTATATTAGATATAAACTTATTTATCATGTAGAAAATGAATTTTATGTGATTTTAGACCTAGTTAATGTAGGGAAGCTAGTTGTCGCGTGACTATGATATTGAGGTAGTCACTATATTTTATTTATTGGGGTAATATAAGATATTATCTTACAAGAGATGTTTTGTAGGATCCATTATATATTTTGATAGTTTTTTTATTCTATATACAATCTATGATATAGTGTGTGATTTATATAGTGGTATAGGGAATCGAATATATAAATGAGTATATATAAGGATAGGGATGTGCAGATTATTTTATATAGTTGATTAAATACAAATATTAATAACTAAAAATAAATTTCATTCAGAGAATATAAAATTACAGAGTGTCTAGCATGTCATTAAGATATATTTATTTTCTATGTAATTTTGAGATAATATTTATCATGGTAAATTAGCTTGGTGAGGAAAAGACTATGACTCGTGAAATTAGAACTTAGACATTTTTCATGTATTATTTTGACATGGAAATTAATTTTGTGGGGATATCTTACGATGCATAGTGTTTTTTTCGCCTATTTTTTCACTTAATGGTTTTACATGTTTAGTTATTGGTGTTTTAATTAAGTGTTATCTTGGGGCATGGGGTGCATAAAATGAGAAGTATGTTTAGGAAATATGTATATAGCATTGATGTATATGAGTTTTTGGTTTTACGGTATTGTTGAGATTTAATGGTCTTGTTTCTATATTTCATTCAATTAAGTATTCTTATATGAAATTCATGAACTATGAACTATTTATTATTTTAATTAATCATGTTATTTATTATTTTTCATTTTATGTGATTTTAATTTGATTTTACATTTTTATACTATGATCTTAATAGAGTAAAACATCTTATTTGTGAGAATTATAGACTTAGATCAATTTTTTAACATGTAAACTATTACGGTAGGCTTATAAGGTTCAATAAAGTGTTAATAAATTAAGTAGAAGTAACCAAAATCCAATTACTATGATATACTAATCTTGAAACAAAAATTATATATATAAATATAGTGAATAACTCAAACAATCACTACAGACCTACATCTATTATCTTTATCCAATATCTTGATGACTATCCCTTAGAAAATAATATTAATATATCATCTATGATGAATTTAATGATTTATTGAATCGTCTTCATCTCAAGTAGGACTCTTTAAAACTCACCTTGAAAGATATTTCCTCATGAAATAAATTTAGGTTAATAATGAGATTATTGGTTGTGAGTGACTTAAAAGCGGTGTAGGAATTGATAAACTCGCCCTTCTCAGAGTATGACCACTGTTTGTAACACCTAAGGAGAAATCCCCATGTACTAGAATTTTATCATTTTGAATGAGGAAATGTATTTAGACACATTAATTATAACCTTCATTTGATCGAAATATCAATTTTTTATCCCATTATACATTTAATGATAGATAAAACAATATGAAGATTCAAATATTAACTACGAAATTTTTAGATACCACCATAATCATAAATTTCATAGTTCGTAAAACATTATAATTCATAAAAAAAATTATATCCTTTGAAGTAGTATATGATATTAACATATCATAATATATGATACACCCAATGTCTTGTAATAATTCATATACATCATGAATGTCACACTCTACAATATTTTTATTGTACAATATAATATGCCCACAATATAAAATTATTAAGGATATGGAGAATATATCCAACTATCTATATCATTTAACAATGGCTTACATAACTTATGAAAGTAACTATATATTTTATGATATACAATAACATGTGAAATGATATCCAAAAATCATTTTGGAAATATTCAAAAAAACTTTTCAAATATGACCAAAACATGACCATGCATAAAACCTTATGAAATAACTTATGACTATAAATTCAAATATCAATATGAATAAAATCTGTCAAACTTTAGGAGGATGTATCTATTTAAAACTATCATGACCCAGAACCTCCAAAGGTACCCCTCCTAAACTGATAATGATATAAGGGACTTAATTATTCCTAAATCCTTCTTCAAACATTTAATGGGTTAGAGAATATAACATATGGTATATAATTCACAAAAATGGGAGCCATTACCCTCTATGATAATTGAAATGAGGGATAAGATATAAATACCCAGAAAAATGCTAAATATTAATGTAAAATAACCCAAGTGCATGATTTTAATGTCATATAACTAAAACAACTATAAAAGGGAACAATAAGTACCAGAATATAATCCTCAATAGTGACCCTAAAAGAGAGAATTAATCTTGATCAACCGATGAGCTATTAATTTCTACAATATTTAGCAAATATATTATGTTTAACTCAAAAATAGTTTCAATATACATAGAGTGATCATAACTTGTCTACTCATTATGATCCCCCAGGATCCCCCAAGAAAAAGAGTAATAACGTATACATAATCCCACTGCAAAAAACAAAATTATTACTCATCACCTATACAGGTACACTGTGTTCCTAGTCTCCCCATGTCAATATATATATAATTATCGTATAAAAGACATCATAAAATATAATATCAAAAAAAGATACCATGATACCACTTCTCAATGATTTTCCACTCCACCTCTAATGTTTCATGTCCTGAGAAATCTCTCTCTAAGAGGATCTATCCTGAAGACATGTGGGATAAATTATTATACCATGCACGCCATGCATCACATAATCCCACAACATACTATGTGACCCTTGAATTATATAAAATCATCATCGCATACCACAACTCAATACTGTAACTGACTACTTTCTGGGACCACCACAGCATGTATGTTTTGTAATATCACTCATGCCATCACATACCATACTCATCATTCCTATAATTATTCACATTATAATATATCAAATGATACACATGTGTGAAATAAAAAAATCACATTTAACCCCACTATATAAATATATATTAATAGTAATAACTGTTTATACAAGTACATAAAACTACCAGTAGAATATACTAGTGTTAAAGTGGGTAGTCATCCATCAATTATTTATAAACATGGACATTATGCAAAACACCCTCATGATTTCCATTGTGTGTGAGTAAATCTTCTAAAATACATGGGGTAGTATATACATGTACCTAACATACAAGGTATAATATGGCTCCCTACCACACTATTGGATTTGACCAATTGATAGGCTCAATTACAGTTATCATCTATGTAAAACCTATCTTGCACCCTTGTGAATTGGATATTTTATTAGCACAAAATCATTCAAGGTACTTGATTTTATCAATTATTTTCTGTCAATATGTCACTTTATGATAATTAATTAATTATAGTTTAATAAAAATTATTCTTTTGTATATCCCATTAACCACTATGTAAAGTCCATTTCATCTATGGGTAATCCAACCAATTCTATGGGTCCTCAAAATTATCAACATTTTCATTCCTTTAAAACACCAGCCTATTTGGTTAAAAAAATTATGAATCATCATCATTACATAATTCTAGGTACCCTAGGAAACAACCTCATTTACCTTGAAATATATGATTAAATCAATCATAATAATGTGCCAAATGTAGCGGGGAACAAAATTTCGGTAAAAATATATCCCTTCAACCTTCCATTTATAGAATAACATTTATAATGAATTATCCACATTCCACCATAAAAGAATAAATATCATATTTGACCCATTCTATCAAACCTGGTTTCATCCCCAAAAGCACCATTCATTACTCCATGAAAATTACAAATGTGGCACTAATTATTCCATAAACCCAAGCCCCCTACCCATATATCCCCAAACAATCATACATCCCAAGATCACATTAGATCACATAGTAACACTCACATCTAGAACAAAAATAATAGGTAAAAAAATGAAAAATAGATTCAATAGTGCAACTAGGCCCTAAAATCAAGGCATCAAAAGTTTACATTAAATTATGCTCTCTTATCCCTATGCATTTAAAATTATAAAAAATAGGTTATATAAAATTTTTATTTAACTAATAAATTTATCATCGATCTGAACAATAGTATTCCAAATAAATTATATACTAAAATCTATACAATGTTGAAACATTATTATAAAGGTATCATTCTATTTCTAAAAAAAATTAATGGTGAAAAAAATTATTGAAATGCCTCTTTATTGTTTCTAACAAAAAGAATTAACAACTTAACATTCTTAATAAAATTAACATAATAAACATTCATCCCTTATTCTTTATTCATCAGTGTTACATGATTTATGATAATAATGATTTTCATCAAATCATCTTACTAAAACTTTGCATAATTTTTTTTATTCAAATTATAAAAATTGATATCACGCAATCTAGTAAAAAAGAAGAAAGAATTTTATCATGGTGGAAACACATGTTGTAATGACATGCATTTTGAACTGGACAAAAAACCGAGGGAATTTTAACTTTTTGGTTTACTGAACTGGTCATTTTGAATACCGGGCTTCAGAACAAGGTTCTAAAGGTTGAAAACCTTTTTGATGTTTTTGGGCGGGGGAGAAGGCTCGTTATGTTTCTCGGGTGACTCGGAAAGTTTTAGAAGTGCCAGACCCTAGTTTTTAAAGAGTTGATGTGGGACCACGGTTGGCGCACGGTTTGGCTAACCATGTGTCCCAAACCATGTGACCTTATTTCAGGAGGCAGGTACTTTTGCACGGGCTACGCACGGTTTCCTAAACTGTGCGCTTAGCTCGTGCGGTGGGTTTCCTTTTGGCAGAGGGAACTTCACGGTCGGTGCACGGTTTGGCTAACCATGCGGGCCAAACCGTGCGGTGTTGTGTTTTTAAGTATTTTAATTTAATTTGATATAAAATAGAAAACTAATACCTAAACACTCTCCCTCACCCACACTCAACCCACACGTTGCCCTCCTCTTCTCCCGTGAGCTATGTGATGCCCCTCTCCTGGCCTCCTCTCATTCAAACTCCTCCCTCCGATTTCTTGTCGTTTCTTCATCGAATCTCCATGGTAAGCTCCCCTCCTAATTCTCCTAGCTCCATCCAGATTCTTTTCGACCTAATCGGCGCTCGGTGAGGTGCAATCGAACCGTAGGGTTTGGAGGTGATCCAATTTTTAGTGTTCTTTTGGTTCTAGGTTATGCGAATTGTCCGTAGGGACTCCTTGGTGTGCGTTCTGGAAACCGCTACCAATGGAAAAGCGGTTCGAGTGGTTTCAGATCATTGGGTTGGTCTCGAGGTAAGCTTTTCACCTCTTTATTTGTTTCAAACTTGTTGAATTTGGGGCTTTTGATTTTTATGAGTTCCAAGCATGTTTTTTATAGAGAGTTCGAGGTTTTGGCATGTTTTCGAGTCACCAAAGACTAGGCCACTGGCCTGCGACTCTTAGTTAGAAAACACCAAGATCCAGAGTGAACGGATGGATCCACCTTGAGGTAGTGTCCCTCTACTTGACTTTTTAATTAATGTGAAAGTGAATTTAATATTGCACTACCTTAGTATTTTAATTATACATGTTAGTTCTGATTGAATGATTCTGTGAAAATAGTGTGAGTTGCAGGAATAAGATAAAAATGGTTTCCTGATAACTAAACTATAATTTAAAAATTAAAACCCCTCAATCAGAGGTGTGGTGTCTCCAAGATAAAAAGTAGTGGTAGAATTTTTATGTTTGTTTTCTGGATTGTTGTGGTGCCTATTTCATGATTGTGTGTGAACATTATTTTTTGAGACAAGTAGAATGATATGACTATGATACTTGTGCTTGGGTAAATTTTCCATGTTAGGAAAATTTAGTAAGATGGTAACCTTAGTGGGATGACCTAAGACTAAGTGACATGTTTCCTCTACAAGGTATCAAAGGGTAAGAGAATGATAAAAACATATCCCTTAAAAATGAAATGGTTAAACTAGAATGAATGGACTAGGGTGGTATGAACATGCCATGAGATAATGTAATGGACACGAATTATTTTAGTGAAATGAATGTGTGAATATCGTTATATAGATACTTGAGGGGAGTTGCCTTATGTATACTTGTGATGACCGTGCATATGGGCACTTATATAGAAATGAGTGATATGTTTGATTGTGAATGTGGAATGTTTACTTGAAATGCATAAGAGGTACTACCTTATGTATTGTATTATAATGCTAATAATGAATGTTTATAGTTATGGATTGGAGGCATTATTACACCATTCCATCTACTCTGAATGTTTACGTGTCTGTATGGGAGGCAATAATTCCCCATGCTTGTGTGACGGTACATGTCTATAAGGGAGGCATTCTTACCCTTTTCTAGTTGACTTCTAGTGATGTTTTACATGTCTAGATGGGAGGCAGTTATACCCCATTCCAGTATTATAAATGAGGTGGATGGGAGGCAGTTATACCCCATGATAGTTGAATGAAAGTGTTGGAAGGGAGGAATTATTACCCCCTTCCTGTATCTTCTAAGAACGAGAGGCATTCATACCTCGTTTCCATTGTATACTAAGGACGAGAGGCATTCTTACCTCGTGCCCACTATTTTTTATACATGTATGGAAGGGAGGAATTATTACACCTTGATAGTTGACCTATATGGATGAGAGGCTTTCTTACCTCATGCCCACTAATATTTTTAATAGGTGGGAGGAATTCTTACCCCGCGCCATCTATGATCTATATATATATATGTGTGTGTGTCTCTCTCTCTCTCTATGTGTGTGTGTGTGGACATGATCAGGTTACTTTACCGGAAATGAGCTGAAGCAGCTATAACAGTCAGGTGTCCTCTGGGAACTTGGACTGGTGTTATTTACTTATATAATTCTGTTAACCTATTTATACATACCTACTCAATGTTTAATTATTATACACTGTCTGGATTTGGTTTGAAACTGGTTGTGCTGGCCTATTGAGATTTATATCTCACACCCTACTCAGGCCGCCATTGCACTAGGGTACCTGAGTAGACCTTATTGCTTGCAGGACCTAGGTTGTGTGTTGTGTAGTTTGTACCTGAGGAGTTAAGAGAAAAGGACCAAGAAGAAGTTTGGGATGCTCAGGGGATTAACGTCGGGATTTGCTGTCCTTTATTTAGAATTGGTTTTAAATCATGTTGTATTGTTTACTGCTTTCATATTGTATTGTCATCTATACATTCATGCATTGTAAACTGGCATTTTCCGCCTTTTATAAAATGGATGTTATTCTGTCTTTCCTTACTGTCTTTCAATTTCTTACTACTTCCACTACTGAATGATATTTACTCTTATAATATCACTGCGTTACTCATATATGAGGGTATAGTCTGCCCACTATCATCTCCCGAGACCCTTGCTGCAAGTCGGCATCCTCTGGCGTACGGGGAGACACACTTGAGGCCATGTGACCACCGGTCCGACCACTACTTCAATGGTAAGCCGTCCCACGATGTTTCAAAATGGTATCAGATGGTTTCTTTTTTTTTTGACATACTGTATTGGGTTGGTAGACAAGATATTAGGAAAGTGTCGGCGCTTGACTAATAGTCGTGCTTGTGACTGATCGCCCCACGTACGAGAAAGGGCCAAGTGGCCAGGGATGGAAATTTTTTTTCATGTTGTTTTCTATTACAGTTGATATGATTCCACCTTGACTGACTATTGAATTTTCTACTGCTTATGGTTTATGGAATTCCTTGAATTTTTTACATGTCCTGATAAGGAAAGGAAACTGCATTTCATGCATCATTATAGGCACATAGGGATTAACATGTCATGCATAGTTCCATTCCATGTAATTTCATCTTAGCTCACCTGTATAATATGGTTATGTGATTATAGACAATGCTTATGTGTTATAACATGTTTCTGTGATATAGCATGTTTTTGTGTTTACTACTTACGAGAGCATACTTGTTAAGTTTTAAGGTGTAAATATTTGCATGGGCTAAAATATTTTGGTTGTGATTACATAGGGAGCCATTTTTCAGTTATAAGGTGTATGTGATCCTTATAGCTGGGAAAAGGTAACCTTTGTAATCAGACTTTTGAAAAGGCCTGTTAAAATTTTAAAATGCTAAGTGAGTTAGTTTTGATTAAAAAGGGGAGCCAAATGAAAATTTATAAAGTGTATGGGTGCCTTATAGGTTGGTAGATGAGAACCCATATACTTGGGCCATTGTATGTTAGCATGTTATCTTCTGAATTGGAATTTGGTTTCGATGAAAAGGGGAGTCAATTTTCAACCCATGCAGTGTATGGGCGCTTCATGAATTGGTAAATGACAACCCATGTTAAATGAAATGACCATAAGGTGTCTTGAAATGGTTTTAAATGTAAGAATTGTATGGATTTAATTTGAAATAAATTAGTGAATGTGTAAGTGAAATGGGACCTGACTAGGTCGGTAGGAGAGTGTTTTATTAGATAACTCGGTTGGGGTGTTTGAAATTCTCAAAGAATTTGAATAACTGCTTTGGGGTTTCTTTTTGGAAGAACCCGAGATGGATTGAATGAGAGCCTAGTAAGTCACCCTTTTGTTTAATGGTTTTTTTTTCTCAGTTGGTTGATACGGATGGGATTTCATTGAATTTGAATGTTTTTAAAAGGTTTTTTCATGAAACATGCTTGTTTACTTTGTTGTGCAGTTGAAACTATTGATGGTTAAAGCTGAAACGAGATAAAAATGTTAAGGGCTTGTAAGTTGAACACGTAGTGGTGTTTTGAGACCCTAGTGTAAGGGGTAGTTTTGTGATTCTCGTTGAGTTGCCTTGGAATGGGACCATAGGTGTTTCCGTAGGTGTTGTTTCCTTTAACGGTGGCTTGATGAATGGATTTCGAGCCTAGCGACCTTGTTTCGCGTGACCTGGTGTTAGGGTCAATGTTTGATCCTTGTAATGGGCTAGCCCGTGGTTGGTAGCACCCTTAATGTTTTAATGCCTTGTTGTATAGTGAATTTTCCGATGTGAGGTGTCATTCGGGTGCCGTTGTCACTTTTTGGACTCTTTTTTTTCTAATGACACCCTTGTTTGGATGGCTGGCCATTGGGTTATGAGATTCATTAAGGCTTTGGTTCATCTCCTCAGTAGAGTGGCCTGGCATTAGAGAATTGTTTCATCCCAATGTTCGAGATGGATTTCGAATGACTTGTGTGTTTTGACATGTCTTCTTCCTTGTTTTGGATCTTCTTAATTTTTTTGGTGATGTGATTGTGGCGGGTAGGCGTCGCACGATCATTTGAGTTGTTTGGGTACTAGCATGTTTCTGCTCAGCTATGTTATCTTCTTTCCCTTCGACGATTAGGACACTCCTATGTTTGGGAGCATGTCGCATCGAATCTGGTAAATGTGCTCGTTCAAGTGGAATGGATGCTTCTTTATATTCCTTGGAAAATGGGTTGGTCGTGTTTGAATTCCTGTGAGACATGAGAGTTTAAAACATGTGAATGCGTCGACAGGTGAATCTGATTTCTTTCCTTGAAGTCGACCTATTGAGGTTCGACTGTTCTTCCTTCCTGTAGTCTGGTATGATTAACTAGAATCCTTTCAAACCTCTTAGTGTCTTCTGTTTAGCGATGAGAATTACCCATATCTTGTCCTCATCCAAGATGGCTAAGAGAGCATCAGTCTCATTCGCGCTAATGATTTTTAGCCGTTGGGCTTGATCAAATGGTTCTCATTCGGCATTGCACACAGGATGTGTGGATTCTTGTATGTTTTGATCTTGTAAACGTCATCAGAAGTCAGGTGTAGGCTTTAGTGAGCATGTTTGTGACAAAGGTAAGGTTCCTTGGAGGTGTCATTGTGGTTTTGCTCAAAATACGTCAGTCATCTATGTCGGGTGTCTTTTTAATGGTCAGTTTTTGAGGCTTGACCCTTTTCCTCCTTGGTTTGAATGAGTACGGTTGTTAAAGAACCCTTTTAAGGCACATCTTCAGATAAGCATGAGTGAGTTTTGTGTCGGCTGATGCCTAATATGAACAACTGACTCAACTTGGGCCTTGAGGTCAATAGGGGAATTGACTGTTTGATCTGTTACAAATCATGCTAGGAGCGTCATAGGAAAACTTGTGGAATGCTTTGAATGTTAATTCCAACGGTAGTCTGAACCATATTTTGGAGTTTGTTGCTTAAAATAAAAAATCTATGGTGGGAAGTACCTATGGAAAGATTCTTGGAAAGACGATGATGGGTTCATATCTCTAGGTAGATGGACTAGGGAAATAGTCGTCTTGGTGTTTCGATTGGGAAACGAGCATTGGCTCCTGTTTTGGTGGCTTAAGCACCGTAGGGTTTAATGGGTGCTTAAGGTTGTGTTGGACGTATGTGAATGAAATGTGATCATTTGAACGAAGCATCACGACCCTTGTAGGTGGGGTGATGTGTATGTTGTTCTCGAAGGCTTCTCAGGGACGAGAAGTTCTAAAGTGGTAAGGTTGTAATGACACGCATTTTGAACCGAACTAAAAACCAAGGGAATTTGAACATTTTTGTTTAGTGAACTGGTTGTTTTGAAGACCAGGCTTCAGAACAAGGTTTCGAAGGTCCAAACCCTTACTTTTGATGTTTTTGGGTGGGTGCGAAGTCCCGTTAAGTTTCTTGGGTGACATGAAAAGTTTAGGAATCACCGAACCCCTATTTTTAAAGAGCTGTTGATGGCGCACAATTGGTGCACGGTTTGGATAACCATGTGGCCCAAACCGTGCGGCCTTATTTTAGGAGGCAGGGACATGCGCACTGGCTGCACATGGATTCCCAAACCGTGCACTTAGCATGTGTGGTGGGTTTCCATTGGGAAGAGGGGACCGCACGGTCGGTGCATGGTTTGGTGAACCTTGCGGCCCAAACCGTGTGGTGCTATGTTTTTATGTAATTTAATTTATTTTAAAATAAAATAAAAACCTAATATCTAAACACTCTCCCTCACCCTCACTCGACCTGCACGTAGCCATCCTCTTCTCCCGTGAGCCACGCAACACCCCTTTCTTGGCCTCCTCTCGATAGAGCTCCTCCCTCCGATTTCCGAACTTTTCATCGTCGAATCTCCATGGTAATCTCCCCTCCTGCTTCTCCTCCCTTCCTCCGGTTTCTTTTCGACCTAATCGGTGCCCGGTGAGGTGCGGTCGAACCCTAGGTTTTGGAGGTGATCCGATTTTCAGACTTGTTTTGGTTCTAGGTTATGCGGAAATTCCGTAGGGACTCTTTGGTGCACGTTCCAACTACCACCGCCGAAGGCAAACGGTTCGGGTGGTTCCAGATCATCGAGTTGGTTTTAGGGCATGGTTTTCACCTCTTTCATTGTTTCTCACTTGTTAATTTTGGGGCTTTTGATGTTTATTAGTTCCTAGCATGTTGTTTCTAGTGTGTTTGAGGTTTTGTCATGGTTTTTAGTCTCCAAAGACTAGGCGACTCCCCTACAACTCTTAGTTAGAAAGCGCCAAGAACCGGAGTGGATGGAAGGATCCACCTTGATGTAGGGTCCCTCTCTTTGCCGTTTTAATTAATGTGAAAGTGAATTTAATATTTCACTACCATAGTATTTTCATTATTCATGTCAGTTCCGATTGAATGCTTCGGTGAAAATAGTGTGAGTTGTAGGAATAAGATAAAAATGGTTGTGTACTAACTAAACGAATGATTTAATAATAAAACCCCTCAATCAGAGGTGTGTTGTCTTGATGATAAAAAGTAGTGATAGAATTTTTATGCTTGTTTGCTGGATTGTTGTGGTGCATGTTTGATGCTTGTGTGTGAACATGCTTTGTTGATACTAGTATAATGATATGACTATGATACTCGGCCTTGGGTCAATTTTCAATGTTAGGAAAATTTAGTAAGATGTTAACCTTAGTGGGATGACCTAAGACTAAGTGACATGTTTCCTCTAGAAGGTATCAAAGGGTTAGAGAATGATAAAAACATATCCCTTAAAAATGAAATGGTTAAACTAGAATGAACGGACTGGGGTGGTATGACCATGCCTTGGGGTAACATAATGGGAACAACTTATGTTAGTGAAATGAAGGTGTGAATATCGTGATATAAATACTTGAGAGGAGTTTCCTTAAGTATACTTGTGATGAACGTGCGTATGGGCACTTATATAGAAATGAGTGATATGTTTGATTGTAAATGTGGAATTTTTACTTGAAATGAATAAGACGTACTTCCTTATGCATTGTATTATAATGATGATAATGAATGTGTATGGTTATGGATGGGAGGCATTCGTACCCCATGCCATCTACTCTAAATGTTTACGTGTCTAGATGGGAGGTAGTTATACCCCATTCCAGTGTGACAATACATGTCTGGAAGGTAGGCATTCTTACCCTTTTCCAGTTGACTTCTAGTGATGTTTTTCATGTTTGGATGGGAGGCAGTTATACTCCATGTCAGTATTATAAATGTGATTGATGGGAGGCATTTATACCCCTGACAATTGAATGAAAGTGATGGAAGGGAGGCATTCTTACCCCTTTCTAGTATCTTCTTGGAATGAGAGGCATTCTTACCTCATTGCCATTGTATACTCGGGACGAGAGGCATTCTTACCTTGTGTCTACTATTTCGCTATACGTGTATATAAGGGAGGCATTCTTACCCCTTTCCAGTTGACCTATAGGGACGAGATGCATTCTTACCTCATGACCACTAATCTTATTAATGGGTGGGAGGAATCCTTACCGCACACCATCATTGATCTACAAATATATATATATATGGACATGATCAGGTTACTTTACTGGAAACTACCCGAAACTGGTATAACCATCAAGTGTCCTTTGGGAACTTAGACGGGTGTTATTTACTTATGTAATTCTGTTTACCTATTTCTCAATACATACTCACCGTTTAATTATTATACCCCGTCTGGATTGGGTTTGACACTGGTGGTACCGACCTACTGGGATTTATTTCTCACACCCTACTCGGGCCGCCATTGCACTGGGGTACCAGAGTAGACATTCTTGCTTACAGGACATAGGTTGTGTGTTGTGATGTTTGTACCTGAGGAGTTAAAAGCAAAGGACCAAGCGGGAGCTTGGGATGATCAGGGGATTGCCGTCAGGATTTGGTGTCCTTTCTTTTGTGTTGGTTGTAAGGCATGTTGTATTTTTCACTGCTTTAATACTGTATCTTCATCTATATATGCATGCATTTTAAACTGGCATTTTCCGCCTTTTATAAAATGGATATTATTCTATCTTTCCTTTCTGTCTTTCAATTTCTTATTGCTTTCGCTACTGAATGATATTTACTCTGATAATAACGTTGTATTACTTTGATATGAAGGTATAGTCTCCCCACTATTATCTCCTGAGACCCTCGCTGCTAGACAGCAACCTCTGGCGTACGAGGTGACGCGCTTGAGGCCATGTGACCACCGATCTGACCACTGTTTCGATCGTAAGCCATGTCGGGACGTTAAACATGTGGTCAATACCAACCCAATCAAATTCTTTCATTAATATTTTTTTTATTTTTTTTCTTAATTCCTCCTTCACCTAAAGAGATTAATAATTTTTATAGTAAAATTTTACATGATAAAAATGGAACAAGTGAACCCCTACCATAAGGATTTCAATATTCATGAATGAAAAATGAAGAAAACATATCATTGATCTCCCCTCCGATAAGGAAACTACATACCCACAAGAACACATCACATAAAATGTACCTTAAAATATAATATACATTCATAAGAACAAATTAAAAAAATATTCCCTATCATTGAAATATATTAAAAGAGGTAAAATATTAGAGGTAATCATGATATAGACAGGGAAAACTCATAGTAGATCGCAAAAAAAATAAACAATGGAAGTTGGGGATCAATCCCTTTTAAATGTAATTCAAAAAACCCTAAAGAATAATCTATGGGCACCTATGTATTTCATTGAATCAGAGGTTTTGAGAAAATTGTTGGGGCCAAGAGGCTTTGTAAGAATTTTTCTAAACATAATTTCATGTAATGAATAGATCAATCATTTTTTAATGTCTTTCGGTTAAAAACAAATAAAAATAATTTTCATGAATCTATGAAATCTGGGATTAATTTATGTGATAAATAAAATTTTCACATATTGAGTTTTTCGATATAGATTTCCCATATCCTACCCTTTAATGAAACTATTTCACGAACTAATTGTACATATTTTGAATCACACACTACGAACATATAATCTCATGACACAAATTCCTATTCATATTTTGAACCAAACTCTCACATCATGAACCACAATTTACATCATTAAATATGGTTCTTGTTGTTGTCTTTTTCGTAAATCAATATTCCATTGTCTAAAATCTATCGATCCTACTCTTGGATTCCACCATGAAATAAATGTCATGGAATCATTCCTAATTATTATATTGAAGTTTATAGTCCATTAAATTTTATACCACTCAAAAAAAATTATCCTTATTAATCAAATCCAAACGTATTGGTATGGAAAAAGAAATATCCGACATTAAAATAGTAACCCTATAGGATACAACATTGAAATATCACTATAATATGATCTCAGGATGCTGATCGTGTATATTTGAAATAGAGTATGAAGTAATCTCTTCCATGCCAATGTTAATTTAAGGGACATGAACTAAATAGAGAGAATTCCCACCCAACACCTTCCCCTTATGGTAATGGATCTCCACAAGACACTACTTGAATGGACCATCATCTCCAACATTGATACTTCCCAAATATATGATGGGAGAGTCTTCGTAAATATATCATTGAAGCTATAAAATATAGAAGACATCATGTATCTAGCTCATATATGAGGGATTTTATATCCAATATTACAAAAAAAGGTGCCAACACATTCGAAGGATGAGTAATCAATTGAGAAATATGACTCCCATGATTGATCCTTCATTACACAAATGGTTTTGGACACTTTCAGGAAAAAATGTTCTCCTACTTCAACCCCCATCGTTATCCTTATATTATCATCAGAGGGAATCTCATGATCCATCCCTACCCTCTTCCTCTCTTGAACCACCTGAAACATCTATGTTATAAGAAACGCTAGTTTCGGCTTGTGAATTGCGGACTCCATTACCCTTGTTCAATATAATGGTCAACAAAATAATGGGTTTCAAAAGATTAAAATTCTTCAACACACATGGTGTAGTGAAAAATATTGTTGTAACAAATACTAAACAAAATGAAGGTTCCTCCTCTATAAACCTCTAATATCCAAGACACATATACAAGATTTGTTAACAAGAGATTAAATTTTCTTCTCAATCAAACTATATATCATTAAATAGAATGTAGTAATTTTGTATAATTGTGAGACAAAATCATTCTAGGGACCTCTGAACATCCTTGTGAAAAAACATGGATTAATAAAAGATATTATCACACCTAGTACTTCATGGAGTCTCACCACTTATTTTAGGTACTACTTTTACAAAAACTACACTGATGTTGTCTCCTTGATCACCATAACAAGGGATTATTTCATCAAATGATCCACTATCACCTATATAACATCAATGATTTATTATGCTTGAGATCAACCCATGATGTAGTTTATCAAGATTTCCTCTCACTTCAACTAAGAAAAATCCAATGTATGATATAAACCACCAAAAACATAGTTCCTAAAAATTACATTTTGGAAGGAAAAAGGTCAAGAAAATAAAATTTCTACCAAAGGCTATACCCTGGGCAACCAATATTTACATCTCATATATTAATACATCTTTTTCATGAAAATATGTACCACCAATTTTCATATATGGAACTCATGTATAACCACCTCATGAAACAATGAAGAGATGAAAATCCTCCCCTCGATCAACAATAAATTTTTTTATCCTCAAACCAACCATTATGGGTATCACAAAAGACAACTCGGTGTCTCCAGACATATACCTCAAAATCCATCAGTGTGGACTCCTCGAACTAAAAAATAAAATGATACTTCACTATTGTCTAAAAAAGAAACATCTTCCACCAACATATTTCATATTAATATGTATCACTTATATCACTTCCATTCCTCTTGTGGAATCTCCAAGTTCACTCATGTAAGCATTATGTGAATTCCAACATAGTGCATCAGCTACAACATTATACTTTCATAGTTTATAAAAAATCTCAAATCTATATTATTAAAATAATTACATAAAAAATTTATGTTTTAGTCACACTGGTAGAAGACATAACATTGGATATTATGTTGGGTAAAACCCTAAAAATCCTCACTGGTGAGGAAATGTCCCCAAAACATCATGGAAAACTCTACTACATCAAACTCAAGATCTTGGGAGGAATAGTTATTCCAATGGAGACAAAAGATTCAAGACCTATATAAAACAAACTATATCATTTTCATTCAAAAAAATCCCATTCCAAGACACAAAGTGTCATATGAAACCACAATATAAAATACATATTCTATTAAATAATGATCTAGAGCTAAAACAAACATATCTTTTAGGTACATTAATGATATCTGACACTAATCAGACTGAAAATCCAAATGATTATTTCAATTCAAGGATGTTATATGATTATAAACAGAAGATAAATATTTTATAAACATCATATAATATCAGATAAGTCCAAGTAAACTCATCACCCCTATAATATTCATGGTGGGATTCCCAAGAAATGACACCCTCAATCACCAAAGGACCAATATATACACTACAATAGGAAAATGACATTCCCCCTGAAATGAACAAAACAAGTTCAAAACTCACAATTATATAGCATCCAGAATAGTTACTAATGATGATGAATTCCCACAAATGTATGAAAATTATATGAATGCTCCTCCTATGATGATAATTACACCACAATGTAATAAATAAAACCCACCAAAATCCAAAACAAAATACTTAGGAAAAATACATTCATCAAAATAATTAACACAACCAGAGCATTCATCATACCTACCAAAATTTTAAGCATACAGTATTTACCATAATTACAATAAAATGTTATTGTCTGAATACCCTCATATATTAGATTCATATGATGATATCCCAACAATAGATCAATCTTCATAATCCAACTAGATCCATTTAGCTAATTGAATTAATCATCGATCTAGGGAAGAGGAAAATGGTTCTTCGCTATCACCAAATGAAAGAACCATGCTCTTATTCTTTAAGTAAGAGTTTATTATTTCCATTTTTTGTTAAGTGTTTTTGAGAAAATAAGGTAAATGGGGGAAAATTAAAAAAATTTGGGTATGCGCTATGTACTTTTCCACATGCCATGTACTTTGGCCGTGTTGGATGAGTATACAGGGTGTGAAGGCCTGTCGGTGATGAAGGGTGTAAAATATTACTACATGTCGTGTACATATTATATACAAGTTGTGCAATAAGTCTCTAGGTGAACAGTATGGCTGTGGGAGTAGCCACCAGCGGAACGTTAGTACACACCATGTACATAGAAATATACACCATGTAATCAAGTCGACTAATGAACAGTGAGGCAGTGGAAGGTGGCGGCCCAAGGAACAGTTAAAAAATTGAAAGTAAACATCATGTAACTGAGAGTACATGCCATGTAGATATGTTTTTTTGCATAAAACAGGCAGTGGCCTTTTATTTAGTAGAGGGAGCTTAGAACATGACAGGAGCCATAGGAGAGAAGGCCAGAAATTGGAGGATCTCCCGACCGCACTCTATTACTCTGATTCCTTCGTCGTTGATCACGTTTGAACCTTATTGGAGAGTTATTATCTATTTTTGACCCTCTATTTTCAATTATATCCCAATGGGATGTTATTTTGGTTTCAATGGGTTATTATTCTTCCCATATGCACGTCATTCTCAGACATTTCGGGAGGCGTCATTTACGTATATCGATCTTAGCAGATCGAGGTAGCTATTCAGGTGTTTTTTTCAACTGTCATGTTTTTTTTGTACAGTTGTGCTATGCGCCCATGTTTGGGGGGTCTTATGGATGGGTCCTTTACTGATAAAATACAAATAATTGCATAGGTAATTTAATTAATATGTATAAACTATTTTTTGGGATCGTTGATTGGATCTAGGGCCACCCCATGGGTGTGTTTCCCTTGTTTAGCAGTTTGTCCAGAACACCCATGGGTATGTCGTGATTATAGCATGTCAAGTATTATTGAGAGGAAACATGTATTTATTAATTTCTTATGTGTTGGTCTTAACCATGTTATGTTTTTAGCCTGAGGGAAGTGATTTTATTAGCCTGAGGGAAGTGTTTTGTTTAGCCTCAGGGCAACGTTCCTTATGCATGTGGGATGTATATTCCATGTCTGAGGTCATTATCTCTTATTCCTGAGGAAAATATTATTTATTCTTGTGGGCAGTCACCTGTGTGTTTCGATTTTAATTACCTGAGGGTATGGTTTTTCATGTCTAAGGACACTGTTTACTTTGAATATACACTATGGTGTTTTCTTGTGTTATACCAACCAAGATAAATCACAGGCATGGTATTATTATACCTTATATTAGGTAGATAGCCTATTGAAAATTATGTTGTGGAACTATATATAGATTTTCGGTCGAGGATAGTTGTTGGAAACTTATAATTTAATTATATTTAATTATTAAATAATAATTAAATGGAAATATAACTTGTAGGAGTAGCTGCTTTTGAGTACTTTCTAGTTTACTACATTTCATTATTGTGCACTGCTATTTCACAATAACACTAACAGTTAGATATGGCCTTTGGTGGTTTCCTACTGAGATTTATTTCTGACACCCTGTTTGGGTCATGTCTTGGGCCCGAATAGATTATAATGCTGCAGGTGTTGATAAAGTCAAGTGTCCCTATGTAGGTACTTCATTGTTGTAGAGGAGTAGGATATCATGGGACCGAGCATTGACTTGCGATGCTGCTCAATTCCTGTTGCACTATTTTGAATTGTTTTTCTATACTTGTACCTTGTAAAATATTATTTTAAATAGCATTGAATCCTGTTTTGACAGCATTATTATACTTAGGGACATATTTTATCATCATATATATATATGAATGTTGTCATCTTTTACTTCTATACTATTTTCCATTTCATCTTTGTATTGTTTACTGCTTTTGTTCTTGTTATGTATTTTTTTCTACTCTGCTACACTTTGACAAATGAGGGCATAGTTTCCCCACTACCATACCTAGGCCCTCACTGCTAGTAGGTAGCCTCTTGGATTTGGGGAAATGTTCCTGAGGTCATGTGACCAACCGGGTTCGAGGAAGCCATTGAGGGCACCGGGATCCAGGACATTACAAAGTGGTATCAAATGCATTTTATTTTCTCTGGGTAATTTTTTTATTTGGTGATGATGGTAAGAGATAGATTGGTAAGGGATTCAGTTTTTACCGTGCATGGGAGTAGCTACCCTGTGTACAAGTAAAGGTCGGGTTCCCTTGAATTAAATAATGATTTTCTGTTTATGATTATTACAATTGATTTGATTTTCCTAGATGGGTGACACACTTGTGGTGTAATATTTATATTTTTATACCTGGGTTCTATTTAGTTGCAACATGATGAGATGAGGGTATGCCATCTCATATATCATTTAGGCACATGTTCGAATCACATGTCATGCATAGTTTCCATTCCATGTAGGGGCATTAGAAATTACATGTTGTTGTGATAGAAGTCATGCTAGTAAAGCGATGCGATTGAGATAGTTTCATGGATAAAAATAACTATTATTAATATTGTAATTTTTTGTGAGGTTTTGTAGAATGAATGCCAAACTTTGGTTCTTGAGTAGTATGGGCCCACATTGACCAGTATTTGGTGGATAATTGACTTTTTTACTTTGTTTATAACATTTATAAGATGCCATGTTTTTATTCCAAGGGATTATGGGCCCTCACAAATCGAAATTGTGCGCTTAGGTGTTGGTTTCAGTGTTTTTCTGGGATCCAGAGTAATTTCTAAGGCTTTCTGTCTGGAAAAAACCAGAATAGACACCGTGTAGTTTTGAATACACACACTGTACTATTCTGTTAGTAAAGAAATTTAAATTTTTTAAGTGCACGCCATGTACCATATATACACGCCGTGTAGTTTCAAACTGTGGCATAGGCCATGTGGGCAGAAACACGGGATAATGAAACTTGAGGGCATACGTACCGAGTGTACATGTCGTGTCATGTTGAACATGTTTCTTCCATGAGACTTACAACACAGACTGAATAATTTTCTCTTATACATGTCATTTCTATTTCGAACAGGCCGTGTAGTGTAGTCTGGTAATCCAGCCATGTAACTAACAACACAGGTCAGTGTTATCCTTTCATGTACATGTTGTGTACCTGCGGGACACATCGTGTAGTCATGACTGGGTAGAGACCGTGTGGACTTGGCCATGTGGTTGGGAAATGGGGTGGTGTACACACCGTGTGCGGGTGTAACACGTCGTGTAGTGTCATCTGAGTCACCAGTCATGTCACTTACAACATCGGTAGTTGGAATATATGTCATAAACACCATTTCCATCAGGAACATGCAGTGTAGTGTAAGCTGTGTACCTGACCATGTCGCGAACAACATGGTTCAGTGAAGCTCATCTAGTATATGCCATGTAGACCTTATACATGCCGGGTAGTCACAGTCGAAAGAGATTCGCGTGGCAAAGCCTTGTAGAGGGACTCGGGCAGGGGAAGAAAATTCAAGTACATGTCGTGTGTGTGGACCACATGCCATATGTTTGGGGTGTTACACGACCAATTCTGGAATAAGTACACACCCATGTGAATTAATAATGGGAACACGTCGTGAAGTTATTATACATGCCGTGTCATGTTATTTTGAAAAACTAGAATTTTTTCTTTCTCCTGCTCCCTTTTTACGTTTTTATTTTTTAGTCCCTGATAATAGTAATCTATGGTGTGTGTTTGACCCTGTAGAGTAATGCTGCCGTGATGACCACAAGTTTTCTGCCAATAGAGAGGCATCGATTATACATCAGAGATGGTAGGCCATGGGCTGCTGATGGATCCTCCTGCTGTGCTAGATGCGGTTCCAGTAGTTTTACCAAACGAAGGCGCAGATGCACAGTTCTATGTGGGATTCATGCGGTTCATGCAGACCATCCAGGGAGCACCACTGGTTGGAACCTTAATGGTAGAGCTAAAATATATATTCTAGCAGCATCATCCTCCTACATTTTCAGGGGATGGCTGTCCACAGGCTGCAGAGTCATGGCTGGGTTCTATGAAGACTATTTTTTCAGCATCTTGTGACGCCTCCCAGACAGAGGTTCAAGCTCGCTACATACTTGCTGCGTGATTCTGCCTATAGATGGTGGGATGTTACCACCTAGACTGAGCATCACATTGACATGGCATGGGAATATTTTCAGTAAGTCTTTCATAAATTTTTCTTTCTAAGGATACTAAAGGCAGATTGAGCTTGAGAGTTCATGATTCTACAGTAGGGTGCCATGTTAGTGATGGACCATTCTACCAGCTTCACCGAGCTACAATGTTTTTCTCCAGTTCTGGTGGGTGACTAGATGTTGAGGGGTAGACGCTTCAAGGATGGTCTTTGGTCTAACATCTAAGTACTGGTGAATGTTTTTTGGTTTCCATCATTACATGGTATTGTGACCCAGGAACTGATTACTGAATGAACCCTGTGGGAAGCAAGTGGTGGAGGCCAGGGCAGTTCGTGATGTTCACGGTCAGGAACCAAGTATCACTGAGAGGGGGAGGGGGTGAATCAGTGATATCTTTTTCTTTTTATGTTTTATAATTTTTGAAACAACTTTCGCCTCCTGTTAAATAGTTTCTTCCTTGCTGAACACACACAACCATAGGAACACGAGATTTACAAGGTTCACTACTCAACAAAAGTAGTTATGTCCTTGGTATGGTACAGAAACAATCCAGTACCACAAAATCCACTAGAAAACAATCCTTTTATGTGGAATACAATGAGTATGATATACCCTTAAACTTGTGTAGCACTTTGAAAAAAATCCAATAGTGTGTGTTCTCCCAGTTAGCACAAGTAGGGTGATGCAATGATTCTGTGCTTCTTAATAAACATTCACAAATCAAATCATTCAAAACAATTCTTCAATTTCCTACCCAGATGTTGGTATGAACCTCCTGGTGCAAATAGCTTGTGCGCCACTCCCTACTTGCGTGCCTCCCTGCTTGCGCGCCACTCAGCGTGCGCGCCACCTGCTTAGGAGTCACTAACTACTTGGGCGCCACTATTGTGCACATCTAAAAACTTGCGCGACACCTTTGGCTTCTACACAAAAAACTTCTTGAAAACACCTCCCAACTTGCACACCTCTGGAAACATGCGCGCCACAACATGAATGCCAAAACATGTGTGCCAAAACTTGCACAACTTTTGAATAACTCACACCTTGCGCTCCACTTCAGTTTGCATGCCACTTTCTACACATGAGCAATCAGAGCTCAAAATTATTCTCTTAAGTGTTGAGCATTATGAAATGAGGAGGCTAGTCATCTATTTATAGGCATTTTGGTGACTTGTACGCCCCAAAGGCTTGCGCACCTCACTTGTACGATGCTCCATCACTTGTGCACCCTTCTATCACTAGCGCAACACTTTTTTGCCTTTGTAATGTTTGTATATGATGATGTTGGAATATGACTTGTGCAAAACATGCACTTTCATGCCAGGACTTGCATGAAAATACGTGTGCGACACTCTTGAATTGCGTGAAACTTTCTAACTTGCTCGCCACTTTATTTCCTTTGTCACATTTTGATTGGATGATCTTCGAAATATGACTTCTGCGTCACTTATACTTGCACGCCAATAATTGCACACCAAAACTTTCTCTACACTCTTGACGTGTACTCCACTTTTGTGTCGGCTCCACAAGGTCAGTTTCTTTGTTATTTCTCTCTTCACTACTTCCCATAACCATTCTTCAGCTTTCATCACGAACTCTTCTATCGTGATATATATCATTTGATAGATCAGTATAAGCATTGTCAGAGTAACAATAGGAAGTACTAAAACATGCTTATCTTATAGAAACATCATTCCTTCAAATTATAACTGTATATTATATTTTTTAAATACATATTAGAAAATCATCGTTAGGTTACCAAGTGCTTTACAAAGTGAATTGATTTAGCTTCGTTGACAACAAAAGACAACACTCTATAACAGGAAACTTTTCTTAATTCCTTATCCGTCCAACTTGGTCCCATCAATATCCCCCTTTGGATATTGTTGTCAAACATGATTCATAAATCACTAAACATTGTAACCTTATGAAATGGATTACTTATCAACCATTCTAAGCCTATGTGAGCTAACTCATTGATGGAAATAAGAATTATTGACAGCACAAACCATGCTGTCCAAAAGTAGTGACTATGAAATCTCATGATCATACCTCCTTAGCCTTATTCAAAACATATTTAAAGATTCTACATCAGAATTCATCATTTCCAAAACTTTTTTAGAAAAGAACATTGTTTCTTACAACCACTCAAACAAACAGTTAGAATAGTTCACACACATACATGCTGGATTCATAGCTTACCCACAACTCCCCCTTTATGAATGCATATATACGGATAGATTTATGAAATAATTCCCCCCCTTGAAAACACAATACAAAGGCAATATGAGAGTGGGGACAGACACACATACCTTATCCTTGATGAGAAGGTGGTTGGACACCCATGTTGATCCTTAATTTTGAAAATGGTTCTTTCAGTAAAGGATTGGTTAATATATCCGCAACTTGTTCAGGTGTTGGAACATACTACAGTATTAATTCATTATTCTCTACCTAGTATATGATGAAGTGGTAATTTATATCAATGTTTTTTGAATGAGAATTTTTTATTAGATTTCTTGTAAGATTTATTGCACTCTGATTATCAAAACCAAAGAGAAATGGTACCTTTACATCAACAGGTAGATCTTCCAGCTGAGTCTTCATCCACATTAGTTGAGTTGCAGCTTGAGTAGCAGAAACATACTCATATTCAGCTGTGCTAAGAGTTACTGAATTTTTTTTGGGTATGCCAACTAACACACCAATTCCCAAGAATGAAAACTCCAACAGATGTTGATCTTAGATCATAAACATTTCCTGCCCAATCTGCATCACAATACCCGAATAGATCAATATTTCTTAAGACATCATACCAGATTCCAAAATTTGTTGTCCCTTTGATATATCAAAAATTATTTTTCTACAAATCAGATGTGATTCTTTAGGAGCACTCTGAAATATTGCACATAATGTGACAACATAATTGATGTCGGGTATTGAGGCATTCAAATACAACAGACTTCCAATCAACTTTTGAAACCCTTTCTGATCAACTTTCTTGCCTTCTCCATCATTAAACAACTGGGTTCCCACTGAAATTGGTGTGGAAACTGGATTCGAGTTTTCCATGCCAAACATCTTCCAATGTTCCTTAGCATACATTTCTTGAGTCAAAAAAATGTGATTCTTCTTCTGTGAAATTTGTAGCCCAAGAAAGTACTTCATCTCTCCCAGCATGGACATCCAAAATAACATCTCTATATCCTCGGAAAATTTTTCACATGATCTATCGTCATTTCCAACAAATATAATATCATCGAAATAAACAATAAGGATCAGTGAAAACTCTTGACATTCCTTGATGTAGAGATTGCTATCAACTCTCCATTTCATAAATTTCATTTTCTTTAAGAAAGTATCTAATTTAGAATAACATGCTCTCAGTGCCTGTTTTATCCCATAAATTGACTTTTTCAACCATCACACATAACATTCATCCTTTCCAATAACAAATCCACAAGTTTGATCAGTGTAAACTTCCTCTTCAAGGTCACCATTCAAGAATGAAGATTTTACATCCACGTGAAAGATTTTGCAACCTGGTTGTTCAGCAATAGAATGAAAGATTATGATTGTTTCTAATATTGCCACTGGATCAAAGGCTTCATCAAAATCAATTCATTAAATTTGTGAATACCCTTTGCAAACAAATCTTTGTTTGTTTCATATAACATTACCTTCTTCATTCATCTTGTTCCCGAAAACCCATTTTGTACCAATAATGTTCTTATTGTCCGATTTGGGTAGAAGTTCCCAAATATCATTATTATCTATCTGATCAAGATTTTCATTCAAATCATGAACCCATTATAGATGCTAAAATGCTTCACTTACATCATTTGGTTCATCTTTAGAATAAACCGATGAGTTATAGAATTTTTTGTTCTTCTTGTATGAACCCTTTGATGTTGATCTCCAATAATGATTAGAGCCTCCACTAGTTTCCTCAACATAGAATGAGTTGTTATAACATTATCCTAATCACTTGAGATTTATGAGTCAGATTTCACTTCTTGAGTAGGATTAACACAGTCTGCAACATTACAAGAATCATTAACAAAATCTTCTCTATCCTGCTCAACTTATACATAAACATATGTCTGCTTTTCATTCTCAACATTTTCAACACTATTAACATTTAAAGAGTCAATAATTCTTTCTGTTTATTTGTTAAAACATATATATCCTCTTCCTTCTGAAGCGTAGCCAAGAAAAATTCCATCATCACCTCTTTGTTTACACTTTCCATGGTTTCCACCTTTCTTGTTTATAATGCAAGGACTCCCAAAATTTCTTAAGTGTTTCAGACTTGGAGTTCTGACAGAGAACATTTTGTATGGAGTCATATTTGAGTTTGGATTATAGAAACATTGTTTTTGAATATATACAAAAATTCTAATGGATTTCCTCTAATAATAATTATAAAGACTATGTTCATGTATCATAGTTGTCCCCATTTCCACCATACTTCGATCATTTCTTTCAGCAAGCCCATTTTTTTGAGGTGTGTATGGTGAATTGAACTCATGCTTAATTCCATGCTTCACAAGGTAACATTAAAAATCATTATTATTATACTCTCAACCATTATCAGTAATCAAATTTTTCACTGAATACTCACATTCCTTCTCTGCTTTCCTTCTGATACTCTTAAACATTTTCAGAGCATCAGACTTATCTCTCATTTACATAATACAAGTAATGCGAGTACAATAATCAATGAATTTATTTAAGTACTTATCTCTATTTTTTTATTTCTTTATTATTTGTTGTCATATATAAGAATGTAAATGTTCTAAGGGTTGTTTTGAATGAATTTCAACTCTCTTATGAAAAGAGTTTGTAATCTTCCCTTTTTCACAGATAGTGCAGCACCAATCTCTTCTTCTTGATAAATCAGGCATATCTCGGACACTGTCTCGAGTTGATAACATACACATGTTTCTATAACACATATTTCCTAGTTGTTTATTACATAACTGATTTTCATCCACCATGACCATGTAACAAGAATTTTGTACTTCACCAACATTGAACAAGTTTCCTTTTGTACGTTGGCCTCTTCTAACTATATTTCCATCATTTTCACATTTCACAACAAACCCATATTTTCTGAATATAACTTTCTTCCCCTCATCCCAGAGTTGTGAAACACTCATATGATTATGTTTCAACCCATAAACATATAATATTTCTTTATATTTCATTTTTTCTTTTCTGATGATGGCTGATCCAACACCTTTGATTCTCAGAGATTCATCATTTCCATGTGTAATAGTTGCTTCATTGAAGTCTTTCACATTCTTCAGCAAATTTAAGTCTCTTGTCATATGAGAATAACAACCACTATCAAGAATTCATGGATGATCTCCATTTGTATCTTTCAAAGAAGTTTAGACAACAAGAGTGTTTTGTTCTTCCTTTTCCTTCAATTTCTGTTGTGCTTCCTCCAATTTCCAAGCTAGGTCAATGTGTTCTAGCCAGACAACCATGAACTCATTATTTTCGGACATATCAGACATGTCCCTTTTATCTTTTAAAAACATTGGATTTTGATAATTATTATGAATCATTTGTTGCTCTAGTAATACCCTAATACATCACTTGGCAAGATGTCCAGGTCGATCACTTATTTCACAAATAGTTTCCAATGGATGGAACCTATTCTCAAATTTCACACAATTATTCTTAGATATCTTCTGAAATTTATTTGGAGACTTTCTATTATGAAAGGAATGACTCCCCACAAATCCTTGTCTTTCAAAACTTGTGTAATAGTTGTAATGTTGTTGGCTGAACCAGCATATATTTTCCATGTGTCCGAAACCACCACAATACCAGCAATAACCATAGAAATAATATTTTCCTCTGATACTTCTTTACTGATTTGATTTGTGAAGACGCTTCTCAACATTCATCTTAATAGAACAATGATGACCATCAGAATTCATGTTTACATTTGTAACTCCCTTTCTAATTTCAGATTTAACACCACTAGAAGTATTGGAAGTCTTTCATGACTTGTTATTTTTATGAACTTCTGATTTTTCAACATTGCTGATTTTGACCACATACATGGTCTTTTCATCCTTCATCTGATCAGAACGTGTTCTATCATTCATTTTGACATTTGAAGGTAAATTTTGTGAATCCTTTTTTGGTTCATTCTTACTGGAACATTCACTAACATCTGAGATAGATGTTTTGAAACTGATATTCATTTCTTGAGCATTATAATGTTTTTTTGGAAAAGTTCCAACTCTTCTTCTTTTCCCTTAATCTTTACATCAAGATGACCATTACGATTATTTGTATTATCAAGAGAATTTTTCAGATCATCAATATTATTTTCCATCTTGATTTTCTCATCATTAAAACCTTCTTGATTGTTTATTGTGGAATTTTCATTTATCAGTTTATTGGTTTCCTTCTCAAGCCTTCTGATCTTCCTCAAGAATTCATTCAACTTTTATATTAGATGATATTCATGTTGATTTTCTTCTTCTTCTGAACTATTTCTATCATACTCTTCATTATTCACTACAACAATAAAGGTATTCTCTCTAGCTTTCTTAGCAAATGATTTCCCAGATTCAGCTTCTCTATCCTCTTCTTCTTCATCTATAAATAAGAAGCTTATTATTTTTTATTTGAAGAACTTTTTTTCCTTACCCATTGAAAAATATTTTTCATTTTACGTTTGATTCTTCCATGACCTTCTTATCCTTGTTTCATCATTATAATTGTATTCTTTATTCTTTCGAGGACAATGAGATGCAAAGTAACCAACCGCTCCACACTCAAAAAATTTCAAGGGAAGTTTCTCCTTGTATTTCCATGTACCTCTTTTCACATTTTTAGAAAGCAAGGATAAAATTTCATCAAAATTTTTACATAACTCATCTTCAGAATTAGATTCACCAGAGTCATCTTCAATAAGGGCCTTCTTTGTCTTCTCTCTCTTTGTAGCATTGAATGAGATTTCTCTATCAGTTTTTGTTTTTATTTTCATAGTCTTCTCCCTTCTCACTTCATAAGTAATGAGAGTGCTATGCAAATCATCCAGAGATAATGTTTCAAGGTCACTATCTTCAAATGAAGACACTCTACCATAAAATTTGTCTGGCATAATGTCACGACCCGTCCTCGGGGCCCGTGCCGTGACTACCCCAAGCCCGCCTTCCATAGGCCAGGGGCTGGCGACTAGCACCAAGGCGTAAAATCCCAGTAAACAGGGAAGGCATTGCCTTTATAAGTAACAACCACACAGAGTCAGCAAGCGGAAAGTAAAGTGCAGAAAAGTAAAGGGGGCCGGAAATACAAGCCCAACTGTAAAGTACAACTGAAAAGTAAAGTACAGCAACTGAAGAAAAGACGGCGGCCTCGTGTCGTCCACTGGCAATCCCACCTGAAGGGTGGGTACAGATAGCCTCCAGGCTCCTCGGGTCCCACGTCCGCTCCGAGCACGTCCCGCCCAGTGGTCCACCTCCAGGTACCGTCCTGCTCCACGCCCCAACCGTGATCAGCGCTGTCCGTCGTCTGCAACCAACACAACAAGGTGCGGGCATAGCCCGTGCAGGGGTGAGTACAACTACTCAGTAAGGACCCCGAGACCCCCGAAGGTCTCCCGAAATCCACAAAGGATATAGCACAAAAGAAAGATGCAATCACGAAGTAACATCTGACTCGACTTAGTTATATGCCCATACATATACCTAAGTCCCCAATTCTAGCTCTGCTCACGAGCTCAAGAACAACTCAATCCACAAAGGAAAGCAAGACTCAAATCCACAAGGAGAGTAAACAGTAAATCCACATAGGATAGTTCAACACAATCCACAAAGGAGAGTAACATAAGATTCAGCTCAACCAGGTATACTTTTTCAGATGACGTCAAAGATGATCACTGATCCATCTAAGTCGTCGGACCCACGAAGGATCGATAGGTACTAACCCCCGCAAAAGACCCACACAGGATCGGGCTCACACAGAACCTATAGGCAGTGGCTCACACAGAACCGGTAGTAAGGACCCACATAGGATCGGGCTCACACAGAACCTGTAGGCAGAGGCTCACACAGAACCTGTAGGCAGAGGCTCACACAGAACCGGTAGCACTGATCCACGTAGGATCGCTGAGTGCAGTAGTCGACGCAGTCCACTGAGGATCTCTGCACAGTCGTCGCCGCAGTCCACGAAGGATCTCTGCTCTGCCGTCGTCGCAGTCCACGGAGGATCTCTGCTCTGCCGTCGTCGCAGTCCACGGAGGATCTCTGCTCTGTCGTCGAAGTCACAGCCAGCGCTAGGGTTCCCGCACAAAGCGAGCTCGTTTAGGAGGGTCCGCTCCACGAGCCGAGAGGCTGATACATCAACTGACACGTAGTCCGAAGTTGATGTATCCCAAAGTTCCGTATCGACAACAGGATCTCAACGCAACAGACGGCGCGTCAATCGGACGCCCGGTCTGAGAGTTATTGGCATTTTCGTCCCAGGGGCCCGGTTGGTTTTCAGGGAAAAACCAACCCGACCGTACTCCGCCTGTATCCGATCCTCGGGCGGAGTATGCCAAAAGTTCCGTCTCACTTAGAGGAAACTACCACAGCTGACGGTACGTCGATCGGACGTCCGTAGCTCACGTTATGAGCGTTTCCGCTCCGAGGGCCCGGTTGGTTTCGTGTAGGAACCAACCCGGCCGAACCCAAAGTCTTCCGAAACCTTGAGTATAATATACCGAAACGACCGTCTCGATCCAAGGATCGCGTAGCCGCTGACGGTTCGTCAATCGGAGGTCTCAGGCCCAAGATATGGGCGAAAGACCGAAGAGGGCCCGAAACGGGGGTTCTGGGCCCGGGGCGACCCGGCCCGAACCCCCCCTGGGGTCGGCCGAACCGGGTCGGCCCGAACCGGGTCGGCCCGACCCGGCCCGACCCGGCTAGGCCGGGTCCGGTTCGGCCTGGGCGCGGCCCGGCCGACCGGACCGGCCGGCTCGGCTTCGGCCGAGCGGCCGAAGGAGGGCGCCGCGGGCTTGACCCGCGGCTCAAACGAAACGCGGCCCCGCGGGGGGCCGCCTGTCACGCGGACGCGGCCGGGCCGCCGCGTCCGTTCCCGGTTCCGCGCGGCCGCGGAACCGGCCGCCGCCGCCGCCGCGGCTTCAGCCGCGGCGGACTTCCTCCACGGCGGCGCGCCGGGCGCCGCCGCCTTCCGCGGGCCGCCGGAGATGCTCCGGTGGCCCGATTCCTTTCCCGTCTGCGCCGTTGCTCCTCCCGGGGGACGATCTTCACTGCGGAAACAACGGATTGCCCTTGCCGCACGGTTCGTCGTCGTCCGCCAAATCCGCACAAAAAGGGAAGATCGGCGGAGGGTTGCTGGGTCTCGTTCGTTAGACCCGCACCCTCCGCGTTAGTCAAAATCAACGGGAGAAACAAGAAAGAAACCAATCAACAATTTTAAATAAATTAAAATTGTTTCGTGATCGGGTTCTTTATTTCAAAAGAATAAACACGGGATTTAAAAAGAAATCCAACAACCCTTACTTTGTCGTCGTCGTCGGACGGGAGGTCGTCGCGGAATTGCTCTTCGCGGATGAAGGAGATCGTCGCGTCGTCGCGGTATCCGGCGTCGCGTCGCCAATCTCCGGATCAAGATCAAATGGATTAATTAATTTAAATCCGTTGATATCGAATTATAAAAAAGGGGAGAATTTAGATGTTTCGATTCTCACCTTTAACCACCGATCGCAGGCCCGCCGCGGAAGAAGAGGCACCGAAGAAGAAGAAGAAGAAGAAGGTCGCGGAAAAGTTGTTGACGTCGCGGATCGTGCGTCGTCGAATTCCGGTTCCGGCGTTCTTCGCGTTCTTCGCGTTCTTCGCGTTCTTCGCGTTCTTCGCGGGGAGATGAAGAAACAAGATCCTCTCAAATCCTTTCAAAGGATTTTTAGGTTGGTCTTATTTTATAAACATGCCAACATACGAAACCGGTTAAGAAACGATCCATCAATTCGAAAGAAACGACCCATTTAATTCATGAAGAAACAGTCCATTTAATTCACGAAATAAACCGCCCAATTAAATGGTCTATTAAGAATTAAAGAAAACGCGTCGGTTGACTTTTCAGTTACTTTGACGGGTTTTCGCGGGTGCGTTACTTAGCGAAAGAAACGGCGGGGCTCGTGCGGGCCCCACCACACAAATATCCTACCAAGGGGTAGGATATTTCTGGATAGCATCCTATCCAGTTCAACTCAGTTCAAGCCGTCTTTAAGTGACTTCAAGTGGCTTCCAAGCAGCTTAAGTGAAATAAAATAAAGTTGTCGCACAAACTTTATTTTATTTCTGACTTAAGCCGCAAAATTTAAAAACCACGTCTGAGCAAACGCAACTCCGGAAGAGGTGTTTCTAAGAAAATACCGGCGCTGCGATTTCATCGGTGCCCTCAGAATTTGATTCCGGGCACCGGGTCAAAAGATAGAAACACCCGCTCGTCCGTTCACTGAACGTACCCGAGCCAAACTTCGGAAATTGATTCCGGGCACACCGGGCCTCGGAATCAGGTGTCGTCTGAAGCTGCGCTCTTGTAAAATTCCAAAGAAAATTAAGAAAAAAAATTTCCTTGAAATTTGCGGGTCTTTACATTACTCCCACCTCAGGGCTTTACGTCCCCGTAAAGATACATCAAAAACTAGGGGAACAAATGGGGGTACTGAGCACGCATCTGAGCCTCCCGCTCCCAAGTGCTCTCCTGGAGGTTCCCGTGCTGCCATCTGACGCGCACAAGAGGAATCGACCGCCCACGTAGGACCCGCTCCTGTCGATCCTCGATCTCCACTGGGACCTCCGCAAAAGTCGCCCCATCGTCCACGTCCAGCTCCCCAAAGTCGATGATGTGCGTCGGGTCGTGCACGTATCTCCTCAGCTGAGACACGTGGAAGACGTCGTGCACCCGGCGCAACTGAGGTGGTAGAGCCAGGCGATAAGCCACCTCTCCTATCCTGCTGAGGACCTGGAAAGGCCCGATGAAGCGTGGAGACAACTTGCCGCCTCGGCCAAATCTCCGTAAACCACGTCGAGGTGAGACACGCAAAAAGACGTGGTCGCCATCCTCGAACTCTAGTGGCCTCCGCCTCCTGTCAGCATATGACTTCTGCCGGCTCTGAGCTGTCCTCATCCTCTCCTGGATGATCTGGACCTTCTCTGTCGTGGCTCGGACCATCTTTGGTCCCACGAGTGCTGACTCCCCAGGGTCTGTCCAGCACAACGGTGATCTGCAGGGTCTGCCGTACAACGCCTCGTATGGTGTCATCCCGATGGTGGAGTGGTAGCTGTTGTTGTACGCGAACTCCACCAAGGGTAGGTGGTCCTCCCAGCTGCGACCAAAGTCGAGAACACATGCACGGAGCATGTCCTCGAGTGTCTGTATGGTCCTCTCCGTCTGACCATCCGTCTGAGGGTGGAAGGCTGTGCTCAGATGGAGCCGTGTCCCGAACGCCTCCTGCAACCCCTTCCAAAGCCGGGAAGTGAAACGAGCATCTCGATCGGAGACGATAGACGATGGCACACCGTGAAGCCGTACGATCTCCTGAACGTAAAGACGTCCCAAGCTCTCCACTGAGCCCTGCTCTCTGATGGGTAAGAAGTGTGCCGACTTGGTGAGTCGGTCGACAATCACCCAAATTGAGTCGTGACCTCTGGAAGTGCGTGGAAGTCCAGTCACGAAGTCCATAGATATGCCATCCCACTTCCACTCCGGGACCTCCAAGGGCTGTACCAAGCCTGCTGGTACCTGATGCTCTGCCTTCACCTGCTGGCAGGTGAGGCATCGTGAAACGAACTCTGCCACAGCTTTCTTCATGCCCGGCCACCAGTGCTGTCGCCTGAGATCCTGGTACATCTTCGCCACTCCAGGATGTACCGCCAAGGGAGAAGTGTGAAACTCTCTCAGCACCTCCTCTCGCAAAGCGACTGGTACGAAGGTACGTCCTCTGAAAAGGATGTCGTGCTCTGCTCCAAGGGAGAAGCCATCAGGCGCCTGACCTGAGGATATCAGTGCACGCCGGGTCTCACAGTCGGCGTCCTCACGCTGAGCCTCTCTGACTCGCTGTAGAAGTGGAGGAGAGACTGTGAGAGACTGAAGAAAGGCTGCCCCGTCCCTATCCACAAAGGATATCTGTAAGGAGGCCAGCTGCTCCGTCGCCTCCTCAAGTAGCTGAATGCCCGTCCTCCTGCTGAGGGCATCGGCTACCACGTTCCCCTTCCCAAGAGTATAGACTATCTCAAAGTCATAGTCCTGGAGGAACTCAAGCCATCTCCGCTGTCTCAGGTTCAGGTCCTTCTGAGAGAAGATATACCTGAGACTCTGGTGGTCTGAAAAGACCGTGAAGCGCTCGCCCATCAGATAGTGCCGCCAAGTCTTCAGAGCGAAGACCACTGCTGCTAACTCCAGGTCATGAGTGGCGTAGTTCTGCTCATGCGGCCTCAACTGACGTGATCCTTAGGCGATCACGGCCCGCTCCTGCATCAGGACGCACCCGAGTCCAGTCCCTGATGCATCGCAGTAAACTACGTATCCAACTCCCTCCTCAGGCAACCTCAAGATAGGTGCGCTGGTCAACCTCTGCCTCGGCTCCTGGAAGCTCTGCTGACATCTGTCTGACCACACGAAGGGTTTCCCCTTCTTTGTCAAAGCTGAGAGTGGTGCCGCAACTCTGGAGAAGTCTGGCACGAATCTCCGATAGTATCCGGCTAGGCCCAAGAAGCTCCGCACCTCTGTCACGCTCTTGGGTTGCTCCCAAGCTAGTACTGCCTCGATCTTCGCGGGATCCACTGCAACTCCCGCCTCAGAGATGACGTGCCCCAAGAAATGGACCTCACGTAACCAGAACTGGCATTTTGAGAGCTTGCCATAAAGCTGGTGCTCTCGGAGTGTGTCTAGCACAACTCGCAGGTGGTAGGCATGCTCCTCCTCAGTCGTCGAGTATACCAAAATGTCGTCAATGAAGACCACGACAAATCGGTCGAGGTATGGCTGGAAGATCCTGTTCATGAGGCTCATGAACACTGCTGGAGCATTGGTTACGCCAAACGGCATAACCAAGAACTCATAATGGCCATACCGACACCTGAAGGCCGTCTTCTGCACGTCCTCGTCTCGAACTCTGAGCTGATGATAGCCTGACCGGAGGTCTATCTTCGAGAACCACCGCGCTCCCTTGAGCTGATCGAAGAGGTCATCAATCCCTGGAAGCGGATACTTGTTCCTCACTGTCACCTGGTTCAGGCGACGATAGTCGACACACAGTCGCAAGCTCCCGTCCGCCTTCTTGGCGAACAAAATCGGGGAAGCCCAGGGTGAAACACTGGGTCGGATAAACCCCTTGCTCTGCAAGTCCTCCAACTGTACCTGCAGCTCCCGAAGCTCGGCGGGGGCCATCCGATATGCTGGAGTAGATATCGGGGCTGTCCCGGGGTACAAGTCGATGTAAAAGTCTACCTCTCTACGAGGAGGTAGCCCTGGAACGTCGTCGGGAAAGACGTCCACGTACTGGTCCACCACTGCAGGAAAAGCCGGACTCCGCACGTCCACTGCTCCTAGGATGAGGCTAGCCAACTGATGAGAGATGGGCTGCACTCTCCTCCGCGGAAGTCCATCCTGTGCTGCAAAGGTTCCCTTCTCGCCGGTGAAGGTAAACCTGCTCCCGTCGGTGCGAACACATCGCACCTTGCGCCTAAAACAGTCGATCTGGGCATGAACCATGGATAGCCAATCCATGCCCAAGATGACGTCGTAAGGCCTCGACGCCGCTACAAGGAGATCCCAGCCGAAGCTCTCGCCTCCTAGAGTAAGCTCACACTGCCGGCACCAGTGCGTAATCGTCGAGTCTGCTCCCGTAGGAGTCTCTAGCCGTAAAGATCGAGCCAACGGCTCAGTCGGAATCTCCGAGCTCCGAACAAGGGCAGAGGCTATGAAAGAGTGACTCGCTCCTGTGTCTATAAGTACTGCAGCAAGGGTGGAATAGACACAGATCGTACCACGAATCATCTCTGGCAAGTCGGGGTCGTAGGCCTCCACTGCCTGGAGCTGGGCCTGTCCCTGCCCGCCAGCTCCATGTGGTCGAGGTGGCCCTCCTGGTGGTGGTGGGGGTAGAGCCTGGAAGCGTCGCCCACCACCCGCTGCTCGGCCAGCTCCTCTGCCTCGTCCGCCTCCTCCCTGCGGACCGCCACGGTCGACCCTCTGCCTCTGCCTGGGTGGCCCCTCCACCGTCTGCTGCTCCTCTGGTCGGCGAGTCGGGCAGTCACGAGCCATGTGACCCTGCCCGCCGCAGGTGTAGCACAGCCTGCCTCTCGGAAGCCTGGCACTCCGCTGTGTGCCCTGCACTGCTGAGCCAGTGTCCCGGGGTCGCCTGCCGGAAGGTCTGGTCCGCCTGGAACCCTGGGTCATCCGTCGGCTACCTGCTGCCGAAGACTCAGCTACCTGCCGCCCTGCGCTAGGTCTCGCCACTGAAGAAGGCTCTGCCAGGAAGCTCTCGATCAGGAGGGCTCGCTCCAGCACTCCCGCCTGGGTCGGAATGCTGAGGGAGATCAGCGACGCCCGAATCTCCTGTCGCAAGCCCTGCTCGAAGGTCCGGGCCCGGAAGAAGGGGTCTCGTACCATGTCGGTCGAGTAGCGAGATAGGTCAGTGAACCTCGCCGCGTACTGAGCGACCGTCATGCTGCCCTGGCGCAGCTGGAGAAGCTCCTGGATGCGCACCGCTCGGAGGGTGGCCGGGACGAACTCAGAGCGGAAGAGGCTCTCGAAGTCCGTCCAGAGCAAGGATGCCTCATCGTGAACCAGGAGCATCAAGCTCCACCACCATCCTGCCGCTGCCTGCAGGAGGCTCGCCGCGAGAATCACCATGAGATCCGCTGGTGTCCTCACTAGCCTAAAGATCCGTACCACCGCCTCTAGCCAGTCCTCGGCGGCCTGGGGGTCCGCCTCACCGCGAAACCTGGGCGGTCGCTGGCTCTGAAACTCATGCAGTGCCCTGAGGCGACGTGCATCGTCAGCGTCTGGTACTGGAAGCATCGGTGGCTCGGCGGGTAAAGCTACCGCCGGTGCCACTGCTGGCAAAGGGCCCTGCACCGAGGCCTCGTCGCTCGGTGGGCTGCCGTCGCGCCCTACACTCGGAACCCTAGCTGGCTGTCGTCGCGGGGCCATCCTGAAAAGGAGAACAAGAGCACCACAGTCAGAACAGTATACCTGGTGAGCTGGCACAAGTAATCACAAGGAAACCTTGAGACTTTCATGAAGCAGATCAGTATACCCGGTGAGCTGACACAAGTAATCACAAAGAAAACTTGAAACACACGCGCAATCAATGTTTTCATGCATTAAGTCGGAAATCAGGAGTCAGGGTCCTGGTGTACGGATACGTCGGCCGCCGCACCAAAACTGGGCTCCCTGAACTGATAACCACACTCAATACACTAAACACTATTGCTTCACATAGAAAGAAAGGACGATCAGAGTCTGCGGTAGAACCGACCCCTCTGATACCAATTTGTCACGACCCGTCCTCGGGGCCCGTGCCGTGACTACCCCAAGCCCGCCTTCCATAGGCCAGGGGCTGGCGACTAGCACCAAGGCGTAAAATCCCAGTAAACAGGGAAGGCATTGCCTTTATAAGTAACAACCACACAGAGTCAGCAAGCGGAAAGTAAAGTGCAGAAAAGTAAAGGGGGCCGGAAATACAAGCCCAACTGTAAAGTACAACTGAAAAGTAAAGTACAGCAACTGAAGAAAAGACGGCGGCCTCGTGTCGTCCACTGGCAATCCCACCTTAAGGGTGGGTACAGATATCCTCCAGGCTCCTCGGGTCCCACGTCCGCTCCGAGCACGTCCCGCCCAGTGGTCCACCTCCAGGTACCGTCCTGCTCCACGCCCCAACCGTGATCAGCGCTGTCCGTCGTCTGCAACCAACACAACAAGGTGCGGGCATAGCCCGTGCAGGGGTGAGTACACCTACTCAGTAAGGACCCCGAGACCCCCGAAGGTCTCCCGAAATCCACAAAGGATATAGCACAAACGAAAGATGCAATCACGAAGTAACATCTGACTCGACTTAGGTATATGCCCATACATATACCTAAGTCCCCAATTCTAGCTCTGCTCACTAGCTCAAGAACAACTCAATCCACAAAGGAAAGCAAGACTCAAATCCACAAGGAGAGTAAACAGTAAATCCACATAGGATAGTTCAACACAATCCACAAAGGAGAGTAACATAAGATTCAGCTCAACCAGGTATACTTTTTCAGATGACGTCAAAGATGATCACTGATCCATCTAAGTCGTCGGACCCACGAAGGATCGATAGGTACTAACCCCCGCAAAAGACCCACACAGGATCGGGCTCACACAGAACCTGTAGGCAGTGGCTCACACAGAACCGGTAGTAAGGACCCACATAGGATCGGGCTCACACAGAACCTGTAGGCAGAGGCTCACACAGAACCTGTAGGCAGAGGCTCACACAGAACCGGTAGCACTGATCCACGTAGGATCGCTGAGTGCAGTAGTCGACGCAGTCCACTGAGGATCTCTGCACAGTCGTCGCCGCAGTCCACGAAGGATCTCTGCTCTGCCGTCGTCGCAGTCCACGGAGGATCTCTGCTCTGCCGTCGTCGCAGTCCACGGAGGATCTCTGCTCTGTCGTCGAAGTCACAGCCAGCGCTAGGGTTCCCGCACAAAGCGAGCTCGTTTAGGAGGGTCCGCTCCACGAGCCGAGAGGCTGATACATCAACTGACACGTAGCCCGAAGTTGATGTATCCCAAAGTTCCGTATCGACAACAGGATCTCAACGCAACAGACGGCGCGTCAATCGGACGCCCGGTCTGAGAGTTATTGGCATTTTCGTCCCAGGGGCCCGGTTGGTTTTCAGGGCAAAACCAACCCGACCGTACTCCGCCTGTATCCGATCCTCGGGCGGAGTATGCCAAAAGTTCCGTCTCACTTAGAGGAAACTACCACAGCTGACGGTACGTCGATCGAACGTCCGTAGCTCACGTTATGAGCGTTTCCGCTCCGAGGGCCCGGTTGGTTTCGTGTACGAACCAACCCGGCCGAACCCAAAGTCTTCCGAAACCTTGAGTATAATATACCGAAACGACCGTCTCGATCCAAGGATCGCGTAGCCGCTGACGGTTCGTCAATCAGAGGTCTCAGGCCCAAGATATGGGCGAAAGACCGAAGAGGGCCCGAAACGGGGGTTCTGGGCCCGGGGCGACCCGGCCCGAACCCCCCCTGGGGTCGGCCGAACCGGGTCGGCCCGACCCGGCCCGACCCGGCTAGGCCGGGTCCGGTCCGGCCTGGGCGCGGCCCGGCCGACGGACCGGCCGGCTCGGCTTCGGCCGAGCGGCCGAAGGAGGGCGCCGCGGGCTTGACCCGCGGCTCAAACGAAACGCGGCCCCACGGGGGGCCGCCTGTCACGCGGACGCGGCCGGGCCGCCGCGTCCGTTCCCGGTTCCGCGCGGCCGCGGAACCGGCCGCCGCCGCCGCCGCGGCTTCAGCCGCGGCGGACTTCCTCCACGGCGGCGCGCCGGGCGCCGCCGCCTTCCGCGGGCCGCCGGAGATGCTCCGGTGGCCCGATTCCTTTCCCGTCTGCGCCGTTGCTCCTCCCGGGGGACGATCTTCACTGCGGAAACAACGGATTGCCCTTGCCGCACGGTTCGTCGTCGTCCGCCAAATCCGCACAAAAAGGGAAGATCGGCGGAGGGTTGCCGGGTCTTGTTCGTTAGACCCGCACCCTCCGCGTTAGTCAAAATCAACGGGAGAAACAAGAAAGAAACCAATCAACAATTTTAAATAAATTAAAATTGTTTCGTGATCGGGTTCTTTATTTCAAAAGAATAAACACGGGATTTAAAAAGAAATCCAACAACCCTTACTTTGTCGTCGTCGTCGGACGGGAGGTCGTCGCGGAATTGCTCTTCGCGGATGAAGGAGATCGTCGCGTCGTCGCGGTATCCGGCGTCGCGTCGCCAATCTCCGGATCAAGATCAAATGGATTAATTAATTTAAATCCGTTGATATCGAATTATAAAAAAGGGGAGAATTTAGAAGTTTCGATTCTCACCTTTAACCACCGATCGCAGGCCCGCTGCGGAAGAAGAGGCACCGAAGAAGAAGAAGAAGAAGAAGGTCGCGGAAAAGTTGTTGACGTCGCGGATCGTGCGTCGTCGAATTCCGGTTCCGGCGTTCTTCGCGTTCTTCGCGTTCTTCGCGTTCTTCGCGTTCTTCGCGGGGAGATGAAGAAACAAGATCCTCTCAAATCCTTTCAAAGGATTTTTAGGTTGGTCTTATTTTATAAACATGCCAACATACGAAACCGGTTAAGAAACGATCCATCAATTCGAAAGAAACGACCCATTTAATTCATGAAGAAACAGTCCATTTAATTCACGAAATAAACCGCCCAATTAAATGGTCTATTAAGAATTAAAGAAAACGCGTCGGTTGACTTTTCAGTTACTTTGACGGGTTTTCGCGGGTGCGTTACTTAGCGAAAGAAACGGAGGGGCTCGTGCGGGCCCCACCACACAAATATCCTACCAAGGGGTAGGATATTTTTGGATAGCATCCTATCCAGTTCAACTCAGTTCAAGCCGTCTTTAAGTGACTTCAAGTGGCTTCCAAGCAGCTTAAGTGAAATAAAATAAAGTTGTCGCACAAACTTTATTTTATTTCTGACTTAAGCCGCAAAATTTAAAAACCACGTCTGAGCAAACGCAACTCCGGAAGAGGCGTTTCTAAGCAAATACTGGCGCTGCGATTTCATCGGTGCCCTCAGAATTTGATTCCGGGCACCGGGTCAAAAGATAGAAAAACCCGCTCGTCCGTTCACTGAACGTACCCGAGCCAAACTTCGGAAATTGATTCCGGGCACACCGGGCCTCGGAATCAGGTGCCGTCTGAAGCTGCGCTCTTGTAAAATTCCAAAGAAAATTAAGAAAAAAAATTTCCTTGAAATTTGCGGGTCTTTACACATAATTCTCAAGATATTTTCGACAACCGTAGAATCCTCCAAATTTTCACCAAGACATATAATTATATTGATAATGTTATTAATCCTGGTAAAGAAGTCGCCAACATATTCAGATTCTCCCATTTTCAAGTATTCATACTTTAGCCTCCTGATTTTTAGTTATTCCTTCTTCACTTTTGTATTTCCTTCGTAGATGTTCCTAAACATATCTCAGATGCCTTTAGTTGTATCAATACCATTCACTCTTAAAAATTCACTCTCTGAATGAGATGAGAGTAATGCATTTTTATCTCTTCCATCACTCTCAAGGTTCTTGTTATCGACAGGAGTAAGAGGAACCTTTTCATCAATAACAGTAAATCAATCTATTGTAGTTTTAAGATCATCATATCCAAGAGACATAAGAAAAGTCCTCATTATATCCTTCTAGATGAGATAGTTCTTTCCATAAAAAATCACAATCCCCTTACTGTTCACGCAATTTAGATTCTCCATCACAACTTCTCTTCAACCACTTCAATAAAGAATAAACAAAGGGAACCTGTCGCTCTGATACCGATTAATGTTCCCAGTCAGGATCCAAGTATCACTAAGAGGGGGAGGGTGTGAATCAGTGATATATTTTTCTATTTATGTTTCCTGATTTTTGAAACATCCTTCATCTCCTGTTAATGATTTTATTCCATGATGAACACACACAACCATAGTAACACAAGATTTACAAGGTTCACTACTCAACAAGAGTAGCTACGTACTTGGTATGGTATAGAAACAATCTAGTACCAAACAATCCACTAGAAAACAATCCTTTTATGTTGAATACAATGGGTAAGATATACCCTTAAAATCATGTAGCACATTGAGAACAATACAATAGTGCATGTTCTCCCTCTTAGCACAAATTGGGTAAGGTAATGATTCTGTGCTTCTTAATAAAATTTCACAGTTCAAATAATTCAATCCAGTTCTTCACTTTCCTACCTAGAATCTGGTAAGAACCTCTTGGTGTAAACAGCTTACGTGCCACTCCCTGATTGAGTGCCTCCCTGCTTGCAAGCCACTCAACTTGCGCTCCACCTTCTTGGGCACCACTCATCTTGCGCACCACTAACCACATGCACACCACAATTATACATAGCTCAAAACTTGTGTGCCACCATTGGCTTCTATAAAACACACTTATTGATAACACCTTCACCTTGTACACATCTGGAAACCTGCACGCCAAAACTTTTGTGCCAAAACATGCTTTCCAAAACTTGTGTGCCCTATTTATAACTCTCATCTTGCGCGGCACATCATTTTGTGCGCCACATTCTACACTTGCGTGATCATAGCTCAAATTATTATCTTATGTTTTGAGCATTAATAAATGAGGAGGATAGTCATCTATTTATAGGAATTTTGGTGACTTGCACGCCATATAAACTTGTGCACCTCACTTCTACGTCGCTCTATCACTTGCGCTCTCTTCCATCACTAGCGTGACACTTTCTTTCCTTTTTCATATTTTCATATAATGATGTTGGAATATGACTTATGTAGAACATGAACTTGTGCACCAAACTTGTGTACCAATACTTGTGCGACACTATTTAATTGCACAAAACATTCTAACTTGTTTGACACTTTATTTACTATGTCATATTTTTATTGGATGATCTTTCAAATATGACTTGTGTGCCACTTATACATGCACACCAATACTTGAACCCCAAATCATGTGTGCCACTCTTACTTTGTCATTTCTCTCTTCACTTCTTCCCATAACCATTCCTCATCTTTCATCACGATCTTTTCTATCATGATATATACCCTTTGATAGATCAGCATTAGCATTGTCAGAGTTACCATGGGAAGTACTAAAACTTTCTTGTCTTCCAGCAACATCATTACTTCCAATAAGAACTTTATATGATTTGCATCATCATTTCTCCCCCATTCCTTCATAAGGCTTGCATCACAAGTTCTCCAAACTTATGATATTTTTTAAATACATATCAGCAAAGCATCATCATTTTTCTAAGTCCTTTACAAAGTGAATTGATTTAGAATCTTTGACAACAAAATGCAAAACTCTGTAACAGAAATCTTTTCATACTTCCTTATTCGTCTAACTTTCTCCCAACTATTCGACACCAGTTTCTACTACAATTTCTAATGGCAAGAGGAAGAGGGAGATGAATTTCTCTCACGGTGGTAGTACTTGCTAGAATAATTATGTTGGTGGCTTGGTGATGTTCTACCAGTGTGGTAAAGAGGGGAACAAGATACCTAAGTGTCCACGTGACCCAATGGAGTGCCGATCTTGTGGAAATATGGGTCATCATTGGCATTTTTTCAAGGCGTTTCCACCAGCGACTACTAAGAGGGGTTTTGTAAATACTCTGAGTGTTGGACCAGGGCTAGCAGATTCTTACTAGTCAGGGAATTGCAATACGTCAGGATGTTCTGGCTGAGGTGGTGGTTATGGTCGCGTTAGCCCGACACCAGGATCTCAAAGACCTCAGGATGGGTTAGCTCAAGGTAGCTAGGCTGTGTTGGAGGGCTGCGATACTAGGAAGGCATATGTAGTGCAACAGACACAACATGAGTAGTATCCAGGACCTTCCACTATTCGAGGTAATATTCTAGTTGCTTCTGTTTATCTTCAGTACTTTTCGATAATGGTTCTACATATAGATTTATATATGTGACCATTGTGGAGATCCCCGGGCTCTTTGTTTCTTCTTCTCCTGACATCATGATGCTACACACTATGTTGGAAATTAGAATGGCAGGTGTGCGTCAGTGCGAGGAGTTCCCCCTAGGGGTTGGTGGGTGTCACTTTCTATGGGACCTCTATTTCTTAGAGATGACAGGCTATGATGTCATTCTCTAGATGGACTGGTTGGTACCCTTTTGATCCTTTGTAGATTTCAATTATCTCCGGCTGAGTTTCACATCACTAGAGAGAAGAGAGTTTCTATACAAGTGTGAATGGGATGTCTAGGTGAGCCAAGCTGGACCCGAGCATCGTGGGTGAGTTGGAGTGACCACCCAGATTGCGAGTTTATATCTGAATGACAAGAGAACATTTAAGAAGTATTTCCCTCCAGTCTTAAATTATTTCAGGGATGTCTTCCTGGAAGACTTTTCAGGTCTACCTCCTGAGCAAGAGCTGGATTTCTCTATTGAGCATGCTCTAGGAGTGGAACCAGTGTCCATTCCTTCTTATAGGATGGATGCACCAAAATTACAAGAGTTAAAGAAGCAGTTGGAGGAGTTGCAGGCAAAGGGTTTCATCTAACCCATCACTTCTCCTTGGGGTTCACATATCCATTTTGTAGAGAAGGTGAACGGTACCCTCAGACACTCCATGGATTATCAAAATCCAAAACCAATTGACTTTCAAGAACCGATATCCTTTACTAAGGATTGATGATATTTTTGATCAACTTTGAGGAGAACGAGTGATCTCGAAGATTGATTTGAGGTCCGGATATCATCAGTTGCACATTAGTCCATCGGACATACCACTTACATCCTTTTGGAGCAGATATAGGTTGTATGAGTACTTGGTCATTCTGTTTAGTCTCACAAATGCGCTAGCAGTTTTTATGGAACTAATGAATCGTTTGTTCCATCCATATTTAAGTTATTTTTTGGTATTCTTCATGGACGATATCTCGGTGTACTCGCACACTCGATGAAACAATGCCACCCATCTTGAGATCATACTCAATACACTGAAATAGAATCATTTATATGATAATATCTCAAAGTGACACTTTTGGATGGAAAAGATACACTTTATGAGTCATATTATCTCAGAGGAAGGAGTTGTAGTATTCCCAAAGAATGTTAGAGCAGTAGTTTCTGGGAGTAACCTAAGAACATGTTTGAAATATGAATTTTCTTAGGGCTGGCTAGTTACTAATTGTGATTTATAAAGGACTTATCCCACATGGAAGTGTCGTTGATGAGTTTGAATAAGAAGGGTGTGATGTTCATTTGGCCCGAACTTGTGATATAGCCATTCAAGAGCCAAAGAAAATGTTGACATCAACATCAGTCCTAATATTTACAGATCAAGGGAGGAGCTATACAGTTTACTGTGATGCATTAGGTATTGGGATAGGAGCAGTGTTGATGTAGGGTGATCGATTAGATGCGTACAGGTCTTAGTAGTTGAGGGCACAATAGAGGAATTATCTAACACATGATCTCAAGTTGGCTGCAGTAGTACATGTGTTACCCTATCGGAGACATTATCTCTTAAGGGAACATTTTCCGGTTTTAACGGACCACAATATTCTTAAATACATCTTTACCCAGCATGATTTGAATTTGAGACAATGATGGTGGGTTGAATTCCTTTAGTCATTCAACATTGAGCTTACCTATACACCTCGTAAGGGTAATGTACTAGCTGATGAACTAAGTATAAGGACATAGATACAGGTAGTGTAGGAAGCCAGTGGTGAGGGGAAACTCATGGAATTGTTCTCTGAGATGAATTTGGAGGTGCAAAATAGTCAGCGGTGAGCCTATCTCTCATCCATAGTTGTGACTTATACCCTCATGGATAAAGTGAGGATAAGAAAACTATCAGATTTAGAAGGCCTAGTTTTACGGGAGTTGATGGCATGTGAGGTCCCTCCTCTTGGTTAGACAATAGGCGATGACAAGGAACTCTCTATCCATGGATGAGTGTGGGTTCCAGGGGATATATGCGAGGCGTTTATGTGGGGATTTCATGCTTAACCATGGGTTGTGCATCATGCGGTTACCAAAATGTACCATGACATGAGATGTCAGTATTGGTGGCTGGGTACGAAAAGAGAAGTAGATTTTTTTGTTATGAGATGTTCCACCAGTCAATAGGTGAAGGCAGAGAATCAGAGGCTATCCAGACTGTTACAACAATTACCCATCCTGGAGTGGAAATGGGATGATGTCGTGATGGACTTTTTGACCAGGTTTCTAAGGTAACCTCAAGGAAATGATTCCATGTCGGTTGTTTTGGACAATCTTACGAAGGTAGCACACTTTTTTCCAATCAAGGAGACCTTCTCTGTTGACAAGCATGGGAAGTTATATATCCGAGAGGTAGTATGTCTTTATGGGGTCCCTCATTCTTTCATTTGAGATAGGGAAACCCGTTTTATGTCTCGTTTCGGGCACAGTTTTCAGTGGGAACTGGGTACATAGGTGCTTATGAGCACAACATACCACCCTCAGATCGATGGCCAGTCGGAGTGTGCGATTCCGGTGCAAGAGGACATGCTACGTGCATACATCCTAAACCTTGGGGGCTCTTGGTAGAGGCCCATACCCCTGGTAAATTTTTCCTACAACAATAGTTTTCAGGGAAATATTGAGATGGAACCATACGAGGCATTATATAGTAGGTCATGCTGATCACCCTTGTGTTGGTTGGAGTTAGGTGAGGCAGCCTAAATGGGACCACGTCTCGTGCAGGAGATATCAGAGTAGGTCCAGTTGATTCAGAAGCGGATGGCTACTGCATAGTCTCGTCAAAAATCTTCTCCTGATCACCATAGATGACCTTTGGAGTTCATGGTCACGGATTAGGTTTTCTTGTGTGTTTAACCAAGGTTGGGACATAGGTAGATCAATAGACATGGTAAACATTCACCGAGGTATGTGGGGTCATTTGATATTTTGGAGAGAGTCGGGCAGCTTGCCTATCGGTTGTAGTTACTAAAGAGGTACTGGGCCATGGACTAGGTCTTCCATATATCTCAGTTATGACATTATCACTCAAACCCGTCTCATGTTTTTCAGCCCAAGGAGGATGAACTTCAGGTTGATGCATCCTTTGAGGAGCATCTAATTCGTGTTATTGGTAGGAGCACGAAGGTCCTCCGAGGCCAGTCAGTTCCTCTCATATGGGTGTTATGGTAGCATGGTCGAGTGGAGGACAAATCCTAGTAGAAGGAGACTGACGTGTGTTCTTAGTGGCCATAGTTGTTCCCAGCATTCTCTTCACCACCATTGGAAGGGAATTTCGGGGACAAATTGATTTAAGAGGGGATGTTTGTAAGAAACCTGTTCTTATTCTTGATGTACAAGTTTCTTCTTTCCCTTTTTCCTTAAGTGTTTTTGAGGAAATAAGAGAAATGGGGAAAATAACAAATTTTGTGGGTAGATGACATGTACTTTTCCACACACCATGTACTTTGTCCATTTGGGATGAGTATACAAGGCATGTAGGCATGTCGGCGATGAAGGGTGTAAAAGAATACTACATGTCGTGTGCTTAGTATATACACGTCATTTAATCAGTCATCAGGTGAAAAGTAAGGTAGTGGGAGTATCCACCAGTGGAATGATAGTACATTCCTTGTACATAGAAATACACACCATGTAATCAAGTCGGCTGATGTACAATGAGGAAGTGGAAGATGGCCGCCAAAGTAATAGTTAAAAAAATAGAAATTACATGCCATCTACTTGAGACTACACGCAGTGTACTTGAGAGTACACGCAGTTTACTTGAGAGTACACGCAGTGTTCTTGAGAGTACACGCCTTGTAGTTATGTTATTTCTCTTAAAAAAGGCATTAGCCTCCTCATCGGCAGAGGATTATTAGAACTCAATGGGTGTCGTAGGAGTGAAGGCTGGAATATGGAGGAGCTCCCGACCGCACACCAGGACTCTGATTCCTTTGCTGTCGATTTTGTTTGAACCGCTCGAGTGAGTTCTTCTCTCTTCATGAACCTATCCATCCAATTCATTCTCGAGGGGAATTTATTTGGGTTTTAATGGGTTATCGTTCTTCCCAGATCTACATCGTTCTCAGACGTTTTGGGAGGCATAATTCATGTATATCGATCAATGGAGATCGAGGTAAGTGGTCAGCTATTTTTATCCATTGTCATGTTGTTTTGTGTACCGGTGTGCAACACACCCATGTTTGGGATGTATTTTCGCAGAGGCCTTGAATGATAAAATACCTATAATTGAATAGGTAATTTAATTAATAAGTATAAACTGTTGATTGGGATTATTGCTTGGATCCATGGCCACCACATCTGTGTGTTTCCATTGTTTAGTCATTTGTCCAGGATACCTGTGGGTGTTTCGTGATTATAGAATGTTTAGTTTTCTTGAGAGGAAACAAGTATTTATTACTTACTTATGTGTTGGGGTCGACCTGGTTACTTGTTTACCAGGAGGGCGGTCTTTTTCTTAGCCTGAGAGTAGTGTTTCGTTTATCCCAAGGGAGACTTTCCTTATTCATGTGGGTAGTAGCTTCCATGCTTGTGGGCATTATCTCCTAGTCCTGACGGCAATATTCGTTATGCCTATGTGTAGTCACCTATGCGATTCAATTCTTATTACCTGAGGGTAAGGTTTTTCATGTCTAAGGACACTGTTTACTTTGAATATACACTGTCGTGTTTTCTTGTGTTTTACTTACCATGATAAAGCACATGCATGGTATTGTTATACATTCTATTGTTTTGATAGCATGTTGTAAATTTTTATGTGGCACAATATAGAGATTTTCGGCCAAGGCTGTTTCTCAGAAACTAATAATTCAATTATTTTGAATTATTAAATAATAATTTAATGGATATGGAACTGGTAGGAGTAGCTGATTTTGAGTATATCCTATATTAATGAATTTCATCATTGCCCACAGCTATTGCACAATTTCACTGATAGTTGGACACGAGCCTTTAATGGTTGCCTATTGGGATTTATTTCTCACACAGTGTTTGGGTCATGTCTTGGGCCCAAACAGATTATATTTCTGCAGGTGCTAATAAAGGAAAGAGTCCATATGCATGCACATGATTGTTGTAGAGGAGTAGGAGAACATGGGACCGAGCATAGGCTTGCGATGCTACTGAGTTCCTTTTACACTATTTTTATTTGTTTTGATATACTTGTACCTTGTACTGTATTATTTTAGATTGCAGTTTATCTGGTTTTGACTGCATTCTAAGACTTAGGGACATATTTCATCATCATATATATATGATTTTTGTCATCTGTTACTTATATATTGTTGTCTATTTCAGCTTTGTATTGTTTACTGCTTCCACTTTTGTTATGTATATATTTTTCCAATGTGCTACACTTTGAAAAATGAGGGCATAGTTTCCAGACTATCAGACCTAGGCCTTCACTGCTAGTCGGCAGCCTCTGGCATTTTGGGAAATGGGTCTGAGGCCATGAGACCAATCAGGATTAGGGCACCCATTGAGTGGCACCCAGATCTAGGACTTTACACCAAATTTTTGTGATGATTATCAACATAGAGATGTATAATAACAAAAAATTTCTTCATAAATGGAACTTGAGAGTTCTAGGGTGACACACATGGGTAAACAATACCTTTCAATAAAATATCTTCAAGATGTACCCATATCTCTAACAAATTAGAAGGTTTGATCCTATATGGTGGTAGAGATGTTGATGAAGCACCCAACTATAGGTCTACCCCAAAACACAATTTCCCATCAAGGGGTAAATCCAAAATATCTTAGGGAATGTCATTAGTGTACTTTTCTATAAACCTAGGAAAAACCATCTTTTGAACATCGAAGGAACTCAGCATAACCTATTCCATCATTTGTGACATAGAAGGGACCCTCAAATGGGCCATATCAGGGTATCAATCACTAAAAAAACTACTTGATTTATATCAGTACCATATAAAACAATCTGTCTCCTCAAGAAATCAACAATTGTGTAGAAAAATTACTATATATTCATTCAAAGGATGATTTTTTATTTTTTTACCATATTCATGGGAAGTATCCCAAATATATTTTTCACCACAACACTAGCTTATAGATTCTAACAACATTAAATAGTTAATATCACCCTCTAATTGGAATAGTAATTGATAGGGTAAATGAATTCTTTTTCACATAAATTATTAAAGAAAATACATGGGAAGGTGATATGAAGGTGTTTAATGATCATAAATCAATCAATGTATGCACCCATGTAGAAAACAAGAAAAGAGTACCTGATACTATCTTTGGCTGAACTAGTGCTATAAAATTTAGAGGATGCAGATTTTCATAATTTGATCTATGAAATATCTCTCTATAATAATGACCTCACCATTACCCACACTATTCTCTCGTAGTATGAAAAGAATCATAGGAATTTCCTTTACCAACCCTGTCACAATTTTGAATGTCCCAAGAGGGATAAGCAAAATGCTAATGCGATACATGAAACTGTCTCAATGAAAGAACCTAAATTAGAAAACCTACTATATGTTGGAACACAAAGTTTTTGTCCACTATCAAGACTAATAACCATGTATTTCATAAGAAAAAAATTATTCTAATTCTTTTTAAGGTTTCTTATGTCCTCCTCACTAGGTGAAATGAGATGATTAGTTATGGAACTAACCAATGGATATTATAAAGATATTTTTTTGGAATCTTAGATTTCCAGAACAAAGATACAATACAATAAGAATATTAATGAATCCCCTATTTTGATGATTTAGTCTTGGAAAATATCCTAATAAAATACATGATCAGCTTTCAGTACCTCGAGATATATTAATGATATAAATAGTGTGAAATGGTATGTGATCTATTAAATAAAAACTCATCAAATGAATCTACCCATAATAAAAATCAATAATCATTTATAAAACATAAAGGATATGTTTTTAGAAATGAATCCCCAACTCTAGTATGCTGTAAATCCCTTATTAATGGATATGTAGCTTCTAGTGATTGGGAAAATTCAATATAAAATAAATAATCTCTTCTTTAAACTGGTCTAAAAAAATCTCCCATTGGGCTAATGACTTTTAATGATCTCTTAGGAACATGTATCACCACTACCCTACTACTACATTGTTCTTTTCCACTTCAAATAAAATCATGTGTTACTTATGATCATGGATAAAACTAAAGGCATCTCCACCTCCTATAACCAATAATCCTTTATTTAGTCTTAAATAGATCCCTCATAATTATACAGACTCTATTTTTAAAAATGGAAAAGTGTTTTCCTCCAAATATATTAATTATTGACCTCGAATATATAGTGATCGACTATATCATCATGTTGAACATCTTTGGTGTGATACTAATAACAATGTTAACCTAGAGTGGTACCTACCAAACAAAACACTATAATGGGAGACTTATCCAATCATATATAGTATTTAATATTTATTTAATTATTTAGAGTACAATATAATCCAACAGTTTACCCGTTTCAAACACATGTGACCGCTGGATAATTCATAATCTCCTCATAGGCCCCTAACCCAAAATCCATACTTCATTAGTTAGTAAGGTAAATAATCCTAAAGGCATTTTTAGAGGATCATATGTCCCAAAAAATGATATTATTTGCTATTATCCCTTTTTTAAATTACTTACTAAACATAGATGACATCGTTTCTCTACACAAACAAGTATCCCTCACCTCTTCCTACCTCAAAACACTCTCTAATCCCTCAATATCAACTGTTGACACTAGCCTATTATAAACTGAACACATCAAATGTACCTCACCAGTGTTGTAAATGATACAAGTGAGATAATGATGCTTGGTTACTACCTCAAATAGTACATGGGTTGGATATAAGAACTCATGGAATAACATACACAAATATGGGATTATGATAAGAGAAATAAAAGATAATATTGAAACACCCAAAAACTCTTATTCATGTTAAATGTAAAATATCCCATGTACAAGAATGTAATTTCATACAACTAAAAAAACAATAAATGGGAACTACAAATAAAAATTGATAATCGATGGTGGTATCCATGAAAGAAAAAACAGATCTTGAAAAACTCACAAGATAGTTATGTCTATTTCAATCAAAATTCAGATCCTAGAGAACAGAACATTTGTTCATATATATAGGGTGATTATAAAATGTATACTCAATGGGATCCCTCATGTTTCCTGTCATGATGATGAAAATGGAATGCATACTAAATCCTAGTGAATAACAAGTACAACTAACTCATCACCTAAGAATATATACTATATTCATAATATAACAATGGCTATATCTCACCATGTGTCAGATAAAAGAGTTCATAAAATATAACATCAATAGAAGGCACCATAAATACACTTCACCATAGGTTTTCCTCTCTACCCTATCATAACATGTCCTAAGCCATATCATTCTAAATGCATCGAATTTGAAGACACTTGGTCTTATGTATCTTTCTATGAACCCCATGCAGCACATAATTCAATCATATACCATGAATCCCATGCATCAAAACATCTCATAATCCCATTCTACATCTAGATGTAGGATTTGTGTAGTTTTGGGGATCAACCACAACACTTATATTGGTATTATACACCAATCAATCATATACCCTACATGTTAAGCCTATAATAAGACATAAGATACTACTATCTAGAGATACATGTGTGGGATATAAAAAAATTCCAGTATATCTGTATACACACATATATGGGAAAATCAATGTTAATATTAGCAAATAATTTTGATAGGATATGAGAGTAGGGTTAGAGGGGGTAGTCCACCATTTATTCATAGCAGACACTATAGCAGTGCAGGTTCTGTAGCAGTACTCTTAACTGAGGGGTCCATTGGGACAAATATTTGTCTTTCAACCCTTGAATTCATGCCACATGGCCTTTGGCTATTGGGCTATAAAATGGGTTTCAATCTACCCAGATTAAGTATCTCCTTTATTTTATAATAAATTGAGACATCAGCCCAAACCATAAAAAACATTATTCTATTTCACATCTCATTAACCACAAAGTGATGTCTTTAAAATCCTAAAAAAATCCAACAGATTATAGGGATCCTCAAGGTTATAAACATTTTAAATCCATCCAAGGAAAAACTCTTTGTGTCAAATCAGTTGATGATCATCATCATCACATATTTAGATTATCTATAAGAAGCATAATATGCTACCACAAAATTCTTTAATAGACTAAACACAACCAACTACCTGATACTATGGGAATGGAATTCATTTAAACAATAAACCTTCTTATATATCTTTTAGAGAATAATATTAGAAAATAAGAAACCATCTTCATTGCAAAAATGGAAATCTTCATCATCAACCCATTCCATCAAACTAATTTTCCATCTTACACACCAAAATGCATATCACGATGCATCAACCATATCTGGTGCCAACTAATACCACAAAACCAATCCTCCCCATACGTATCATTTCTAACCATCCTCCATCATTGGATCACATCACATATCATTTAAATGATCGTATCCCATTCTAACACCAAATGCAGAAAATAAAAATTATAGTCATCATGGAATATGAGACCTATAAAAAATGAATCTAGCCTTCAAATTCAATGTGGATCACTCGTAACCAACTATTTACCTTTATGAAAAAACCTATTATTTTCCCTAATGAATTCACATATTCATTAATCTCATTATACAACCATATAAAACCTATGGAATCAGCTTTTGAAAGCTATAAATTATTTCAACATGTTTTCAACTTCTAGTCTCGACACACTTTAGAGGAGAAAAATTCCCCAACAAAAATAATTACCAAAATATTGTTCTTTATACAATTTAATTATCATAGGAAACAAAAATATCAATTGACCATTCAACAAGAATCATTTCATTTACAATAAATTATAAGAATCCATAAAATAATTAACATACCTCTTCACTTATTTAGTTACAAAAGTTATAGTATTTACATTCATACCAATTTACATAAAATTATAATGCTAAAACCAAGCATAACATACATGTCAATCAATGAAAAAACTTAGATATCACATTTTCTAGAAAAATAAAAGGATAGTGTTATCATAGTGGAAACACATGCGATTGCAGGAAGACCCAACCAATTATTTCATTAATATAGTTAATTAATTATTAAGTTTAATTTCACCATATTGTAAAGAGATAAAGAAGAATTATTTTATAATTTAACATAAGAAAATAAGTAATGAATCACGTAGTATTAATATTTCAGTATTATTTAATGATAATAGAATAGCAAGAGGATGTTTCATCCCATCGTCCATGAGGAAACTACATCCCCATAAGAATTTCATGATAAAAAATAAAAAAAATTAAATAATTTATAAAAAATATCATAATATATATCGTGGAATGATAAAATGGTTGGAAAAAAATTATTAGAGAGGATTATATAAGAAAAAAAATTAAATCTCACATCAAGTCACCATAGATCGAAAAAGGAATGTTGGGTATCATTCCCTTTCTAAGGGGATTAAAATTACTTGGGGAAAAACCTATGGGCTCTTTATTTTATGATAGAATTAGAGGTTTAGAGATTTTTTAATAGAGAAATAGGCATATATGAATTATTTTATATAAATTTCATGATTGGAATGGTTCATTCCTATTGGGAATGTCCTAAGATTAAGCAACACCAAAAAACCCATAACCTAGATCCATCAAATATTTGATTAATTTACACCAGGCTATAAATATTCACATTGTGTGTTTTTTAGAAAGATTCACCAAATCTGACCCACAATACCCCCACATTGTTAACTAATATGTCATTTTATTAATCAATGACTTCAAATATATCTTCTCCTACTATGAATGACTTTTTAAGACGTCAACTGAACACTCACCTCATTGACTACAGTTAATGTCATGAACATCTCTTGGTTTTAGATTCCAGCAAAAAAACTCCACTTATCCTACCCTAGGCTTCCCCCGTAAATTTTGGAACTTATATACCCACAATGAAATTGGATAGAAGGTTAATTAATCCTAATAAAATCAATTCCATTTTATAAAACCACAATGTGAGACCTCAAGTTCCTCTATACCTTTGAAAAAAAATATGTGTTTTTACATTATTAATTTTACCCAAATGATAAGTCTATATAAAAGAAGCAATGTTAATTAGGATATAATGGGATCATAAGTGGTCTCTATAATACCCATGTGTATCTATGACCATATACATTAATTGTATCATATTTAGGAAAGCATTTTAAAATCACCCATAAGTCCTAGAAATCTTTTTCTTATATGAAACATAGTATTTTAATCAAGTCTAGTCACTCATACACTCTAGACTTTCTTATTATAGATTTAATAGTTCATTGAATACATCACATTTCATTCACCCTTATTAAAGATCACATCACATTCCCCTCACATGGTAGATAAGAACCACATATGTTATGTCTAGGTTTGAAAAAAACTTCCATAATCTATCTCAATTGAGTTATATAATTTGATACTCATTGTATGTCAGGATAAATATAATCTGAGTTAATACATAATAGAAGAAATGATAAAAAATAAACCCAAATTCATGTTGTTTAGTAAAGTGTCATGGATTACATTAGAATGGTATCAATCTATGAAGGATCTCATTTATGATATGTCATCAATCTCTAATACAATGGATCGTCAAATATAAACAATACACTCCTTGTATAACAATGACATCTTATATGACAATCCATGTGTAATAATTCATTTGTCCTCGTATAAAAAACATGTTTTATGGATGATGAGAATATTTCATATCCCTATTTAAGAACCCCATTGACACAAATCATGAATGCTTATTACAACATATAACACTCCATTATAAACATTAGTTGGGTTAAATAAAATCATACATTGAGTGGTTAATTATAATTTAACTTAATCATTATATGCATCAATCATGAAATAATGATAAAGTAGATATTTAATCCTCTATAACGTGATAAATTATATATTATTAAAATCCATTAGGAATAATAGATAACTAATTAATAATAACTTGTTTTATAATATTACTTATTGTAATCTTCCGAATTATCATTATTTTTGCTATTCTATTATTGTTAATTCAATATCAATATATATTAATGTAATTTAAAGAACATCTATATGTGAAAGTATGATAAAGACCATACACTCTAATCTTTAGTGAGTAATATCTACATAGTATATAGGATAGAATGGATAATATTTTTTAGAATCATATTTCTAAGGTTTAAGAACAAAAAAAATTATTCAAAATCATTAACATCATAAGATAAAATATTAATACTTTAATAAGTTTTTTTCAACATATATTTTTTTAATCGAACATTACCAAAAAAATTAGATCATATTTGATCAAACATTTGATTAAAATATTTTATTAACTAATATAAACATTTGTATTAATCTATTCTTGATACATCCTAAACCTTTTAATATATGAAAGAAAGTTCTTTTTATCTTGGAAAATATTTTATATATTATCATATAAACATATCAATGTCTACATATACTCCCACTAGCCTATTAGATAATATATTGCTTCCTAAATAACATGATATAATTAAAAATATCATTATATATACTGAAATAACTCTTATTTCCCTTAGTGAAAATATTTATCAAATAAAACATTATGTCCATACAGTATAAGGTATTTTATGAGGTAAAAGAATTTTCTTGATGAAAATATAATTATTTAAAAATTTCCACTGATAATAGTTCCAAAATCATCATATTTTAAAAAGTATCATAGATAAACTCTTTTATTTATGTTAAAACTATTTTTTTCTATTTCTCATTTACAAGTATTTTTTTGAATCAAATGAGTGATAAAACATATGTGAAAATTGTAACAGTTTCTAAAAACACCATGTTAGTAAACAACATGTCTTATGATAAATGGGAAATGAGATTAATATAAACATATTTTGAATAGATCTGTTTTATTTTGATTTTTTCATTTGAATACAAATCAATGATCGAGTGAACTTTTATATTTGTTATTTTAATGTAAACAACATCTCCATTAATTTTTATATTTTGAACATTTTTATATAAAAAATGTAAAACAGTTATATGGAATTGTGTAACATTTAAATCTATAGAATTGTTTTTATAAAAACAATATTTAATATGTATTCTCTCTATAGTTAATCAATCATTCATATATATTATATAAATCCATCATATGGAAATATAACACCCCTTTCTGATTGTACCTTTATGTTTAAACACCCATTTTGAGCTATGTGAATAATAATTTTTGTACTATCCATGTATGTTTTTACATTTATTTCAATGTTTTACCACCTTGTAATATCAATACAAAGACAAATCCCCAATATCACGTTTATAGTTCTTCTATCCCAAACCCATATATAATATCATGAAAAAATTATTTAAACTCAACAACAATATTGGAAAATTCTCAATGATGAATCTAAAAAAAATTAAGAACAAGAATTAACATTAATAAAAACATCCAATATCTCTATTTAATTGAAACACTCACTATTAATGAATATATTATTATAGAGTAATTTTCCTACTAAAATATGTCATCTAATTTTATTAAAATCAAGAGTGAATAAACTTTTCTTCTCATAACCATCTGTATTCACTGGCTAAAGATCTTTAAAAATTGGTTACTATGAAAGGAGTTTCATCTAATAAGTTACTTATATTATGTTTTTTATTTATCATGGATAAATATCTTGATAATATTTATTTATTATGAGGATTTTTTTATACAAAAAAATTAATTATTGAATATCATATTATATATATATTTTAATATTTTTTAAATTAAATTGTATCCCACTAAATTGATGAACCACTTTAAATTACATCATATCCATTATTTTCAAAATATATATATTTCACAAAGTTTTTGGTCTATTTTATCTGTTATGTAACAACATATATATTTAGGAAGATCATCATTCAAGTAATATTATCTATGAAACTCATATGGTTGAGAAGACACCACATAATCAAATACTTCATATAAGAGAATTCAACACCATTCATTTGGTGTTCAACATAAGGGTTTACAAGATCATTTTAACCAAAATAAAATTCAAAACATGGGGATCCAAACTCATAGTTTCACATCATTTCTTACTTTCCTTGCATAATTTTGTTCATGGGGGCATATATTTATCATGAAATGACCCGATTGGATAATAAAGGTTAGGAATATTCTCTACCATGGAATGATTCTAATAAGTATTATTTAAAATGTAATATAATATCATGTTTTTATTTAATTTATTCCCTTTACACATATTCATGATTTAATTATTTAGTTTGGAATCTTATTTCCTAACAAATCTATATTTTCAATCAAAATTTTATAAAACTTTTAGACAAACCATGTTTTATTACTAGCCTAAATTAAAATACACATATATTCATATATATATATATATATATATCATATTCAATCTCATAAATGTGGTTTATAAAATCCTTCACGTAATGTGGTATAGTTGGATGAAATGAATAATTTCCATAAGACTAAGACCGACGAAGTTGGTAGTCATCCCCTATTTTTCATGACAATTTATAAGCCTCTAAACTAATGATAATTCTTACCCAATATCCCCATATCAATTAATATATTACTCAAGAGATCATAATTCCAACATAATTCTAACACATAATATGTATAAATTATAATTACCTATAAAATTCAAACTCATAACCTAAAATAATCCAATGTAACGGTAATGTAAAACAAAATCAATTATCATACATAGTATCAATCTCATTATATGAATGTATAAAAATTTGTAGAAGAAATTTGAATAATATATATATATATATATAATATTTCCATTCATAATATTTTAATAATTTTGATTAAATATATAGTGAAAATTCAAAATAAAATGGAAGTTCATATAATTAATATTAGGATAAAAAATAATCTTACAATTTATAAATAAACCAATGATTAAAACTATTGCACTCGCCTATTTTGATAATCCGAAATCATGTATTGATAATCCCAAATATTGTTTATATCAATGTAATAAATATGCACTTTTAATCTCACTTCTCTCCTGTTTAAGCTTATAGTGCTAAATTTATCTATGTATAAAAGTTCATCGATGTAAGGACACTGATGCAAGGTCACCGATGCAAGGTCACTGATGCAAGGTCATAGAAGATATGTCACCAATGCAAGGTCTATGATGAAAGGTCACCTATACAAGGTCACTAATGCAGGGTCACTGATGCATGGTCATCGATTCAATGTCATTGATGCAAAGCCAATGATTCAAGGTCACTAATGCATGGTCACCGATGCAAGGTCACCGATGCAAGGCAACCACTGAAGGTTACCATTGAGAAGGTTACTGATGAAGGCTACCGATGAACACCTGCTATTGAAGCCTACTTTTGTGAAGGATACCATTACCATTCTATTGATTCCTACCCATCTATACATTGTCAAATTCTTAATATTATTACAATGGTCATATTTGGAAACATTAATGATTCTGACATTAATTAGTGTTGATTTTAGACATATCAAGAGACCATATCTTGGGACAGTATGGGGTACGAGGAGGACCGCACATGATTTACTCTTTCCTATTGTCGGACCTCAAATATAAAATGGATGAAAATGAACAAAAGTAGTGTGGGGTGCGTATGCATATATGTGAAAAGAAGAAAAATATACGAGCAAGAACTTATACATCAGATCAAAGAAGAACCATCCATCATTCACACTGTGAACTCAGGTGAATCTCAATGATCATTTGGGAGATGAAATTTACATCATTTGTCCTTCTTCAACTCTCTGTCCAATCAAGAATCAGAACACCTAGAACCTGGAGTTTTGACACTCTATTTCTAGGACAACAATCAAAGAAAGACTCTAATTTCAATTTCTTCACTCCAAGGACTCAAGAGTTGAACATAAAACACATAGATCCTTTTAAACTAAATATTATACTATTTTTTCTACAGTGTTCTTTTATTTTACTCTACTGATACTTTAGAGAATGTGTTACACACACTATCTCATATGCTTAAATAGGGATACTGAAAATCCTCAAATCGTACTTCACTTACACCCTATATCCCATGAATAACTATGGAAGAGACCATGTGTGGTCTGCATTGTTTGTTTATCGCATGAAGAACTACGGTAGAGGGCGTGAACCCTAGAAAATTTGTGAAAACTATTTTAAGGCCCTATATAGGCTATGTATCAAGAATATTTCATATCTAAACTACTTAGTAGAAGGTGATCACTTTGTTGAGGGGATTAAGTCTCTACTTGAGACTGAACCTCTTGTTTAACATTTATGGGTACTATATTTTGTTATACTCAATTTTTTTCTCTATTTCACATCTCATTATTTTAAAAATAGAAAAAAAAATTTATAATTACTTGGGTAATTAGTTATTATTAGTGTGTGAATGTTTTTCATTCAGAAAACTTGTTTCAAAAGTGGAAGAAGTGTTTTAAACAGATTCAACTTAGGGAAAATCACCCTTTGGGAAACCTATTGACCAACTAAACATCTATATCTCTACGTCCTTAATTAACTGGTCTATTTCAATATTTGGGGATCTTTATAATAATGTTTTTAACAGAAAGTTTATGTAGGAACTCAATTGACCCCCCTCTTGAGTATCCACTCCGACTAAAATTTGGCATCAGAGTATTGTTTGTTTTATTGCTACTATTTGTGAATGTTTTCAATTTATTTTCAACATTTATTTTAGTTATATCTTAATGATCTTATAATTTATGTCATGTTGAAATTTTCCATTATTTAATTTATAATTAATAATAGACAATAGAGTTGATGGTGCTACTACTAACATGCCACGATTATTGAATGTAAACAACTATCCTCAGTGGAAAATAAAAATAAAAATGTATATAGAGACCATGGGTCCTGAAATCTAGGACACAATAGAATAACATCATGTATTACTTGTTACTGCTAGTGACACATGGACATAGTTGACTATAGATACATATAACAATAATGATAATAAAAAGAATACATTTTACTATTCATTAGGTGATGAAGAGTTCAATAGAATAACTTCCTGTTAAACTGCTTATGAAATTTGGGACTCTTTGGCTATTTACTATGGGGGAACAACCAATGTTATAGAAATGAGATTAAATACATATACTATTTAATAAGATAATTTTAAAATGATGCCTAGTGAACATATATCTATAATGTATCTCACGTTCAATAAAATAGTGAATACCATGAGTCTTCTTGGGAAACCAGTGGAAAACAAGGATCATATTATTAGGTTTCTTCAATGCCTAACTGAGAGATGGGGAGGAACATATGGTTCAATCAGAGAATCATGTGACATATTCATGTTTCTAGTGAATGAACAAATTGGAATGCTTATGAAGTACAAAAAAGATCTCATGTTAAATCAAGAAGTATATGAAGAACCAAGAAAGTAATATGTAGCATTCAGGACTTCTACCTCAAAGAGCATGAAAAATTAAAAAGTTAAACCTCTTGTAGTGACTTCAACCGGTGAAGACTCAGACTCTGACAATAATGATGAGAGGGCTCATCTAGAGAAGAGATTCAAAAAGTTCTATCATAAAAAGATGTTATTTGGAAAGGAAAACTATAATGGAATGTATGATAATAATGATTAGCTGAAAATAATACTTAAAATGGAATGAAAATACAAATGGGATAGTCTGATATGAGTGTAAATGAAAACGTCATGTGAAAGATGATTTCCCCAAGCTGAAATTTAAAAAGAAATATGAAGACAAGGGCTAGGAATACAAAAATTTTATGAACATGGAGTTATTTATAAGATAGCTCGTTTGGATCTGAAAATTATGATATTTAGAAGATTAAACATTCAAACTTGTATTTCATGATAGAAAGATCTGAGGTAACACCTAATTCTTCTATACCAAATGCTTACTATTCTAAGAATAAAAGTGCATCAAATATTTATAAGAATATGAATATGGATGAACTATTTGAAAACATTAGAATTATTTAGGATACCTTTAATGAAATCATTAATAAATATATATTATTAAAAAGAAATCATGCTTTGAATGATAATTATATGTCTGATCTAGATATTGAGAAAGAAAATGTTCTTATATATTAAAAGAAAATACTGAACATAATTTATCAAATGAGAAATTAAAAATGTATCTTGGGAAATTTAATACATGTAGAGATACATTGACTCAGTTATTGGGGAAACAAATCGCTCCAAAATACACAACTGGTCATGGATATCAACCCAGAAAAAGAAGGGTTATTAAAAATAAATTTGTTCAAAAATCTGCATAATTCACAACTACTTCTTGTTTTTGACCATATTTTGAATTTTATAAATGACATAAGAAATTGGTCATATATAAAAACATATATTTTGCTTTTAGGAAACCTGTGAGACAAGTAAGGGTTCACAAAGACTTACTTGCTAACCTCTCTGCACCCATGAAAATCTGGGTACCAATGTTACTGAAGACATAATCTATTTTCCAGAAAACCTTTCCAAAGTGTTCATATAGAACCCCCTGGTACATGGACAATGGATGTTCAAGACATTTTACCGGAGAATATTCTTTATTCCATGTATTAATTAATGTTAATGATGTACATGTCACATTTGGTGATAATGCCAAAGGTAAGATCACCGGCTTAGGCTAGATTACTAACCATAACAATATATTTATTTCAAAGGTACTTTTTGTTGATTTCTTAAAATACAATCTGCTACATATTTCACAGTTGTGTGATGATTTTTTCAATGTAATTTTTTAAAATTATGAATTAAATGTTTTTAATTCTAATAATTATTTAGTATTCACTTCTCCTAGAAATTATAATGTAAATGTTGTTTATTTAAATTATTTAGCTAAGAAAAATGTTTCATTTTTAATGTGTTTCATAAGAAATCATGGCTATGGAATATAAGATTATAACACTGAAATGTGCAATCACTTAGGATACTAACTAGGAATGTTTTATTTAGAGACTTACCTAATTTGAATTCCAATATAACAATGTCTGTAATCCTTTTCAAAAGGGAAAACAACACAAAGTTTATTTCAAATCAATTAAAGAAGTATCTACTTATCAACCACTTGAGTTGGTTCGCTTGGATTTGTTTAGACCATCAAGAGTTTCTTGTCTAAATGGGAATCACTATGTTTATGTTATCGTAGCTATTTTTTCTAGATATACTTTGGTATACTTATTAGCTCCTCAAATTGATGTATGTTATTACTTAATTAAATATTCCATTTCTATAAAAAATCATAGAGGACTTATAATTAAGACCCTGATAAGTGATCATTGTCATGAGTTTGAAAATCAGAGATTTGAATCTTTTTTCTCACATAATGGCTATACTAACAATTTCTATGCTCCTATAACAGCACCACAAAATGGAGTTTGTAGAAAGAAGAAATATTACACTTCAAGAGATTTCATGGACTATGCGTAATGAGTATAATATACCTACCTATATTTGGGATGAATTTTTTAATATAACTTGTTACACTATCAATAGAGTATTATTTAGATAGTTTCATAAGAGAACCCCATTATGAGCACTATAATAATAGTAAGACTAGGGTAAATTACTTTAGAGTTTTTAGTTGCAAAGTATTTATCCTTTACAGTAATGATAACCTTGAAAAGTTTTCCTCCAAGAGTTATGAAGGAATTTTCATAGGTTACTCACTCTATAGTAACTCTTATAGGGTATTCAATAAGTTAACCAAGTGTGTGGAAGAATAAGTTCATGTCAAAATTGATGAGACTGAGCTACATGAACCCAAAAACCCCGTTGAACATCTTAAGGAAGATATGTAAATTCCATACCTTAAAGATAAATATAGAGAACCCTTAATGAAATCAACCAGTTCTAGAAATTTTCATTAATCTGGGAATAATGAATCTGAACCTATAGACAACCCTGAAGAGTCTAGATCAGCTCTTTCTAGAGGTATTATAACTCTCAAGTATCATCTTTTATATATTATAGTTGGTGATATAAATAGAGGAACAAAAACTAGACATTCTCTAAGAAACTAGGTTAAACATCAAGCTTTTCATTCACAGCTTGAACCTAAAAATATTGATGATCCAACCAATGATGAATTTTGGGTGATCGTTTTGAAAGAAGAATTAAATAAGTTTGGAATAAATAACGTTTTGAAATTAGTAGAAATACCTAAAGACACTTTGACCATAGGCACTAAATGAGTCTTTAGAAATAATGTTGATGAACCAGGAAAACATAGTTAGAAATAAGGCTTGTCTAGTTACACAAGGATATATTAAAGAGGATGGAAAATATATTGAGGAATACTTTTCACCTATTTTCGGACTAGAATCCATTAGAATAATACTTTCTTATGCAGCTCCTCTGAATTTCAAACGTTATCAAATGGAAGTAAAAAAGTGAATTTCTAAATGGGTACATTGTAAAAGATGTATTTGTTTAACAACACCCTAGTTTTATAAATCCCCATTTTTCAAATCGTTTTTTTATCTATCTAAAACTCTATATGTTCTAAAACATGTTCCAAGAGCTTGGTAAGACAGACTTGGTTCCTTTCTTACTTCAAATGGTTTTACTAAAGGAATAGCTGATTCTACTTTTTTTTAAAAAGAATTCCAAAGATGTTTTAATATTAAAATTTTTTATAGATGATTTTATTTTTGAATCTTCTAAAAACTATTTATGTACTGATTTTTCCAAAATGATACCAGATGAATTTGAAAAGAGTTTATTTGTGGAACATAAATTATTCATTGGATTTCACATTTTTCAAAATAATAATTGTATTGTTTTAAATAAAGTTAAATATAATAGTGATATTTTGAAATGTTTTGGTTTCAACAACAATAAAGGTAGTGATACTCCTATGAGTACCACTTCTAAGTTTGATTCTAATGAAACAGGTAAACCAGTAGATCAAACCAATTACAGAGGTATGATTGGGAGTTTGCTCTATCTTACTACTAGCTAGTCTGCTATTATGTTCACTGTATGCATGGGTGCTCGTTTTCAATCCAATCCCAAAGAGACTCATTTAACTGCTATTAATATTTTTTAATTATCTCAAATATAATAAAAACATAGTACTGTTTTATCCAAGAGGATAGTCATTGGACATGATAAGTTATTTGGATGCTGACTTTGTTGGTTGCAAGTTAGACATAAAGAGAACATCTAAAACATGTCACATTTTAGGCAAGTCACTAGTATCAGGGTGTATTAAGAAAAAGAATTTTGTTTCATTAGCTGCTATCGAAGTAGAATATATAGATGCTGGTAGTTTTTGTGCTCAAATACTATAGATGAAATAGACTTTACTAGACTATGAATATAAATTCAAACACGTATCTATAATGTGTGATAATAAAAGTTCTATTAACATCTCTTAAAATCCAATATCTCATGGTAGGAAAAGGCACATTGATGTGAGATATCACTTCTTGAATGATCATTATCAAAGAGGTGATATCACTCCTGAATTCACTGGCACTGAACATCAATTGGCTGATATATTCACAAAGCCATTGAATACTGAGAGATTAAATTACATCAAACATGAGTTGGGTATAACAAAATGTTACAATTGACCCTCACCTTTTGAAACCTCAAAATTGAACCTCATAGTCAGAAACCTCATCGTGGGACCTCTCCAATAGAAACCTCACTGTTGGACTTCACTATTAGAAACCTCGCTCTTAGACCTCACAGTTAGAAACCTCACTTTTAGAAACCTCACAGTTGAACCTCACCATTAGAAACCTCACCGTTAGACCATCACTGTTAGAAACCTCACCTATGGACCTCACAGTTAGAAACCTCACAATTGGACCTCATAATTAGACACCATAATAATGGACCTCACCATTGTTACATTGTTGATAGTCGATGTTCTGAGGACTTAGCCTTTTCTCTTCCAGAATCCGAAACATTTTCTTTATTACATATTTCTTTTACTTGATTTTGTTGAGATTCCTAAATGATAAAAATAAATAACACACCACATTTCGATATGCATTTACACTCTCTTGAACCTCTTTCTCCCAAACCTAATAAACTCACCTTCTTCAAAAAACCTCAAACCGATCTTTCCTGAAATTGAATGGTCGAAGCGATTATTGGTCAGTGATTAATGAGATGCACCAAATCCAAAAATCACTCGAGTTGAGTCGAGTAGTGTAATCCAAACAGAGGAAAATCAAGTCAACCCTCATTTGTCGAAGAAGGAAATCATGTTCGAGAAGGATCTGATCTCATAATGTCTAATGTCGAGAAGGTCTTTAGTGATGAAGGAACTTGAAGGTCAATGATGGGTCAAATTCTTTGAAAATAACAATGGACCCTATTATCCAAAGCTAGTGAAGGGGTTTTATGAATTTTAGATGTTCGAGTAGACAGGTGTTGACAAAATAATATCTTCAAAGGTAAATATAGTATGTATATGCTTCTACTCTCTTGATTGGGATGAGTGTTTGAGAGTACCACATGAAGGTATTTTTGACTACTACTCAGAAGTGGTGCCTCCCACTAGTGAGTTAATTTGTTCTGAAGAATCTCTAGCTAAACTAACTAGGAATGAGATCCCTAGGAAACTCATTCCATCTGAAACAGAAGGAGAAGAAAAGTTACAATTTAAAATTGTTTAGCATGTCTTGAGTCCCCTGAGAGGGGACTTTGCTACCTTGAAATATCACGATGTATTTCTTTTGTATCTGTTGAAGCATGGACAAAAGATAAATCTATGAAGACTGCTAATGATTCAATTTGAAAATATGCCAAATCCCAGTTGTAAGACCAATGCAATGTTTCACGTGAGATTAATATCCTTGATGTCGAAGGTGATTGGAGTTGTTGGAAACAAGGAGTTAACAGTTGTAGTAAGGTACAAATTCTGCATTACTAAGATGATTTGAATGTTGATGAAGATAAACTAGAACACTTGGCCAAGAATATGGGTTCATGATGAGGCTAAACTATATTAGGAATTCAACCATTTTACCCATCCTACTAGGACTAGGGATAATAGAGACCCAGGCCTAAATCTGGATGAAGTGGAGCCTACTTATTCAGATGAAGAAGAAGAGGCTACTATAGTGAATGAAATAGTGCATTCTTCTGTAGATAAAAGGAGTGATCCTGACATTCCCTCAATTCCTCGTGCTAATATTGTTTCTTTTGTTGAGCCTAGCCCACCAAAAAATCTCCCTAGAAGGAATACTATTCTACAGGATAGTGAGGATGAAGATACCATTGAATAAGAAGTGGTATTAAATGTCATAAGAGACGTTAATGAGACCTCATATGAGGAAGAGGGCACTGAATCTAGTAATCATGACCTTGAGATCATTGCTGATGAAAGTGAAGTGGAACTTTTAAGTCTCAGTTCTCTGATTGGACATACAGAATTGGTAGAAAGTGTTAATGAATCGGTTTTCGATTCGGTTGAAGCTGTAATTTTCTTGTCTATAGTTGATGATTCTATAGAGGAAGTGGCAGTTGACCCTCATGTGGATGAAGTTTCTCCAGGAGGTATGGAAAAGATGGATGTGGTTGCTCAAGATAATTCTCTATGTTAGGAGGAGGAAACTATTGCCATAGGTTCAGTTTCTCTTATTCATGTGATAGAAGATAGGTCAGAAGATCTTGGATTGGTTGTTTCAGGATTATACTATGGAGATTCGAGTGATGAACAACCAATCAGAATTCCTCCTATTCCTGCAGTCATAGAGACTATTATTGTACAACCTGTAGTGATTCTACCTTGAGACTATGTAATGAAGGATGATTGGGATTCATTAAAGTCGTATCTAAAGAGGCACATGGATTAGAAAACTACTGAGATAGAGAGAACATTAGCTCAAAATCATTGACTTATGGCATATATAGTGGAAAGACTAGTTTCTGCCTCTCACTCAGCCATGCTAAATGATGTCAAGGAAAGTAAGAATCATGTCAGAGCAATGGAAGAGTCTATGGAATCTGTGAAGTATTTTATTTATATTTTAGAATCATATATGGCTTCAAGAGTTCTGGTTGACAGATATCTTTGATATGTTAAATGTTTGGTTCAACAAATGGTTATTGTTTTTGAGGACATTAAAAATTATATGGAGACAGATGTGAGTTGCCAGGATAATGATATAAAGAGGCTAATCTATGGTCTGACCAAATCCTATAAGGGGACAGTGGCTTTCACTGTGGAACCTTTGTGTGCATCTGCTTCATCTTTAGCTGCTCCTCTGGTTGATCTAGAAGCCTTCATGCTGGTTGTCTGAGAAGAAGTGGAGAAGTTCTTTGGTGAAAGTACCTCATACCCTTAGTCTATGACTCATTTAATTTCTACTACGAGAGAAATACATAACCTTGTGGGAAATTAATTAAGGTAATCTGCTCAAGATCAAAAGGCCAAAAAAGAGCATGTTGAGTGCTACTAAAAAAGGGTTTATACTAAGCATAAGATGGATGATCAATTTAAGCTGCTTAGGAAAACAAGAGGATTCCACCTACCACTAAAGCCTTTAAGGATCAGGCAATCATGCTTAGTGAGTTGACTCCTTCCATAGAGAGATTTTATAGATAATAAGAATGATTTTATAATATCTATAGACAGAGGAGAAAGTACCATTATGGATTTAAGAAATATTCTTTATACCTTTTTCTATGTGGACTGCACTCCTATCATTGTTCCTCCAACTTTACCTTCTTATTATGCTACCTCAAGGTCTGCCAGTGATGCTCTATTGATGACTCTTGAACAAATCATTAGATGGTTGACCCACACCGTTCCTCAGAGATCTCCTCACTACAGGTTTACAGATGCTTCTGTTGCAACTCCTCTAACCCTACTGACTGTTATCCCTCAGCTTATCCCTCCATCTTCATAAACTGACTCCTCAACATCCAAAGATGTAGCTCCCTTGGACATATCTGAACTGTATTGAATGTGGTATGTCTTTGTTTTAGGGATATTTTTTACACTTTTTGTATATTTTACTCTTGCTTCCTGGTTAATAAAATCCTCTTTTTATCTATCTTTGGTCTTCCAATCATTTTGTTAATCACAAAGGTGGAGAAGATATAGGTTACCTGAAAAGGGAGTATGTTTTTTTAGTTATATAGAATCATTTCATATATATACTATCTATAATAAATATGGTTCAAATTTACTCATTCACACCAATTAAGATATATAGAAAATGTTCTTAACCCTGATTCCAAAATACTATCATAATTTGTGATTATCAAAATGGGGGAGATAGTTAGACTCACCTGTTTTGATAATCCCAACCCATGTTTTGATAATCCCAAATCATGTTTATATCAATGTAATAACTATGTACTTTTAATCTCACTGCTCTCTTGTTTAATCTTACAATGAAAACTTTCACTAAGAATAAAAGGTCATTAAGGCAACGTCACAGATGCAAGGTCACTATTGCAACGTCACTGATGGAAGGTCACCTATAAAAGGTCACCGATGCAAGGTCACCGATGCGAGGTCACCGATGCAAGGTCACCAATGCAAGGAAACTGAGGGAAGGTCACCGATTCAAGCTCACTGATAAAAGGTCGCTGATGAAAGGTCACTGCTATAGGGTCACCAATGCAAGGTCACTGATGTTAGGTCACCAATGCAAGGCCAATGCCAAAAGTTACCATTGAGAATGTCATCGATGAAGGCTACCAATGCACACCTACTATTTAACCCTACCTTTTTGAAGGCTACCGTTACCATTACACCGATTCCTACCCTTCTATACTTTGTCAAATTCTAAAAATTATTATAAAGGTCATATTTGGTAACATTAATGCTTATAACATTAATTAATGTTGATTGTAGACATATGAAGGGACCGTATCAGGGGATAGTACGAGGTATGAGTAGGACCACATGTGATTTACTCATTCCTATTGTCGGAACTCAAATATAAAAGAGAATACCAAGGAAAAAAAGTAGTGTGTTGGTGTAGATTCATATTTGTACGTAGAAGAAAAATATACTAGAAATAACATATGAGTGATATCAATGAAGAACCATCTAGCATTCACACTGTGAATACATGATCATCTCAAAGAACATTTGGGAGATCAAATTTACATCTTCTTTCTTTCGTAAACTCTCTATCAAATCCAGAAGCAGAAAACCTAGATCCTGGAGTTGCAACATTCTAGTTTGAGGACAACTTTCAACTAAACACTCGAACTTCAATTTCTTCAATACAAGGAGTCAAGAGTTAAACTACAAATAGATAGAGCCATCAAAAATAAATATAATACTATTTTCTCTACGGTTTCTTTTATTTTACACCACTGAGAAGAGTCTGTTTCTGTTACACACACTGTCTCTTGAGCTTAAACAATGGATAATGAGAATCCACACATCATATTTCACTTACACCATGTTTACCACGCATAACTATGGAAGAGACCGTGTGTGGTCAGTATTGTCTATTTTACCTATGAAGAACATTGGAAGAGGTTGTAAACCCTAGAATGTTTGTGAAAACAATTTTAAGGCCCGATACAGGCTGTGTATGGAGTCTATTTTCAATATAAACTTCTTGGTGTCAGGTGATCACCAAGTGGAAAGGATTAAGTCTCAGCTTGATACTGAACCTCCTATTTAACTTCTATGAGTACAATATTTTGTTAAACTATATTTTTTTAAATCAATCCTGCTGCTCATTATTTTAAAAACAGAAAACTATTTTTATAATTACATTGATAGTTAGTTCTGGTTAGTCTATGTAGGTGTTTAATTTAGTAAACTTGTTTTATAATTTGAAGAAGTGTTTTACACTGATTCAATTAGGGACTAATCACCGTTTAAGAAACTTGATGACCAACTAAACATCTATATCTATACCTTATTAATTAACTGGGATATTTTAATATTGGGGGATCTTTAAAAGAATGTTTTTAATAGAACTTTTATGTAGGAACTCAATTCACCCCCCTCTTGAGTATCCACTCTAACCAACAAAAACCATATAATTTACCAATATGTTATGGAAATTACACAATCAAATAAATATTGACCCATTATATTTAGAACTATTATGAACTACATCATTTTATTCTTTATATAGATTTTACTTAAATATATTACATCTCAAATATATATATATATATATATATATATATATTATTTTTTCATATATTATATAAAATTTTAAAATCACAGACATAATAATATTTAAACCACTATCATATAAATTATCAAAACTCCATTTGATACAGCTTTAATATTTTCTCAAATAAGTCTTTTTAATTTGATAATTTTACATTAAATATGTATATATATATATATGAATAATAACTAAAATTTATTATACACTCTTTTATATTATTCCTTATTTTGTAATTTATAAACACCTTATATTCTATACTTTCAATTTCAAAATAAAAATATTATATCCATATTATATGTCATTATATATTAAAATTTATTATTTTTGGAATATTTATTTGATAAATTTTTGTAAATTTTTTATTATTTAAATAAAATAAAATTATAAATAATATATATATAAATACCTTAATATATTACGAAAATATATAAATATTGATTTTTCAATAATTGATAAAAAATCAAAAATTATTTTATTTTAATTTGTAATTGGAATTCAAAAAACCAACTATATTCTATTTAATGAAATATTTAAAATCATTAACCAATATAATATTATATTATCTATCAAATTATGTTATATATAGTCCAATTTATAAATATTCCAAGATATCATCCCTTATGATATCCTCTATTATCATTTTTACAAGATGCACATTTTTCTATCATATCTTATGATAGTTTTCTACGTAAAATAAATTTAGTGGGGCTTTAGATAACACTAATTATGATTAGACATTGTATCACCATAGTGATATGACATTCTGGTTTGAGCACATGGGAAGACACTATCATAATTTTCAATATCAAATATCATATTCAATGATATGATGAAAAGCAAAGGATTAAACCATTTTTCTTGATATGATATTCTCTATCATATAATATAATCAAATATTATCCAATGATATCATATATTGTAATACCAATAATAGTTCATAAAAATAACATTTAATTATAGTTTCATATATGTTAGAAATACGATATACTATTTTGTTCTTTTTTTATCAATATACGAAAAATATTAGTTCATGACATAACTCCAATACCATTGATGGAATTATGAGGATCGATAAACAATTAATAAACATTGGTAATGTAATATGTAATAATACACAATATTTACTTGGCTTCATACTGAAACCACATTTAACGAAAATAATGAAATAGTTCATTTTACAAAGTAGATCAATCTACCATCTTCAACCATATTTTTTATCAACTTCCATTATAGGTATCAAAAGTATACCATCATTTATGGGGTATACACAAAAAAATCTAATCTCTTGGGATTAGGTTGGGATTTTTGTAACTCCCTTGACAAGAAAGTCCCTCATAAATGAAATGATGGATAATAAATTGAGATTTATGATATAGAGGTAATTAATTGTTGTTGAAGCATGTATAAAAACATCATTCTCTGAGAATAAATAATTTCATTATCAATATGGAAAAAATATCAAGTATTCATTAATTTCCTAAACTTTTACAATTATATTACATTTGTTATAAGAGATAGAACCTTTAGTGGACGAGTATCCCAATATTTCCTCATAATAAACTTTTGATGATTGAATAGTTGATTGTATATTTGAAAATTAGCTTCGAAAATTTTGGATTCTTTTGAATCATAAGATGCATAGTGATTCATACATTATAATTCATAATATTTGATATAACCAATAAAGTTCCATGGGACATAACTATATCAATATTTGAATATATGAAATATATTTTAATAACATATATGAATTATCCATTTCATAATCTATGATGTTCATATCATAATATATGATGTGTTTTAAATATACGTTATATAATAGGATTTACATCATTTATCCATCATAATTTAGGTATTCATTGAGGGTTTCACTTATTTCCATTACAACTATAAGTGAGCTTATAATAGGATAAGTTTATGGTACCACTGTAGAGATAGAATAGACATGAGTGAGGGGAAATTATAATTCATAGAAAAATCATAGGGATTGAAAAATAAATATATAATATTGTGGAAATAAAAACAATTCAAAAATAAATAATTCATACAGTGAAGAACTGAGTAAAACTAATTAAGAATGAAATTATGGGAACACCTAATCGATAGTAGTTTGGATCATAATCATCAATAATATACACTTTAAACATTTAAAATAATTATTTTGGATATCCACTATACTAAATATTTCTCTTTACGAAGAGTGAAAACTATAAAATCCTTCAATATATACACGTAGAAGCATTACGAAGTCCCTACCATATTCACACTTGGAGGCATAACCAGCCACTAACTTTTTTGCACTAATGAGGCACAAACTATTTTATTATTTTTTTATCAGTTTAACTTAACTAAAAAAATTAAATTAATAGGGTCATAATCATACCAAATACATAAATACTAATTCATAAGAAATATAAAATACATATATTATAATGTGAAAATAAAATTTAAATTATTTAAAATATTTAAAGAAACATATGATGTTTTAGTGTAGAAATAGTGATCCTAGTCCCTTCCAAATTTTTTAACAATGTTTCTTTGTTAAACCTAAATATAACTTGGAAAAATGGAATGGTAGAAAATAGTATAATGTTCACTTTGGTAAATAGTAGTGTCATTTCTTATTAAATGTCAATGTTTACTTCAAAATGTTGTTTCTTTAAATATATCAACAACTTATAATCAAAATAGTTAGAATAATTAACACATAGTTAAATATTTCCATTACATATATATTTAGTATCATGTATCATAGGAATGTAATATCCTTTGATCTAGATCATTAAGATACATTCTCATCAAATAATAACCCTAAATAGTTGATGATGATACGTTTTCTTCAATAAAACCAAGCAATAATAGGTAAGACCATGTTATATCCTTGATATATCCTTATAGACTTTTCAAAAATACCTTTGGCATAAAATGTATAACCCCACATAAATCCTTGATTATACAGAGGCATAAGTTCATATCATGATTTAAATATCAATAAATTACAATATGTAACATGGTTTCATATTTCATCTTAGAAGTATTATATTTATAGATCATACCATTAAATAATTTTTGAGACGTATTAAATGATCAACACTTCTATCCATGATCTCATTTTATCCTACATAATTTTTTAAATTTTACTTTAAATTACACCTTCTATTCATATAAATAAATTACCAACTAATAAAATAGATAATACAATTGAGATAATATTGTAGTAGATAAGAATATCATAATGAAGATGAAATAGAGTATCAAAACTCCAATTTTGTTTCACTGAGTTCATATAATTCAATTTATTATTAAAAACCAATACCACCAAGACATATCATGTGTTGAAAATTTTATGCATCCAGATGCATCATTACCCAATGTTCTATCATGAGAGTATCGTCTCTTGATTTTGAAATGTGGTGCTTTAACACAACTAACCTCCTAGTTACATATTATTAATCTTATTTATTATAGTATTTAACCTAAAATATCTTCAATCCCTACATATAATATTCTTATATATATATATATACACCTCTGATTACTCATATGTATTTATCAAGTAAAAATATTTTATTTAGATACAAAAACTAAATTCTTGTGGATCAATAATATGTTGATTAGGATGTATCAGAATACTATATAGTATTTATTATCATAAAACATCAAATATATCCTTATAAAGATTAATGTATTCATATAAGCTATTCATATGTGGAATTATAGCCTACTTATAAAAGATATAGATTTTCTAATACAATATATAAATATATAAAACAATATGTTCTAAATAGTATATATATATATATATTTAAATTAAGAAAAACAATATATATCAGGGATATTTTAAATTATCCAAATATATATAAAAAAGGCAAGGAGCCACGGAACATTATCCCTATTTTTATAATTACAAAACCCAAACATCTCTCCAATATTTGATGAGATAAAATAGTATAAAAATATCTAGATGATCATTAAAAACTACGACAGTGTGATATAAAAAATAAAAAATTTTAATATCATGAATAAAATTCATGCCTGCCCTTACGATAAACAATTATGTACAATAAATAATAACAATTCATTGAGTAAACTATAATTATTTTACATTAAGGAATAGAAGATACATAAATCATATAATATCCATTAAAAGGAATGATCAACAATAAAATTAGAAAATCTCCCCAAAAAACCATGAATAATTTAAAATAATAACAATTGGTAAAGAATAATAAAATATTTAGTAAGTGTAAAATCTCCACCTTAATCAAATATTTCATCTTTTTAAATGATTTGACTATAGAAATATATCATGTTAACTCCTCTTATATAAATAAATTGATCCAAAAAACTTGTTAATGGAACTGAATGAATTATAAAACATATGAAAATAATTAAAAAATGTCCAAAAACTTATGAATATACCAAATGAACAAAATAAAAAAATATTGAATAAATTTTTACATGACAGGATAAATATATAAATATATATATATATATATATATATAAACTAATTCCCAAATCCATAAATATAATCAATTAATTTTATAGATGATGTCCATTTTAAATACACCACCTAGGGAAATATAGTTCTCTTTATCCGACATGATTTTTAACAATGCCTTTCCAAATAAAAATTATTAGAAGTGACTGAATATTTAGAAATAACCAATGATATATTACTAAACATAATATTTCAATCATTTCTATTTCTAAAAAATTCAGAAAAATAAAATCATTATTACGAGGAATGATAAATTTTAAAAAAATAAATTAATGAAAACACTATCTCTTTCTATAATCACATTTTATTAAAATAAATAGTATTTCAAACATTTATCTTTAAAACAAACACACTAGACATTTTCTTCCTCAAACAATTTTTATGTTTTTTTCATGAAAATTTTCAGATTTCCATTATCCTTTTAAAAATATTCTAAATCATCACAATACGTCCAATATATTCATATAATAGTGCTAAAATTAGTACATTTAAACTGTAGTGATCCAGTTTCTACCTTGAAAAACCCTTAAATATCACAACATATATTTTCAAACCTAGGTGTTGAGATAGTTCGGTATTTCAAAACCAAGTGTACTACGAGTAAATTTAATAATAATATTAATTATTGTGCATGCTTGTTTATTTAAATAAAAGTTGATAACTCTTAAATGGAAGATTTAATTTAAATTCAAGACCACGTTTTGTTCCAGAACGTGGTGTTTACCCAAGGTACAACATTAAATGAGTCACCCATGGATGTTCAGACCCCTCACTCATTGGAAGTGCATTAAAATAATTAACATAATAATTAAATATTTGAATAAATTTCCTTTTACCTAATTAAATGATTATAAATAAGTATTTTTGAGGATTTGGCAAGTTTTGGCCTCATAATTTTCCCCCCTTCTATCTAGAGCTCATCCCCTCCTCCATTGCTGAAGAACAAACTAATATTTTCTTCTAGGCTGATTGATGTACAACGAGTGAAGAAATTTCCCATAAATTAATTAACGAGAATGTTCTACAACATAAAATGGTCCAATAAAGTGATATGACTCGTCTTTTGGTGATTTAATTTTTTATATTAAAATAGATTAGTAGATCCATCAATTTTATTGAATCTATGTCGTTTGAAAACTTTTCATATGCATAGGTATTGAAATTTAATAAATTTTAAATTAGTTCATGTAACCCCATTGCCACATTATGCATCATTAGAAATTATTTCTTGGCAGGGAATGTTTTAATCCATTTTTATTGGTGGACTTCTTCCCTGATTCATTGGGTTCATCACTGTTAGAACCCCATGAGTCACGGTTCGATAGTTTCGGGTGACTTGAGCTTCACCATGTTCTTGGAATAATACCAGTTTTGGAATTCTATGATCCTATATCACATTGGATGATTAAAGGTATGATATGTATTTATTGTATTCATGACTCAGTATTAATAGATATGAGTATTTATAATTCCTTTATCTATTGAATCATGGAGTAAGTGATAGAGCTTGCAATAGAGAATCTGACAGAATAACTTTTTCTTTAGATTCCTATATAGAATGCTTCTTCTTTGTCTTTCATCTATCAGAAGGGAGAGATATCTCTTGGAGGATATAGGTTATGTTGGGTCATATTCTTCATCATAATGGACCCCTTCGATGTAATATTGACATGGATTATTATTCCATGGTTTTATCCCAAATTGTCAGTCACCAAATACTATCCAGATTCCTACGCACTGATGGGATGAGAATATCCTTATCAAGTGAGAGAGACATTATAGTAGGGAAAGTGTATTATAAGTAAATAATTCTTTGAGCCCTATGGCTTTGAAGGGAAGAAACGGAAGAAAATGATGGAAGAGAGAATGATGGATAAATGGATGAGAGAAAAGAAGGATTTTACCATATGTGATAACTGTGGAAAGAATAACCTTGGTAAATGCTTGAAGGGAATGGGAGTTTGTTATAAGTGTGGAGAAAAAGGACACCATGTACGTGATTACAAGGTTTAAAAAAAGTTTCAAATGTACAATGCTTCATCTTCAAAGAGTTGGGACACTACACAAATCAATGTCCAAATCATTAGAGTATACCCCAAATGATGTTATTGGATGATAATAAAGTTATGATACTACCGAGGATAAAGAAGAATGATTATATTTCCTACACTGTTATTAAAGTATTGTGTCATTTGAGTATTTTATTAATGATGTACATGTTATAATAGTCATTGAGTATATGAAGATTATACTACAGTAGTATTTCATTAAGGACATGAGATTTTGTGGAACCAAGAAATGTTTCTCAATATCAGGTTATATTTTTAGAAAATATATGTCAAAGATAATGATAAACCATATTATGGTTATGATACTGAGGTAGTGATTTTGAAATAATACATGATTTATTTGGATAAATAATATTAGATATTCTTGACTACCTTAAAACTGATGAATGATTTGTATATTCCATCATTGTTGGAGTTTACATAATTTTTGGATAGAAGCAGTATATCCAGTATTATATAAGGAATAAGGGAGAATAATGTGTTCAATATGGTTTTATGGTAATTCTGGATGTTGTAGTGTTTTAATAGAATACATGATGATGGTGTTCACATATTATTACGTGGCCAAAAGGATCTTCATTGTGTTTACCTTATTTATATATTTGGTCATGTGAGTTAGGAAAGAAGGATTTTGGATAAGTCTTGTTTGAGATTATTTATGGATTTCCATAAAAAGGACAACATGAATGTCAGACGGCAACCCATCGCATTCGGCAAGTCCATGGGACTTGAACACACAACTGAAGGGAGAAAAGGGTGTATCACCTACCACTGGCCCACCTGATGTCCAGGAATGAATAATGTCAATTTTTAAAGGTCTTATAGATGAATTATAAATTCATTTTTTGGAACCCTATATGAATGTGATAAATAGAATATTTTTAATTTTATATTATCTTTTAGAGTAAAAGATGAGTTTTTGGTAGAAATTAGTTAAAGGATGGAACTCTACTTGTCAGGTATATATATTTTTTATTCGATTATTATATGAAGAAATTTATTCTTAAAATTTAGATAAGGTATCATAAAACAAAAAATGTGTTATCCTAATACCTTATGTTTTGTTGAAATGATGATATTTAAAATCATCATATATTGATGGCTTTGAGGCACTAAATTTTTCAATTGTTTGTGATTGATGACCTAAATCACTCACTATAAATATTTTAGTTTTCCCTCCAATTATGTGCCTCTAATTTCCACCAATTTTCTCCTAATCGAGATCATAATTTGGTGATAAATTTTTCATTCCCCTTTTCATCTTATTAAGGATAAATTTAATTAACCCAATTTATGATATGGGTTTTCCCAAAAAGGTATTTTCTATTTTCAACCTTTTACTTTTGAAGATCAATTTCAAATTGAGAGGACCCAATTTATTTAAGGAGGAAAGAATGTAACACCCCAATCTTTCATAGTACATTATTTTCTTCAATGTAATTCAATAACATGCACTACATGCGAGACTCAGTTCAAGCACACCATGACATACCCAACTAGCCAATTAGAAGAGCTTATGAATAATATTAACTAAATTTTGAACTCTATATAAAAATTATATTTTTAGAATCCATATTATGAGTTTCTTAGGAAAATGAAAAAACAAATTCATTTTTTAGATAAAAGAAGTATTTTAAAAAAAATGCAATTTTACCACATTTTAATGGAAAACCCTTATTAAATCCAATATTTGAAAATTTTATACATTTAATTTTACAAAATAATCTTTTACTAAATAATTGGGACATAAGAATTTAGATTCAATAAATTATTTGTTTTTTTCTTATAACTTTGATATTTGGGTGAATAGTGACAAATATTATATTTTAACTGAAAACAACATTTTTAATCAAAATAATTTTTACTATTAAATTATACATTTTAATGGGTTTGAAGTAAAAATAGATTACATTTTTACCATTTAATCCAATTTTATTCATTGGAAATAATTTCACTTTGACAATGAACACAACCAAATTTCAATCGTTTGTTAGTTATTATTTCTTAAAAACACGCTTTTTGGTTTTGAAAACGGGAATTAATTTTAAATTAATAAATGAAAATTCTATGTTTTGAATATTGTAAAATTGAATAAATTTTTGAATTCAGAATATCAATATTTTCTTATGGTAAAATTTTGGTATTTTTCTAAAAACATTCAACTTTTGAGGAATAGTGAAAAACACTGAGTTATTGGTTAAAACCGACTTTTTAAAAATAAATATTTATTTTAATTAAAATTATTTTAGTTTAAAATAGATACATAATACCTATATAATTTCAAAATAATTCATTGGTTTCACTTTAAAAATATATTAGACATATAAAAATTTTATTGAACTTTTTACCATGTTTTACCCACCTCCTATGAGAATTTTCAAATTTGATTAATACTAAATTTTACAGTTTCTGTGAGTTGAATTTCAAAATTTGAGAGAGCTGGTTAACCTCTGTAAGTAAAATTTTGTTCTATTAGATGAAAATATTTTTTCTTGAATAGTAACTTTTAAATTTTATTTACCGTAGTTAAAGGTAAATAGGGTAATTCAAGATAAAAATAATATTATAATAACACAAAATTACCTTAACACATTTCCCAACCTTATTGGATCAGTAATGGCCGACCATGGAAATCCTTGTGTCAATTTTGTGAGGCCATGGAGCCACTTATGAATGGTAATAACACTTTATTTTAATTCACATAAAGTAAAGGAAAAAATGATATAAACAAATATCTTTTAACAAATCAATTTTTACATGGGGTAATATAAGTAATTATTTTGACTATAAATATTAATTGGAAATACAAAACAATTTCCTAAATTATGGTAGTTTTTTATAATTTCTAGACATCATATAAATTGAATTATTTATGACACAATAATTATGCTGTATTTACCTCATTAATAAATGATTTAAATAAATTAGATTGTTAATAATAGAACTATATCCAAAACCTATCTAATTCATATTGAATGATTTTATTTCGACCATGATACATCGTATCATCGACATTAATTAGATTTGGATCATTAGAAGCCGAATATCACTATATAATAAAATAATATTTTCGCACTTTCCTAAAGAGCCCATCCTCCCCCTTATAAAAGGAAACATATTCTAACCCATTCCACACACCTTTCAAGCCCATTGGATCATCCAAACCCTACCCAAATAAGCTCTCAAGATCACTATATTACACCTAGAAGCCTTACCTAATGATTAAGTCACTTCAAAAAGTTCTTTTGGTTTAAACCAAAGGATGTTACAAAAATTAATGGTAACGATTTCTCTTAAATTAATTTCTTCTATTTTGTTTTATATTACTTCTCCAGCCCCCCTAAATTCTTTTAATTCATTTATTTTATGAAAACACCAGTATAATCAACAGAATATGATGTTATTATGAGAAGTATTCAAAATACACATACACACACCTCCATCTAATGGGTGAAGAACATAATGATTCTATGGTTGGAAAACTAACGCCTCATGAAACGATGATTGTTCGATTATCTCCTACAGCCTCTCATGGTACTTAAGTATTTTCCATTTATATCATACCTTTATGGTTTCCAATATGGGTAAAACACGATAATTTCATTTGAGGAAGTGTGTACTAGTGCCCCCCTGAAAATGATATGACTCGTTAATGACTTATGTGGGATGTATAAAGTGTGGAGTTAATGATATTATATATTATATTATACTAGAATTATTATATACCTTTGTACCATTATATTTTAATTCTATTAATACAAAATAGAAATGAAATTTTCTTTCATTTGCACGTATGACTTACCTTCTCCATGAACGTTGCATTTTATTTCTCATATACCAATGTAATGTACTTTTATAAATACACACACATATATACTGGACATATAAAATATAAATGAAATATAAATGGGTAATATCATTCTATAGATAATGTACTTTTGACAACATGGACAATCAATAATTATAAAAAGTTCATTTTTTACTCATGATCTGAACATCAATAAAATGTCTGATATAAACTGAAATAATTAACTAATTGTTATAAAAACGTAATAAGGGATATGAAATGAATAATAAAATTGAAAATATTATTAATCAAGTAGAAATTTACATAATTTTATTATTCAGGGAGATCAAGGGACATACAACCTAGTCTAGTCGGATAGGTGGTAAGGTTTTCTTTTCTCACTTTTCATTCAATGAGATTTCGATTGTTCACCAATAATTTATTACATGTGGTGTATTTTATACATACACTTTATATATATTATCATGATTCTATTTATATTCATGATATTCTGTGATTCATTTAGTGGTTATTGACTATTTTTCATATGACTCAATTGATTACAACGAGGTATGGGTTATTTACCCATCTCATTATTATTCGAGATTGTTCATGTGTAAGTATTTTTTGGTACATACTTATCACTGATACCCATATTTTATAAAAATTAACTCAAAAATAATATTTTAAGGTTTTATGGGAGGTTCTATTTTACTAGATCATCATTTTAAACGTTTTAATGATTTATCTTTCTAAACACTTTTAATTAATGTCCATGTTATCAAAATCGTTTTAAGGATTTATTTAAATGGACATGAATTTTTTGAAATGATAATTATTTTAAAAAGATACCAAGTGGTACGGGACACATTGATTCAAAAACCAATTTTAAATGACTACATTTATAAATTGTGGGAATTTTAGATGATTTCATGAAAAGGGGTATTTCTCTCAAAGAATTTTAATGATCATTTTCATCTATGTCAACACACATTAATGAATTTTAAACTTGTTTGGAGTTGATTTATTTTGATACAAAACTTCCATATTGTATTGAATGTTTTGTGATATGTTTGACTGTGGATGTGTAATTTTTATACCATTCATCATTTATGGATAATGAATTGACATTTTGTATGACAGTTTTAATAGGAATGATTAGGTTATATTTCAACTTTTTTTTATGATGAATGTATTGGACTTCTATATTCCGGGTTGGGGACGAGTAAAAGTAAGCCAATCGGGTAGGGGTCTGGTTACAACCGACCCTCTGGGTTGGAGTCTAGTTACAGAGGCTCTCCGGGTTGGAGTCTAGTTACCTAGGCTCTCCAGGATGGAGTACGGTTAGAGAGGCTCTCCGGGTTTTGGTCTAGTTACAGTTAGCCCATATGTCATGGCATGACGCATTGAAAACAATAATTAAAGTTCAGTACTATACATTCCCTAATTATGAAATTAGTTATTGCATGTGATTATTTGACTAGTTGAATATCCATGTTAATATATATATATGGAATTATTTAATTTTATCTTTCCATATTATGCTTAATTTTTAGTTTAAAATTAATTTGATTTAGTATTATACATTTCCATTAATTTTTATGCTTATTTATGAATGCTTCCGCTATATTTTTATCCTTACTAAACATTTGAGCTCACCGCTTTCTATGTTTTATTTTTTCCAAGATGCGAGAAGTATATATATGACTGACTTGCAGGGATAATCTAAGGGATATGATTTTATTCAATGGAGAAAATGTTGTTTTTGTTTTTTCATTTTATGATGTAATGTAAAGTCCATGTATGTAATCTATTTTCTAAGACTATTAAACTGATCGGTCCTTAGGGACTTGATCTATTGTGATAATTCCAATGTATTAAAATAATGCACTGACTCTACATAACTAGGTTTGGGCCTTACAAAATTATATGATAATTAACAAAGGGTAGAATATGAAGTTTTTTCCAAAATACAGTTCTCTTTGAAACACACATTAACCGAATTTTTATTCCATTTAATTAATGAATCAAATGAAATATAAAATTTTGAATTTTTTCACTGTTTTTATCATATTCTATTTCATTATAATATATTCTAACCTTATTCATCACAGATATTAACATTAAAATAGTTATTTTTAGTTTGGTATAAATAATATCCATTGATAACATTATTTAAATAATTCTCTTTCAATCTACTTGTCTCTCATGAAATAAAAAAGAAATATATCCTAGTAATTTTTTATTGTATTTTAAATTATTATATCTTGAAAACATATATATGTATATATATAATTAATTTAAAATATATTGTTGATTTTGATATCCTTAAATGTTTCACTCTAGTATCTAATGATTAGGAATAAGAGTAATTTTAATAGAGAACAATTCATAATTGGTTTCGTTCATGATTCCAAATAGGATAATTATCAATGATGAAAAAATCATAAAAGTGGTGGGTCAGACACGAAATGTTAGTTCCATGGTAAAAATTGAAAATAATAGGGGACTGAATTGTAAATTTTAATAAAATAATCATGAATTAAATAATAATTTATAATTTTGTATAAAATAACATATAAAAAAATAAATTATAAACAACTTCTATATAAAATTTTCAATGTGAAAGAATTAAATAAACAAAATAGGCATAAACTGGAAATAACAATAGATTGGATCACAATAATCTCATATATAATAATCTCACTCCAAAACTAAGGATCAAGACAATCCACTACGACCAAAATCACTTTTTAAGGATAATGATGAGTGTTAAAAACATTCCTTTTTCACACCAAGATGAATAAACAAGGCTTTATATTTTGTACACTTATTGGAACATCAAACCCATTTCCATTTTCTAATGAAAATGAATAATATATCTGATTGTTCGTTCTATAATGTTTTCATAACAAACAATATACCATTTGAGGAGAAAAAACTAATGTGTGATTAGTGAGTATAACTGTAAATGAATAATATAATACAATGGTGATAAAAATATTAGGAAATATAAGAGTGATACTATTGTAATTAGTAAATGGTGTATTTTTGTAGAAAAGTGATCCCCATCCCTTTATAGATATAGAAAAATGATGATTTGAGTGATCCGTAAATACCTTATAGAATCAAAAATTTAGAAGATATATAAATTTAGTTTCTTAACATTATAACACTTATATATTGAATATTTTACTCATAGATTTCTTTGAGCTTTCTTCATACTCTTTTATGGAAAGAAATTAGTGTTATTTTTTCTTAATGATCAAATTTAGCATCATGTGGGGGTTTCCCTAATTAACAACGCCAGAAATATTCATAATGTTTTTGGAAAATTAAATCTCATATAAATATACTAATGACCTATATATAAAATATCATGTGTCACCTTTGATTTAATTAACACGCCTTAGTTCATTATGATATATTGTAATAAAATTGTAACAACTATTATTAACTAAAAATATGTTAGTTTCAACATAAACTCACAATAATACATAAAATTGTGTTTTTCATCAACATGACATCATATTATCCATAATAATATATTCATCTTTGAAATTTTGTCACATATATACATCCTTAATAATACATTTTCCTTGGTTTGTAACATCAATTAACTCTCCACAATACATTTTATTGTAATGTAGTCTCTCCTTTCATCACATAAATGTGACATTCACATAACATATCATTGTGTTATATTGGAATTTAATACAAAAATCAATACATCTAGCGATGATCATTAGATACTATATGGAATAGGTAGAAACCAATTCTTACAACATCATTAGTACTAAATTAAGAATAATGAATGAATAAACTATGGTGACCAATTCATATAACTATTATAGATAAAACCTCAAATGATGATGAAATAGAGTATGACAACAAAAATATAATTACAAGGACTTCATATCATGGGTTTCTTTTTTTAATACCACCAACACCATGATTTATTATACACTATGTTTACAAAAAAATAGAAGCATTATGACGTGGAGTTCTAACTTGAGACTGTGTTCTCTTGATTTCATAATTTACTATCCAACACAAATGACGTTCTCAATATATTGGATTTTTATTATTAATCAACTTCTAGTTTCATATTTAAAAAGCTGACTCCTCATATAAATTATTATTACATATACATATACTCCGCATTTTTTTTCATACAATGATATCAAGTTGCAACATTATATTCTGATGTGAGTGAACTTCACCTATCCTGAAAACATAATTATTCTAACATTATTTAATAATATAAAAAAAATATTAATACAATGTATCAAACATATCCTTAAAAAATAATTTATTTATCTAGACAATTCATATGAAGTATCACAACATAATCATAAGTGACAAGTAATTGTATGAAAAATATAAAAATGAAAAAAAACGAAATTGTATAAATCAAAAAAAATTTAATAATATATGGAGAAATATAAAGATATTTGAAATTAAAAGAACATAAAAAAAATTAATGGGATTGAGAAACTCATCAATTTTTCCATCAAAAAAGAATCAATATTATTTTTATTCCAGATCCAAAATTACAAAATTACAAAATATTTTATTCAATAACATACCTATACTTCTCTTTTAAATTTAATTATTCACCAAGTACATCTCATGTCGAAAATATATCAATTTTTAAAATCACCACCAAAATTCATTCTCATATTTCGAAATCTGCCATTCTGGGCCATGGTCTAAGAAAAAAGACCCTCTTCTGGAGGTTTAAGCCTCATTCCAATAGAGATGTCCCAAATATCATGGTAATGCTTCTTTTATTTCAATTGTTTTAGTTTCATTATCTCAATACAAAAAATAGTAATAATTTCCACACATAACTAGATAATATGAGTATAATTATATCTTAATGTAATTATAAAATAAATCTTATTTATTTTTTATTTCTTATAATCAATTTCTAAAACACCACTCATACTCTGGGTGCTTTATATAAATTATATGAACAATGAATTTTCTAATTACAATATTATATTTCCAGGTTTAAAAATATTTTAAATTTATATTTATAATATTTTTTAATGAATTTAATTATATTTATTATTTTCCATTATTACATTTTAATTTGAATAATAATATTATTTTTAATTCATCATGGTTGTTTTATGCATAAAAATCTTATAAAAATTTTAAATTATTTTTTAAAATCAACCAAACCATTGGACTAATTTATATATGTAATAACTTGAAAAAAAATTAATGACAATTTTTTATCTTATAGAACATTTATACATTGATCAAACATTGTTATTATTATGTCGAATTAATTATGAAATTATGAGCCGAACAACCTAAAAACTTAAAATACAAGAAACATTAGTCCTATAAATTAATAATATCTTGTAATAATTATATAATAATATATTATATAATCATAAAAAATATCAATAATCAATTAATTAAAAAATATAATATGATTATTTTGGATTTTATACGTGAATCCTAAGTGAGTCTCAACTCGAGGAAAGAGGGTTTTTATGATATTTACCTTTGAAATTATCTCTCAATTTGTTTAATATTATTTAAATTTTTTTTTTTATTATAACGTGAATGTTAATATCATTTATTTTTATTTTTTTATTCCCTGGATTTAGAAACCCATTTTCTATAATCTGATAATTTTTTATCCATACATATAATATTATTAAAGATATGTAATTCTTGTATCCATTATATTTCATTTATCATTTATATATTATCTATATTCTCTTATCTATATTATTATAATTCATTAAAATATAACATACTTGTTTCCATTCTTTTTTTTTGTATTATTAAATGTGCCATTACTTTTTAATGGATTTATTGTTCGCACCACACAATATTTTACAAGGATACTCCCACATATAGTCTATTTTTCTAGATTTATACTCTCCTTCTCTCTCTATCATTTAATTTTCTATTTACTGAATAATTAACTTCGAATAACTTTTAATATCTTTTTACATATATCTTTCATGATATTAATTCTACTAAAATATCCATCCAATTATTTCATCCATGTAAAACCACTCAAATTATAATGTTAAAACCTTTCCATCTATTTTTCCTTTAATGTATCAACCCTCTTATGTCTATATTACTATAACAATTCATAGATTCATAATTTACACATAAAATAAACATATTTTTATATTTTTTTGGCAAAATCCATGAATTTAAATCCATTTAAAGTAATTTTATCAATCTTTTAATATTTTGGTAATGCTGAATCATCTTAATAACACTATAATCTAAATTCTATTATTTCAATATTATATTAATTTATATCATTCATTATATATTTTATTTTTGGTCACTAAAATATATACTATTTCATTTTACTTAGATTCATGATATGTATATGACTTCACTAATTTATTATATTAATTTATGTATATATCATAATCATTAATTTTATTACAGGAAACACCCATTATTAGTTACATAAATATTAATTTATGATTTTTATTCCTTATATATACAATGTTATAATTAAATATTTGAATTTTTAAAACTCATAAATTCTATTCTTGTTTTAGTTTTTCATGACTATTTTCATATTATTCAACGTTTGTGGTCTCCACCCAATCATATATTCTATTTATGAAGGGTAATTAAAAATACAGCTTTATTCCCTTTATAGTACATGGTTCCTTTGAGAGTTTTTCTCTATATATTACCTTATTATTTAACCACATTTTGAAAGATCAATTTCTTATTTTTTGGAAGACATTATTTTTAAAAAAATTATAATATGATTACACAATATAATAATGATTGTAAAATATTTCATTTTAAAAGGGTAATCATTCTTATGATTTATTATGTTTCAATTATTTGTAAAAGAAATATTCATGTACATGATATAATGAAATCTGTGTTATTATAATTATATATAAATATATAGAATTTTTTAAAACATAAATCAAATGACATATTGAATATGGTGAAGTGGAAGTGGTTCATTAATACTATATTATAATGTACATGTAATGAGGCATGTAAACTATTTCCTAATTCATTAGTAGTAAGCCTAGTAGACTATATCATTATTTCATGGTAGTTATCCTTGATATTTGTTCATAATGACATGGTTTAAGGTTGTTAAACATTATTGGGACTATCAAATTATTATTATTTATTCATTTTTGTAATAATTTAATGATTCGTGTTCTTAGTGATATGATTATGTTCCATATTTTTTGGCCATGTTTTTTTATGTCTTATTATTATAATAAGAAGTGAGGATATACACTATGACCTCATGATATTTTATTTTGAATTTATCTTCATGAATCCCTTTAGATTACCCCTAACTAGTATTTATTCTCACCCCATTAATTTCATGTATGAATCAAGTGATAATATGTGTTAAAGATATTATATTCAATGTATAAGAGGTATACAATGTGTTATTGGAATAAATTATTATTTTAATATTAGGTTGATGATTTATTATGTAACTAGTTCCAAAATACACAAAACCTTTCATTGTGAGAGTCAACTGTAATACTTGATTTTTATAAAAAAAATATCTACTTTGAACAAGATCTATAATTCTAGGTCTATGATGTATTATTTATTATCATAGGGGTGTTTAGTTATTTTTTTGAATATTTGTATAGAAAGAGTTATAGCAGAAATAAAAAACTAAATAACCCTTGAACCTTTAGAGAAATATCACGTATAACTTATATGGGATTATAGGGTGAATAATAAAAGAGTATATATACACATTAATATTATAATATTATCATAGATGATGTTAATAATGAAATTTGAATTTACTAATATATTTCAATAAAAAAGGTTAGAAAATTATAAGCATTAATTAATTGGAAAAAAATGAAAAGGATACTTTTTTAAATAAGGGGACAATATAACATCAATGATTTTTAATATTAAAATTTCATTTGTTGCCAAAAATTATATATATATATATATATATATTAATTTGAACCATTTTTCAATCAATAATATTAATATATAATCACTATTAGTTTATCGTGAAATTTTTAAATACATGTCTATTTAATCAATATAAATTTATGTAAAATTGAATACTAAAAATAAATTGATACAAACAAATAAAGTGACAAATGTTATTTTATTTATTAATGAAAAAAATAAAAATGAAGGATTAATATATTATATAGGATCAATAAATGTATTATTGGATAAAAAATAAGTATAAAATTTCCTAGTCGTTGTAAATCCACTAGGTCATAGTTCCCCAAAAATACCACATCTGCGAACAAAAATACCAAAAAAAATTAAAAATATGATTATAATTATATTTATTGAATATAATTATAATTTATAAAAAACTATGTCACCAAATAATGAAGAACATAAGAGGTATATATAATAAATATAATGATATCTGACCATTAGAATAGTACATCGACCATTACAATAGTGATATTACTCATATAGTTTTGATATGAACTTATAATAGAAAAATGGATCATAAGTAATATTTAATACAATAAATATATATATATTATAATGGTAAAAAATTATTTTATAAATTAAGGAACATTATGTATGTATAATAATAAATTTTAGTAAGGAATGTTGTAACTTATGTAGTAAAAAAATTTATCTTCAAATTTATGTAATTGATCTATAAAAAAAATCATTATTTTGATAAAATGGGTCCTATTTTTTACTTGAATAATAATAATATATATATATATATCAAATTGTGGTTTTTTCTATTTTTTCTGAAAAGCTTTAATTTTAGTTGAATATTTAAAAAAATTATTGGCATATATTATATTTTATATAACAATATTTGATATAAAAATAAATATATAATTTATAGAAACAATAAATAACATAATGTGTATTGATTAACTAATGTAATCAATTTTAATATAATAAATTTCATTTAAAATCCTATAAATAATATTTCTACTTCTATATTATATTTAGTCTAGTAAAATCATCCTTTTGATTTTTTGAATTGAATTAAATATTCAAATTATGTAACACCGTGAAATTTTAAATTATCTATATTTTATGAATAATTAATCTCTTCTATTGATTGTGAAATATTAATCACATGGTTTTTAATTGAAGTACATTAAGTTTGATAACATATACGACACACAACACCAACCTTAAAGGACACGAAAAATATATTAATTAAATATGACCATTATAACCTAGGTGTTGAATTAGGAGGCATGAACATGATCAAAAAATATTAAATATATATATATATATGTTATAATCATTACAAAATTATTGAGAATAAATTCTCAATTTCTATTAAAGTCACATTGTTCTAAAAAAATTATTTTTTTTAAAATGATTAATACTACATTTCTAAGAAAATAAGATAACTGATTTATACCAAAATAAGAAAATTTATATAATTGAATGAAATTTAATTTTTAATCTATCATATAAATATTATATTAAGATTCAATTATGGGGATTTTCTTAAAAGGATGAATTTTCATTGAATAGTGAAAAATTCTGATTCTTCAAGTACTATTTTCTATTTTCATTTAATTAAAGTCTTACAGTAAAATTATTCATTTAATTTTATATTGAAAAAAATAAAATAATAATTAATTTTAATTAAAATAACTTTTTTAATTTGAATTATCTTTCTAAATTGAATTTTTATATGTTTATTTTATATATTTAAGAAACATTTTCTAAAACAGTTTTTTAAATTTATAATGTACAACTATTTTAATTAATTATAATAATAACTAATAATTAATTATTTAAGTTAAATTTATAGATTATATATATAAATACATTAACTTAAATCTATATAATTATCATCACTACTAATGCAGTTAATGTACGATTACCTTATGCATGAAAAATGTATTTCATGGAAAACTGTTTTTCGAAACGATATTAGGTTGTATTTTTATTTTTAATTATAAAAATGATATTGAAGTTTTTTCTTCAAATTTATTATACATTTAAAATCATAATAATTAATAATATAAAATAATTTAAAAAATTTCTTAATTGTTAGTAATTCCAGTTGAATCTATTTTTGTCGAATAACGTTAAAATAAGGATTTACACTTTACAAGTGTTATTGTTAAAATTAATTTTCAATATAAATTCATTTTTTTGATAAGTTTGATTTAATATTAATAATAGGTTCCCAAAAATTATCTAGTATGTATCAATTTATTTTATGCATAAATTATACATTACCTAGGAAAAATAAACTAATTGTAGTGGAGAAAATTAAAAAGGTAAAAGAATGTCAACATATACGATAATGAATAATATAATAAAAAGATGGTTTTATTGTTTTTTAAATGTGTGTCAATCTGAAAATAAATAAAATCCATTATTTATAAATTTTGGAGTAATTAGTTGTCAGAGTTACTTCCCATTATTTAATAGTTTTGGGTATTTACATTAATATCAAACATCCTTATTTATAGGAGGGAACTTCCTCCCATCACTTATTCACACCTCTAGAGACATTTGGATCAAATATAACCATAATAAATCTCTAAATCATCCTTGTCCATGTTCTATATATTTCTTTATTTCTCACATACAATCCATAATGTCCTTTAATATAAGATTCAAAGGAGGCTCTTCTAAACAATGTTAATTGACTCCCCTAAGATCCTTCTTTTTAACTTCTTATCTATAACGTTAATTTTTTTTGTGAAGAAAATAATACAATAAATACAGTATCCACCATATAATTGGATATTATTATGATTATTAAATAATATTTATACCTATTCTTCTCCATCAAATGGGATCCATAACCATCGCACATGTGTACTGAGAACTACTGCATCACGAAATAATGTGATGTATTTTCCTTAGTCAAATCACATAGAGAGTAATAATGATTGAAATAATGAAAACAAATGATACATATTAAATTAAATATAATACCTAAAATTAATATATCATCCAATTCCTTCACCTTTCTCCGGTTAAAGGAACCTTATCTTTATTGAAACTTATATATGGTCCACCATCTCCCGTAAGCGATGTTATTCTTTTTCCATGTCCAAATATCATGAAAATTTATGAAAATATATATAATGAGTAAATAAGATATTTATAACATTATAATAATTTGGAATATGATAGATCTATATGTTATTCACTACATTTATAACTTCCTTGGAGAAACATTCATAGGAAAACAAAGGAGTTAGCACCTAAAACAATTGTAATAATGAAATTTAATTAATGAAAGTGTGGAGAGTAGTTTTAAGATTATCATATATGATATTATATGTTTGAATATAGTTCTATTATTAATTAATAACATGGATAAAACCATGTAGTTTTATGTTAATGAATGATCAACTAATGGGAAATGTGTGATAACAAATTTTGTTTCAACATTATTTTATTGAGTCATATTGTAATGTTATGAACCTAATTTATTTATAGGTGTATATACATACCATTTTACATGTAATATCAGAAATACATAATATATAATGATATTTTATATATTAATTTGATTTTTTCAACCAAGGATATTTGAACAGAAAATTATTAAGTGGTAATGAATTTTATAACCCAATTTCATTTCATTGGGTTATATTACTTAGGCATTGTATTTGATACCCTATTATTATCCATGTAAATAATTTTGTAAATTCTTTTCATATTTACTCATTTTTATATGTTTTTACATTTTATACATATAATTAGTTCATTTATTAATTATCACAGCAACATTATGATCAATGTACGGGTTTCTCAATTCAAATTTTCTTCTTTGAGAGATTTTTCTTGTTATACGCCTAACTTATTTTATGAGGTGTATCTATTTCCCATTTTAAATTGTATATCATGAATATATTTATCTTAATTTTATTTTTTATGTAATTTTATTTTATTTTCAACATAGGTTTTATGATTTCAAAGATTGAAAATTTGTATGAGATTTATGTTTCAAACTAATTTAATTAGGATTGTTTATATTTGAATTTCCCTTCAATAAAATTATCGGATAATTCTATAATAATCCACTTGTATTATCTTCTCCTATTGATGTTAATGATTTTTTCAACTAATATTACAATTGTCATCTCCTTGGTTCTTAAAATGAATTAGAACAAGTTTTTAATAAAATCATACATCATTTCATTCTTCAATAAAAAATTATTTTCTTTCAAAAACATGTTTTAAAAAATTATTTCAAATGTGGTTTACCATAATTTTATAATATAATTTTATCCCATAATTATATTTTTACAAAAAAAATTAAATGTAGTATTCTAATTGTTTTCCAAATAATATACATTAGTACTTTCATAAATAAATCTGAAGGGAAACATTGTTTTAACATACTATGCATTAGGATAACCCTCCTGATTCCTTGAAAACACATTTATTTGGGCCTTTCATTAAATTTTTAAAAGGTTACTTTGTAATAAAAGATCCATACAAATATACAGGGTAATCATATTATTTATTGTATTTTCAAATATGAATTGATATTTTCCTCAAGAATTTTCTTATGGTATTTCTATTTATCATGGTAAAAAATCTTTTGTTTTACATGTAGTGAACATAAGATATTTTTTAATGACACTATCCTTATTATTTAACTGGATGGTTTATGAAGTGTTTGATCAGAAAAAGTATCAACCTTATCCTTCTTGATTATTGTTTGTAATAATTAAAATTCCATTGAATAATTCACTTCCTTGTGATCATTGCACATTAAATATTACAAAATATTAATAGTATTTATCATTGCTTTTCTTATTATGTATATCATAAATCATTTCGATATATGGTTTTGGAAATTGAACGATATATTTTTTATTTTTTAAATATTGATATCCTTTATTCTTTTCTAAGTACATAAATTTTATGATAAGCTATATTTTTTGAATTAAATTGATAATTTGATTTTTGAAGAATCTTTAGGACATGCATGATGACTGGGGCCTAAAATTATATATCACATTAATGCATTAATATTATCCTAATTCAAATCAATAAGATAATATTAAAAGTGTTTTTCCCATAGTTTTAACTTATCTTTTTGAAAGTACTTGGTTTTATAAATATTTTGATGTTTCAGATCATGATGTAAAATATCATGAATTTAATTCATTATGAAATCAGTTATAATAATCCATGTAACTATTACATTGATATTATCATTTTATTAATTTTTGGAACAAGTAATTGATTAAATGTAAGGAATTCACAATAATTTATAATTATATATTTATTAATTATTTTCTAATCATGATAATCAAGCTATTTAAATTGATCATGTAATCATTCATTTACCATTACATATTGATTTTTCATATTAATTGATGATATATTCCAATTTATGTATCCCTTAATGATAAATATGATCTCATCCTTATTTTGTATCCTTTATGTAAGATATAAAGAAGGAATCTTTAAATGTGTTAGATGATGTATAATTTATCATTCACTGTGTCTTATATCATTTTTTTAAATGTAAATAAATACTCAAGTGAGTATCTACATTAGACATACTACTAAAATATTCATTCATTTCAGATTTTATTTATTTTATATTATGAAAAAGTAGTAAATTGACCACTGGCACATGGATAGAAGTGTTATGATATTTATAAATGATACCATTTGATTTTCAATTAGTCGAAAAGTAACGGAGAAAGATATATTTAATCAAACCCAAATATGAGTCAAAATGATAAATATTATCCATTTTGAGATAAAATAATAAATTGAATAATAATCTATTTTATGATTCCCCTCTTGTTTTCCTATATATGCACCCATTTTAAATAATTTATCCTCACCTTCAAAATATTTCCCTTTGCTATGTATCTTGAAAAATATCTCTCGAAACCCACTGAATGTAGTTTTACGGGACACTTATCTAACAAAAATACCTTCATTCATGAACTTAAATTTTATTACTCTTGAGGTGTATTAAATAAAATGTTATGTCTATTAATATGTCAATTAATAAAATTTAATAATCATTATACTCATTATAGTATACATAAATTCTATATAATAACATGATAATAAAACTATAATTCTTCTGTTATGTTTTTATATGAAATGAAATATTTTTTCCATTTTACTCACTTATTTTGATATTTCTATAAGATTACGTACGAAAAAATATTAATATCATACAAACATATTTTGATATACATTGAAATGTGATTAAGGTGATTTATTTAAAATCTCTATTCCTTATTTGCATTGTTTTACTACATTATTTTTTATCTTATATATCATATCTCAAAATTACTTTATGCATTGCATATTCATTTTTTTATATTTCTTTTTTATTTTCCATTTGTAAGGATTCATTACAAATACCTTGTCATATTTTAAAATAACACCCTCGTATATATATTTTTTATTTTATTTTTTAATTGTAATGTATTTTTATATCATATAATATATTATTTTCTAAAAAACTCTATGAAATAATATTTTATATAATTTTACATTCATTAATTTTATATATATATATATTGTTTAAAATCCATGAAATGATTTCAATAATTTTAAACCATATAAAACACATAAAAGGAAAATATTTCATATATTCGTCTTCTTAATATATCATCCCTATAATGTATGTTTTCATTAATATTTAAACAATATTACATTTTAGACATAAAATATATAGTCTTCTCTATGGTTTAATGTAACTTATTGGAACGTATTCTAATTAATTTTTTCCCATGAAATTAAATTCTAAAAATGATGATCCTTCATGATGCATTTTTTATAACATTGATTTCGTTTATAAAATATATATTTTTTATATTTATTTTTTAAATTTCATATATAATCTCTTGGAAATTTATTATTCTATTATAAAGTTATTTTATAATTACATATTACTTCACTTGATTCTCCCATTAGTAGAATGCACTACAGTGTAAAGAAAAATGAATTTTCCTCACTTATATACCTTTTGAATTATAATATTTGTTCATTATATACCATCTCATTACTCATTCTTTAAATGAGTAAAATAATTATTTTCCATACATATTTGGTGATTAGATGAATATATAACCATTATAAATTGTTTAAGTATTTCTTATTACTACTCATTATTGTTATAAATGTTCCTTTTATGTTTCTTTTCATTATAATATTTCATTTTATAGTTTCTATACCCAAATGATCTTTCTTATATTTTAATGTATTACCATATTCCTGGACACCCATTGGAGAACAAAAATTTATTAGTTTAGGAATTTTATCCTTTCTTAATTACTTATGATACGATGAATCCATAGAATAATTTTTGTAATGAATATATTTTTACAAGTCATATTATTCTTATGATTTTTGAATGTTTTTTTAATGTGAAACATATATGAATGTATATATTATGATGTGAAGGGTGATTTTGTAATTATATAGACCTATAATTAATTTTATAATGATTATTGCTTCATGGATGATATGTGTGGTTCAAGGGCACTGATCCAAGTATTTTATGTTATGGTGTATGGTCATTGATCCATGTACACAATGTTAAATTTCATTGGTAGTGATCCTAGAACACTATGATATGAAGACATTTTATTAATTCATAACAATTTTAATGATAGTTTTATAGGTATATTAAATATTCTAAATATTGTAAAAGTATTATTATTAGTATAATATTAATTATATGTAAGGGTTTTCATACCATAAGATATCATCATATTATAAATATCTATTACATGTTTTGATATTAAGGATTTTTCATTTATTATATTATATAATCATATTTAATTATCTATTGATATCTCACATTTGATCATCATTTTTATAAAATTATCCACTTGATTATTTTTTAATTAAACCCTATTATTTTATATCTCTCCCAGGGTGATCATATGTATTAATGAGATTGTGGCTATAATATAAGAGGAATTTGATGCGGAATTAGATTAATTAAATATTTTTTGATCAGGTAAGTTATGTATCATGAAAAAATCCAAAAGACATTAAACAGTTGATTTTTTGAGAAGGTTGTAATTATTTTATTAGTAAACAATATATAATAATTACATAATATTTGGAAGTTTTAGTCTAGGGGATTCCTAAAACATAACAAATCATTTCATATACCATTAATAAAATCATTTAAGCCTTATTAATTAAAACATGTTAGATAATTATATGAAAACATTAAAAAACAATGCCTATATAAAAAATATTATTATCCAAATAACTATGATAAATTTAAAATTATAATGACATATAGGTATGGAACATATATTTCATGAATTTATAAAACCAATACAATGTAATACTTATTTTTTGTAAATAGTTTATTTTCAACTACAAACTGAAAATGTATAGATCTTAAAAAACTACACTAATACAATATTTATAATAAGAGATATTTCTAGATTACCTACCTAAATTGTTGTTATAACCACCATAATGTGATAATGAATTATAGAGTTAAATATTATATGAATTTATATGGATCATTTGACCAAGATAGACCAGATAATACTCACATCATTGCACCATAATTAATACTCATGACTCTCTATACCTGTAGGCTTCAGACAAGATATCAAATGGAAAGGATATAAAAACGAATAATGATTCCATGGGTTTTTTATTATTTTAACTAATTATATAAGAGACCTAAATATCCACCTTGGGTTCTTATGTGTCTCTAAATATGATCTATTGGATGTCTCGGTTTCAAGGAGAAACAATTAACCTAATGAAAGAAGTAGAGATGCTTTAATTTATATTTAAACAGAGGTTGAAAAAGCAATGAAATTGTGGAACAAAAAGTAATTGTTTTTTATGAAATGAACCTATTATATAAATACTAAAATGACATAAAACATGTATATAATACATTTATACCATTTACATTACAATAATGTCACATTGACTAATACCAAAATGTGTCAAATCAAACCACTGCATGGTTTCTTGTGAACATATTCAATCCTCAAGACACCACTATTAAAAACTAATAAATGAATGGTTCCATTATAAAACTAATGAAAATGGAATGGATGGTTTAATTTCCTATTTTAGATTGAATGTCTATAAAAACACATCCATAAACCATGATATGAAAAATTACAACTTTATAGAAACCATATAATAGTGAGTACAACTATGATGAGAATGAATCTTATATTATATAAATATATATCACAGGATCCTCTTAAAGAACAAAAAAAATACATTAGGATAAGAAATATATCATTAACATGCCAGAATAACATTATAGAGTCAGCATATCACCCAAATGTGGATTCTTAAAATGATGAATTTTTTTTAATTAACTCACAGGATTCTCTTATGAACTCTATTAAACCATTTTAATGTATAGGAACAAAATATAAGGGACATGTAAAATATATATCTTTACATTATATTTGTAAAAATATATTATCATCCTATTGGTATAAAACAAAACATAAGAATAAGGAACTAACCCTAAACGTATTTATCAAACAAGACACCACTCAAAATGGAATCTCACCATTTGAAAAGGATTATGAAAAATAAAAGTATTATATCAACCACTCAACTCAACATAGAATATCAATTCACTATAAAATAATATTTTCCATAATATCTACTTGTACTGAGGTAAAATTTTGGACTCCCCCTCCCATGTACATTCTTATAAACCACGATGTGAAAATAAAACAAAAAAAATGAATAATATATCTTAACATAACCATATTTTAATGATAATAAAAATATATAGGAATATACTTGAATTTACCATTAGCATAAATATCAAACTCACCCTAATTAAGGATTTTGGTTTCATCCTGATGTTACCTCCAATAATAAGTTACATTCGTAATTCTATGAACTCAGTCAATTGGTAGTAAAAGTGTTGATAGATATTTCCAATAACTAATCTACTAAATCAATTTGAAGTTTTTGATGAATGGAGTGAAAAAAATTCTAACCTAACTAATCCTAAACTACCATAGATATAGGGAAATATTTAGAAACTCATGATCTCAAACTAGGAAGTCCAAGTGTTTCATGACCCAAATGAGATGATATTATTAGTAGACATGAGTTCTAATACTCTCCAAAATCACACACACATTCTAATTCAATAATTATTCCAGGTTTTTCATAATGATCATAGACTAGACAATCTTAGTCAAGAATAATAGATATCTATATGATAATTTATAAATTTCAAAAAAATATCTCATGACAATGTAATAGTGATAGTTATTATTTTGATTACTCTCAATAAAAGATATTTTTGTTTCTTATGAACCCCCTAAATATAGAACACATTTGTGATCATTTTACATTATCTATATTATACACTCAATCATCCAATTTTTTTAGGATTAAAATATATTTTTAATAATGGATAAATTGAATGTGAATAATTTAAATCCTTCAACTCATTTAAAGAAAAAATATGATCTTTATCTGAGATGATCATACATTAATATATTTTATATTGTACCAATTTCTATATATAATAACTAATAAATAATATGGCACACTAATCCCATTAATATTTTTCAAATGAGAATAAAATATCAATTATTTCATAATAACATAGATTGTATCACATCCATCCAAAGATAAATTAAAACATATTATAATATCCATCAATATTTGCTCTTATATCTATTATGGATCCTCAAAAGAATACAATTGTCTAGTTGTATCCTGATGACCAATGTAAGCCCACTAATAGACTTGGACTAATGGCATGTAATATTCCACTACCATATTTATGTACTTCAAATGAAACAATTATTTAATGAATTGAACACCCTTGAAATTTTATAATGAACCACCCTAAATGAATAAAAAGCTAACAAATTACCACTTATTACATCACTAGTTGAATATATACCCTAAAAAAAATTAAAATAATTTTTACCATCATGTATCCACCCATCATGGAAATCTCAATGAATGATAATATTTCTCTTTGCCTCCACCAAAATATCACCAAGAAAATATTCAACTACTAGGTATAATTTACGATAATGAACAATAATTTGATAAAATAAATATCCACTAATGATATCATCAAAATCATGATAAAAATATGATATCTCCTCCAATTTCCTTCACTCATCCCCATCCTCATGAGATATATCACAATGTCTATTTGTTACCTAAACAACAAAAACCCCATTACCCTTTCCGTAGTATATATGATATTGATGTCATAGTCCAATAAGAACTATATAAGTCTTCACTGATAAAAATTAACATTTTACTGAATGAAGATTTCCCTTAATCACTTATTAATTTTCAAAATAATTTCATTTCCAAGACACATTTGACAACACTACCTTATCATAATTAAAAATTCATGAATTAATTAATGTGAATAAGAAAAAATCTTTCTGCCTTGACTCTTTCGTTATGAAATAAAATGAAAAGTGAACTAATTATCTTTTCCTTGAAAAATATAAAAACATCTATCTTTTTATTTCATATCTGAAATAATTGAAATTTCTTAATAAAATATATCAGTATTTTTATGATCATAATGTTATTGGATATATCTATTAGAAATATTCTATAACATAAATGAATCTTCTTAACTAGAAACAAATTTTTCTATCCTTATAAAAAATAACAACATAAGTCATAAATGGATCAATTGAAACAGACTACTGTTGAACAAAAAGTATAATAAAATAAACCTCAATCATCTAAAATATTAAATAACAAAAAAAATTCATTTAACTAATTTCATTAAAGGATACTTAATATTATACTTACATGTCTATGATTATCATAATCTATCCCGGATTAGAAAAATATATTTTCAATATGCTCCATTTGAAACAATTCTATGAAACCATTGTACTACAAGCACATTATTGAATCCATGGGTATTAAAAAATGAAAACTGATAGTATGTTTTACTGTTTTCAATTCACACTATGTTGATCAATTATTTTTAAATCCAACTGGTCTTAACTGTGTTGGTGGAATCAGGGTTGAAGGTACAATAGTTCTAATCTTTCATCCAAATACATGGTGCTGAGAATCTATAGCAAATGACTTGTTTAAAAAAAATATTCTCTCTGAAACAATAATTTTGTTATGACTCCAAGGAAGAGTTTGAAATTTTTTTGTAATTCATGATAAAATTTATATTCAATGTTTATACAAAAATAGTTCCAGGACCTTATGAAATATAGTTTTATATTTTTGAATTATAGGAGGAGTATTTTCATGTATTAGTAGAGTTTCATGAATGATATGGAATTTTAAGAAATATTTTGAGTTTATTAAAAGACTTATTTTGTATAATTAGTAAGAATATTATCATTATTTTATGAACAAATGTTTTTTAGGAGGTCTCATTGTTCTTATTTGAGGAAATATTTATTCAATTGTAAATATTATTTGAAGAAAGAGTAGTACACAAACAATTGAATAATGAAAAGAATTATTGAGAACTCATTAGTGAGAAGATGTATCTGATAATTTAATTTCATGAGTTTAAAGGTTTTTGTAAAAGATTAATTTTTTTTCAATATTGTGAGTTATTTGAATGTTGATAGTCTATTTGAGGTATAATGTGTCTTCACAATAATGTGTGTTTCACAAAATATACTCAAGTAAATATAGATGATTATGGAAAAATATTGTGATTTGATTTAAGAATCATAATAAATAATACATAATGAATAATATTATCATCATATTATCTGATATGGAAATTATGTTCAACTAGATAAACTAATAAAACAGCACATAATGGAGTGATAAATTTTGAGTTGATAGAAGTTACCTAAAGGAGGAATTATGTTATCCCTAAAATTATTATATGGAATTGAGGTTATCATGAAGTGATTGTGGCTGAAAAACTACAATACACATCATCTAGTGGAGCTTATTGTATTTTTTTATGAATGGAATGATATTGATATATGATCCATCAATTATAACATTGTGTTAAACCATGTAAAACTATTGTTTTGGGTTTCTTATATCTTCACACATGTGTTTGGTTATTTTACAATTCATTTTAATAGATTAATTTATTTTTAATAAATTTGGAGACATTATATGTGTAATTAAAAAATATTACCACCCTGATTCACCTCTCCACTTTCAGTTTTTTTTTGGGACTTTCACACATAAATCCTAAGAATAATGTTGTTTTTATACTAAATCAACAAGTAATCACTGGGAGATAAATATGCCTATTATTGATTATAGAAATGGTATTCATGACATCTTCTATTATACACAGAATTTCTCTTTCTTGTTTATTTTTTATTTTTTTATTTAATTTTGGATAATTATAATTTTCTGAAGTCTTGACCAAGGGGATTATTTAATGAAATTAATCTTTTTTATTGTTCATTGGTTTCTCATGGTTGTGAGTATCTATTATGGAACTGTGTTTGGGGGTATGCCAATGAGAAAATTTCATATGACATGTTTGTAGAATGGTTTGTCAAATTTTGCATCACATATGATATGCCATGTTGGATTGTTTTGGATAGATCATTACATTTCCACGGTTGGTGCAAGGATAGGAAAACTATGTGGCCTAACATTCTAAAAAGATTTATGTTTTATGATTTTGGATTTTTCATTTTGATTTTTTAATTAATTATTCTTTTAAAACACTTAAAATTAAATAATTCATTACTCCCTTACCCCTCCCATGTGAAACCCTAGTTGGATAATCCCCTCGTGTGTGTGAACCTCTTCATAATAGACATTTATCCTCCTATAGTGGCTATTAATTTTCAATTATGATCTCTAAGCGGTAAGAATTATTTTCTTCTTCTCCATTCTTCAACTTCCAATTTCCCCCTTTAATGAACTATAATATCTATTAGTTCGTGAATAATGTTAGGGGCAATTTTAAAATGATTGTTTCTGTTGTTTTGGATTTGGAGGGACTTTATCTTGATTATGAGGAGTCCTCACTATTGAAGGACACATTTTTTAGCTCATAGAAACCTTCTTCGAACATAATTAACTATGATACAGAGGTAGGTTTTTATTTTCCATAAGTTATTTATCACATGAATTTTATTTCATGATACATTAAAGTGATTTTTATTTTAAATTATTTCAATATATATAATCCAATGAGGGGAAATTTTATTCTAAAATAATTTTTTATCCTTGGTATTACATTTCATTCAATTCCAAGCATTTGTGAAAAACCTCATTAACCATTTTAAGAATGATTTTGAGTTTTTATGTGTGGGGGGAACTAGCGTAATGTTATTAAAAACAATTCTTCAATTTATATTTCTTTCCAAAAAATTGATTGGATTTTAATAATTTTAAAACATATGTGATAATATTTTTTTAATTATGAAACTTTTTTTATCAATCTTTGTAGATTTCTAAATCTTATTTTTATATGTTTACTAACGTTGATATTTCCAAATGACATGGTTGATTTCATGATGGTGTGTTATCCCATGTGGATTTTATTTTTTTCACTCTTTTTTGATTTAATTGTATTTTAATGATTTTTAAAAAATAAAATTGTGGATTCCTTTAATTCTGTCAATTTTTTTTGGTAAAATGGGTCCCAATAGATGAATTATAATTTTTTTCTAAATGATCGAATGTCTTAGAATTTCAAGCATTGTTTAAATATATGACCCATTTTTAATTTTTGGAAAAATAAATTTTTAAAAAATTTAAAAATACCACATGAACCATTTTCATTATTTAAAACATATAGAGTCTTGTGATAAAATGAAGGGATGTTTATTTTTATGCATTTAATATACCTCTAATTTTTTTTATTATTAGGATTATTATTTTTTAGGGTGATGGATGTTATGTGTGAGTTATTTTACAAATATTTATCATGATGTATGTGGTTGATTAACTACTCATCTTAGTAATTTACAAATCATGGGAGTATAAAAATATGGTACATTACTTTTGTGAGTAAATACCCTAACTTGAAAGTGAGTTCTCTAAGGAAACACATACATTACACAAAAATATAGTTAATCTCAAAGGAGTGGTCGGTCCTAGTGATATAAAACCATTTTTATATATTCATGTGAATAGGGAATCCCATGGACACCCTATTTTTGGTCATTTATAGATTAAATCTGAAAAAAACAACATCCTTGTTCCTATGGATTCATGCATTCCAGATACATTATCATAGGTAGTTTAGTGTAAATCTCAATGATGTTGTTATGTACAGTAGTTTCGGACTAATTTCCTTACCACCAGTTCATTTCCTTCATTACCAGAGCCTAGGGATGATTCCCATGAAACTAGTATCCTTCTTAGGTGAATTCATGGGATTTATCTTATTCTTCCATTATATTTCATATTTTACATTTATTACGTGAAACATAAGTTATTTTTGTTTTCCCTTTATTGTATGTCTTGAAATAATGATTTCTTCTTGTGTTCTTTCTTCGTTATTTGTATTGTATAATAATGAGTTTGAAATGTGTTCTCTTTTAAGAAAAGATTGAATGTTTTTTCATATATCAAGGGTTTCTGAATTTTGATTTGATTTTTTAGATGTCGTTCATAGTTTTATAAATTCTTAGTATGAAAATGACTATTGGAAAACCATGTCACGGTTTAAGATCTCTTTGGGTTTGAAGTGAGTATATATAAATAATGGTCTTATTAAATGTTTTTAATGTGGGACATTAAAGTGGGCTTTGCTGAAAATGGTTAAGGCTGTGAAATTTTTTTTTAATTTTTTTTCATTTAACTAAATTATTGGAAATGAATTTTTCAAAAAAAAATCATTTGTTATTTATCTCCATTGAAAAATTTATAGAAAATTATTATTTTAATATAGTATTCAAACAATAATTTTTTAGGATGTAATATAAATATGAATTCTTGTTTATGTGGGTTGTTGTGGCTTATTTAGTGCTTATGTTCTCATTCCACTATTATCTCAGTTTTAAGTCCTGGGCTCTCCTTCGAATGTCTCTTTGCGAATTTATTTACCTAGTTATTAAGGGTGATTTATTTATATTTTTCACATTTAGACAGTGTTCCTACTAGATTATTTTGGAAGGAAATGATATTAGTATTATATAATTTCTAAAAATATTCTCTTTATATGATTTATGTTGTCTGATTATCCTTTTTTCATTTTTATAGTTTTAGGTGTTTTGATATTATTGTGGTCGAGGATAAACATTTTGTGGTAATCCTTGCCTTGTGAGAGAGGGATATTGTGGCAGTGAGGGTACTCTATTGTGCTCGATTTATTTACTAATTTCCATATATTTTGTTTTTGGTTCGTTTTATACCATAATTTATTTTCTTCATGAAAATAAAAATTCTTTAAAGATTCTAGTAATATTAATCATATCAAATATACTATGATTATTGGGAAAAAATTTTCCAATGTGTGTTCTTTTGATGATAATGAACTTTTTTACAGCTTAATTTATTTTAGGAATTCTCATCGGGTCAATGGGTTTCTAATTCATTAATATTATGGATGGAATTACTAAACAAGTTCATTACAATTGTTATCATAGGTTTGGTTTCATCTTTTCCATTAGAGAATAAGCTTTTGGAATTTCCTTTACATTTTATGATGATGTTATTTTAGGTATATGGTTGTTAGTAAAAATGATGTAAGTGTGGGGAGAGTGTCACATTATATTACTTTCCCTAAGCCATGAGTTTTCTTAGGATGTTTGTTATTTTAAATGATTTTGGTTTACAGTTTGATATAATTTTTGTATTACATTTGATGCTCATAGAAATGATGTTTTTATCCACAATAGAATGTCTTATGTTTACATTGGGGTCATCTTTTATGCTTTAGGATGGTTAAAAAGGGATATTTGAATATGTGGTTGGTTTTTATGTTCTGTAAAACCATGTGATGACCAAATTAATGATTCTAGAAACATGTTTTGGAACTATACATTATATTATTATCATTGTCCAACAAGTTGAAAACTCAACCCCACTTCTGTAAGTTGGTCAATTTTTTATTCATACCAATTTACCCTTAGTATTTCCAAGTTGTGATTATGGAATGAGATAAGGCTCACTGTATTTCTTGATACATGTTAGAATCTTTATGGATTTTGATTAAGTCTTGTGTTGAGAAATTTCAATATAGTTTGTGAACATGATTTTAAATTTATTATGGAGTGTAAAAAGTATATTTCATGAGAAAAATGGTTTCTAATTTAAAATAGGCCCTCATATATAATTTTTAAAATGCACTTTTATTTATGATGTTTTCAAATTGCTGATTTCATTTGGATAAACAAATTTATGTGTGATTGATTTCTCAAATAAATTTTACATGGTGTTTGGAAGATTGTTTTCCTATTTTATGAGAAAAAATAATATAGAAATTTATTTTTGTGGAATTATTATTCTTTTAGAATTAATGAGTTAATTTTAAAATTTAAATTCATTTAAAAAAATTGAAAAAGTAATGTATATGATTTATTTCAAAATATATATTTTTTATTTTCAAACAAGTGGTTTTTATTTTGAAACGTATTTTGGAAATGATTTATAATTTTCCATTTTATGTTAGTAATAGGGGTATTGTTTTTTAATATCGTTAAATTTTAATAAAAAATTATTTCTAATTTTTTGTGGTCCCATGGATTTTAGAATGGGTTTTTTGTACGACATTTCTTTTTTCAATAAGTCGTGCATTTCATTTTTTACCTCATTTTTTGGGATAGATTGAATTGGTTTGTAGGACCTTCACACATAAGGTCCCATGAATCATGTATTTTTATATTAATGAACCTCCACTATGAGAAAGGTATAACTTTAAAGTTGATTATTAATATTAGGGGTTATTACTCATTTTAATTAACACTACTCATGCTGTGATTAGAGTGGAATGAATGGATTCCTTTTTGGAATGTTGTGATTTTTTTTATCTATGGAATCTCTTCATTAGATGATACATTGGATATTTTTCTATCTTGATGTTTAGACCAATTATCCATGTCTTTACAGATAGATGATTTAGTATCAAGGCTTTTTGGATATTCTTTTATGAGCTCTATTTTGTGATATAAATTTATTTGGACTCAGAGACATTTGGGGTTAGATAGATGAGTGATCATAATCCAGTGTAACTATAAGGAACTGGCCATAAAACATTACTTAATCTTGAATTAAATGAATAATTAACATTGAGGATCTTTTTAGGTTTAGAGGTTTAGAGAATTAGGCCATAACTATTACATCTCAAAAATTACAATGTAGATACTTCTTCTCAGTTTCCATTTTTTTTCATAAAATAAATACTTTTGAAAAAAAGAGTCATGTCTAGTTCCATGTTTTAGATAGCCATACATTCCTTCATCCCATCCTTGACCCTATTCCACCTTATGTCCAGTGAAAAACATTTCAAAAACATGATATGAGAATAAAAATCATAGTTAGGGATACACAAAGAAGGAAACTGTTAGTTTTCAAAAAAAAAAACAAATAAACCATGAATACCTAATCATAAGTAATAATTTTCACCTATATGAATTTGTAAATACACTTCACTGAATAAAATATTATTGCTTACACTTTTGGAACCAAAATATCACCATAAACCCCATATAAAGAACACATATAATATAAAGGTAAATTAGAACATAAACATACTTAAATGGAATAACCATACGGTCAAATTCCACACATGTCACTAAATGGAATATCCAAACGGCCAACTTCTATACCCAATGCATTGGAGGTTATAATGTAATGACCCTTCATGGTTTATCACAACACCACCCATCATTTGGATTATCACGTAACCACCCGTCAAATGTCCAAGTACCATTATAAAATCATAACACATACAAAAAATATTAATGAATGAAAAAAATTCCACATTTCAATCATAAAAAAATCACTTAAATATATTGACATAAAAAATCTATTATCAAAACCATTTTCAATACAAATACACATAATAGATTATATGTTATATATTTTTCCTTTTAAAAAAATTACATCATGTTAAGGAATCCAATGATCATGTAATACTCACGGTGGCAGAAAGGCCATTGTCACCACGTAATTTAATAGAAAAAATCATTTTTGTCATTTAGTAAATCAATTCATATAAAAAGATTCCATTTTAATGAAATGAAAATTCAAAGGTTTTTATACAGCGTATAAATGAATGTCTTGTATTAAAACAAAATATGCCTCAATGAAAGGAGATTGAGACGAAGTCTCTTACCACATGTCTGAGTTGAATCGATCGTTTTTTAATCTAATGAATAATAAACTAAAGTTAATTTATATTTTATTAAGAACATTTATCAAGTTCATTATCTCTTTTATATAACTTATTACCATGTTATGAACATTATTTAATCATTTAAGTTAATAACAGTCTTTTTGTTGATATTTGGCACATGAGTCAAAAATAAACTTCATATAATTACAAGTTTTTAATGCGGTAAAATATCCAATATCTCGAGAATTAAATTCATTATTTATATATAAATATATCATATATATCCATTATAATATGTATTTATAACCATACATAACATTTGAAGGTAAAAAATGAAATGTACCCGTTCATGGAGATGGTAAACCGTACATACGCATGAATGCTACTTTCATTTATATTTCGCATTTAATTAAATGAAAACATTATTATATAGAGGTAAATTATAATTCCAGTATAATATAATATATAATATTATTAAATCCAATCTTTATACATCCCAAATATGACATTAACGATTCAAATCAATTTGAAGGGGTGGTAGTCCGCACTTCCTAAAATGAAATTATCGCGTTTACCCATTATGGAATCCATAAAATAATGCCATAAATGAGAAATATAAAATATTAAGGAAAACATAAACATAATATATATCATATATAAATACAGTGACATCTTAATGTCCACCATGAGAGGGTGTAAGATATAATCGAACAATCATCGTTTCATGAAGCAGTAGTTTGTCGTCCACAGAAACAGTATGTTCTTCACCCATTAGATGGAGGTGTGTGTATGTGTAGCTCAAATAATTCACAAACCAAAATCCTATTATGTTTAAGATACTAGTTTTGTTACAAAATAAAGGAATAAAAAGAGTTTATGGGTTTGGATAAGCAAAATAAAACAAAAGAACATATGGGATGACGTTACCTATAAATCAGGTAACTCCCCTTGGTTTGAACCAAAAGGGTTTCTTGAAGTTATTTCTACCTATAGTAAGCCTTATATGATTTATAGTGGGATATTGGGAGCTAATTTGATAAGAGTTTTGATGATCCAAATAGCTTTAGATGTTTTTGTAATGGGTAGGAAGTGGGGTCTTTTTATAAGAGAGAGGAGGGGCTCTTTTGGAATGCATGAAAATATTATTTTATTATATATTGATTGTCATTTCTAAAGGTCCAAAAATCATTAAATTTGAAGATAAGGTGAAACATGTTCTAAATAAAACTATCCAATAAGAATTTGACAATTGTTGGAAATTTTTTTAAACTTTATCTTCTTATTTATTTAAATTATTCAATAATGACGTAAACAATGCATCATCATTGTGTCATAAATAATTTTATTTATTTGATGTCTAAAATTATTAAAAGAATTACCATGATATAAGAAATATTTTTAGTGGTCTAATGAATATTTATAGTCAAAAATATCAATTATATAACCCAATGTAAAAATTATTTTAGTAAAAAAATACATGATTGTGACATTTTTTATTTTTACTTTAAATAAAATGGTATTAATGTAATTATCTTACCCAATAGGCTCTATGGGGTCCCAAAATTGACCCATGGTTTGACTTTATAGTCCAATACTAATCATATAAGGGTCGTACATGTGTAAATGTAATTTTAAATTATTATAACATTATATTTACCTTAATAACACTAATTACCTTTAATCGCAGTTAATAAAAGTCAAAAGTTACTATTCAACAAATATTAATTTCATCTCATTGAACCACATTTTACTTATTAATGAAAACCATGTATGTCGTATTTTTTAAATTCAATTCACAAAAGTGTTAAAATTTCATTTAAATGAAAAATCAGTTTTTTAACTACCACTTAGTGGTTTCATTATTCATAAAAAATCGATGTTTTTCCAAAAAATACCAAAAATTGATCCTAACCTATATTTGATATTCCAAATTCAAAAATTAGGACTATTTTACTAATTTAAAAACATATAAGTTGTATTAATGAATTGTATAATTAATTCCCGTTGTCAAATCAAATAGCATGTTTTTAAGAATCAATATCTATTAGAAGATTGACCCCTGTTTTTGTCTAATTTCAAAGTGAAATTAATTCCAACGACCACCATTAGATTACATGGTGACAATATATTATAATTAAACATCAAACCAATTAAAAATATAATCTAACCATATAAGTAAATTAGATTAATAATGAGGTTTTGAATTAAATTACAACATTTTTCACTATTCATTTAAAAAAATGATCTTTATCTGAAAAATAAGAAAAACATAGACAAATTAAATTTTCAAGTCCTGATTATAAAGAAGATTTTTATTTGGTCCAATAAGATGTATAAGAGTGATTAAAACTATATTTAAATATGGTTCGTCATCAAAAGGTTATAAATCAGCCTTTTAGTGAATATTAGAGTATTTATGCTTAAAATTAGATTCATTTTAATTTTATGACACTAACATTTATTGGATAAATGTAAAAACATTTAACAAATATATATAAGAATAATTTAGTTAACTGTATTCATTCCTACCAATACAACATCTAGGCATTAACTAGCATTTAAAATAATATTATTATATTGTTTGTGTGCAACGTAAGATTTCAAAGAAATCCATTATAGCATATTAGGTATGCCATCGAACATAGAGACCGCATTAAAGTAAAATAAATATTTAATTAACAAATATTAATAAATATGAAAATTCCTTATTCTTTATTTACCTGGGATGTTACATTCTTCCCCCCTTTTGGGAATTTCATCCTCACAATTTTATTCACCTATAAAATAAATGGGGGTATTTATCCCTCATATAATTTTCATATTCACATGTTGCCTCTCCAAAGAGATGGTTTTTCCACAAAACCATCACCTGATGAATTACCTTATTCAGCAACACTTTCCCTCTATGATCAAGAATCTTGACCGGTTGTTCCTCATAAGAGAGATTATCTTCCAACTAAACTAAGTCGGGGCTCAAAAATTGAGATAGATCTAGTATATAATTTCTCAACATTGAAACATGAAAAACATTGTGTACCTAGAACAAGAATGGAGGTAATTCCACTCTCTATGATATTGATCCAACTTTCTCTAGGATTTCATAGGGTCCATTGAACCACGAACTCAGATTTCATTTCTTTCCAAAACGCATCACACTTTTCCATGGAGAAACTTTGAGAAAAACATGATCATATACCTCAAAAGAAAGATCCTTCCTCCAGTTATCTGTATAAATTTTCTGCCGACTCTGAGCGGTTCTCATGTTCTTCTCAATCAACTGAATTTTTTCTGCCATCTCTTCTACCAATTGTGGTCTCATCTGCTCTCTTTCCCCTACTTCATCAAAAAATCTATAGTTTGACACTGATTACCATATAATGCCTCAAATGGAGCCATCTGTATACTGAAATGAAAACTGTTATTATAATAAAATTCATTCAAAGGATGATGTTTGTCCCAACTTCCATAGTAATCCATCATTCAAGAACGTAACATATCCTCCAAGGTCTGAATTGTTCGTTCCGGATACCCATATAATTGCAGAAGAAAAGTTGTACTAAAATTCAATTCAGTACCCAACGACTTTTGAATGCATTTCCAAATGTTTGATGTAAACCCATGATCACGATCAGATACAATGGAGAGGGGAACTCCATGTAACTTGACTATCACATTAACATACAACCAACAAAGTTGATTTAGATAGAATGTATCTCGAATAGGAAGAAAATGCGCAGATTTAGTAAATTGATCAACAATAACCCAGATTGCATTATTACCTCGAGATGTATTTGGTAATCCGACAACAATGTCTACTGATATATTTTCCCAATTCCACTACGGCTCCAATAAAGACTGAATCATCCCTTTCAGTAACTGCCTCTCTACTTTAACATAATGAAAAGTCAAACATTTCACAGTCAAATCAGTAATATCTCTTTTCATTCCATCCCACCAGTAATACTCTCACAGAACTCATTAAATCTTAATACTGCCAGAATGAACTGAAAATGGGGAACTATGAGCCTCACATAACAACTCATTCTTCAATTGTGAATCACAAGGCATGCATAATCTTTTCCCAGAACTCAAAACACAATCATTATCAATGTTAAATTCCAGCCACATACCCTTCTGAACTAGATTTACCTTTTTCTGCAACTCACTATTTTTCATTTGTGATTGATTAATTATGTCTGATAGAGATGATCTCACTGACACCTAAAACAAAATATAAGAACATATTACACAAACTACTTCTATGCCAATGTTTATGAAATAAAAAAACAAAGTATCTCGTTCCAAATGTATTAAGGTTAATGAAGAATTAATTTTTCATCTCAAAGCATCAACCACTTTATTTTCTTTTCCCAGAAGGTAATGAATTGTAGAATCTTAATCCTAAATTAATTCCATAGATCTCCTATGTCTCATGTTCAATTAATTATGAGTGAATATATACTTTAAACATTTGTGATTGGAATATATATTTCACACTTTACTCCATAAAAATGATGCCTCCAAATTTTTAAAGAAAAAACAACAGTAGGTAATTCCAAATCATGTGCAAGGTAATTTAACTCATGAGTTTTCAACTGATGTGAAGCATAAGCAATTACCTGATCATTTTGCATAAGGACAAAACCAAGTCTTTCAAAGAAGCATCATTATAGATAACATACTCACAATTTCTGGAAGGTAGTGCCAAAACTGGAGCATTCAACAATCTTCTTTTCTATTCCTGAAAAAAATCATCACATTCTTTTGTCCAAATGAACTTAACACATTTTTGAGTTAACCTAGTCATTGGACTAGATAACCGTGAAAAATTTTCAAAAAAAACCTCTGGTAATAACCTTCCAAACCAAGGAAACTATGGATCTCAGTTATATTGGTGGGTCTTGGCCATTCTTAAACAACTTCTATTTTAGCAGGATCAATAGTTATGCCATTTTTGAAACAATGTGACCATGGAAAGAAATTTGTTGTAACCAAAACTCACACTTACTAAATTTTCCATATAGTTTCTTTTCTTTTTAGGTATGCAAGATAACCCTTAAATGACTTTCATGTTCCAATTTACATTTGTAATAAACCAAAATATCATCAATGAACACAACCACAATCTTATCCAAAAACTCATGAAAAATTCTATTCATTAGATCCATGAATACAGCAGGTGCATTGGATAACCCAAAAGTCATAACTACAAATTCATAATGGATATATCTAGTATGAAACACGTTCTTCAGAACATCTTCTTCTTTTACTTTCAACTGATGGTGCACCCACCTCAAGTCAATCTTCGAAAAATACTGAGATCCCTGCAGCTGATCAAAAAATTCATCGATGTGAAGCATAGAATACATGGTCTTAACTGTTATGTTATTCAATGCTCTATAATCAATGAAAAGTCCCATTAAACCATCTTTCTTATTAACAAACAAGACAGGAGCACCCCATGGGGATGTTCTAGGTCGAATAGAACCTTTATCTAATAAATCCTACAATTTCATCTTTAACTCTAAAAGTTCAACTTGAGCCATTCGATAAGGGGGTTTTGAAATTGGCTTAGAATCAGGAACTAAGTCAATAAAAAATTCAACTTCCCGATCATGTACAATACCAGAAAAAAAATCATAAAAAACATAAAGATACTCATTTACCACTGCCACATCATTAATCTGAACAGTTCCTTTGTTTTAAATAATATGTGCAAGGTAACATTCATTCCCATCATTTATTAGTTTCTCAGCTTCTTGATATGTTATGAAATTAAATGGTTCATTGCTGTACCAAAACTGAAAATCTTTCTGAAAAGAAACCTCTTTAGCTCTACAGTCAATCTGAGAATGATAAACAAAAAGCCAATCCACGCCCAAAATAACATCAAACTCTTCTAAAGTCAAAACAATAAGGTTTTCTGGTTGATTCTTTCCACACACAAGGATAGGAAGGTTCTTATAATTTCTTTTTGTCTCAATATTTCCCTCTAGTGTTTTTTACATAAGTTTTGGATTCATATATTGATATGGAATTTCTAGTTTACTAGAAATATTTCAGAAATGAGATAATGTGTATACCCTAAATCAAACAACACATTGGCATAATCTGAACAAACAAACAGCATTCCTCAAACTCTGTCATTCGATACCCCAACATATGTTGAAGTAGTTACAAAGGATTCCACCACCCCTTTTTGCTTGTAGTCTGGATGCTTTCCCTCATTTGAGCTCTTCGTTAGACACTTATTTTCAGAAGGACCCATTTAATTACACTACAACATATTACTGCTGGCTTTTCATTGCCTGCTTGAACATCTTCTTTACAGTTTTGAGCAATATGAAAAGACATACCACACAGAAAGCACGTTCCATAATTAGATAAATATTCTCCAGGATTCATTTTACCACACTTCTCAGAGGATCGATATTTGGTTTTCTTACCTCTCGGCTTCTTTGATAAATTCATTCCCTTTTCCTAACACAAGGACCTCTTATTATATTGTTTTTCAAAGAACACCTGATCATCGGAAAACTCCATTTCCACATTCTTCGCATATAAAACATATTTTTCATAACTTTTGAACTTGCGAGATGCTAAAGACCTTCGATACTTTGGCTTTAACCTTGATTAAAAACGTTTGATTTTACTATCATGGTCTCGTATGAAATTTGGAGCATACCTTGCCCGTCGAGTGAACTTTTCTTCATAAGCACCCACTGAGTCATCCTCCTGCCTCAATTCTAGGAATTGTTTTTCCATCCTAAGACAAACCACCTGATGAAAATATTTCTCAAGAAACATACCTTTGAATTTATCCCAGTCAAGATCATCAATATCCTCACTATACTTGATATTTTTGTCCATCGACCACCATTGATCAGCTTCACCTTCTAAATGGTAAACAATGAGACTAACCGTTGGATGTTCTGAACACCCCATGACATCAAAAAGCTTATATAATGCTTTAATTCAGCCTTCTTCTAGCACAGGTTCAGATGATCCTTTGAATGATGGGGGATGTTTCCTCATAAAATGCTCCACTACTGACATGTTCCTCTGTGGTTGATTTGGATGATCTCGTGTATGGATTCCACCACCATTTATAGCCTGAGTCAACTGTTCCATAACTGTAACAAACTGTTCACTTCTGATTCTGACTGTCTTAGGTTGCTGATTTGGAAGGTTGTTTTCCTTCAGATGTCGTCCCAAAATACCTGTCATGTTTCCTCTACGGAAAACCATTCTGAACACAGAAATATCTTAGGTGAAGCAACCTAGTAATCCTTAAATGCTATATCATTTCAATTATACATTAAATTAATTTATGTACATGAATGTATCAATATTCTAATCACTAAAGTTGTCTAAAATGATCTCCGAAAACAACTATATGGACTCATCCTTAAAACATTACTTAATCATGAATTAAATGAATAATACACATTGAGGGTCTTTTTAGGTTTAGATTTTTAGAGAATTATGCCATAACTATTACATCTCAAAAGTTACAAAGTAGGCACTTCAACTCAGATTCAATATTTTTCATAAAATAAAAACATTTGGAAAAAAGAGTCACTTCCAGTTCTATGTTTTAGATAGCCTAACTTTCCTTGATCCCATCCTTGACCCTATTCCACTTTATGTCTTATGAAAAAAAATTCAAAAACATGGGATGAGCATAAAAATCTCAATAAGGAATACACAATGAAGGAAACTGTTAGTTTTTCAAAACAACAAGTAAACCATGAATACCTAATCATAAGTAATACTTTTCACCTATATAAAGTTGTAAATACTCTTCATTGAATAAAATATAATTTATTACCCTTTTGTAACAAAAAGATCACCATAAAACCGATATAAAGAACACAAAACATATAAAGGTAACTTGGAACAGAAACATACTTAATTGGAATAACCATATGGTTGAATTCCACACATGTAACTAAATGGAATAACCATACAGCTGACTTCCATTTCCAATTAATTGGAGGATATAATGTAACCACTCGTACTGGTATATCATGACACCACCTGTCATTTGGTTTATCATGTAACCACCATCAAATTTCCAAATACCATTATAAAATCATTACACATACATAAAAAATAAAGTAAAGAATACATTTCCACATATTAATCACAATATATCACATAAATATATTGAGGTAAAATATCCATTATCAAAACCATTTTCAATACCAAAATACATAATAGTGTATATGGCATTTATTTTTCTTTTAAAAACATTATGGCTTGTTAACTAAGCCAAAGATCATGTAATACTAGAGGTGGGAGAAATGTCATTCTCACCTCGTACATTAAAAGAAACATTCTTTTTCATCGCTTAGTAAAATGACTCAAAGAAAAATATTACATTTGAATGAAATAAAAATTCAAAGGTGTTCATACAACGTATAAAATAAAGACTTGTATTAAAACAAAATACACCTCAATGAAAAGAGATTGAGATGAAGTCCCATACCTCATGTCTAACTTGACTAGATCGTTATTTAATCTCTAGAATAATAAACTAATGTTAATTTATACTTTATTAAGAAACATTTTCTTGTTAATTATCTATTTTATATCACTTATTACCATGTTACGAACATTATTTAATCATTTAAGTTAATAACGGTCGATTTGTCGATATTTGGTACTTGAGTCAAAAATAAGCTTCATAATATTACAAGTTGTTCATGTGGTAAAATATCCATTATCTCCAGAATGATATTCTTGATGTAGATATCATATATATCATATATATCCAGTATAATATGTATTTATAACATAACATAACATATAATGGTAAGAAATGAAATGCACTTTTCATGGAGAAGGTAAACCGTACGTATACATGAACACTAGTTTCATTTATATTTTGAATTTAATGGAATGAAAAATTTATGATATAGAGTTACATTAGAATTACAGTATAATATTATATATAATATTTTTAACTCCATCCTTTATACATCTCACATATGGCATTAACGATTCAAATCACTTTGAGGGGGCGGTAGTCCGCACTTCCTAAAATGAAATTATTGTGTTTACCCATTATATAAACCATAAAGGTATGCCATTAATGGGAAATATAGAAGAATAAGGAAAACCTGAACATAATATATATCATATCTAAATATAGTGACATCTTAATGGCCACCATGAGAGGTTGTAATAGATAATTGAACAATCATTGTTTTGTGAGGCAGTAGTTCAGCGTCCATAGAAACATTATGTTTTCAACCATTAGATGGAGGTGTGTGTAACTGTAGCTCGAATCCTTATCATAAATAAATCCAATTATATATAAGATACTGGTTTTGTTACAAAATAATGGAAGAAAAAGAGTTTAGGGGGTTGGATAAGCAAAATAACACAAAAGAACATAAGAGAAGACGTTACCTTTAATTCGGGTAACTCCCTTTGGTTTGAACCAAAAGGGTTTCTTGAAGTGTTTTCTGCCTAAGGTAAGTTGTCTATGATGAAGAGAGGGATATTGGGAGCTTATTTGAGTAGATTTTCTATGATCCAATGAGATTTATATGTTTGTGAAATTGGTAGGAAGTGGGGACTTTTTATAAGGGAGAGGAGGGGCTCTTTTGTAAAGCTTGAAAATATTATTTTTGTATATAATTATTTTCATTTTCTAAAGGTCCATAAATCATTAAAGTAGACAATAAGGTGGCCCATGTTCAAAATAAAATCATACAATAATAATTGGACAGGTGTTGGATATTTTTTTAAACTTTATCTTCTTATTTATTTAAATTATTCAATAATGACGTAAACACTGCATTATCATTGTGTCATAAATAATATTATCTATTTGATTTCTAAAAATTATAAAAAATTACCATGATGTACGAAATATTTTTATCCTTCTAATGAATATTTATTGTAAAATATATCAATTTTTTAACCCCATGTAAATTTTTTTTTAGTAAAACAACACATGTTTGTGACATTTTTTACTTTAAATAAAATTGTATTAATGTCATTATCTTACCCATGTGGCACTATGGGGTCCCAAAATTGACCCATGTTTCTTCATGGTCATCCAAGTCTCATCAAATAAGGGTAGGAAACGTGTAAAGGTAATTTCATATTATTATAACATTATTTTTACCTTAAATTACACTAATTTCCTCTAATCGAGGTTAATAAAAATCAAAAGCTATTATTCACAAAAAATTAGATTCATCCCATTGAACCACATTTTACTTACTAATGAAAACCATGTATATTTTATTTTTTAAATTCAATTCAAAAATTTGGTAAAATTTTATTTAAACAAAAAATTAGTTTTTTTAACTACCACATAGTGGTTTCACTATTCATCAGAAATGGAAGTTTCTCAGAAAAATACCAAAACATCACACTCATATATATTTGATATTCCAAATTCAAAAATTATGTATATTTTACAAAATTAAAACATATAAGTTTCATTAATTAATTGTATAATTAATTCCCATTTTTAGAACAAATACTGTGTTTTTAAGAAACAATATCTATCAAAAGATTGACACTTCTTTATGTCCAATTTCAAAGTGAGATTAATTACAATGAACACCATTGTATTAAATGATTAAAATTATTCTAATTACACTTTAATCCAATTAAAAAGATAATCTAACCATATATATAAATTAGATTGAAAATGAGGTTTTTAATTAAAGTACAACATTTTTCACTATTCATTTTAAAAAATTAACTTTATCGGAAAAATAACGAAAACATACAAAAAGTAAATTTTGATGTCCTGATTCTAAAGAAGAATTTTATTTTTTCCAATAGAATGTATATGAGTGACCAAAACTATATTTATATAGTGTCCACCATCAAAAGGTGATAAATCGACCTTTTAGTGAATATTATAGTATTTATGCTTAAAATTAGATTAATTCTCATTTTGGGCCTCTAATATTTATTAGATAAATGTAAATATATTTATAAAATATATATAATCATATTTTAGTTATTTCTATTCATTCCCACCAATACAAAGTCTACACATTAACTACCATTTTAAATAATATTATTATGTTACTATTGTGCAATGCAAGATTTCAATGAAATCTGTTGTTGTGTATCGAGTACGCCATCGAACATAGCAACACCATTAAAGTAAAAATAATATTTAATTCACAAATATTAATAAATATGAAAATATCTTATTCATTATTTAATTGTGATGTTACAGTAACCTTCAAATTCATGGTCATTTAATTTATGTATAATAGTGAATTTTGGGAATTAGGATTGTGAAATTTATAGTAGTTTTGGGATGATGATAAATTTCTCTGGAGTTTATTTTGTTTCCCATTGGTGTAAATTTACACATTATAGAATTTCATCATTTGTCATTACCTGATGATTGTTTTTGACCTTTTCTTGTGTGATCTATTGGTTCCTTGGTCTACTTTCATGGGACATATGTATGAAATTTGGTGTGTTATTGGATACATAGGATGTATTTTTTCTTTCAATTGGGATTTTGGGATACCATTGGGATATCATTTCTATTAGGGTTACCATGAGATGGTGTTCTTTATAGTTAGATTGAAAAATCCTCATACGATAATTCTTACCCATTTTATAAGGCCTTTTCATTTCATATTAAGGAATATATCCCATTTTTTCAGAACTTACCGGAGATTTCATGATTTTGAGATATAGTTTGGTAACCTTTAGGTTACTCATTTATTAATTTTTCCCCTATGGTTTGGAACTAGATGATTTTGGTTGGATTTAGCATGTGAAGTAATCCAATTATCGTTGAATATTTTAGGATGGAGGTTTATTAGTGATATTATCATCATATTTAGTAATATTTTGATGGATGCCACCCAATTTTGTATTTTCTTATAAATTATGGGGATACTATTCTTGGTCTCCATTTCATTAGAGTTTCACTATCAGTTTTTTAGACCAATTTTTTTAAAATTGGTGAGGATGAGTTGTTATTTGATTATTTCTCATTTTTTTTATAAAAATCCATTTACTATTCCACTATACATAGACATGAAGGTTAGTAGTTTTAAAAGGTGACATGATATTGATTATATGACACCCACTTTTTTTTCTTTGTTTCTTTTCTATTATATTAATTTAATTTTGTCTAACCATGCAGTCTATAAGAATTGTTTATGTTTTTTTATTGCTTATTTTTGTTTTTTAATAATTTTATTGATTTATTGAAAATTAAAATATATTTCAATCTGTCACCCCTCTCCCATGAGAGAGAATCCAACTATGAATCCATCCTCCCATGTGACCCCCCTAGGAGATGATGATCACTTTTGCACATCCTTTAACTAGATCAACTTCCTCTTCTAGTTCTAATGGATTTTAAATTGACATTTTCATTAGATAATCCCTCATTATTCCCTCCTATTTTCTCCCTTTGTTATTCCCCATTTTTTAGACCCTAATTGATGTCATATAGCGGCTAGGGATATGGGTGGTTTTAATCTTTTTGATTATTTTTTGGGATAGTATCTTTCACATTGGGTAATTTTCTATAAAAGGAGACCTGTTTTGGATCACCGTTAATCACTTCTGGATCAACATCCTCTAATCCAAGATATTTTATTCTTTTTAATTGGAATCTATTACATTTCATTAATTTATAGATGATTGATATTGATTTTCCCTTAAAATTAGGATTATGAATATCATCTGTGTGGGTAGATTTTGTTTTTAAGTAATTTTAGAGCATGAAATTAGATGTAAATAAATGCCAACAGTTTTTAGAAATATTATTTTTGATTTTAAATAATAATTTTGGGTTTTAATGTTTAAATTTTAACTATATTAATGTTTTTCAGAAGTTTTATTCATTTAAATAGGATTTTAAACCATGTTGTTGAGGTTTTTTTTTCAAAAAAAGATATTATAACATTATCATTATTGATGAATCCTATATTATAAAATCATAAGTGATTTGAAAATTATTTTTTATTAAATCTTTTTAGATTTCAAAATGTGATGGTTATTTACAAAAGTGTTCATTATCCCATAGGGATTTTTATTTGAATCGAATTATGATTTTTATTGTTTTTAAATGGATATTTAAAAATTAAATTTTGGATTTTTTTTGAGTTTAAAAAGTATTTGGGTATCATATTTCTTATGGTTGGATTGAGAAGGCTTTTCAATATCATGGAATTTATTTGAATTTTAAGATAATTTTAATGAAATGGTTTGTTGGGTATTTTATGAAAAATTGTTTTTTATAATATGTGTACACCCCATTAGAGATCATTTTATCCACGGGGGTCTATGATTGATTGTGATCCCCCCAGGGGATGATAATTTTGATTCATTTTATATAAATCTTGTATTTCATAGAATTGGGGATCTTTCTTAGTGGATTTTTAGGTTGTGAGGTGTGAGATATTTTTAAATATTTATATGTGATTCTTGTGTTTTGTTGATTACAAACATCCTTACAAGACCTATCATGGGATAATGATAGGTTTGACATAAATATAAAACATAGCGACATACCCCAAAATTAGTTCTCATTTTCCAAATAATATTTAGTATATTATCAATGTTCTTTCATTATACCACAAGAGAAATTCTAAAAACTAGCTAATCATCCCAGCCTATATCACATGGTCTATTTGATTTTTTTAATTTCAAACCATAAAAATGCAATAATATCAACATTAGACTTTTATATCCACCTATAAGAAAAAAATATATTTGAAACTACTATGTCAGGACCAAATTCCGTGATAACACATCATGTTTTGTTAAAAATGTTTACAGTGACCCCTAACTGATGCCTCTATTATTAATGAGTTAAGAATATATAATTAATTTATAAAAAAAATGTTATATGCGAGGAATTAACTTCTTTAGTCCTTATAATTATATGAAAACAATCATTTAATATAATATTCAATGATTAAACAAGCCTAAATCCCTAAATGATAAAAATTTCATGTAATTTCATATGAGAAATCGAGTAATATTTCAGAAAATCAATACTAAATAAATTACACCAAAACAATTTAAGGAATCCTATGAAACTGAACAATCACCATGATATATCATGTAATCTATAAGATTATCTATGACATAAACCCAATAATATATTAATATTTCATACAGACGAAGGATAGCTTTTCTAAATAAAAATTAATAGATGCCTCTTCATAAACAATCATGTAAACATTGAAGAAGAGTATTTAAACGAAAGGTAATAAAAAAATATGGATTTGAGTCCCATCTCATTTTAACTATATAACAATATTAGAAAAGGACCAATAAACTAATACATAATATATACATATAATTTTGAAAATATAATAATGTAGGCACCCCACACGCACTTCCAAAATATCTAGTTGTCCCCACACAACTACTACGCCTACAAAATTACAACATTATTTCAAGAAGAAATAGCGACATAAGAGGAATTTTCCTCCTGATGTATCGTCTAAATCATTAATATAGGGATTCACCAAGCACCCTAAACCTCATATATGAATTGGAAATATTACCCAAATTTTTTATAATGCATAATAAAAAAAATGAAAATTCAAATAATACAACACATAACCCCATCCAAGAATCTTTATCGTATTAATACACATCTATAACTATCTCATTACATGTGTGAAAACTATAATAAAACTAAAACATAAAACATTGACAATAAAATTTTAATAAATCAATCAAAAAATATAGATAATTAAATAAAATCTATTTCATTATTTTATTATAATATAATTAATTCAAATTTATTACCTTACAATATTTTACTATCATATAAAAAACATAGAAATTCATGTTAAACAAAAAATTCTAACATATTTAGAATCATTAATAATAATTTCAGTGTATGTAAAATCAAACATAGTTAATGTATCCTCATCCCCATTAATCTTTATATTTATGCATTATTTCATTTCATGTCCATATCCAAAGAAAATTTTACATTTATGATCTAATTACATCAACCTGAACACAAGAAAAAATTATTAAAAATATAATATCAAAGCATTTATCTTTCCCAAAACCACATATCATTTTAAATAATTCTAAAAAAACAAGTCAAAAAATAAACAAATTCATATTAATAATTAAAATTTCCTTGTAATTTATTTGAGTACAAATTTATATATATAAACCATTACTCATCCTAGCATCTAAAATTTATCTTTTCATCTAAAAAATTTAATTTATTCATATTAAAATATATTAATTCACCTTTATGAAATATATTCTCATATAAATATACACATATTTAAATAATTATGTATTGACACAAATAATGATAATATATAATTATATCACATTTATCACATGAATTTATATATCCCTCATAATGTATGTTTTTTATATAATTTTTACATTGAAAGAATCCATTATAATTTGAATAAAACATGGTAATACCTTTAATAAAAGAAATAATAATGAGATAATATTTATTATCATCTATCAGAAACATAATATAGATAAAAAGACACCATTTAGAGATTAATTAAATTGTAAGAAAATTAATACTGTGTTTTTGGTTTTGTTTTTTAATAATGATAGATGAAATTTATCAAACTCATAGGGGGAGAACTAATTTTTGGAAGAATGTTGAAGAATGTTTACTGGATGTTTGGTTGGAAGATCATAATAACATCATGTCTGGAAATTTTATACTTTTGTGCATACAAATGTTTTTTATAATGGATAAAATATTTGAAATTTTCCTTTTATTTTATATGTAGGATTAAAAAAATTAGGAGATGTATTTCAAAATTCCATGGTGGAGTGTGTCGTTACATATCATGTTTTTAGAGTCTTGATTAGAAATGGATTACATTAGGAAAATGAGAAAAGATAAATTATTGTTCCAAAATATTGTTGGTTGTTCTTGGTTTTACTAATTTTATATATTTTTTGTGTATGTAATTTGAAAAAACACATATAAGGAAGAAAATATAAAAAAATGATTTTTAGGTTTTCATGATCTAAAATAGAATGGTGAAATGTTTTTTGTCATCCTTTAATTTATGTTAGGTATTATATCTAGAGAGTTAACATTGAGTAAACAGTCTAATAGTGTTAAATAGATACACAATGGTGTATTTCAGATAAGCATTTACAGTGGATTGAAAAAAACCATTTTTCCTTCATATTTTAGAATTCACATCCATCCTTTATGAATTCAATGTGTTAAAAAAATAAATACATCATGGTTTATATTATTTAACACAATTTTGATAAGAATATATCTGAATAATATATTCATTTTTCAATCTAAAATTATAGAGACATGGGATTTAATATGATATATATGGAATTTATTTTTTATGAAATGGATATGAAATTTTCCCATTTTTAGAATGAATAAATAATATTCATTTAAAAGAATCATTGATATTATCTTTTGATTTTGATAAATGAGTTCTCAATATAGATAAGATGAGAGAAGGAATGATAGATATAACTATATATTCTGTTAAAGGTTTTTTGGATTCCACTAATTCATTAATACAAAACAACAAGAGGATATCATAAATTAAGGACGAATATATAGTGTTGTTTGGCACAAACTAAGGAGTGATATTCATATAGTATAATTGGAGTAATTATTTTTAGACAATAGTTGGTATCTTATCATTCAAAATTGTTTTTTTCTTATTACATATTTGACTATATGAATATAGTTAATAATGGTATGATGATTCCACACACTTGGCATGGAGGAAAACAAAGTAAATAACTTCTTTGATTCAGAAAGAAACATAGTAGGCACTATAAATGTTTTATCTATAACATGATCCATACCCCAATATTGAATTTTTTCAATTTTTAGGAGACCCTTTTGATTAAACTCTTTATTCCTCAAAAATTGACGTTGAAGGATAATAATTAAGAAATGATAGATAGAGAGACAGAAAGAGTATATTTTTTATCTAGATGGTCCACATAATTGAGACGTGAGTTCTTATTAAGATTGAGAGTACTATATTCCTATAATGACATGTGTCTGTGAACAATAAGTTATTGTGAGTAAAAAATATATTGAACCCATAATTTTCATTTTTGAAATTTTTGTCTTTCTAATATATATAAGGAATAATATATATTATACATCATACAAAAGACAAACATTAATTTATTACATCTACATTAGACATTTTATATGAAGTAAAAATATACTCTATATAATAAAAAATTTGTTCAATATGTCAATCAACATATTTAAATAACATAAAATAAAACATTATATGCTTGTACGTCGTTGTCCTTTAAAATTAAAACATATCTGAACTACAATTTAAAAATAAAAAAATTAGAAACTAGATAGAAATTAAAAAATAAATATAAATTTATAGAAAATTGTGTTAATGAATAATGATGGATGTGCGATGTATTTATAGGATGTTTAGTGATTAATTAACAATTATAATTATATATGATCATGAAGAAAAATAATTTACCATCGAAATGGTAATTAGAACATTGAAAATTGGAAAAATCCATGAATAATAAAATGATAATGAGTAAAATAAAAAATTTATAAATAACAATATTCTTAAAAATTATTAGTAAAATTATAATAATTAAAATAAAAATATGTTTTCATATTAATAATGCATTTCTTAACATATTTATTAAAATATTCATTCTTAAATAATGATTTATTTATATGATTTTGAAAAAGATTTCAAATTGAAATATATTTAATATTTATTTATAAATCATGTAATAATGATTCAATAATAATAATAAAAATAATTTCATTAGTCATTAAAAATGAAATAAAATTTAATCTACATAAAAATAGTTTTCCATGTAAAATATTTTTATTTTAAAAAATTATAATTTTTATATTTTTTTTGAAAAAAGGAACTCATTTTTGGAATCTTCATTTCAATATTAAATTGAATATGATTTTATTTATTTTTATAAAAATTATATTTGTGGGGGAAAAATTAAAAATTTGTGTTTTCATGAATACCATATGATTGAAGACGTATTCATGATGAAATTATGAATAAAAATTTAATAAAATAATTTACATGTATAAAATTTATTTAAAGAGTAAAATAATGAAATACGAAAATAATATTTTAATTTATTAATAATTTTTAAAATTTTATAAACTACATTTTATTTTCTTCTAATAAAAACATATTTTGATTCATTACATTAATTTATTTATTTCTTAGACTCCATTCAATATTTTATTTGTTTTAATGTTATTAAAAATTATATTTATGTCATCAAATAATAAATATCATATGAATTGGCATTATTCAATGTTTTTCAATGAAATTGTAAAATAATGAATACATTATTCTAAAATACATGTCCCCATCGATATATAAACACCCCATACTACATTCATTCTCATCACATATTAAATTTAATAAATTTCCAAATATCATACCAATTGAATCGATACAGTCCCCTTTATATTTTCATAATCACCAAATGTGCTCTAAAATCTCTCCCACGGAATCATTGGTCCTAATTAAATAGAGGTTACTCAACTATTGAGGTAAAAGTTTCAAGATTCTTGTTTCCATTTCAATTCTCCCTCAACCCATTGTATTACATGAGTTAACAAATTTATTTAAATTTTAAAATTTTATTTTAATGTAATTCAATGATTATATAAGTCTCTAAGATAAACAAGTTTACGTCCTCTATTTAATAATCTCTTAAAAACATTATTTTATCCATTGTAGTTTTATACTACATTTGTGAAAAATGGCCATTTATTTTCAATTATTCCTCTTATGTATATACATTAGATTCTATTTCATTATTCAATATAATAAATTAATAAAATAAAACCATTTCAATTATAATTTAATTATTAATTAGTGATTGTAATAATAAAATTATATGTAAATAAGTATTGCCATTATTAACTGTATGAAAAATGATTACAAAAAAATTATTTTAATTGTAACCATTTATTAATATTTCAAACTCCATCAATTATTTCATATAATTTACCACATTACTTGAAAAATAATGAGATTATGGAACCATTGGTTAGTAAATTTATACCATTTCCGAAATATTTAATATATCTAAGAACCATGAATCGAAAAATATCATAATGTTCGATGTGGAAGTTAAAATTTTAATAAATGAATAAAAAATTATAAAAATATATTGAATGATAATAAATTAATATGAAAATTGTTTAAAAGTAATAAAATAATGAATATAATATTTCTGTATCATATTTTAGTGGAGTACATGAACCATCTCAATACGTAATGTTAGGGTTCATCTCTCCGTCATTCATGCTCTTATTCATTTTGAAATATATTTTCAATGCCAATTACTTTCTTTATATCATCATCATTCTAAAATTTTAATAGTTTTTATTTAAATTTATTTTCTTTATTCTTATTTTTTATACTAATATTCATGCCATTATGTTTCCCATTGTGTTATTTCCATATGTCAGACCATAAGAAGATTTTAAAATAAGATTTTCGTGTTTCCCACTTTTCCCTAGATTTTCATAATATTGTTTCACAGAAAACTATTATATCTCTATGATATTAAAACAAATCCTTCCTAATTATAAAATATTCACATTTTTATATTATTTTTTATTTATGATGTTACTTAATTATTTTTGATGGGTTTATTTTTTGTTTTTCACTTCTTTATGTTTTCTTTTATTGTCGATCACATGTTAATATTGAGTTTTATTGAATGTAATTATATATAAATTATATTAAGAATTTGAGAGATTTATTAAAAAAAGAAGAATTAAAAATCACCAAAAAAGATTTATAAATACAATTTTATCTATTAATGCGTAACAGATAGAAACAACCAATGAAACTAAAATGTAAATGTACCATATATCGTATTCAAAAATAAAGACCTTAAAAATAACAAGTATAGTACGAAAGAAAAATAATTCAAGAAAAATTATTTATATATTGAAAAAACAATATATAATGAAGTATAATTACTTAAATTATTAGAATAAATGAATTTAAGTGTGGTTAGACTAAATATGGATGTTGTATGTATGTTTCATATTAAAAACATTAGTGACATTGGAGTTATCAATTTACACTTATAATTATTTTATATTAAGAGTAAAGATGATAGTTAATTAGTTCAATGTGAGAAAACAAAATACTTGACTAGTGAGAACATCCATAATGATGGACGTTTATTCGAGGTTTGCAAGGAGGAAGACTTGTCAGGGTTTTACATAGATAACGCTCATGTAGAACATCAAAAATTGATGTGGAATGATTTTTGGGATAAGATCATGTTAATATAAATTCCTATCAGATCAATATTAAACAACCCCAACCAATAAATTACCACAATTTCACTCCTTAAACATATTGATTATGTTTTTGTAATAAGGGTTAATATATTTAGTTGTTATGTAGTATTAATGAGTAATTAATTTTAGTTATGCAATAATATTTACTCTAACAACACATATTTTATTAAATATATAATATTTATTTAAAAGATAAAATGTATATATATTGTAGCACCCAAACATTTAATGAAATGTTTCTCTTAAATACATTGGAGTCATAGCCTATATTTTACAAAGCACTAATTAAATTTGAAACAACACTTCGTTATTTAGGTGATAATCATAGCCATTTCATTGAACGTAAGTCTTCCCCTTCTGTGTTTTGAATTTTAAAAATCAAACATACACGGTTGTTTTATGGATGATATTTATTGTCTAATAGAAATAAATCAATTTTTTAGTAAATATTAACATACCCTAATGAATAGTAACTAAACCTTATGAATAGTAACCTAACCTTATGAATAGTAATATGGCTTTTATAAATATTATTCACACCCATTAATGTATAACTAAATTTAGACACCACAAAATGAATTTGAATAATTTAATTGTTTATATTTTTCAATTAAAAAATGAATTTAAATAAATATTAATATAATAATATTAATGAAATTATTTTTGAAAAATGGAAGTCAATTTTTGGATTCAACACATCGAAAAATGGTTAGTTTGACTTTTTGGGATTTTTCTGAAATACTTGAATTTTTTATTAATAGTAACATGCGATAATTTACGACAAGTGATAAATATGGGTTTCACTGAGTCATTGATGATGATCTTTTGATGTAAGCCCAATTGGTTCAAAGTTACATGAAATTATTGATATTCTTGGTCATGTAATACTTACTATTCCTTGTCTTGTGAAGAAAAAATAAATTAATGATTATAATATTAAGAAAACACCTCTTCCCTACACTATATAAACAACCCATCACCCCCTCTTCTTCCCATACCACTAAAGCTTTAGGCCTTTCCTAAAATATGCCAAATATTCTATCCAAGCCCTATCCCCATGTCAAAGACCTGGTTGTCTCACCAAAAGTGCAAAAACAAAGGCCTTAAAGAGATTCTCAAGGAGGAGTACTCAATAGGTGAACCTATCTTGTCTTTTCTTTCAATTTCATTTACAAAGTTCCATTATTTTATTCACCATTATCACCTCCCCCATCCAAATGCCATGATAATTCCAGTAACTTAAATGTACTAGATTTTTTGTGTGAAAAAGGAAAATTTCATTATAATCTCTCTTTTTCCCCTCCTATTATACTATAAATGCAAACATAGTCAAAGATGTGTTAAATTATCACACTCATGGAAGACAGATTTTCTATTCACATTAATATCATCAAGAATGGTCATGAAACCTTTTAGAAGGTTGAACCAGATCATAATATATGTATTTAATCATCTTTATTGTTTTTTAATCCTTCCAAACTCATAAAATCGAATAATTATACCAAACAAGTTCATTCTGTAGAAAACCGCCAAGCCAAATCCGAGGGTTTACCATTAAGTCATCGAATGATTCATCCTCATATTATATAACCAAAATCATTTTAAAATAATTTATATATATATAATTTTATTAATTAGATATATTAATAAATCTGGGTGTTTAACCACATTTCAGATGAACTTCCATTCATGAATACAAGTAAAGGTATCATGAAACCAAGTAAGAACATGCTTCCAAAACAATAAAATTGAATCTCTTGAACCCATAAATTAATCCATTAATGAACTTATTAAGGTTATACTATATAAATTACATTTATAAGAGGTTATTTAATTATTAATTAACAAATCTAAATTTCATTATTCAGGTCGATAAGAATAAATAAGAACTCCTTCGAGCGTAAGGTAAGGGATCCTTTCTATAACTTTTTTTCAAGAATCTCCCCTAAGTTGTGATATTTTATTTTTAATACCTAATGATGGGATATGTTTTAGGACCTCCCCCATAATTCAATTATATTATATAAATAATGGGATATCTCTTTACCTCTCATTAAGCCCTAGTAAGAACACATGTTACCGTGCTGAAATGTTTATAATTGGTTTTCTCTTCTCACTTTCAATTTTGTGGGATTTCTATTATTCGCCTCATATTTCTTATATGTGGTATAGGTGTACATAAATTTGATATATAGTATCATTATTATCTTTATATTCATGGTATTCTATGATTCTTTTGGTCCTTATTAACTTTTGGTCATACGACTGAATTGATTATAATGTGGTAACGATATTTGTCTCAAATTTCACATCATTTTGACTTGTTTAGTATTGTGAACCTACTCTCTGTTATGTCACATATGTACATCCCATTTGAGATCACTTTTCAATTTAAATTATATTCCATTCAAATTTCCATATTCTCATATTATGGATATGATTATTGTCTAAGCTGTATACCATTTTTCATACCGTATTTATTTTGAATATTTTTTTGACTGTGGAAATATTGATGAATCTGTATCCTCTATTCTATGTGGGTAATGTAAATGCATATTTCTATTGTTTTTAATCTATGTATAAATAATTATTTTGAAATTAAATGGTGGTTGGGTCCCACTACAGACCCTCGATGCGTCGATATGTCTCATCAGACAGATGTGTTGGCAACAAACGCTTCGAGTTTGTTTCCAAATGTCAAAAAGGGTTTCTACCCATAGAACTAAACTGTTTTTAAAGTATTATGGAATCATGTGCGAGATAAATGATGTCAAATTAATAATAATTCACTTTATTATTTATTAGTTATTACTATCCATGATGTTTTCACAATAAAAAAAATCTATCGATGTTGTTTCCCTCTCTATTTATTAACGGCGTGAGTTTTAATTTATTCACCATTCTATATAGATTATGTCAAATTGTTTACAATTCAGTTAGAATTAATTTATTCTTCTGCAATTTTGAAAATGTACTGAACATTTGATATCACCCATTTCAGTTTTTACATTCAATAGGTGACAATGTGGAGATCATTTATTGAGTTCTTGTTGATATAGTATTTAGTTTTTTTTATGTATCGTATTTTGTAACATTTTCCAATGTAATTTTGAATTACATATATGTATCCAGTCTCTACATGTCTACTAAACTGATTGTTCCTTCGGGATTTTCATTCCTTATAACTATTCCAAAATAACAATTAATTCATCGACTCTTGTCTAGAGGGGTCAGGGTGTTATAGTTGGTATCTGTGGAATTTTAGCAGAAAACATGGAAACAAGAGTTGGAAATATATAGTATGGGAAAATAACAAAGGTAGTATTAGGGGATAAACATACAAGAAAGTCCTAGTATTTTAGTAAGGAATAAATTATGTGATTATTTCGAGAAAATACATCTCAGTCTGGATACGAGTAGGTAGAGGTGGCTCTCGCACCGATGTACCTAGTACTGAAAGCTCCGACAAGGAGTTTCGGGCATGACCCAGGGTATCCTGGTACACAACAATGATCCTTGCTGCACTCTTAGTTATGAAACTCCTGGGGGTTATGATGATGATAATTTATATCATCCTTACAAGCAATTATGAAGGATTGAAACACAAATTATTCCTCAAAGATACCATATTTTTAATTATGGGATTATCCATGCATAGGGTCTCAATTTTTGTAATTATTTTTTTAATCAATATTATACATTATGATTCATACCATAATCTAGTGTGTGCCATTAATTATAAATGGAGAATAACAGAATAAGGTAATCAATACTCATGGGCAAGGTAGGGATCTCCCCACTGGGCAAGTCAACATACTTAATGTTGGAGCAGATCAGATCATGACCATATTGGGTCAACTTAGTCATTTGTAACAAATAAACATTCCACACCTATGTTGGATCGTTTCATGTTGGAAAAATCCGCCATCATTCAGTGGGACTACTCATCCAGTGGTTTCTGAGCAATGGATCAAGTCCCTTGAAATGAAATTCATGGCATTAAGATGCAATGATAATGAAATGTTCATACTGGATGTATATTGTCTCAAGGTTGATGTTGATCAATGGTAGTCCTTGATTCAGAATACCACGGAGGGAGAAGAAATAGATGATATGGAATGGGGACTTTTATGGAAATATACTTTGAAATATATTTCCCTCATGAGAAACGAACCAAAATAAAGAGGAAATTCCTTGGATTAATGAAAAGTGAAGAAGAATGTGTTGTGGAGTATGAGGCTACCTTCATAAGGCTGGACAGGTTTTTCTTAGATTACATACATGACTCGGAAGAAAAGGTTGATCATTTCTTTGAAGGTCATAATCCATGTCTTTGAAGGGCACTGGCTTCTCAAACATTTTCATCTTATAAAAAAATCGAATCAAGTCCCATCAAAACAGAGAATGAATTTGATAGATCAAATATGTTCAAGGGAAACCAAGATAAAAATACTTACTATGATAACCCATGGAAAGGTGAAGCGCCAAAGAAGAACAAGGGTATGAAGAAATTCCCATTATTTGAAAACTGGGGATATAATAATCTAGGTTAATGAATAAAAGGCATCAGAGTTTTCTATAAGTGTGGAGGGAAGGGTCATCTATCTCATGAAAGCATGGGGAAGAAACAATTTGATGATTTTCAATGCGAAAATTGTAGAGAGATGTGACACTATGATATTGAGTGTCTTAAGTGCCAAAGAAACATTCCTAAGAAAAATCCAATAGATCAAGGGAGAGCATATACAATTACAACCATGGAAGTTGTTGTTCCTAATTGCATGGTGGCAGGTACATTAATTATTTCCACAAACATAGACAACACTTTATTTGATTCTAGGTCGTCGCATTAATTTATATCTTCCCAGTTTTCCAAGAAAATTATACATGTCCAACTTCATTTGATAAATTAGTTATTAGTCAAAACTCCCAGGGGATGTATCATTGTATCCAAGGAATGTTAACTAATCCCCCTGGTGACACATAAATGTACATTAGTTGCTAACCTTATCATCATACCAATGAATGACTTTGATACAATTCTCATTATGAATTGGCTATCAAACTATGATGAGAAGATATATTGTAAGATAAAAGAAGTTATAATTTTTTAAAATGGTGTAGAATCTCTTATCTTTAGTGCAGAGACCTCGCCATATAATTATTTTATAGACCCACCCCTAGTAGATGTATTGATTTAAATTCATGGAGATGTAGAGAACCAAATATCTATGGGTGAGGAATGAATTATTCAAATTGATGATTTGAATATAGTGCAAGAACACAATGATTTGTTTCCAGAGGTTTCACCTGGTCATCCTCCAGAGTGAGAAATTGAGTTTTCCATTATCATAATTTTTTTTAGAAGAGATATATCAAATACCCCTTGTAGAATGGCCACTATGAAGTTATTGGAGCTGATGAAACAACTATAGGAGTTGACTGACATAAGATTTATTCGACCTAGTTTTTTCCCATGGGGAGCCCCAGTCTTATTTGTCAAAAATAGAGATGGAAACATGATACTATGCATTGATTACAGGGAAATAGATTTAATTATAATAAATAATTAGTATTGTCTTCTCGAGATTAATGATTATGGTCAATATCATGGAGCTCAGTAATATTCAAAGATTGATGTTCAATGTGGATAACATCAACTATGTGTGAGGAAGAAAGATATTCTAAAGACAACATTTCAAACCAGGTGTAGGCATTATGAGTTTATAGTGATTACATTTGGAATGATGAATTCACCATCTGTTTTCATGGATTTAATGAATTGATTTCTCAAGGAATATCATGATAACATTTTTGTGGTATTCATCGATGATATCCTGGTATACTAAAAAATCTATGAAAACCATGAGGATCACAAGAGGATTATTCTAAAAAATCTTAGAATAAATGAATAATATGGATGGATTAGCAAGTGTGAATTCTTTCTACAATCATTTACCTTTCTAGGTCATATTTTGTCTAAGGATAGAATCCTAGTTGATCCTGAAAAGTCAAATTCAATCCAAGATTGGCCCACACCAACAAACATAAACAAGGTACGTAGTTTTATTGGCTTTGTAGGTTACTATCATAGTTTCGTTCAGAAATTTGCCTAACTGGCTAACCCACTATCTAAGCTCACATGTAAAGGATTCATGTTTGTGTGTACAAAATAATGTATATAATGCTTCGAAAAATTGAAAATGTGATTTTTCAATGCTCCAATTTTGATTCTCCCAAATGGAAGTGATGGATTTGTAGTATACAGTGATGCAACAAAGAATGGCCTGGGTTGCTTCATTATGATAAATTCTGAAGTGATTGCTAATGCATCAAGGTAGTTGAAGGATCATGAGAAAAATTATCCAACACATGATCTTGAGTTAGCAGTTGTAATCTTATTTCTGAAGATATGGATACATTATCTTTACGATGAAAATTTTGATATATACACAGATCACATTAGTTTTAAAAACATTTTCACACAAAAAAAACTCAACATGAGGCAAAGGAGATGGCTCGAGAGAGTAAAAGATTATGATTGTTCAATATAATACCACTCAGGAAAGGAAAATATGGTGGAAAATGAATTAATCAGTAATGATCATGGACTTATGAGTCAAATGATGATTAGTAGAGATCCTATATTCATAGATCTTCTAAATATGGATATTGGAATTGTTAAGGAAGGGGATCCATATTTCCAAATTCAAATGATTGATAATCCATCTTTATAAGAGAAGATAAAAATCTCTCAATCTGATGATGAAAATCTACATATGAAAATTATTGTTGTTAATTTTGTTAGATTGGAATACTTTGTGTATGAAGAAGTAGTTCTGATGTTTGGGAAGAGGTTATGTGTTCCATCAGTACCTGAGCTAAAAATGGAACTATTAGATGAAGATCATCGATGAAATTTAATTATAAACCTGGGTAGTAAAAAAAGTATAAGGATATGAAATAATGTTTCTGGTGGGATAATATGAAGTGGGAACTTACTGACTATGTGTCAAGGTGTTTAGTTTGTCAACAACTGATGGTAGAATGATAACATCTTGGAGGAGTGATGCAACCTATACCTATTCTTATGTGGTAGTGGGATAATATTATGATGGGTATTTTCACCAGACTACTGAGGACCCCTATAATGAATGATGTAATATGTGTTATTGTTGATCATTTCAGAACGTCAGCACATTTCATTCCTATACGAGAATATTTACCACTTGAGCGCCTAGAAGGACTCTATATTAATGAAGTTTTTAGACTTAATGGTGAACCTCTATCGATTGTGTCTAATTGAAATCCCTGGTTTACATCCAGATTCTAGAAAAGTCTATAGAAGGATTTGAATACTGAGCTTCATATTAGTACTTCATATCACCCCCAAACTGACGGACAATCTTAAATGACTATTTAAACTCTGGATGACATGATGAGATCATGATATCTTGACTACCAAGGTATGTGGGATCATTAATTTCCTTTGGTTGAATTTTCCTACACCAATAGTTTCCATTTTAGTATTTAAATTTCTCTATATGAAGCATTATATGGAAAGATGTGTCAAACTCTAACTTGTTGGGATGATGTTGGTGAGAGGAAACTTATCGGCCCAAAACCTGTTGAAGAGACCACGACAAAGGTAATAACAATCCAATCCCATATTAAATGATCCCAAATTAGGTAGAGGAGTTATGCTGGAAACCGGAGAAAGGATTTGGAATTCCAAGTGGGAGATCATGCCTTTCTTAATGTATCTCCATGGAAGGGTGTCTTAAGGTTTGGTAAAAAAGGGAAATTGATCCCCAGGTACATTGGACCATTTGAAATTTTGGAAAGAATTAGAGATGTAGATTACCACTTACCAATGTCTCCAAGTCTCTATACTTTTCATGATGTGTTCTATGTGTCATTGTTGAAGAAATACATGCCAAACCCAATGCCTATAGTCACCTATGAAGAAATAGAACTGCAACTTGATTTTTCAATATGTGAAAAGCCTATCGCGTTTCTTCAAACAAGGGAGCATGTATGGTGATATAAGACAACACATTTAGTAAAGGTTCTTTGGAAAACCAAGAATATGTATGAAGCAACATGGGAACATGAGGATGTTATGAAGAAGAACCACCGACATCTTTTTGGTGGGCTTTATAAATGAAAAATTTTGAGGATAAAATTTCCAATCAAGGGAATAATGTTACACCCCAAACAATTTATTGTATCATTCTCTTAAATACAATTGAGTCATAACCTATATATTACAAAGCACTGAGTTTCTTTGAAAACACACTTGGTTATTTTGGATATATTCATAGCCTAGCCATTGAACATAAATTTTCAAATTCTATGTTTTTAATTTTGAAAATATGACACACACGGTTGTGTTTAGGATGATATTTATAGTTTGATAGAATGAACTTAAATTTTTGTGAATAGTAAAAAAAAATTAACTTATGAATAGTAACCTACCCTTGGGAATAGTTACATACCATTATGAATAGTAATATGACTCTTATTAATGTTATCCACAACAATTAATGTATAAATAAATTTAGGCACCTTAAAATTGAAGTTGAATAATTTAGGTGTTTATATTTTTCAATTAAATAATGATTTTTACTAAATATTAAAATAATAATATATAGAAAATAATTTTTTTAAAATGGACATGAATTTTGGATTCAGCACGTCATAAAATGATTGGGGATATTTTTTGGGATTTTTCCAAAACACTTGAATTTTAGATGAATAGTAAAAGGCAATAATTTACAATAAATGCTAAATAAGGGTTTTACTGTGTCCTTGATGATGATCTGATGATATATGCCCAATTTGTTTGAAGTGACATCAATATATTATTCTTCTTGGTCATGTAATACTTACTATTTCTTGTCTTGTGAATAAATAATAAATTAGTGATTGTATTATTAAGAAAACTCCTCTCCCCTCCACTATATAAACCACCCCTCAACACATCTTCTTCCCACATCACTCAAGATTAAATATTTTCCTAAATTATTCCAAATACTCTTCAACAGCCCTCTTCCCATGTCCTAGACCCTATTTTATCACCAAAATTCCATTAAAATATGTCATAATGGGATTCTCAAGGAGGAGTACTCTAGATGAGAACCTTTCCCCTCTTTTCATTCATTTTCTTTTACAAAGTTTCATTCTATTGTTCTCCATTTTCGATTCCACTAATTCAAATGCTAGGATAATTGCAATACATTAATTTTACTATATTCTATTTGTAAAAATCTATTATTTCATTATAATCTCTCTTTTTCCCTCTTTTTATACTATAAATTCAAACAACGTCCTAGATGTGTTAATTTGTCACACTAAAGGAAGACAGATTTTAAATTTTCATTACTATCTTCAAGATTAGTCATGAAACCATTTCAATGGATGAACCTGGTCATAATATAATTATGTTATAGTTTTTAATATTTATTAATCTATAAAAACTCATAAAATGGAATAATAATACAAAACATGTTCATTGTGCACAAAACTGACAAGCCAAATCCAAGGGTTTATCATTAACTCGTCCAATTTTTCATCCTCATGGTATATATCATGATTCATTATAATATCATTTATATCTATATAATTTCATTAATAAGTTATATTAATAATTCTTGATGTTTAAACACATTTCATAAGAACTTCCATTCATGAATAAAAGTAAAACAATTGTGAAACCATGTAAGAATGGTTATCCAAAAAAATAAAAATCAATCTATTAAACCCATCAAAACGGCCATTAATAAACTTAAAAAGGTTATACCATATCAATTAAATGATTATGAGGTTCTGTACATATTAATTAATGAAGCTAAATTTGGTTATTCATGCCATTAAGAACAAACAAGAACCCCTTCGAGCGTAAGATAAGGGATCCTCTCTCTCACTTTTTTTCATGAATATCTCGTATATTATGCTCATTTAATTTTAATAAAAAATAATGGGGTATGTTTTTTCACCTCCCCCATACTTACCTTATGATATATAAATAATGGGATACCCCTTTTCCTCTCAATAAACCCTCACAATAACACTCGTTACCATACTGAAATGTTTGTAAGAGGTTTTCCCATCCCACTTTCAATTATGTGGGATCTCCATTGTTCAACACTTATTTATTATTTGTGGTATAGGTGTACTGCAATTTGATATATAGAATCATTATTATCTTTATATTCATGTTATTATATTATTCTGTTGGATGTTATTAATGTTTGGTCATATGGATCAATTGATTACAACGTGGAAACGAGCCTTGTCTCAATTTTCACTTCGTTATGATTTTTTTGGTATTTTCAACCTACTCTTTCTTATGTGGTGTACCTAAAAAACGTTTGAGATAACTTTTAAATTGAAATTAAATTCCATTTAAATTTCCATATTCTCATATCATGTATATGATTATTTTCTAGGTCGTATACCATTTTACATAGGGTATTTGTTTTGAATGATGTTTTGACTGTGGAAATATTGACAAATCTATAACCTCTATTCTCTAAGGATAATGTAAAGGAATAATTCTCTTATATAAAATCTATGTATACTGAATACATTGGAAATTCAGTGGTGAGTGGGGCCTAATATAGCCCCTTGCTTCATTGGTAGGTCTCACGAGACAAACCAGTTGGCGATAAACCCTTCGAGTTTAATCCCAAAAATTAGACAGGTTTCTACCGACAGAACTAAATTGTTTTTATGATATTATGATATCTTGTGAAAGATACATGACATCCAATTAATATTAATTATATTTATTAATTTTCAGTTATTACTATCCATGAGTTTTTCACTATGACAAAATCTATGGATGTAGTTTCATTCTTAGTTTATTAATGGTGTGACATTTTCATTTATTCCCCATTCCATATTGATTATGTCAACTTTTTTACAATTTAGTTATTTTTGATTCATGATATATCTATCAATAAAATAATTTCATCATCACTATTGATTCATCATAAATGGAAATTATTTATCCTATAAAAAATCAAAATAATTTTACATGATGTATATAATTTAATTATTTGTCTGGAGACTATTAATTTTTGATGTTTTATCATTTTAATCACTATATTAATTGTATTATACATATAAGAGATAAGAGAGTGAAATGTTGTCTCTTTCTTTGGTTTTAATTTAATTACATCACATTCATGGAAAAAATTCTCTAAAATGAATAAATTCCAACCATTAGGTGATATTTCTCAACATTATTTCATATAATTGTATTTTTTCAGGTGTTAGTGTAATTTTAATATATTTATCACATTTTTTGATACCCCAATTTATTAGATTTACCATTAACTCTGAAAAATATAAATAAATGTTGTTACTATTAATAATATACAAAAAATAATAGTACCCTGTGAAAATAATTTGGATCCACTGATTCCAAATATGGAATCCATTTTTTAAAATATGAAACACATAGCTTTAATTAATTAATTTAAAAATAATATTCATTGTCCAAACCATGAAAGAGGTTAGAAAAATATTGATGTGTGCTTATGTCCAATGTAAATGTAAATTTACATTAAATTACCACTATTGGATTAAATGATAAATACATAATCCAATTACACTTTAATACTAATTTAAAATATAAACTAGTTATATAAATAAATTAAATGAAAATGAAATTTTAAATTAAGATGTAGTAATTTTCACTATTCAATAAAAAATTAATTTTATTATTAAAATACTACAAATACAACTAATGTAAATTTTGATGTCCTATATCTAAATATTATTTCTATTTTATCAAATAAAATATGTAAAAGTGTTGAAAACTTGATTTAAAATTGGTGCTACATCAAAAGGTGGAAAAATTGAATCTTTTTTTGTAAAATACATCTTTAATATAAATAATTGAATTTTTTCTTATACAGTGATATAGAATATACATAAGAATAATGATAATGTTAAATACAATTTTAAATAAGATAAATAAAATTCAAAACGACTTGTTTATATCCTATTAAATTATAATATTTTAATAATATATCGTTCTTTATTGATAATCGGTATTGCGTAAAATGAAAGTTATCAAGTAAGGTTGATCATACGTGTAATGAAATTCATGTCAGGAATGATTTTAGTTAATGATTACTTTTGTGTTTAATTTAATATAATCCAAAAATATTACACTAATACATTAAAAAAAATCTATACCCAGTGTTTACTAAAATGAATTTATCAAATGAACATGAAATTGTGTGTAACAAATACCAAATATAGTGCAGCATGTACTGAAAGATAATATGGTGTTTTGTGTATAGAAATATGATCTAGTTGTATCGTACGACACAAAAATCAATGAAATTAATAAGAAACTATCTCAAAAAATATTTGGGTTTTACCTTAACGGTATGCATACAATGAATTCTATCATCAATAAATAATGTCTAATCAATATAGAAAGGTAAATAACTAAAATATCACTAAATTAATCAAAAACATTTGAATGACAACTAATATTTCAAGAATAATAAATGATAAAATAATTCCATAAAAATAATCACATGATATTGAAATGATTCAATGGATATAATTACTAATTGAATTATCACAAGGAAATAATAACTGATGTAATAATGATATAATTCGATATTTTAGACATCATAAAACCCATTAATGGTATCATTCTATAAAATTATACATAAATGGGTAATTCCTAAGTCAAATACCCAATATAATTTTACCCATGAGACCTAATAATGCAACACGAGCTATAGAAAACCCTTACCAACACTTAATTAGACTAATAAATTCTTCATTCGAAAAGGGAGTAACATAATAAAATAATTATTTTCCCTTCAAATCTATTATATGATTTTTTTTATTTTCTCAATAAATAAACATAGTAAAATTAAACATTTGTATTGGAAGCTAGCATACGTGATTATAAAAACCCCACCCAGTTGAATTGATTATAAATATTCCATGGAAACAATATATTTTTTTTATCATTACAATATATTCCATACGGATCATAAGTAAATTAAGGATTCATTACATTGATGAATATAAATATCTAAAAAAATTTATTAAAAATATTTTCGAGAAAAATATTACTGATTATTTGAAAATCAATTTAATAACCATGAAAATTCAAGAATATTAAGAGAAATGTATTCCTTAAAAATCATTGAATGTTTGAAATAAATCATTAAATAAATGAGTGTACATGATAATGGGTAATTATATACATGAAATTTAAAACATTTATTTTTTAATATATAAAGAGGTTAAAAGTACCTCATTTGGAAAATATCAAGAAGATTCCATTCAATCATTTCTATATGAAGACATACATGGGTAATTATATCATTAAAAAATCATTTAGATCATTTTGAATAAATTTGTTAATATATGATTTGAAAACATGGATATGGAAGAAAAAGGATTTTAGACCGAAGAGAGAAATGAATTCATTTTTTCAAAAATGAATTTTTTCAATAATTGGATGTTATAAAAGGAAATATTAGTAAAATTACCTGAAAAATTCATGAAAACCCTACGGATAATAAAAATAATGAGATTCATGAGAAATATATCATAATATTTCATTATCTGTAATATAATCATGAATAGTACTGATAAATGTTGAGATTGTAAAATAAACTGTTACCACTTTGGTATCATTGAATCATATCCCACATATCATCAAATAAAAGATTAAATTCCAATAATACATAAATATTCATTATATAAAATATTTTATCTTTATTATACACACCACCCAAAATAACAATGTTTTGAATATGGAATATGTCTCATTTTTGTATAAGTGAGATGACAAACCCTTACCTCAGGTCTGATTTCCTTTGTACATATTTGATCCTCTAGTATAATAAATATCGAATCATTAAAAATTTATTAATAAAACATACTCATATATATAAAAATAGATATTATTGACTTATAGCTTTTTATCACTCATTTACTAAAATTTCATTGTCAATATCATTGTTTTAGAAAATTTTTGCTTTATTTGTCATGTTTTTTTTTGGTTTGGTAGTTTCTATCACTGCTCATTTATCACGATTAAATCATATAAAAAATTGTATTGAAGATATAAAAGTCACATATATTGATTACATTTGAATTTATAAAATTTCATGAAATTTAGAGATAGAAAAATTTGATAAATTTATCATGGAGACAGTAGGTTGCATGTACGCATGAATATTCTTTGCATTATTTACTCGGATTGAATGAAATAAAGGTAAATAAAAATTCACCATAAATTAATAATAATAATATATTATAAATTATATATATTAATTGAGTCTATCTTTATTACCAACCATGTCAAAATATGAATAAATCATTGTTACACTGCAACGTGTAGGAGGTAATGTACATGTACACATAAAGAACATTGTTATTTTAAACATTATTTGAAGATAATGAGGTAGATGTGATATCATATATTCATAAGTTTAATTGTGTCAAAAATTATAAATATATATATATATATATTAAATCTATAATTTCATCCTTTTGTGATATCATACATGTACACATAAAAATTAGGCATGTTTTAAGTCAAATAACCCTTCTCTTTTTAACTTATTAGCCTAGTAAACTCATTTTTACCTTACCTGTGATGTTTTACTTGTAATATTTTTACTATTCATTATGAAAAAATAATCTGAAATTATAACCTAATATTAATTATTCTTAAAAAATATGGAACAAGTTTTTTAAAATCCATATAAAATAAGTTGATTAATATAATTTAACATTAATCCCACAAACACGATGAAAAATGGTTTCACAATGAAACATTTTCTAATGCAAAGAATGTGTGAATATAAAAATTCTACAAGAAATTGATTCCAATTAGCTAATATTTTTTATTATAATATAGATTTTTTATTTTATATAATTTTAAAACAAACACAAAATAATTATTTCTTTAAACTGCTGAAAGTTTTTAAAAAAATCAGTATTTTTTACTATTCATCAAAAAATTAATATTTATAAAAAATTAAAAACTATAATCTATATAATAATTTCTACATTATAACATATATTATTAATATAGTATTACTTTTTTCTTTTAAAAGTGGAAAATATTAATTTTTAAAATAAGTAGGAAAATATGACAGAAGTGTTTTTGGAAAAATATCTCTTTTAAGAATGATACCGGATTTACTCCTATCATATTCATAGAAAAAAATAATAGATGGTTGATAACTATTTTGATGAATATATAATGTATAAATTTCATTCAAATAATCCACCAATTATGATATAGTTATTTTTTTAAGATAAAAACACATTACGTGCATAATAATTGTCGGTATGAAAAACATTTCATTTCATTTAAAAGGAATTTTTCTATCATTTATGATGAATTTATGACCATTTAATTTATGTTATAAATTTTTAAACCATATACATTTTATGATTTATTTATTATAATTCATAACCACCAATTTAATAGTTAGTCTATAACATTTACATTAACTAATAATATTCATATATTTTATGGTGGTTTAATTAAGCATTTTGTTTCACATCATGAAAGGTATTGAAGAAATATTTTTTAAAAAGTGTAATATATTCTTAAATCATTAGGTGTTTTATTCCCCCCCCCCCCACACCTTAAAAAAATTATTCAATCTCAATTCTATTTTTTTCAACTCAGGTTTACCCTTTATAGTGGAAAAACATCAATAAAAGGGTTAATAAAATTCTATATTAGAAGAGTGTAAGGGAAGAAGGAAGTTCATATATAATAAAATATAATGAGGATTCTAGGTAAGTAAAAAGTAGAGACAACTAATAATATGGACATAGAAGAAAAACATAAATAATTTTATAAAGAGTTAGATATTATTGATCGCCAAAAGGTGAATGATAAATATAATGGAAACAAACCAAAATATATAAATCTATATAGAGTGAAAATACCATTGATTCACTAGAAGTAATGGTAAATGTTTAATTTATTTATTTTTGTGTTCTTTTTCTAAGGTCGAGGGGATTTGTTCTATCAAGATAGATACCACTAGAAAATATATGTATTTCTTAACATATTATTTCATAATAATAATTTCATAAAATATTTGTTCTTAGATCAATTTATAATTAATTTATAAATAAATGAAAATAATATCAAAAATTAAATTTTTCTCCAAAAACACAGAAAATAACCATTAACGGATCATATAATCCAAAAAAGAATGAAAATATATCTAAATTACCATTACTAAACACCTAATTGTTATGCTAATGTAAGAGAATACCCAAATTTAATAAACTTCAACATTAATTTATAAATTTTTAAAAAACAAAGGTCTAACATAGATAACCCCGTAAATAAATAAACCGACACCCCAATTTACCTTAATAAATTCAACATAAAACAATGTTTTAACCTGAAATTTTATCCCATAATCTCTCTATTACATCTAAAAATACATAATATAATTTTTACAAATAATCATTAATGTAATGTCTAATGTTTATATATATATCAGCTTAATAAAACTAATCCATAAAAATCGTTATCCACTTCAAAATCAAAAAAAATTGACCCTATAATATTTCTCCCAAAATAAACATAATAATTATTCAATAACCCATTTGATTAAAACTCATATTAACCAATATATCACAAATATGTTTGGTAGGTGTTACACACATGTCTCTTTTTAGTTGGGGGTTAGAGCCTAATGACCATACTTGAAGCAACGGGTTTTCACCGAGCATGAGGTTTGTTATTTGTCTAAAAAAATATTAACATAATTCATAAAACATTCCAAAAATGTATCAAAAATAGTAACAAATTCATTTTTCATAAAATATATTTTATATCACAATGATTTTCTATATAACTTGTTATTTTTCCACATAATTAAACAATCTAAATAAAAAATTATTATGATAACATCAATGATCGTGTTAATCCTAAATTTTATCTATATATTTAATCTTTTGAGAATATTATTCCTACAAAAATAAAAATTCATGTTGAACCAAAGGATTATATATATCTAAACCTAATAAAATGTCTCCCAAAATATCATTAGTCACATGAAAAAAAACATATCTTAAAACCAAAAAGGGGTGTCTACAACTTTGAACATATGATAAAACATAAACTCATAAACCCGTGATGGTATCCATGAATGATAATTTACACATATATGAAAATATATATGCCTCTAAAATTAACAAAATCATTATAATTTTGACTCTTATTATAACCAGAAAACCATTGATAATAATACCTCTAAAACATTATTCATGAATCTAAATATTTAAATATATCAACACCTTTAAATCAATGATTGGCATAATGTAGCTCATTCCATTTTCCAAGAGTTAGACTTAGCATGTGTGCACTGACAGGAATAATTCCCATGATCCCCACATTTAAGATAACATACTAATAATGGATATCTAAAATGAAATTAATTTCAATCAATTTAAATCCTCACTTTTCATTAGCAATTTTTAGTTATATGACACTCATTTCCCCAAATAAAATATTATAATATTCCTCTAAAGCATCCTCCTGGGTATATCATTCCACATTTTTACATGTATGAAATTGATCCTTTATTCCTCTATGGTTTCCACCACTCGAGCTCATGGAACACTCCATCAATCCATAATTTTATGAGACTAAGAGTTGGATATGGGATACATCTAAAATCATATATCAGGATAACTGATTAGGAATAATAATAATATATTTTAAAATGTTCAACGTATCATTTTTTTATAAAAAATCTCCATATTATCCATCACATTTAGCATTAATAACATACCTCATAGTTCTAAAAAATGATTAAAACCTAAAATCACGTTGGGGGAACAAAAACATAATAATGAAAAATAATTTGTTGGATGTCTAACTCATGACATGTTCTTTTCATACTATCAGGCATTAGGTATATCCTAGGTCAACTAGGGTCATCATGTATTCTAATCATTCATTGTTTTTCATAAAAACAATTTTTTTACCACTATGAGTGTCAAACAAATTATAAAATAATTATCATTGTCATAAACTAGGTGATAGATAATTTAAATCCCAATGCACACTTTTACAATTAATTACCCCAAGGTAAAACTTTTATAGAGCCAAATCCATATTTAGTATCCAGAAATGGATGTATTTCTTGGAAAACAACACAATCTCTACGTTAACAAAACATTAGAATGTTATATATATATATATATACTTCAATTAAGCCACAATGTTATGTTCTTGAATCATTATTTTCCTAGATATATTTCCAAAATGTTCTAAAAACATTATTTGATAACAACTCAATGTCTATGACCCTAGTATCCTAGATTCTATGGTTAATCTATTAAATTGGTTCTATATACATGATATCACATCCGAAAGTGTTAAACTGTTTAATAGTATTTCAAAACAAGATATATACTTGAATTTTAATTTTCATTACAAAACGTAATATTCAACATTTATTTTTAATCGGGAACACCATCATACAATTTTTAAATATCATATTATATTAGTCATAATACATTTGGGGACATCATGATGAAAAAGACATAATAAATGGGAAAACTCAAATTCTTAATAAGGTAATGACTATATTGAAAGATATCCTGAATAAGAATAGAATAATCAATATTGAAAGTTAAATATCAAAAATACCATATATTTTATCAGTAAATTTAGCATGAAGACTGTTATAGTGAAAATAATTTTTTATAAAATATTTCCACATATATAAACACATGATGTTCAAAAAATTTAGTTGACAGTGTAACTAATCTAATAATCACATGGTTATTAATAGAAAAATATAATTATGACAGAATTGTTGAGTTAATAAGGCTTCCTTATGAATTTTCAATTACTCTATATTTTGAAAATCACAAACACTCTATCTTAATGAAATTTTTATTTTTCATGAGATTTTTTATATAAGGAAATTTTACACCTTACCTAGATTTTCTATAATAAAGAAATTTTACTTCTACACGGAAAATTTATCCTTACCTGCTTTCCATTATTATTATTTTAGTTTCTCTGAATCATAATATTTTTATTCCTATGTGAAAAATTCAGTTTCACATCTAAAACATCAGAATTATATAAATACCTAGATATAGAGTATTCTGTTTTCAGGATCAGAATTCAGAATCCAAATTCTCTGAAATTCAAAATCCAGATTCTGTGAAATTTAGAATCTGAATTATCTAAAATTCAGGTTCCGAATTCTCTAAAATTTAGAATACAAATTCTCCGAAATTCAGAATCCGATTTCTCGGAATTTTAGGTCCGAAATTCTCTGAAATTTAGAATCTGAATTCTCTGAATTTTAGAATCCAAATTCCCTAAAATTCAGGATCTGAATTCTCTGAAATTACAAATTCAAATTTCTAAAATTCAGAATCCAAATTCTCTAAAATTCAGGTTATGAATTCGCTAAAATTAAGAATCCGAATTATTTGAAATTCAGAATTTGAATTCTCTAAAATTTAGGATCAAAATTCTCTAAAATTCAGAATATGAATTCTCTAAAATTTAGATTCAGAATTCTCAGAAATTCAGATTCTGAATGCACTAAAATTCAGATTCTGAATTTCTCAGAATTGAGACGCTGAATTCCTCAGAATTCAGACATTGAATTCATTAGAATTGAGTCTCCGAATTCCTTAGAATTCAGATTCCAAATTTGTTATAATTTGGGTTTTGAATTCCTTAGAATTTTGATTCTGAAGTGTATATAATTTTGATACTGAATTCCTTGAAAAACAGAATCCGAATATCCTTATAATATAGACTCCAAATAATTATTTTTTTAGACTCCGAATTTTTTTTGCTTCGACTCCGAAAAATAGAATTGTATGAGAAACCATATTTTATAGACTTCTGTTATAGTTATAAAATGATGTCGTGCATTCTGTTTCTAACTAACCGTTTTTTGAGGGACACATGTACATGACCTCCAAGATTCAAGGAAAAATATAACCATTGGAGGAGGGAGTCGACCATTAGAGATGTGAATATAAATAGGAGCTCAATTGAATGAGCTCGATATACATAGTTAATGACTTTTCTACAACTCTAGATATTACATGTTATTAAATTGATTACTAGAGAGAGAGACTCTTATGCTTTGTGCATACTGAACATCTTGTTTATCTTGCATTGTATGACATCAAATTTTGCTAAGTACATTCGAGGGCTTTTGGAGATAGGAAGACAGAGGTGTGGACTACCTTAACGTTCGAGGACTTCCTTGATAAGGTAGAAGGAGATGCTAACTACCATGAAGTTTGAGGGCTTACAGGGATAGCAATATATACTCTGCTATTTTTATCGAGGGCTTACCCTGGTGTGGGTAAGATAGAATTTCATGAATGTATAAATCAAGGGATCTTTATCCAAGGTTTTTGGATAACCTACTCTTAGGTTTAAAATATTTCATACTTGTTACTTGTATTTTTTCATGTTTTTTCCACTTCATTTTTATTTATAATTAAATTATAACTACCATATACTTTCTTTTATTTGTATTCTCATATTATTATGTTTCTATACACTTTAAGGTAGAATCATTATATTTGTAAACATTTCATATGATTCATTTCTGAAACCATATTTCTGGAATTTAGCATGATTATAGAACTAAGAGGTCTTGTGAATTTACCATGTTTAACTATGTTAAAACAGAATGTTTTATACCATCATTAAAGGTTCCAAAGGAATTTTTATGGTATAAAATTAACCCACCCTCTTGTATATTGAGCATCTACAACATTAATTCTATCCTACATTTGGTATCATAGGAGTTCTATGAAATACTTATATTTAAATATAAGTTTTCATGCTTAATATTTTTTTGTTCCATATTTTCTAGGCATTGTATATTTTTTTCCATGTTTACAAACTTTTATTACAAACAAGTGTGTGTGGAATGATATTTATATTTATATGGCAGGAATGAATGTTGGTTAGATTGAAAATATTAATTCTACAAGACTACCTATATTTGATGGGAATGATTATAAATAATGGAGTGTTTGTATGAAGACTTTTTCATTAACACCATAGTAGAAAACTTTGTTTTTCTTACAGGTGATTAAAATATTCCTGGTAAGAAAGTCAGAACATTTACTAATCAAGAAAAGTCAGAATAACAACTAAACTACAAGGTATTCAATACTTTCTTGTGTTCCATGACTAGGAATATATATTGCCATATTTCTTCTTTTAAAGTAGAAAATTGTATTTGGATGAAATTGTATGTCACTCATTTTAGAACATCCAAAGTTATTGTATCATGAAGTGATATGCTTAGAACATAATATCATTGATTTCTATTTTCTTTTGGAGAACTGAAGCGCAATGTAAAACAGAGGTTTATGAATATTGTTAATAGTTTACAATAAATGGGTGAACATTTTTAGATGATGAGGAACTTGTGGACAATATTATTTATATCATCCCTGATGAGTGGGAATCAAAGAGAATGACTATTGATGAGAATAAGAATGTCTCAAAATATTACTCTTGATGAGAGTTTTGGGACTCTTATTCAACATGAGACTAGAATGATAAGAGATGCTGATATGAATAATAAATTGAATGGAAATTGTAGTGTTTCCTTTACAACAACATCAAATCATTTGGAATCTAGGACTTATGAGAGAGTTACAAGATCTAAATCAAAGAAGATCATGGTTTTATCTGATTCATTTGAAAGAGAACATTCTGAGAATGATCTAGTAAATATTCCTCGAAGGATGAACAATATTGTTGTATAGAAAGACTTTCCATATAGATATAAGAATAAATAATTAAATGACATGAAACATTTGGATTTCACTTTCTATGAATGTAAAAGAGCAGGGCATATAAGGCCAGATTTTCCTATGCTCATGAGAAACGTTTGAAAGGAAAATCATTATGGGTGTAATTTGAAGAAGTATTAAAAGGATAAATCTAAGATGGTTTTTAAATCTAATTACACCTGGAGTGTTAGTCGTGGTGAATCTCTGGAAGAATCCTCAGAGTATGAATCATCTGGTTAGAATAATCTTGGTTTGCATTCTAAGTTACCTATTGGAAATCATTTTTTAATGGTGAACATACAAAATGATGAATCAATAACCAATATATCATTGAATGCTAATTATAGTGATAGTAAATATTATGAATCCTTGGATGAAGAATATTCTTCTGATGAAAATAATATTTTTCCTTCTAATGAATAAGTGTCTAGGTTTGCTAAGCTCTTTGAGAATGAAAATTCTAAACTCAAGAAAATGATTGATAAGGAAAATTCTAGAATTACTATTCTTACTAGGGAAATATCTAATCTTTCTAAAGATCTTGATAAGATATTTGATGATTTTTAAAGTATTTCAAAAACCATTGTAGAAGTTAATTCTAAAACGGATAAAATTTTTAAGGATATAGAAATAGTAATTATAATGAAAAATGTATTAGAGACTAAATCTAGTGCTAAAACTAATGTTTTGGACCATACGAACTTATATATTAAGCCAATGTCAGAAATATTTTCTTTAAGGAAGTGTTTGTCATACTTTACCTTAGTTAAGGAAAAATTTTATAAGAAGAATTCCCAAATTCGACCTCTACGGAATAATATTGGTTTTGGATATACTCATTCGAAACCAATTTTTTGTAAAAATTATTTTGTACCACAATGTGATCCATTTTGCAATAAGTGTCATTGTGGTGGGAATTGTGAAAGAAGTTGTTCCTTAAACAATAAATAGTCATTGGGTTTTCATAAAGAATATTTTTCAATAAAAATGTGGTCCTAAAAAGTTGCTTTCTGATGTTTCTGGATCCAAGAATTTTTGGGTTCTGAAAGTCTAACAATATTGTTTTCAATAATGTAATGATAGTACCAATAACAATACATGATACATTAATAGATCATGTTCCATCATATGACTCGTAAAAAAACTTATCTGAAATGATTATCAAGATGAAATGAGGAAAAGTAACTTTCGGAGATAATTCTCAGGGAGAAATTATTGGGATATGTATCATTAATCTTCTTGGAAAAGAATTGATTTCAAATGTTATATTTGTTAAGAGTCTTAAGAACAACCTTGTTAGAAAAATTCAATTATGTGATTAATGTTACCTTGTAAATTATAGGAATGACAAGTGTTTAGTACACAATTCCATCAAAGATTTTATTCTTTCTACCCTTTGGCTAGATAATGTATTCATACTAAACTTATAATAACTAAGGAGCCAAGATCTACCATGTCTTAGTGCAATGGAAGAACAATCTTGGTTATGGAATAGAATGTTAGGACATTGTAACCTTAGTAACCTATGAAAAATCTCAAAGAAAATAATGGTTATGGAACTACCGAAGTATAGATTTGATTCTTTAAAAGTTTGCGATCCTTGTCAATATGGCCTTAAAAATTAATCAAGTTTTCAATCAATTGTTGAAGTCTCAACTAATGATGCATTACAGTTGGATCATACAGATCATTTTTCTCCAACACAAATTGGAAGCATTAGAGGAAAATATTATGTATTTTTCCAAGTTGATTATTACACTAAATTTACATGGGTCTATTTTCTATTAAATAAACCTGATGATTTTTCTTATTTCAAATGTTTTAGAACCCTAGTTAAAATTTAAAAACCCTTCCTTTGATAATTATTCATTGTGATCATGGAGTATTATTTCCAAATTCTGATTTTGAAACATTTTGTAGTAAAAAAGGCATTACTCATAACTTCTCAGCACCAAGAACTCCTCAAAAAATGTTGTTTTTGATAGAAGAAATAGAATTATTCAAGAGATAACAAGAACCATGTTGAGTGAATATTCAGTAATCAATAATTTTTGGGCGGAAGCTGTATGTACTGGTTTTTATACTTTAAATCTTGTTCTGGTTAGAAATTTTCTTAATGAAACCCCTTATGAGTTATTTAATGGTAGAAAACGTAAGCTCTCATACGTCAAGGTTTGGTGTTTTAAGGTATTCATTCATAATTATAAAGATAATCTACATAAATTTGCACCAAAATCTGATGAAGTAATTTTCTAAGACTACTCCACAACTTCAAAGGCTTATAGTGTTTTCAATAAAAACACATGTACTGTTGAAGAAACATTACATGTCAAATTTGATGAAACTGATCATTTTGTTTTTAAAAAACTTCAACCTACATCCTCAGTTGTGTTTTCAAAAATTGATTGTCAACACTTGATTAAGGATCCTTCTAATAAGGAAAATGTCCAAGAAAATATTTCTGAAGCATTTATCCCAGAATAGTTCCTACCCTATGTCGATGAACAAGTTTTACCAAACCCAAATCAGTTGTTTCTTAAGAATCATATAAATGATAGTATCATTGGTGATGTAATTCAACCTATAAGGACTAGAAAATCCATTAGAAATGAAATAGAACATCTAGATTTCCTTTCTCAAATAGAACCCAAAAGAACTGATGAATCCTTAGGTGATTATGATTGGATAAAACCAATGAAATATGAGCTAAATTAATTCGATATGAATAATTTCTGGACCTTGGTTGAAAGACCTGAGGAAACTTCTATTATTTGAGTAAAATGGGTTTTTAGAAATAAGTTTGATGAAAATGGAATCATAGTAAGAAATAAAGCTAGATTAGTTGTTAAAGGCTATAATCAACAAGAAGGAATTGACTATGAATAAACCTATGCTCTAGTAGGTAGAATTAAATCTATTTGTATGCTACTTACCTTTGCAGCATTCTTTAATTTCAAACTTTTTCAAATGGATGTTAAATGTGATTTCCTTAATGGTTTTGTTCAAGAGGAAGTTTTTGTTTAACAACCACCTGGTATTGATGATACGAAACATCCTATGTATGTTTTCAATATTAGCAAAGCTTTTTATGGACATAAGAAAGATCCTAGAGCATGGTATGATAGACTTATAAGATTTTTACATCAAAAAAATTATGTTAAAGGAAATTTTGATCCATACCTTTTTATAAAGAAAGCCAAGAAAAATGTTTTGACTGTTTAAATTTATGCTGATGACATGATATTTAGTTCAAATTAGCAATCTTTAACTGATTCTTTTACCGATCAAATGAAATCTGAGTTCAATATGAGTATGATGGGTGAGTTAACATTTTTCCTTGGTTTTCTAAATTTTTAAAACACCATAAGGAATTTATATATCTCAACATAAGTATACTAAATATATTATTAAAAAGTATGGATATGACAACACTAAAAGTATAAGTACTCCAATTGATACCTCAGATTCACTTGATCTTGATGAAGCTATGAAACCAGTAGATCAAACCTCTTTTGAATGTATGATAGGATGTCTACTTTACTTGACAGCTAGTCATCCAAACATAAACTTCTCAGTATGCTTATGTGTAATATATCAATCCAATCCTATGGAATCTCTTTTGAAGGAAATGAAACGAATTTTTTGCTACATGAACAGAACCATGGATATATGACTCTTTTATACTTCTAGAAATGATTTGTCTGAAAAATATTTCGAATTCTGAATTTAGTGGTTGTAGAAGTGACAGGAAATGTACATCTAGAACTTATAATATCTTAGGAGATTCATTATTTTATTGGTCCTTCATAATGTAAAACTCATTATCACTTTCCACTACTGAAGCTAAATATATAGTAGCTGGATGTTATTGTGCTCAAGTATTGTAGATGGAACACACACTCATAGACTAATGTACGAGTTTTACCAAAACACAAATATTATGTGTTAATACTATTTCCATTTTATTAAGTAAAGATCCTAGACATCAATCTTGTGCGAAAAACATAGATATTAGGCATCACTTTCTTAGATATCATGCAAAAAAATGAGATATCATTTTTCAATTTAATGGAACACAAGATGAACTTGTTTATATCTTCAAAAAATATTTACCTTCTAGTAGATTTGAATACATAAAACAGAAGTTAAGAATGATAACCATAAGATAATCGTCATTATTAACTTTTTGTTGAAACATTTCTTTTACAGTAAGAAACTCATTTTCATAGGGGGAGTACATTTTTTTGTAAGTTAAAACTTTCATGGTGAAAATTTTCAAACTTATTTTTTTCATAATCTAATATATTTTGGTAATATGATTTTTTAAATAATCTATTTTATTCTTAATATAATTTTTTCATAATCTAAAAAATTTCATAATAAAAAATTTCTGATTCTAATGTTCTTCATGAAGAATTTTCCTTATTATGAATAATCTTCTTGGAAAACTGAAAGGTAGGTTTCCTTTCCTAGATTTTGATAAACATCTTTTACTTGTTTGAATTCAAATTTTGTTTTCAAAATTTTTCGATTCACTTTTCCTTAAATCTATTGTTATTCTAAAAAACCTCAAAGGATCAGAGTCTATAAATATCTAACTTTAGATATGATCTCAACCGTCAGATCTTCTCATGAAATTTTCAACTATTGGATCAATAATAGATGTTGAATCATTGCATCTATTACATATATTAAGGAGCCCCAATGGTTGTCCTACATCCAAAACCAATATCTTTCATGCTGAATCTCTTCTGTTCCTACTTAAGATCGTTCAGAATTTCTCCGGTCATCCATAGTTCCGAATTTCCAAAGAATCCTCTCCTTAGAAAGAAGTCTCAATCGTAAAGGAAATCTCTTAATGGATGATTTTTCATGAATGGTTGGTAAACCCAATCATCTTTAATAATTATGATTCAATCATCTCAAAGAACATCAAGTTAAATAGCTAGGAGATTATATAAATATATAAACCCAAGGTAGAGGATCGAGTGATTCCTTAGGTGCAAGTAGGGTTTTATGAATATGTATCTTTTTTCAATGAAGGAAGAAAAGAGAAATTTTCTTTCACGTGTTAAGTTGTGACTTACTCTCTTATTCAAAGGAATCTAGACTAATTAGAATACCTTACAAAGGATAAGTTAATTTTTTTTTCATAAGTTACTTGATTTTGAATGATGATTTGATAAGGAGAATTCCATAGAGTGCCTTGGCTTGGTTAGGGTTAAGACTCCAAATATTCTTCATCTTTCATCAAATTTCAATATTCTTGAACTTTGGGTTCAAAGTATTATCCTTCCAAGGAAGAGAGATAATGATACTTTGAAGAACAGTGATATATATGTTTTGGATTTCATAGTGAACCTCTGGAAGTTGAATCAGGATAATTATATTTTGGTTACGATTGATAATATCATGAATGGGAATATAGAGTCTTAAAATATCATGTATTTGGAAATTATATCAAAGATCATTGTTTCTTATTTTGAATCAATGAAAATTTAATTCAAATAGAACACAAGAAATGAAAGGGTAATATTGATAAGCAATGAAACTCTATTAGAGAATGAATTTTTTTTAATCCAAAGAGTATTATGATTTATCAAATGAAGATGTTGAAGCTTTATCAAATAAATCTGTGGTAGCTGAAACCTCCAATAAAGGTGGAAGGAAGAGGAAAGTGACAAAAATTCAAGAGATAACGAAAGTTTATGTATCCATGTAAATTCAATCTGTACCACCAAAGCCAAAGAAGCAAGAAGCCTATCCTAATGAAGTAGTGGCTAGGTGGAGAGAAGATGAGAAGATCTGGAAGGAAGGGGAGTCTAAGTTAGGATTGGACCCTACTGAGGAAAAATCCTTGAAAATAAAAGATGCTGATGAGCTTGAGAAGAAACCAAAAGAGAAGAAAAAGAAGAAGATGTCTAAGGATGAAATAGTATAATATGTTCTTGAGGATGTAGAGAATGCTTCGAAGAAAATTCATGTACCAGAATCCTTTTTAATTGAATCAATCCCAGAGACTCCGAGAAATAATATTGTAATTCTGAAATGATATCTAGAAGAAGAAATGGTGCAAGATGAATAAGTGGAAGAAGAAGAAGATGGTAGTGGTGATACAGACGATATAATAAAGAAAGTATATGATTATCATGAGAAGGAGATTCCTTATGAGAAGTTATCAATATGAACATATGAAGCTAAGTCTTCAAAACTTTCTACATCAAGGAAAGATGAGAAGGGTGAGGAAGAAGTAAATAAATTGTCTGAAGAAGAATGTTGGAATCGTGTTTTCATTCAGCCAGAGGGTGTTGAGGAAGGAGCTAAGACAAAATAATTTGATGATGATAAGATTGTTCAGCTATCAGATATTGAACAAGAATCACCTAAACAAGAATAAATCATTTCATGAATAGATTAGGGAAGGCAGGTGATAGTTGATACTCCTATGAATTCTTTGGAAAGTAAGAACGATACTAGTGCTTCATCAGAGTAGAAAGCTGATGTGCTTGAAAAGCAATCCTCATCAACATAGATTTCAAATTCAAAATCATCTTCTCCTGGTAATGAATTTTTTGTTCCGTCTATGATGAATATGGTTGGTACTATTCCATTATTTCAATACATAGATTCAAGATGCCAAATGCTTCAGCATTCCTTAAATAAGAAAAAAGATTTTGTATCCATGGTGATGGATAAGTGTGTCAAACTTGAGTCCGATTTCAAAACGTTTTTCATTAATTAGAAAGACCAAAAAAGATATTTCATAAGGATGAGTAGTTTTTCAAGGAAAACTATTGAAGAGGTGAGAATTCATGTTGAGTTTCAAGATAATTTCAAGGATACTTTTGAAATCGAAGATGATATGTTCAAAAATCTCACCAACCATTTAAAAGAAAAGAAATCACTTGATAAAACTACTCGAAATCAAGAAGTGAAATATCCGAATGGGAGATTGTATTCAAATTCTCAGAGTTGGTAGAGGGAAAGGGATCTTAGAATCAAACTTGAGGGAAAACATGCTAAACAAGAAAACTCCTTGAAGGCTCATGATGATATTTTTAAGTCTTAAGAAGAAAAAAATTAATGCCTTAGAAAAAAAGTGAAAATAATGATCTACTACTTGAGCATGTGGAAGATGATCACAAGGAACTCATTCAACTCAAGACTATTGTGAAGAAGCCGATGCAGAAAGAGAAAGAGGGACAACTTCATTCAAATGTGATCTTTTTTGGTATTTATCTATTGTACAAATTCATTCAATATTAGTGAAACTTTCATTGCACTTAATATATTTGGTTTTTTAGTACTAATACTTCAGGTACAATATTTTCATTTCAATTTCCTTCGTTCCTTATTAAAAATTACCAAGGGGGAGAACAGAATGACAAAAAAGAATACTAAGTAAATAAGAAATTTCCCTAAGTAAGTGGGAGTACATCTAAGGGAATGTTTTTATAATGATGATATTTGTATGAAAGAAAATATAAAATATCATTCACGAAATAAATAATATGATTATTAGGGATTTCAATGCCTAAGGTGGAGTTAGTCGTATTAATTATGATCCATAAGTAAGGGTAGATATGTTTTTATTTTCTAGTTCATAAAAATTTCAACGTCCTTATATTATTTTTAGTAAGGATGTTTGTGCTTTCCAAAAGGGGTAGATTGTTGAGTCTATAATGTTTCCTTATGACTATTCCATTCGTCTATGTTTTTAAAATCACAAACACGCTATATTAAGGATTATTTTATTTTCACTAAGATTTTTTATATAATAAAGTTTTACTCCTTACCCATATTTTCCTAAATAAGGAAATTTTCCTTCCTCAATGAAAATTTTTCCTTACATATTTTTCATTGTTCTTATTTTAGATTCCATGTATCTCACTCTTTTTATTACTAAGTGAAATATTCATTTTCACATATAAATCCTTATAATTATAAAAATACTCTGATATATTGTATTCTATTTTCATGATCATAATTTAGAATCTGAATTCACTGAAATGTTGAATCTGGATTCATTGAAATTCAGAAGCTGAATTCTCTAAAATTCATGTTCTGTAGTTTCTGAAATTCCGAATCAGAATTCTCTGAAATTTAGATTTCAAATTCTCGGAAATTCAAGTTCTAAATTCTCTAAAATTCTGAATTTAAATTCTATGAAATTCAGAATCCTAATTCAATAAAATTAAGGTTACAAATTTTCTGAAATTCCGAATCTGAATTCTCGGAAATTCAGGTTTTGAATTCAATGAAATTCAGAATCTAGACTCTCTAAAATTCTGATTCCGAATTCTCTGAAATTATGTTGCTGAATTCTCTGAAATTCAGATTCCAAATTACTCAGAATTCAGATTCTGAATATAAAGACCCGGAAATTTCAAGAAGTTTTTTTTTCTTAATTTCTTTGGAATTTTACGAGAACGCAGTTTCTTACGGCGCCTGATTCCGAGGCCCAGTGTGCCCGAAATCAATTTCCGAAGATTAGCTCAGGTATGTTCAGTGAGAGAAAGACCGTGTTTTTCTATCTTTTGAACTGGTGTTAGGAATCGAAATATGAGGGCACTAATGGAACTAAAGTGCCATTAATTTCTTAAAAAGACCTTTTCTAGAGTTGAGTTTGCTCGGGAAGAGTTGTTTAGTTTTGTGGATAAAGGCTTCAGAGAAATAAAATATGTGCAGCTAATTTTATTTCTTTAAAGTGGTTAAAACATAAGGATGGAGGTTGGGTGAACCTAACTACCTAACTGAGGTTAAATGCGAGGTGGGACCCACACGAACCCCACCCATTCACATTCCTGAAACCTACCCTAACACCCCCATTAAGTGGGTGACCTCTCATATTCCATAACTCCTTAACCCCCCTTAAATGTGAGACCACTCACATCCTCCCTCACTTCTTAAATCATGCCAACTCACTTAATTAATTTAGTAGTTTAATTCATTTTTTGAATTTCAAACTTAAGTAATGAGTAATAAAATATGTGAAGCACTTATTTTATTTTTGGTGGGAGCTTGTTGTGTTGAGAGGGGATTGGGAGAAAAAGGGGAGTCTCGAAGTTCTTCTTCTTCGTCGAAGAACGCGAAGAACACGAAGAACGTGAAGAACGAGAAGAATGCACCGATCTCAGATGACGAACGTCGAATCCTCGGAGATCGACTATGAGACGTCACGTACCGTGACACCAACGACCCTCTCCTTCCACGACACCTTCTTCCACAATGAACATTCGCTCAATGAATTCGATGAGGTAGGGGATTTATTGTTTTTATTCGTGATTTCTTTCGTCGTTGTTCCTCATTTCAATTGGACCGATTTCTATCAATTAATGGGAGGGGGCCGGACCACACAAACACAGCCGACCCTCCTCCCTTGATTCTGTTTATTAACCTTCTTGTGGTTTGGAATAGAAATGGTGTGGTGTCGTCACACCACGTTGGATCATGCGGCAAGGATACGCGGCGCCGTCGCGCCGTGCCGTTGAAGTCAAACAAGGTCGTGGCACTGTCGCGCCATGCCAGAGACTCACCAAAACACTGCGGCCAGAGCGGGGATGCAGAGGAGGGGCGCGACACCGTTGCGCCACGCCGGACGGACCAAGACCGCGACTTTATGTCGCAGCGGAGTAGGGACCGGTGGCCAATTTCCGGCTGCCGGCGTCGGAGTAGGGGGACCGGCCCGTGCCGGTCCCATGGTAAAGCAGCCGGCCGGCCGGAGCAGGCCGCCCGGTCAGAGGAGGAACTATGGGTTCGTAACACCCGGCTGGCCGGACAGTAGCGGAACCCCGCATGGGGGCCGCGGTTACGAAACAGGGGGGGCAACGCCTCCCCCCCAAACTGCTCGGCCGTTTCGGCCGAGCCGTCTGAGCAGCAGACCGCACCGGCCGCCCCAGCGCACCGGGTCGAGCCACCCAGGCCGGGCCAGGCCGCGCCCAAGATGGCCGGACCTAGACCTGGGTTGGGTCGCCCCAGTTTGGGCAGACCCAGGGGGTATCGGGCCCGGTCTGACCGGGCCCGAACCCCCTTTTCGCAGACCTCTTAAGATCTTTTGCCCATATCTTGGGCTACGGGTCTCCGTTCGATGCACTGTCAACTGCGATGTGATCCATGGATCAATATGGTCGTTTTGGTATATTAAACTCATGGTTTCTAAGTAATTTGGGTTCAGTCGGGTTAGTTCTAACACAAAACCAATCGGGCCCTCGTATCAGAAACGCTTATATCTTGAGCTCTGGACGTCTGATTAACATGCCTTTGACTTTGTTGGATTCCTCTTGATGAGACAGAACATTTGGCATACTTCTCCTGAGTTTTGTTGCAGTTGGATAGTGGCCGGGTTGGGTTGTACCCGAAATCTAACCAGGCCCCTAGAACGGAAAATCAGTTATCTTTTAGACCGAACGTCCATTTGACGAACCGTCAGTGGCGTTAGTGTTCCTATTGACAAACGGTCCTTATGAGCTTACCCTATGAGAGTTTGGGGTACATTTGAGATACGTCTGGGTTGGTTCGCACACGAATCCAACTAGGCCCCTATGACGAAAAGGCTATGAACTCACAGACCGGACGTCTGATTGACGCGTCATCTGTTGCATTGAGACCCCTATGATGAGGCGGTCCTTTGAGATACTTCTTCTTGGGACTTTTAGATACTTGGAGTATCGACCAGTATCTCATGGAGAGGACCCTCTCGGAGATGAGCGTACGGAGTACGGAGACCGTGTAGCCGACAGAGACCTGGTGACTGCTTGACCGACTCGACATGGAGTGAGTCCAGTAGCCCAGTGGAAAGAGCACTACATTGTTTGGGTGCAGTCCCATGGCGGACGGATCACTACTTTTTTGGGTGCAGACCCACGGTACTCATCCGGAGAGTACCTCTGCAAGATATTACGGGCTGTGCACTACTGTGTTTGGGTGGAAGACCCCGGCGGAAATCACTTGTGTGTTTGGGTGGCTGACCCATGGTACTCGACAGGAGGAGTACCTCAACAGTCATAGGTTGGTGAGTAGTACCTCGGAGTCGTGACAGAATCACTGTACACTGCAGATACGAGGCTATTTAGCAGTTACAGTTTTGATAATGAAAATAATGGTTTGAGCTAAGTCTATGACCTTTGGGTTTCCTCATGATTGATATAGGTTACTAGATAACATAGGTAAATGTATGGGCATATACCTGTGTAATGGTTATCTGTTTAATTCATAATCTTTGTGTTTCCTCATGATTTAGATTGGTTACTTGTTAACTTAGGAATATTTATGGGCATATACCTAAGTAGAAGTTATCTTTTTAAATATTTCTTTGTGGTTATCCTTGTTGGATTTTAGTGATACCATGAGGGTCTCAGGGTCCCAACTGAGTATCTTTATACTCACCCCTGCACGGTCTATGCCCGCACCTCGTTGTGTTGGTTACAGACGATGGGCATTGCTGATGGAGGAAAACTGTTTGAATATTGGATAGTACCTAAAGGTGGACCTCATGACAAGTCGGTATCAGGAGGTGGACTTCACGGCGAGACGATACTCGGAGAAGGTTGATGGGCAAGAGCATTGTGGAGGCTATCTGTACCTACCCTTCAGGTAGGATCCAAGGGGGACGACCCAGGAGCTGCTTCCTTTCTTCTAGCTGTTTTCTTTTTCTGTTGTACTTTTGTTCAGTTGTAGCTATATTTTTGATTGGGTTTGTATTCTGGCCCACTTACTTTTCAGCACTTTCTTTTGTTGTTAGTGTATACTTCCTCTTGTACTTTGTGTGCTTGTTTACTTTTTTAAACACAATGCCTTCCCAGTTATCAGGATTTATGCCTTTGGTGCTAGTCGCCAGCCCCTGGCCTATGAAGGCGGGCTTGGGGTAGTCACGTCATGGGCCCCATGGATGGTTCGTGACAAATTGATATCAGAGGAGTCGGTTCTACCACATAACATAAGACTCTAATCTTTCTTTTCTGTGAAGCAATAGTGTTAAGGGTACCGAGTGTGGTCTTCAGTTTAGGGATTACAGTGTTGGTGCGACGACCGACGTATCCATACACCAGGACCCTAACTTCTGATTTCTGACTTGTGCATGTAAACACTGATTGCAGGTGTGTTTCCAAAAAGTTTAAAAGTCAGCTCAAACGAGGTCAGCTCACCAGTTATAAACCGTTTGACCATGTCACATCTATTCAGGATGTCTCCACACAGACAGTCAATTGGAGTTCTTAGATAGTACACAATGACGGCCCACCGAGCGATGAGGCTCCGGTGCAAGCCCCTATTTCTATGTTGGCACCCTCGGGTGGTGTACCAGCAGCACCACCACCTGTTGGGCAGCAGATTCCACCATTCATACTAGTGGACAGTGCACGCTGACAGAGTGTGATGCATGAGTTCTAGCAGTAGAGGCCTCCGAGTTATGAGGCCAGGGAGATTCCGAGAGAGCAGAGCACTGGCTAGAGGCGATTGCAAGAGTTTTCTGCCTAGCTGAGACATCAGTAGAGTGGATGGTGGACTTGGATACTACTGTTTTCCAGTGAATAACCATGAGGATGGTCCGCATAGTGATGAGGCTATGGTATGTGGACCGATGCCTAGGATAGTGCCTTCGGGTAGTGTGCCAGCTATGCATCAGTACCTGTTGGTTAGCTGTTACAACCGGTGGTACCGGTATGTGACACATGCAGACTTACTGCCTTACACATGTTACAACATCAGATACCCTCACGTTCCGAGGTGAGCCCGACTCACAGGCGGCTGAGGACTAGTTTGAGGAAGTGGCTGAGAGTTTTCTAGAGCTTATACAGCTTCGACAGGATGACATGTCGGTAGCTGAGAATTCATCAGGGCATACCAATCATTCTTCGTACTTGATGAATACAATATGATCAGTGCTTTAGAGCTTGTATCTCAAAGTGAGGTGTGTTTAAATGATATCCAAGTAAGACCTCTTTCCTCTATGCATTCCTACTTATATCAGGGTGTTAGAGAGAACCATTGTGGTTGAATGTTCTTTGGCTAATCTATTATAGCCAGTGAATTTTAGCAGTGGGAAAATGTGAACTGGTGTCAGTCCCAGAGACATGGACGTGTAAAATGTTTCAAGAAGAGGAAGTGTCAAGGAAGGATGAATCTTCTGTGTAGTAGACATGTAAGTAGAGTTAGGAGAGTAGCATGAGGTGGTGTACTTTTCGACATGTTACAATCACCCACCTTTGTAGTCCCCGCTAGGCTCAGAGAGCTGGAGGGCAGGGGAAGTGAGTAGCTGCATGTAGTTAAGGAGTGTGAACCAATGGTTCTAAGAATGATTCTAGGGATAGTATGTGTCCAATACTTTCTGCCATAGTAACAACGTAGATATGAATCATTACTTCCTTCCACTAATCTTGTTCCAGACCTAGTGTTTCTGGTAATCCGTAGACTTGACCCTCACATCTGGAGATACCTTGGGTGGAGACTCGATAATGACACTTACGCAGATAGTGTGATCTGACCCACGAGGTGAGAGTTTCGGTTAGAATCTCTTAGCGGCAGCATCGAGGCCTTACGGTATTGGTCTGAGTATGGATTGGATCTACAGTTCATACACAAATTGATGGTATTAGGCAAACCTTGGGATGCTTTTTCCTTGGTCGGCGAAAATGAAACCACAGGCAACATAGGATTAACTCTTGTATAAGAAGGTGTAGCCGATCACTCTTGAATCAGAAACTTCACCCACATGGCAGTAGATGTTTTGAGTTTCAATTATAATCATTAGCGGACTAGTTCCAGGCATAGAGGCCTTTGATCTTGGTGCTACCAGCTTTCTTGTTGTTGTTGTTGTTGTTTGTGGTTGTTTTGTGTCTTGTACTACGAGATGCAGTAATAAAAGTCACTTATCATTGTGATGTTTACATACCTTCCCTTTTTTGTTTGATTGATACTAAGAGGTTGCAGTTAAAAAACTGTTGACCTGACCCTCACTTTTGAGATTCATACTAGAGGAGACCCAGTGACCACACACTGATGCCGATAGTGTGACTCAACCCTTGGAGGTGAGAGTAACAGTTGGATCTCTTGGTAGTAGCGTTGAGGCCTTATGATGTCATCTATGGCATAGATTAGTGCCATTCATGACAAGATTGACTATTTTGGCAAAGAACATGGTTCATCCAGGGGATGAGACTGGATTTCTCTTATTGGCAAACAAGAAATCTTAGCATCTCTTGTGGGACCAGATATGGTCCAGGCCACGACATAGAAGGTCCAGGTCATCCAGGAGTGGATGAGGACAACTTCGAGCCGACAAGAAGTCTTATGTTGATAGGAAACAGAACCACTGGGATTTGAGAATGGTGACCACGTTTTCTTATGGGTCTCACCTCGATGAGGTCTATGGAGATGTGGCCGAGGCGGAAAGTAATCGTTGAGGATCAGTGGACCTTTTCAGGTCCTCATCAGGGTAGGCGAGGTGGTTTACCGCTTGACCCATCCACCTCAGTTGCACCAGGTGAACGATGACTTACACGTATCTCAACTAAGGATATACGTGAACGACTCTTCACACATCATCGACATCATGAAGTATTACATCAAAGATGGGGCGACATTGGCGATCGAGTGACTTTTGTGGGGTTCCAGTAGAGATTGAGGATCGACAGGAGCGGATCCTACAAGGACAGTTGATTCCTCTTGTACGCTTTCTTTGGCAGCACGGGATCCTCCATGTGGTCACATGGGAGTGGAAGGCTTAGATGCATGCTCAGTACCACTTCAGTATCCCTAGTTTGTGTTAAAGCTTTATGGGGACGTAAATCCCTGAGGTGGGAGTAATGTAAAGACACAAAAATTTCAAGGAAATTTTTTTTCTTAATTTCTTGGGAATTTTATGAGAATGCAGTTTCTGAAGGCCCCGGATTCTGAGGACCGGTGTGCCCGGAATCAATTTACGAAGTTTAGCTCAGGTACTTTCAGTGAGCGAACGAGCATGTTTTTCTATCTTTTGAACCATTGCTCGGAATCAAAATCTGAGGGCACCGATGGAACCGCAGCGCTGGTATTTTCTTAGAAAAACCTTTCTAAAGTTGTGTTTGCTCGGGAAGAGTTGTTTAGTTTTGTGGATAAAGACTCCGAGAAATAAAATTTGTGCAACTAATTTTATTTCTTTAAAGTGGTTAAAACCAAAATATGGAGGTTGGGTGAACCTAACTACCTGTGTGAGGTTAAATGTGAGGTGGGTCCCCCACGAACCCCACCCCTTCGCATTCCTTAAACCTACTCTAACTCCCCCATTAAGTGGGTGACCTCTCATATTCCTTAACTCCTTAACACCCCTTAATTGTGAGACCAATCACCTCCTCTCTCACTTCTTAATTCATGACAACTCACATAATTAATTAAGTGGGTTAATTCAATTTTTGAATTTCAATCTTAAGTCATGAGTAATAAAATAAGTGAAGCACTTTTTTTATTTTTGGGTGGAGCTTGTTGTGTTGAGAGGGGATTGGGAGAAAAATGGGAGTCTTGAAGTTCTTCTTCTTCATCGAATAATGTGAAGAATGCGAAGAACGTGAAGAATGTGAAAAATGCACCGATATCCGACAAAGAATGCCGAATCCACAGAGATCGACTACGCGACGCCGTGTACCACAACACCAATGACCCTCTCCTTCCATGAAGCCTTCTTCCGCGATGATAAATTCCGCGATGAACCTTCGATCAATGAATTTGACAAGGTAGGGTATTTTTTATTTTTATTCGTGAATTCTTCCGTCATCGTTCCTCATTTCAATTGGACCGCTTGCTATCAATTAACGGGAGGGGGCCGGACTGCACAAACACAGACGACCCTCCTCCCTTGATTCTGTTTATTAACCTTGTTGTGGTTTAGAACGGAAATGGGGCGGTGCCGTCGCACCACGCGGGATCATGCGGCAAGGATGTGTGGCGCCGTCGTGTCACGCTGTTGAAGTCGAACAAGGTCGCGGCACCGTCGCACCACACCAGAGAATAACGAAAGCACCGCGGCTAGAGCGGGGCCGCGGCGGAGGGGCGCAGCGCCGTCACGCCGCGTCGGACGGACCAAGGCCACGACTTTATGTCGAGGCGGAGTAGGGACCGACGACCAATTTCCGGCCGCTGGCGTCGGAGCAGGGGGACCGGCCCGTGCCAGTACCGTGGTGCAACAGCCGGCCAGCTAGAGCAGGTCGGCCGGTCAGACGAGGAACCGGGGGTTCGTAACCCCCGACTAGTTGGACATCAGCGCCCCCCCCCATGGGGGTCGCGGTTACGAAACAGGGGGGCATCGCCTCCCCCCCAAACCGCTCGGCCATTTCGGCCGAGCTATCTACCCAGCAGAACACGCAGGCCACGCCAGCGCACAGGGCCGCACCCAAGCAGGCCGGACACGGACCTGGTTCAGGTCAACTCGGTTCGAGCCAACCCAGGGTGTATCGGGTCGGGTCTGACCGGGCCCGAACCCCCTATTCGCGGACCTCATACGATATTTTTCCCATATCATGGACTACAGACCTCTGATCAACAAACTGTCAGCTACGATGCGATCCTTAGATCGATATGGTCGTTTTGGTATATTACACTAAAGGTTTTGGAGTACTTTGGGTTCGGCCGGGTTGGTTCGAACACGAAACCAACCGGGCCCTCGGAGCAGAAATACTTATATCTTGAGCTCCGGACGTCTGATTGACGTGCTGTCGACTTTGTTGGATTCCTCTTAATGAGATGGAACTTTGGGCATACTTTGCCTATGTTTTGGTTGCAATTGGATTGTGGCTGGGTTTGATTGTACCTGAAATCCAACCGGGCCCCTAGAACAAAAAAAGATGATATCTTTCAGACCGAACGTCATTTTGAAGAACCGTCAGCGGTGTTGGTGTTCACATTGAGAAAAGGTCCCTATGAGATTACCCTATGAGATTTCGGGGTATAGTTGAGATACGGCCGGTTTGGTTCACACACAAATCTAACAGGGCCCCTTGGACAAAAAGGCTAATGACTCACAGACCGGGTGTCCGATTGAGGCGTCGTCTGTTGCATTGAGATACCTATGATGAGGCAGTGCATTGAGATACTTCTTCCGGGGACTTTGAGATACATGGAGTATCAACCAGTAGCTCATTAAGCGGACCCTCCCAGAGACGAGCGTACGAAGTATGGAGACTGTGTAGCCGACTGAGACCTGACGACTACTTGACCGACTCAACTAGGAGTGAGTCAACTAGCCCAATGGACGGGGCACTACATTGTTTGGGTGCAGACCCATGGTGGATGAAGCACTACTTGTTTGGGTGAAGACCCGCGGTACTCGTCCAGAGAGTGCCTCTGCAGGCTATTACGGGGTGTGCACTACTGTGTTTTGGTGGTAGAGCCCAGCGGGAAGCACTACTGTGTTTGGGTGGCTGACATGCGGTACTCGACAGGAGGAGTACCTCAGCACTCTTAGGTTAGTGAGCAAAACCTCGGAGTCGTGACAAGATCACTGTACACTCCAGAGATGGGGCTCTTCAGCAGTTACGGTTTTGATAATGAAAATCCTGGTTTGAGCTGAGTCTATGACCTTTGTGTTTCCTCATGATTGAGATGGGTTACATTATAACTTAGGTATATGTATGGGCATATACTATGGTAGTGGTTATCCGTTGATTTCATAGTCTTTGTGTTTCCTCATGATTGAGATGGTTTATTTGATAACTTAGGAATATGTATGGGCATATACCTAATTAGAAGTTATCTGTTGAGATCTTTCTTTGTGGTTATCCTTGTTGGATTTTAGTGACACCTTGAGGGTCTCGGGGTCCCTACTGAGTATTGTTATACTCACCCCTGCATGGGCTATGCCCACACCTCGTTGTGTTGGTTGCAGATGACGGGCAGAGCTGACGGAGGCCGAGTGTTCGATGACTAGATGGTACCCAGAGGTGGACCTCACGACGAGTTAGTATCAGGAGGTGGACTTCATGGTGAGACGATACTCGGAGGAGGTTAACGGGCAAGAGCATTTTGGAGGATATCTGTACCTACCCTCTAGGTAGGATCCGAGGAGGACGACCCAGGAGCTGCTTCCTTTCATCCAGCTGTTGTCTTTTTCTGTTGTACATTTTTTCAGTTGTAGCTGTATTTTCGATTGGGTTTGTAATCTAGCCCATTCACTTTTCAGCACTTTCTTTTGTTCATAGTGTATACTCCTGCTTGTACTCTGTGTGTTTGTTTACTTTTTTAATGGAAATGATTTCCTAGTTAACAGTATTTACGCCTTTGGTGCTAGTCACCAGCCCCTGGACTATGAAGGCGGGCTTGGGGTAGTCACGACACGGGCCCCGAGGATTGGTCGTGACACTGAATTCCTCGGAATTCAGACATCTAATTTGTTATAATTCAGGTTCTGATTTCCACTGAATTTAGAATCCAGGTCTATTTATTTTGGATAACGAAATCATCGAAAAACCAAATCAGAATATCCTTATAATATAGACTCTGAATTTTTATCTGTTTAGACTCAAAAGTTTATTTTACCTTAGAATCCTAAAAATAGATTGGATTGAGAAATGATATTTTACTTACTCTTGTTATAGTTATAAAATGATATCCTGTATTTTTATCTAACAAATTGTTGTTTGAGTGACACGTGTACAGGTCCCTCCAAGATTCATGGAAAAATATGACTGTTGGAGGAGGGAGTCGACTGTTGGAGATGTGATTATAAATAGGAGCTCATTTTAATGAGCTCCATAAACTTACATATTTATTGTTCTACATATCTAGAGATTACATGCTATAGATGTGATTTCTAGAGAGAGAGACACTCATGCTTTGTGCATACTGAACAACTTGTTTTTCATTCTTTGTGTGACTCAAAATTTTACTGAGTATATTCGAGGGCTTCTAGAGATTATAATATAGAGGTGCTGACTACCTTAAAGTTCAAGGAATTCCTTGATAAGGTAAACAGATTTGCCGACTACCTTGAAGTTCGAGGTCTTGCAGGGATAGCAAGACAGACTCTGATATTCTTAATGAGGGCTTACCCTGGTGTGGGTAAGACATAATTTATTTAATGTATAAATCAAGGGACCATTATCCAAGGTTGTTGGATACCCAACTCTTTGGGTTAAAATATTTCAGACATGTTGCTTCTATTGTTTTATGTTTTTTCAGATACATTTTGATTAATAAGGAATGTATAACTATCTTATACTTTCTTATATTTTTATACTCATATTAGAAATATTGTATACGCTTTAAGGTAAAATCTTTTTATTTGTAAACATTTCATAAGTTTCCATTTCGGAACCATATTTCTAGAATCTACCAAGTTTGTTTAACTAAGAGGTCAGGTGAATTTACATTATTTATCATTGTTAAACATAGAATGTTTTATACTATCGTTAAATGTTCCAAAAGAAATTATAAGGTATAAAATTCACCCCCTCTTATATATTGAGCATCTACATCATTATCTCAATCCTACATGAATTTATAACTTTGGATATTATAACCATACAATCAAGGTCTCATTCGAACACAACATACAATAATAGTTAATGAATCAGCTAAATACATGTAATATACTATATAATGAGACCTACCGATGCATATAGGGTCTATGGAAGTATTTTATATTCAATAAATTAGTACTTTTCATTCCTCATATGAAATGGGAGAATCATAATCACATGAATATTCGTATTAAAAACATGAATACACAATGTTAATAATCTACGCAATCAATTAACATAATCAATGTAAACATTCCTATTAGAATATAAAATTGAAATTTTAAATAATTTCCCCATTAAAACTAATCATAAACCATCATGATATATTATAAAAACATTATAATTATATAAAATTGACAAATAACCATAATTAAAACATGGATTTTTGTTGTTAATTAATTTAAATACCATAAAATGAAAATTAAAAATATTCTCTAGATAACTAAACTTTTCACCATGAGAATGAAGTTTAAAAAACAAAAGAAATCATGATTATGAATAATATCATTATTTTTTAAAATATTCATGGAGGATTTCAATCTAGGATTCAAAAAAATCTATGTTCACAATAGTGGGTAATTTTATAAATTTTGTTAAAAACATTATATTCTCACTGGTTTATAAAGGTCAAATATAAATATTTTAGAAAATGACATGAATATTTATTCCAATACATTTGCTAAAAATTAAATCATATGTAAAATATTTTTAATAAATCATTCAAATAATTTTAAAATAATTTTTCTATTTTTTTAAAAAATATAAATATGGAATAAATTGGATTTCTGACTAAAGAGAGAATGAAAGTCAGATTTTAATAAACATATTTCTTAAAAACATTTAGTACCAAAAAATTAAAATGGTTCTACATATTTAAAATTTCATTAATAATTATAGTATAATAAAATTATGGATTTTTTTATAAAAATATCCTAATATTTCATCATTGGAGAAATAATTATAAATAGTCTTAATGAATGATAAGATTGTTAAGTAAACCCTTACTTCTTTGAAGAGATTTGAATCATAGACCATATAACATAAAATAATAAAGTAAATAACATAAATGAAAATATATTATTCATATTACGTTTGAAAAGTGTGGTATATGAAAAAAACATTATTGGTGAAAATGGAATATGTCACATAGAAGTAAGAGTGTGACTAGAAACCTATACCTTAGGTTTGATTTCCTTCATTCATGTTCAATCCTAATATATAATAATTATATATTTATTGTAAATATATATTACCTAACTACAATAATATATATAATACCATATAATATTTACTTATAAGTTTCTATCATCTCTTTATAAACAATTATTTGTTAAAATCAATATTTCGAGTAATAATTGCCTCATTTTTCATCTATGTTCTTATTGAAATTTGACTGTAGTTCAATAATATCTAAGATTTTACTCTAGATATAAATATAATATGTAATAATTATATATTTATTTAGAATATTTCCTAAAATTTAATGTTTTAAAAATGAGTCACATAATTTATAAAGACAGTAGGTCATACATACTCATGAATTCAATTTTCATTTTTTTGTTTATCAAATAAAATAAAGGCAATTAAAATTCACTTTCAGATAATAATTATTATATCATATAAATAGTATATATTAATTATATCTATCGTAATTTCCATCCATGCCAATATAAAATGATAAATGCATTGCATCACTATGTGGAGGTGGTTGTGCACACCTACGCATGAGAAATGTTATCGTTTTCCAATAGATTGGAATGGAAGATTGTAGATGTCATATTTTAATTTCAGAAGAATAATTTATTTATAAATAATATATATATATATATATATGTAAAATTAGTCATCATATCAATCCTTTTGACGTGGTGATGGAATATGTATTACATCAGTTTGTGAGGCAATAGTCCACCATACACATGATCAATGGTTCTCTTTCCCATTTGACAAAAGATTGAATTTATATAGGTTATTCAGTTAATATAATTAAATCTCAATATATGGGATATAATTATTTTATTTTTTTATCATTTATTATGAATAATTTATGTAATTAATAGAATAAATAAAATGATAATGGATGGTTAAGAACTATACCTAATCTTCGGATAACCACTATAGGTGTATATTTTATGCCTTCTTAAATTGTTTCTGTGATAAAAAATTTGAATCTATGTCATAGGTAGGTATTTTAAAAATAAATTTGGGTAGTTAATGGATGAAAAAAAATTTATTTGGATGTGTATATAGAAAATGAGAGTGGGAGACCTTTTATATCTGGGGGAGGACACATTTAGAATATTTAAGAAGTATATAATGTACCCAAAATTGACATCTAAAAACGGAAAAATAGAATCCTTATCAATTATTTTATTATATATGTATTATTTAAGTTCATCCAATAAAAATTATATAAAATTTTAGGGCAGTTAAACTTTTATCATTTTAGATTAACCCCTAGTTAAATATATTTTAACCATAGATGGGATAATAAATTTCTTCTATTTTTCTATTCATTATGTTAAAATATTAATTTCACCACATTAAATGATATTAATTATTATTATTTTACAAAATTTATTAGGTTTTTTTAAATTAAAACTACATAAGTGGACAATTTTAAATAAAAATTTTACCCTTAAAGGTGATGAAAAAACAATTTTAAAAAATAATTATTTATTTTAATATGTATTTATATTTAAATGATATTTTAATTGATTAATTTATGATGATTGGTACTAATTATAATATAATTAAACTAATTTTATGTTTAAAACAATATTGAAATAAAATAGAACATTGTATATGATTTAACCAGAATGTTAGTTTTAAATAAGAATAATTAAGTTTTTATTATTCATTGAGAAATTAATATGTTTATAAAATTTTCAAAAATACAATCTAAGAAAAATATAAAATACTAATTTCAAAAATTAATTTTATTTTTATAAAAAAATAATCTAAAAGTGGAGAATTTAAATTTTTACATATTTGTACAAAAGTTAAAAGAATCGGTTTTTCGAAAAATATTGATCTTATGTATAAAACATGATTAATTATTATACCTTAATTTGGAAAAATAATAAATTTTTACATGTTTTTATTTAATATATAATTTATAATTTTTTTAATTTTTTTTAATAGTGATTAAATTAATTTATTATGATAAAAACACATTGCGCCTATAAAAACAGCCTTGTAGAAATTCATTTCCTTTACATAGAAATGATCTTTATTATCATTATTTATAAATGTATATCCCATAAACTTATTTTATAAATTTATCAACAATTTTTGTGATTACATTGTTATTCTTATGCTTAACCACTAACACAATGTTCATGAGATAAATATAAGAGTAAATAATAATATTTTATTATCCTAATGTGGAAAATACTTCTGACTGAAAAATTGAGACATGGTCAGGTCTACTGAAAATAAATCTATTAGTTGAATCATTAGAAAAATTAAAGTAAATTGTAATAGGAAGTGTGAATCATATAAATAAACTATGTATAAAATAAAAATTGATTTTTAATATGGAAATTTTTAGAGTTGTTCCCTTCAACAAAATTATTTTTTCTTTTGATTAATTTTATGTTAATTGTACGAAATATTATTTAATTACACATCTCATAATGGGTAATGTTACAAATTAATTTATTGTGAAAATGTACATAGAGTATTTATCGCATAAATTGATCTTAGTAGTTTCCATCAATGATCAGAACCATGAAGTTCTACAATAGTATTTTTAACAGTTTTCATTATGGTATGATGACATCATCTAATGAGATGTAGATGATATACGTGATCAGGTGATGGTGGTATACAATACACAGAGAGTTCACCTCATAATTTTATCCCATTGTAATCTCTTTGAGAGGAGATTGTGGGAGAAAACTGTCCCATAATAATTCCACTTTTTAAATATTTCATTTGATATTCGTATCAATGAAAGTGTGTTTTGGTCTGTATATTTGATATATTATTAATGTATATCATCAATTGGACATATATAAGTTTCAAAAAAATCTATGACAGTATATAATCATGATAAATTGCGATATATTGGGTGAATCAAAACTAATATGGAATTAAATAATTGGTATATAATGGATATCCCTTATGAGTTATTGGATATAAATATCTCAAGAATATTTATTGGAATATAACTATTTATTTAGGTCCTTGGATATGGTGGTTTAATTAATGAGTGCATTTCATGAAATTAAATGAATGATATATCATTTTTAAGGATTTATGACATTATTTTAAAACCTTCGTGATATGATCTTTGCAAAATATGATTATGTTAAATATTGAATATTAATAGAAGGCTATTATCATTGTGACATTTATTTTTTACTCTATTGGTGTCCTGACATATTGTTAAATGATTATTGTAGACATTATTTAAGAATAATAATTCTACTAATATAGGGTCATAGTGGATCACATATTATTTTTTTCCGTAACCTCAGTTAAATTATATATTAATTTATTATTTTAATAAATACTATTCATATGTTATGATGAATAACAACTATCAAGTTTATTTTAACCACAAAAAAAATTTATTACATGAAAATAAAATTTATTTATTTATATAAATAAATATTAATTGTTAAATTTTTTATAACTAATTTGGAGAATTTAATGACTAATGTAATAGTCCAATATGATTTATATATTTAATTTCATAAAAATAAATATTAATATGTTTTTTTTAATAAATGATATTAATATTATCCAGGTGTTTTCTGCACACCAAAGAAATAATGAAAATAATTTCAATACTATTGTTTTTTACAATGGGGTCCACTATTAATTATGAGTTTGGATAAGAGATTATGTGCCATTATAATTTCATTAGTCATTCTATATAAACTCAATTGTATAATTTCTAGGGGAGCTGATTGTTGTGAAAATAAAATACTCAATAGGTAATTCTCTCGAAACTATAGATAACCATTACTCATGAATTCTATTATGAACAATTAAAATCCAACACCAACATCACTCTAAAGAATATGAGTGAACATGACTAAATACTTAATAAATAGAAGGAACAACTTTTGTCATTAATGATAATGACACATGGAAATTAGATTTCGGTGCTAGCACCCAATGACACATTAATGACGTTTCTAGGTTTAGGGTTCATGTTTGGATTACCAATATAGTTATTCAACCATTGAATCTGTTTTATCAATAATAATAAAATGAACATGATATATCAATTTCATAAAAAAGAAAAAAAATCAATTCCAAATTGTAATTATCATTTATAAATTAAACATATATTCTATATATAATATATTTTCTCATGGATTTCCAGTTTTAAGTTAATTTAGTTTTTATGATAAATATTTTGTTACCAATGGAAATACATTTTTTTTCATGAACCTATATAATTACTCCATAACGTAGTAAATTTTTAAATAATTAAAAAATTTCTTAAGGAAAATTTAGTTATATATAATTTTTAATTTAAAATGATATTTAAAAGAAACACTTATTACTTTGGTTCCTCATAAATAAAAAACACTTGAAATAAAGATGTATTGATGTATTTTTATATTTAATTAATATAATTAAAATAATTATAGATGAAATTCATGGTCAATATATACTTTGGGAAAAATAAAATAAGTGGTGAATATGAATTAGTCCTCATGGAGGAGAAAATGAAATGTGAACCACTAACCTTGGAATTTTTATTGATCTGACACACTCTGACTCCCATTATAAAAAATCTAGTTTTGTTAATTTTATATATCAAAATATATTTTTTTTATTTTGGTTTATATCATTTATTTATTATTTATTATTTTTCGTTTATTAAGCATTTTTATTAAAATTAATTTCCTCATATTGATTGTCTTGTTTGTTCTATTGTAACAATAATATGATTATTCCATCCCTTGATCCTTGACAATTATATAATAACCTCTAGAATATTTATGAATACTAATTAAATTTATTTGATATATTTATAGAGTCCAATGATGATTTTTTTGATGTCATAGTGAAGGTTTATAATGAGAGGCTAAAGTATACTTTTTATAAAAATGAATACAATAAAATAATTGTTTTTATTAATGAATATAATTGTATAATTGAACGTATTAAATAATAAAAAAATATTAAATTCCTAATCATTTCATCAGATTAATAGTATTTATGTTATATTATACATTCATTATAAAAATTTTATAAAATCGTTCGTGTAGGTGATGAAACCCACCCAAACAAGAAAACATTATAAATAATTAACAAATATGAATATTGTGTTTTATTATGATAATATATTTTTTAATGAATATTAATAATTTTAATAGTACATAATTTGAAAGGATAATTGGATTCTGATGATTATAAATAATTTTTTTTTAAAATTTAATGTATAAGAACTCGATACCGACATTAATTGAATTTATTATTACCAAGGCATCCTCCCCCACACAAAATTTCTTTATTAACCATGTTGTGAAAAAAATTTCATAATTGAATATGTATATTCATAATTATTATTCTTTATTTATTATATGTTATTTTCATGATGACTTGGTAATTTTTATTTGTAAATAATTAAATTTAATAATTTATTCATGTTATATAGTTAACAACCAATTAATATTAACTGTAGAACCACCATGTCGTAAGGGTTATCATTTTAATAAATCATTTTCTAGGATTTTTACATAATTTGTATAATATTTCAGCTATACTATTGGATTTCCTAGGTATTCCATATATGAGGTGCATAGTTAATGAATGTAATGGTAAACCGTGAATAAAAAACATGTGAATGAGTTAATATTTTAAAAAATGAAACTTATAATTTTTACCACTCACAAAAAAAGACTTATAAATTTTATATCATCTCCTCAAACCCTAAATAACATATTAAAACCAAGGGTATACCATAATGACCATTGTAACCTCCTTCTTTGATTTTTCACTCTTATGATTCTAGTTTTTAGCTGCAACTTCTACGGTTTGGTTTTCTCCTCAACCTCATATTTCTTCACCTATAATTTCATTTTCATTCCACTTTATCATAAAATAATACTCTTTAGTAAAAAAAATATAGGTTTATTTTTCTGGTTAACAGTTATATATTTTCTTTTATATGGTTTTTGGATTTATCATTGGACCCATAACAAATAATTCATGAAGGTTTCTCTTAATCCAAATATGATTTAAAGAAGGTTCCTTCATGATATTTCCATAACTAGAAATTTCAAAGGAATCATGAATTTTTTTAGTGATATTTCCTCTATCAAACTCATATTTATTGTTATTTTTATTATATTATTACATAGGAAGTGATTTTTTATTATTTATTACCATAGTCCGACAGAGTGTTTCCATGAATTTCTATTCATTCCATATTAAAATAATTGGGATGTGTTTCACATGATTAATCAAATAATTATAATTTTTTATTTAATGTGCCTGTATATTTTATAGGCCTTTCTTTCATGCACTAACCCTAGTAATGAAAGAAATAATGTCTACAACCCATAGATTAGTGTGCTTACAAAGAATTAAATCCTAAAGGACCGATAAGTGTATTTGTATTTGTAAACTAGACACGTACATGAGTGTTGTTTTTCAAATTAATATAATAATTACAACATAATTTTTCTAGGTAATTTTAATATATATTGATTATCCAAAAGTATATATCTTAGTTAATTTTAGGGAATTCTAGGGAAATGAAACAATATAATGGTGAGCTCAACTATATAGAAAAGTAAAAGTACAGTAGAAACTGTAATGAATTATTTATAATTATCATTATGGAAAGGTAAATAACTTAACAAAAATTCCAAGTAATCAATAATGTAAAGGGGTGTGCGTAGAAAATATGGAATCTTAAATAACTATAAATTCATTCCATTTATTTAAATATATAAGGTCTAATAAATGTGTCAATTTAAATAAATGAAATACATTCCTTTTAGTCAATTAGTTCAGAATAAAATGAAAAAAAATATAATTTCAAAGGAAAAATATCATCTATAGTATTAACTAAAATTAATTTAATTATTTATTATGGGATTTCATATTTCCCATACACAAGATACACTTACTATAAAGACATATTCTCAATACTATTTAGATCTATGGGTAGAAACTTGTATTTTCTTCTTGGAAACAAACATGAAGGATTTGTCAATAATTAAATTCATCCCATGAGACTACTGATGGATCGAGGGTCTTAATTGAAATAGTCTCCAACCTATGTATTTCATGTCCAAATCATTCATCATATATCAAATAAATAATTTAATTAATCAAAAATGTGCCTTATCAATTTATATTTACTATTGAATACAGATTTATCAATATTTACCATGATAATAAAATAATTATAAATGTAATTATCATATGATAAAATTGTATACTATTTATGCAATGAACATATACAGGACAAATTATTTGGATAATTTGGATAAATTCATTGTCCAATGATCTGAGGAAAGTGAATTTTTCAATGGGACTGAAAAAATATATCATGTAAATGTCAAAATTATCCTTAGTCAAATAAATAAAAACTAATTTATAAGAAAAATTAGGATTGATTCAATAAAAAATGACACAAGTGGAGTAAAAATAACATGTTTTTGTCATTTAGTAATGGGAATATTTTATCAATATATTTTATAAAATCATTCTTTTGGAAACTTTTGTTGGTTATTTTGTAAAACATCTGGAAAATCTGTCCCATTGAAGATATATTTTTAAAAAAATAAGCAAAATGATACCATTTAATATATAAAAGGGATATATATTGGAATTTTTATGGGTAATTATATACAAGTCATACAAGGTAAATATAATTTTCTATTCTCAAAATTAAAAAAGTTAAACAATTTCCCTATTTGGATGGAGAGAAGAAGATTACTCTGATAAGAAATTATAAACGGTAAAAAGGGTAAAAATTTATTCCATAAATATTATTTAATATTTTAAAAACATTTTGAAGGAATATTTTTTTAGAAAACTATTTTTTTATAAGGAACAAAATTCCCAACAAAAGACTTAAATAATATCAGGGTTTTATTAAACCATTTTATAAAATATTTTCAGTACCAAAGAGTGTGAAATGGTACTATTCATTGAAATAATCATTAATATACATTTTAGAATATAATAATTGAATTTATTTTACAATTATAATATATATTCTAATAATTTAATTTCAAGAATAAGAAATCATGATTAGAATGAGATTGTGAAGAAACCCCTTATAGTGATCCTAATTTGGATGTGAGAATCAGTCAATGAATTAATTTTGTGAATCAATTAAAAGTCCACCTATAATATGTGTAAAAAAATAAATATATAGAAAAAGTTATTTTACACAGAATAATATACTACTATTGACAATGAGGATGTAATAAAACCAAATGAGCAGGATTTGAGTTATGAAATATCTTTACAACTATATAATTTTAAATTCAAATAACCTTAGATAAAATAATAAAATTTGAAATATAAAATTCAATAAATATTAAATTAGTAATTATATTACATTTAAAATTGGAATTATGTACAACATGTATAAAAATTTAGCTTCACAACGATAATGTAAGCCTCAAATAATGGATGTTGAGACGATGCTTTTTACCTTGCATTTCCATTCAAGTGACTATCTTTTAAACTCATGTATAATGGTTTCAATAATGTTAATAACTTATACCAAACCCATACTCATATATATAATATCATATTAAATATTTTTATTATATCTTATCCTTTGTTTTTTTACAGACTTTAATTATTATCACTAACTCCCATGTTTATTGTCTTGTTTTTTGTGTATGTCATGACATGTTATTTTTTGTACTATTAAATAGATGTTGATTTCATCCTCTCAATAATGTATATCATTATATAAATATTATATATAGTACATATAAAGGGATTTATCTTAATACATACTATTTGGAGATAGGAATGGAAATGCATCGTTCATGAAAACTGTAGGTCATATAAATTCATGAACGCTACTTCCATTTTTTATTGTTATTAAAAAAATGAAAATTAAATGATATATATATATATAATGATTAAAGGATCATATTTGTTAAAAATACATGATATATTTCTTAATACAATCCTTAATAAATTATTTGTATAGAATGAACGAATTGCATTGCTTTGAGGAGGTGGTAGTCCACACGTCCTGAAATGAATTTATCCTATTCTCATAAAATAGAATTCATAATAGTATGTGTTATATAAAATTTATATAAGAATGAATATATAATAAATATTTTATATATTATATATAAACTATATAACCATCATTATTTCCAACCATTAATGTTGGTATATGGAAGAACAAACGACATTGGTTTGTGAGGCGGTAGTGCGCTGCATATGAGAATGATGATTCTATATCCCATTTGATGGATGTGTGTGAATTTTTATGTCCAAATACAATCATAAAAACTTTTTAGAATATTTTATTACTTTTTTATCATATACTATTGACAAAAACAATTTAATGGGTGGAGATGTAAATGAAAGATAAGTGATCGTCGAAGAACGTGACCTCTTAATCAACTAAATATTTTTGTTTTATAACAAAATAATTACCTGGTTTTAATTTGGTCAATAATTATAATTATTATGATGATAGTATTGATGTTTCGATATTATTTGGGTTTTATTTGACGATACAAATGGGTAGACATGTGAAAATAAGTGGGAGTGATGAGTGCCTTTTTATAATGGATGAGGAGTGTCATTCTTGTATATTATTTAAAAGGGAATTCCACCTACATTTTTTCCATATCCATTGTCTCAAATAATAAACCAAATTATGAAAAAGTGATTATATGGTCTCTATGTTCCCATGAAATTTATTATTTACAGGTTTCTTTGTAATTTGTCCATAAAAATAAAGTTTTACTAACTTAATAAGATAAATTTTTATTTTATCGCTATAATTAATATTAATTATATACACTATTATTCTGTTAAAAATTTATGACGAAAATATTATAAATAAAAAATTATTCTAATTAAATGTTTGATTCATTTTTTTCAAATTCCAATCAAAGAATTTCCAAAATGTAATTTAATATTAATCCCACAAACGGGATGAAAAAATATTTTTTAAAATGAAAATATTAAAACGCTAGATTAGTTTTTGTATGAAATTTAAATTTGAAATTCATTATAGCCACTTAAATTTTATTAAATGATATATTATAGAATTAATAAATATTTAAAACAAATTTAAGTTCTAAATTAACAATATAAATTATTTACTCGAATATGAAACATTCATTTAAAATTCAATATTTTTAACTATTCAAAAAAATGAAACTTTAGAAATAGTTACCAAAAATTACCATAAGATTATTCTAATGTTATTTTTCAATAAATTAGGTTTATTTAAAAAATTAAAATTTATAAAATTTAATATAATTGTATTTTAAATAAGTTTGTGATGAAAATGAGATAAACATATTTTAGAAAAAATAGGTATTTATGCGCAAATTTTGGTTGCTTGATAAATTATATAAACAAAATATATTATATGAAGTTAAAAAAAATTATTGAATAAAATTAATTAATATGTTTCACTTATAGTGAAGAATTTAATTTATTATGATAAAATGTCACGACCCCCTCCCCACAAAGTATACCCCTCCTGGGCCGGAAATGTGAGAAGGGAGATAATGACCCCCGAGTCCCGCCTCCAGTAGGCCTTGGGTTGGCGACTAGCACCGAGGGTATAGTAAACGCACAAATTGGAGGCATTACCCTCTAAGAGAACACATGCGGAAGAGAGAGATAAGATAGACACCAAATAACTCGAACTCAGAACTGAAATATAAAAGAAACTCATGTCCATATAGGAAATGTCATGAAAAAGTACTACAACTGAAAGGGGAAACTAAAAGTACCCAAAAGAAAGTAAAACGACAGTGACCACAAGCCCGAACAGGTCCTCCTCCAACCACAAGCTAGAAGTAACCAGCTTGACCTCCAACCTGCTCCAAGTGACCTGAAAAACAGTTTATATATATATAGGGTGAATATAACAGTATACTTAGTAGGATCCTCCCCAAAGCCTCTCGTGCAAAAGTAAAGAGAGCATGCTAAAGCACGGTGAACCACAAGTGAAACTAACCCGTCACCTAAATAGGTATACTATGTTCCCAACCTCACCATGGAAACTCCCACCAAGTAGCGCATACAAGAATATAGCATATAATAAATAATATCAAGGGTACCCCGCTACTACTTCCCCACTAGTTTGCCGCTTTTCCCCAACGACATACGTCCTGCGCATCTCTCTCCGAAGGATGGCCCGTATAAACATGGGCTAAGCTCCACAACATGCACCATGTTCACCACAAAGGCTTGCCCGCAGACACCTGGTCTACGCACCACCCCATCCTCACAACCAAAGTAACCAGGTAGTTTCTGGGATCCACCACAAATCGTATAACGTGTATCATACGTCGAGTATTATACCTCAAGCCATCACAGCCCATACGCCGAGTAAGGATCCTCAAGCCATCACAGCCTATACACATTACACCTGTAGTAGTCCATAGGATACTATATCTAGAATATATGTGTGTGAAATAACCACAAGCCATTACAGCCCTCTACACACATATATGGGGAAAACTAACCTCTGTGTATCTACTAAGAGAAGAGAGCGGGGCTAAAGGGGGTAGTCATCCCTTCAACCTCCCATCAGAATGTTGGGGAAAACACCTACCTAGGGCTTAGAATCCCTGGGGTGTCAGTTTCCCTTACCGACAGGGTGGATTAGCGTATAGAAACACAAAAATTACAGAATATATATAACTCACAACCACACTATAGGCATTACCTAGACATAGGCACAACTGCAGGTAACATCTCTCAGACTCCAGGCTGCTACTTCTAAGACTAGGTATCCTATAAGCACACAACCATTTGAAGAGCTTTATTAGATTACTCCATTCTCATTTTATCAGTTCCACTGTAGGTTAATTAATTCTTTAAACATTAATTAACCATGAAAAATTTACCACATTAAACTAAATTGGCATCACATTCAAAATTTGCTCCTTTTTAGGATTCACATCACTATTAAATTGCAGTTTCTCCATCCCCGTGGTTTATCACCATTTAAACAAACATTCATTATGAAATTACTTTCCCATATTCGCAGGCATTCTAGAAAAGCATCCTATTCTACTAAACACAAAGGGGCTCAACACGACGAGTAGATATACTACCCGTTGAGTCTTTGCCGCCTATAGAAAGAGCATATACCCATCCTCCATCGAGAGGCTAAACACGGAAAGCACGTGGAATACCCCGTGTTTCTTCTCCTCCTTCGAAAAGAGGGTAAGCAAGACCAACTTCCTTGAGTAGTGGGGAAAAGTAAAGCAGATAAACAACCAAACCAAACCACCAACATCAAACCATCACATTCATCTAATACCATCATCCATGGTGTCCTCCCTGACACCCACATGCATAAAACGATGCATTTCGCCACACTAGGCGTCATCCGCTGCCACAACCACAAGTCCCCATGCCTCCACATATCACAACAGCCGTCCAGGCTCACATCAAATCACCAGCAGCAGGAAATCAAAGATCACAAAATGGGCTCTCATCCCTTTAACAAGGCATTCAGCCTTCATACAAAATGAGCACTCAGAGCTCCAAACCACAAGGCATTCATCCTAACAAGCAAGTGGGTAACTCAGAACCCTTTTGAAATTATCGAACTAATAGTTCTTTAATCCATCTTGAATTAACATATTCATTAACATGTCTCTTTATCTTTATCCAATTATTTAGAAAATAATTCCGGCTTTACATTCTTTATCAATTTATACCATGAATGAGAAACTAATTAAAGAAAAAAATCATAGATATCACTCTATCTAGGAAAACATGAGGCAAACCGTTATCACGGTACAAAGAAACAACATGCAATCAACCAATTCTTTTAATCCGGTTCAAGTATTTAATTAGGTCAATTTCATTGTGATAAAAATGACTAAATCATGCTAATTCTACGATTTCACATACACAATTAGAGAATCCATGAATCCCCTACCTCGAAGAGTTCTTGACGTCCTTTATCCACACAACGGGCCACAATCCTTCTCTCGCGACAACTGAATCCACCCGAGGATGCCACGGTAAGTCCCAACCAACCAAAACCCATTAAAAACATGGAGATTACATGCTAATATGGAAGGGAGAATAAGAGAAGGTGATCCCCGAAGGAACGATGATAAAACATACCTTATATGGAAGAATGATTGACACAGCTTGGTTGCATCAAACAGAGCGGAACTGATCTGAGTAACGTTTGATTATGAAACTCCTTTTGGAATGATTTCAAGGTTCTAACGTCTCATAGATGAGAACCAGGAGGAAGAACAACGAAGAATAATATCTCGTTTCTTTTTGAATATTTAACGAGGCGACGGTTTAAGATCCGGTTTATTCTCCATAAAAAAACGGATCGCACTAACCCACGTGGTTTGACCAAGTAAAAACATCCCGGCCTTAGGAATAATTAATATAGAATTTATGGCCTTTGAATTGGTCTTAAAGTCCTTAAAATAAGGTTTTAAAAGTATTTTATGTCAAAGAAAACGACAAATTTGCGAAGCTGGAAACACTGTTCACATACTCAAAAATTTGGCAAAGTATGGAATCGGTAGCTCTTATGAAGTCTGCAAACACTGTTCATTCGTGAAATTTGGCAAAGTATGGAATCAGTAGCTCTTATGAAGTCTGGAAACACTGTTCATTCGTGAAAATTGGCAAAGTATGGAATCGGTAGCTCTTATGAAGTCTGGAAACACTGTTCATTCGTGAAATTTGGCAAAGTATGGAATCGGTAGCTCTTATGAAGTCTGAAAACACTGTTCATTCATGAAATATGGCAAAGTATGAAATCGGTAGCTCTTAGTAGTCTGGAAACATTGTTCACAGAACTAAAAAAATTGGCAAAGGAAAGAAAAGCTCACCGATAGAACCTTACCGATAGAACTATTCAAGTCTACCGATACTATTCATAAAACTGGAAACACTATTCCCAGAACTAGAAATTTGGTAGTGTTAGCCAAGCTACCGGTAGACTGAGCTACTGGTAGGCAGCAGCTACCGGTAGACCGAGCTACTGGTAGGCATCAGCTACCGGTAGACCAAGCTACCGGTAGGCAGCGACTGGGGGATAAGTCACCTTGACCTCCCGGAACACCTCCAACACCACATTTTCACAAAGTAGTGGACCGGAGAGGTCCGGGCCATTACATTAGATACCTCACAAAACATTCTCATCATTGAGAATAAAAAAAACCAACTCAGAAGAAAAGTGGGGTCCAAACAACCACCCCATAAGATACCTCTCAATGGAAAACCACTATGAGTTGTTCAAAAGCTGGAACAAAACTACGACATCCGAGAATATGGAAACAAACAATCCATAAACAAACAATTCAATCATAACATCACAAAAATGGTACATAAATAAAACATGAAAGGTCTAACCATAAAGGAAACATCATTACATGAAAAGAGTTAAACATTAAACAACTCTGGGTACTGAGCACGTATCTATGATTCACACTCCCAGGTACACTCCTCCATGCCACTATGTCGCCACAAGACACGAACTAAAGGAATAGAACGCCTACACAACACCTTATCCTTGCGGTCTTGGATCTCCACATGTCGCTCCTCGAAGGTTGCATCATCATCAATATCGATCTCTCCCCAATCGATAACATGAGATTCATCATAAAGATAACGACGGAGTTGTGATACATGGAAAACATCATGTATCCAACTCAGCTGAGGGGGGAGTGCTACTCGATATGCCACAACTCCAACACGAGCCAACACCTCAAAAGTCCCAACAAACCGGGGAGAAAGCTTACTTCCACGACCAAACCTTCGCTGCCCACGGCGGGGAGTCACCTTCAGAAACACATGATCCCCAAAATTAAACTCTAAGGGTCTCCTTCTTTGATCAGCATACGATTTTTGACGATCTTGCGCTGTCTTCATCCTCTCACGAATCACCTGAATCATCTCTGTTGTATTATCCACTAGTTCCAGTCTGAGAACCGCTGACTCTCCGACCCCAGTCCAACACAACGGAGAACGGAAAGGCCGGCCATACAGGGCTTCAAATGGCGCCATACCAATGGTGGAGTGAAAACTATTATTGTAAGAAAACTCCACCAGGGGTAGGTGCCTCATCCATGATCCTACAAAGTCAAGAACACATGAGCGCAACATGTCTTCAAGAGTCTGGATTGTTCGCTCTGTCTGACCATCTGTTTGAGGATGAAAAGTAGTGCTAAGGAATAATTGAGAACCAAAAGCATGCTAGAGAACTCTCCACACCCTAGAGGTAAAAAGAGGATCTCGATCAGAAATTATCGTCTTAGGAACTTCGTGAACCCTCACCACCTCCTCCAGATACTGCCTCGACAAAACCTCCACTGAGCTTGACTCCTTGATTTCTATGAAGTGGGCTGATTTAGTTAAATGATCCACTACCACCCATATATCATCATGTCCTCCCGGAGCTCGAGGTAAACCTGTAACAAAGTCCATTGAGATTTCCTCCCACTTCCACTGAGGAATCTTTAATGGCTGGAGAAGACCACCAGGAACACGGTGTTCGACCTTCACCCTCTGACAGACTAAACATCGAGACACAAACTCTACCACTGCACGCTTCAGCCCAGGCCACCAAAACTGACTCCTCAAGGATCAGTACATCTTTGTCACGCCGGGATTTACTTCTAAGGGCGAGCTATGGAACTCTCGGAGAACCGTCTCACGCATCTCCAAGGGAACAAAAATCCTGCCATGATATAACACTCGGTGTTGTTCATCCTCCGACCAACCATCAGGGGCCTCTCCAAAAACAACTCTGTCTCTTCAAACTTCCACCTCTGGATCACCCAACTGAGACTCTTCCACCTTCTGCATCAGAGATGACTGCACCGTCATCTGGAAAAGACAACCTCTACCTCCAAACTGTTCGATATCAATATGTAATGCTGACAGTTCCTCTATTACTCTCCAAGAATCATCGGATTCACGCACAGCATCACTACGTGACTTTCGGCTCAGCGCATCAGCAAAAAAATTTCCCTTCCCATGTGTATACAATATTTCTAAGTTGTATTCCTGCAAGAACTCCATCCACCGATGCTGCCGCATGTTCAAGTCCCGCTGAGAGAAAACATACCTCAAACTCTTATGATCGGTGAAAACCACAAAGCGCTCGCCAATGAGGTAATGTCTCCACAACTTCAGCACAAACACCACGGATGCTAACTCAAGATCATGGGTGGCATAGTTGCGTTCATGGGGATGCAATTGTCGGGACCCATAAGAAACAACTGACCTTTGTTGCATAAGTACACAGGCTAGCCCTGGATGTGAGGCATCGCAGAAGACGTCAAACTGGACTCCCTCAGCTGGAAGACAAAGAACAGGAGCACTTACCAACTTCTCCTTTAGATACTCGAATGCTGCCTAACACTGATCAGTCCACATGAATGCTTGATCCTTCCTGGTTAAAGCTGTTAGAGGAGTCACAACCCGTGATAAATTTGCTACGAACCTCCTGTAATAGCCTGCGAGACCAAGGAAACTTCGTACCTCTGACACTGTCTTGGTGGCTTCCCAAGACACTACTGCTTCTATCTTTGATGGATCCACAGCTACTCCCTATTGGGACACAACATGCCCCAAGAAACGGACTTCTCGAGTCCAAAACTCACACTTTGACAACTTCCCAAACAGCCGATGTTGGCGAAGAACTCCCAAAACGGCTCGTAGATGCTCTGCATGCTCTTATTCAGATGTGGAGTACACAAGGATGTCATCGATGAAAACCACAACAAACTTGTCCAGGAATTCATGGAATACAGCATTCATCAACCCCATGAAAATAGCTGGAGCATTCGTCACGCCGAATGGCATTACAACAAACTCATAATGCACATGACGGCAACAGAATGCAGTCTTTGGGATATCCTCATCCTTTACACACATTTGATGATATCCTGACCGCAAGTCGATCTTTGAGAACCAACTTGCACCCTTCAATTGATCAAATAAGTCATCAATCCATGGAAGAGGATAGCAGTTCTTTATTGACACTTTGTTTAAGCGACGATAATCGACACACAACCTTAAACTGCCGACGGCCTTCTTCACGAACAAGACTGGTGCACCCCATGGAGACACACTTGGCCAAACAAAACCGCACTTCAACAGATCATCAAGCTGTATACATAGCTCTCGTAACTCAGAAGGGGCCATTCTGTACAGAGAAATAGAGATAGGAGATGCTCCTGGCAGTAGCTCGATCCCAAACTCGATCTCTCGTCGAGGGGGTAATGCTACAACCTCTTCGGGAAAAACATCAGGGTACTCCTCCACAACCCTAGGAAACGCCAACTGCTCAACCTCTGAAGAACACAGCATCATCTCAGCCATCATGGATGTTAAGGATGAAACCTTCATATGACCCATCCGAGGATCTCGCTCACCAGCAAACACCACTGTTTCTCCATCTGCATCGGAGAAGATGACCTCTTTCCGGAAGCAATCCACAATAGCCTACACTGAATACAACCAATCCATGCCAAGGATGACATCATATGGTTGTATTCGTAAACATAGGAAATCTCCCCAAGAGCGGTGCTGCCCCAACACTAGCTCAAAGTCTCTATATACTTCAAACAAGCTAGCTCGACCTCTAACTGGCGTAGTCAACACCAAGGGCACTGGAAGCCTCTTTAACTCAAGCCCCAAAGCGTGGACAAGGGTAGGGGATATAAAGGAGTGTGTCTCTCCTGAATCAAACAAGGAATACACCAAGGTAGAAAACAAGCAAAGGGTACCTCGGACGACGTCTGGCTCGCCTGGAGCTGGCAACGCTAGATCATGAAGCTGACAACGACCTCCTCCACGGCCTCTCTAACCCTGATGACGACCACCACCACGGCCGCGCTCTGCTCTCTGAGGACAAGGAGCATCATGGGGTTGTCCTATGTCTGCCCCATCTATCCTCTGGTGATCTAAATCTGGTGCAACCTGCTGCTGCTGCCTCGGCTGGAACTGCCTCAACGGAGGAACCTGGAGCGGAGCGCCCAGTGCACGACGACTGCTCTGAAAAGTCGGGCACTCACGCTGCTGATGACCACGGCCACCACAAGAAAAACAAGCACCTGATCCCTTGTCATAGGCCTGAGAGTTGCTGCCTCTGGAGAAACGAGATGGGAAGGGCTGGGACCTACCCCCAGGTGAACGGAAACTCTTCTGCCCTGAAAACTGGGAACCCCGGACCACATCTCTGCTTTGTGAGGAATCATGAAGATTCCCCTCTCGTGAAGATCCGGTCCTGGCCAAAGTCCTCTCAACAACCTCTGCCCTCGCCAGCACCTCGAGATATGTATTCAGCATAAACGGTGTGACCTGGCACTGGATCTCTGGATGCAAAACCTCCTCGAAATGCCTCGCCCTAGCCTCATCATCTGGTAACAGGTCCGAATCATATCGTAGAAGGTTCCTGAAACATATTCCAAAATCTCGAACACTGGAGCTCCCCTGTCGAAGGGTAAGAAGCTCCTGGCGGCTGGATGCCTTCGAAGTCGAAGAAAGGCACTCGACTCTGAACCTGTCTCGAAACTCCTCCCATGAGATCATTGACTCCTCAAGATCCCTATGGAACAAAATCCACCACTGCCTCACTGCTCCACGCAGCATCGTCATGACCATGGACACCCAGTGCTCCTTCCGAGCACGAATCGAGCAGAAGCCGATCTCAACCTCCTCTAACTAGCCTTCTGTGACTGCATCTGAAATAGAGCCCTCGTACTTCTGTAGACTCTAGCGCTGAAACTCTCAGAGTGTCTTAATCCATGTGTCTTTGCCGTCAACCTCTAACTAGCGACGATCTGCTGGAACAGCTTGTTGGACATTTTCTGCGCAAACCTGACGAGGACGTCGACCTGGAGCCATACCTGCAAGAGAACAAACTGTTAGAGCTCTTAAGCCTGGGTTATGGGAGACTCAACATAAATTAATTAATTGTTTTCTTTTGTTCATATTAGGTTAACCTATCCTAAGGTCTACCCATTCAAACATATGAACAAAGAAGAATGATGCATGATCCTTTCCTAGGTCTCTACCCTGCAACCATTATCACCTTGTTTAGTAGTCATGATAAACATAAAGGTCCATGCAACAGGTCATAGGGGGCCCTAAACGCCAATGCCTCTACCGGTCTCCAGTGTTTACCCACTGGCTAAACATGAATGACATTGTTTCCCTACCAACCCATGCAACCTCACCTGTGCCTAACTCCAAACCCCATCCTATACCTCAACCAGACCTCTAATACCACTCTGTCACGACCCCCTCCCCAAAAAGTGTACCCCTCCTGGGCCGGCAATGTGAGAAGGGAGATTATGACCCCCCGAGTCTCGCCTCCAGTAGGCCCCGGGTTGGCGACTAGCACCGAGGGTATAGTAAACGCACAAATGGGAGGCATTACCCTCTAAGAGAACACATGCAGAAGAGAGAGATAAGATAGACACCAAACAACTCCAACTCAGAACTGAAATATAAAAGAAACTCATGTCCATATATGAAATGTCATGAAAAATTACTACAACAGAAAGGGGAAACTAAAAGTACCCAAAAGAAAGTAAAACGACAGTGACCACAAGCCCGAACAGCTCCTCCTCCAACCACAAGCTAGAATTAACCAGCTTGACCTCTAACCTGCTCCAAGTGACCAGAAAAATAGTTTATATATATATATGGTGAGTATAACAGTATACTCAGAAGGATCCTCCCCAAAGCCTCTCGTGAAAAAGTAAAGAGAGCATTCTAAAGCACAGTGAACCACAAGTGAAACTAACCCGTCACCTAAATAGGTATACTATGTTCCCAACCTCACCATGGAAACTCTCACAAAGTAATGCATACAAGAATATAGAATATAATAAAGAATATCAAGGGTACCCCGCTACTACTTCCCCACTGGTTTGCCGCTTTTCCCCAACGACATACGTCCTACGCATCTCTCTCCAAAGGCTGGCCCATATAAACTTGGGCTAAGCTCCACAACCTGCACCACGTGCACCACAAAGGCTTGCCCGCAGACACCTGGGCTAAGCACCACACCATCCTCGCAACCAAAGTAACCAGGTAGTTTCTGGGAGCCACCACAGCTTGTATAACATGTATCATATGTTGAGTATTATACCTCAAGCCATTACAGCCCATACGCCGAGTAAGGATCCTGATGCCATCACAGCCTATACACGTTACACCTATAGTAGTTCATAGGATACTATATCTAGAATATATGTGTGTGAAATAACCACAAGCCATTACAGCCCTCTACACACATATATGGGGAAAACTAACCACTGTGTATCTACCAAGAGAAGAGAGCGGGGCTAAAGGGGGTAGTCATCCATTCAACCTCCCATCAGAATGTTGGGGAAAACACCTCCCCAGGGCTCAGAATCCCCCGGGTGTCAGTTGCCCTTACCGACAGGGTGGAGTAGCGTATAGAAACACAAAAAGAACAGAATATATATAACTCACAACCACACTATGGGAATTGCCTAGTCATAGGCACAAATGCAGCTAACGTCTCTCAGACTCCAGGCTGCTACTTCTAAGACTAGGTATCCTATAAGCACACAACCATTTGAAGAGCTTGTTTAGATTACACCATTCTCATTTTATCAGTTCCACAGTATGTTAATTAATTCTTTAAAAATTAATTAACCATGAACAATTTACCACATTAAACTAAATTGGCATCACATTCAAAAACTGATCCTTTTTAGGATTCACATCACTATTAAAATCCAGTTTCTCCATCCTTGTGGATTATCACCATTTAAACAAACTTTTATTATGGAATTACTTTCCCATATTCCCAGGCATTCTAGAAAAGCATCCTATGCTACTATACACAAAGGGGATCAACACGGAAAGTATATATACTACCCGTCGAGTCTTTGCCGCCTATAGCAAGAGCATAGACCCATCCTCCATCGAGAGGATAAACACGGAAAGCACATGGCATACCCCTCATGTCTTCGCCTCCTTCGGAAAGAGGGTAAGCAAGACCAACTGCCTTGAGCAGTGGGGAAAAGTAAAGCAGATAAACAACCAAACCAAACCACCAACATCAAACAATCACATTCATCTCATACCATCATCCTTGGTATCTTCCCCGACACCCACATGCATAAACCGACGCATTTCGCCACACTAGGCATCATCCGCTGCCACAACCACAAGTCCCCATGCCTCCACATATCACAACAGCCATCCAGGCTCACATCAAATCACCAGCAGCAGGAAATCAATGATCATAAAATGGGCCCTCGGCCCTTTAACAAGGCATTCATCCTTCATACAAAATGAGCACTCAGAGCTCCAAACCACAAGGCATTCAGCCTTACAAGCAAGCGGGTAACTCAGAACCCTTTTGAAATTATCGAACTAATAGTTCTTTAATCCATATTGAATTAACATATTCATTAACATGCCTCTTAATCATTACCAAATTATTTAACAAATAATTCTTGCTTTACGTTCTTTATCAATTTCCATCATGAACGAGCAACTAATTAAAGAAAAAAAATCATAGATATCACTCTATCTAGGAAAAGATGAGGCAAACCGTTATCACGGTACAAAGAAACAACATGTGATCAACCAATTCTTTTAATCCGGTTCAAGTATTTAATTAGGTCAATTTCATTGTGATCAAAAGGACTAAATCATGCTAATTCTACGATTTCACATACACAATTAGAGAAGCCATGAATTCCCTACCTCGAAGAGTTCTTGACGTCCTTTATCCACACAACGGGCCACAATCCTTCTCTCGCGACAACTGCATCCACCCGAGGATTCCACGGTAAGTCCCAACCAACCAAAACCCATTAAAACCATGGAGATTACATGCTAATATGGAAGGGAGAACAAGAGAATGTGATCCCCAAAGGAACGATGATAAAACATACCTTATATGGAAGAATGATCGACACAACTTGGTTGCATCAAACAGAGCGGAACTGATCCGAGTAACGTTTGATTGTGAAACTCCTTCAGGAATGATTGCAAGGTTCTAATGTCTCGTAGATGAGAACCAGGAGAAAGAACAATGAAGAATGTTATCTCGTTCCATTTTGAATATTTAACGAGGCGACGGTTAAAGATCCGGTTTATTCTCCATAAAAAAACGGATCGCACTAACCCAAGCGGTTTGACCAAGTAAAAACATCCCGGCCTTAGGAATAATTAATATAGAATTTTTGGCCTTTGAATAGTTCTTAAAGTCCTTAAAATAAGGTTTTAAAAGTATTTTACGTCAAAGAAAACGACAAATTTGCGAAGCTGGAAACACTGTTCACATACTCAAAAATTTGGCAATGTATGGAATCGGTAGCACTTATGAAGTCTGGAAACACTGTTCATTTATGAAATTTGGAAAAGTATGGAATCGGTAGCTCTTATGAATTCTGGAAACACTGTTCATTCGTGAAAATTGGCAAAGTATGGAATCAGTAGCTCTTATGAAGTCTGGAAACACTGTTCATTCGTGAAATTTGGCAAAGTATGGAATCAGTAGCTCTTATGAAGTCTGGAAACACTGTTCATTCATGAAATTTGGCAAATTATGGAATCGGTGGCTCTTAGGAGTCTAGAAACACTGTTCACAGAACTAAAAAAATTGGTAATGGAAAGAAAAGCTCACCGATAGAACCTTACCGATAGAAACACAAGTCTACTGATAGATCCTCACTGATAGAAACACAAGTATACCGATAGATCATCACCGATAGAACTATTCAAGTCTACCGATACTATTCATAAAACTGGAAACACTGTTCCCAGAACTAGATATTTGGTAGTGTTAGCCGAGCTACCGGTATATCGAGCTACCGGTAGGCAGCAGCTACCGGTAGACCGAGCTACCCGTAGGCAGCAGCTACCGGTAGACCGAGCTACCAGTAGGAAGTAGCTACCAGTAGACCGAGCTACCAATAGGCAGCAGCTACCGGTAGGCAGCTGCTACCGGTAGACCGAGCTACCGGTAGGCATCGGCTTGGGGATAAGTCACCTTGACCTCCCGGAACACCTGCAACACCACATTTTCACAAAGTAGTGGACTGGAGAGGTTCGGGCCATTACATAAAACACGTTTCTAAGCGTAAAAAATTTAATATATATTGTTTTTTATATTCATTTATAATAAATTTCTAACCAATGAATTTATTTAATATTTGAAGAAAATCATATATTTTGATATGTTATTAAATCCTTTTCATAGCCTCTAATTTAACAGGTATGATATAGCTTATTAAATTACATAATTATATTTTAATAACATATTGTTCCTTTGTAAAACACGGTCGTTCATGTAAAGAAATAAATCAAAGAAACTTATTATTGAAAGAAATATTTTATTACTCTGTATTTCATGTATTGAAAGCTTTAAAATATTTTAAATTTTATTTAAAATATTAAATACACCATATCTTCTTGAGAGGTTATATTCCTTTCAATGTTTGGTGCAACTTTTCATCCATGTTATTGAATAAAAGTTAATCACTTAGAAGTCTTGGGGTGTTACATTATCCCCAGATATAATAAATTTTATCATCACAATTTAATGTAAATATCATAAATATAGGTTTTGTTATTTCAAAATTCATTTTTTGAAATCCAAAATTGTGAGTTGTGTTGATAAATATCCTCTTGATAAGAGATAATTAAAATTGTGATGGTCACGTAGATTAACATATAACTGGTTTTCTACATAGGAGATCATTAGTGGAGAGGAAAAGTATGGACATGATTGCATAGAGTGTAAATAATTATATGGATTTATTAAAGTCATTGATCAAAAATAATGTAATGATCATTGTAATGTTGAAGGCCCCAAATCCATCAATATGTGATTATCTAAAAGATTATCATTTCTTTAAAAAATAAGGTATTAGGACAATATTTTTTTGATCATTTTCTTTATGATGAGCAATTATTTTATTTCTTATTAATGTATGAAAATATAGTTAATTTACATTTTTCTATTTCATAAACTCAATTTTTACACTTTGGTATTACTTTGATCAATTTCAAATTCATCTATCACTTAAATAAATTGATATCCAAAAAATAACATTAATCCCTAATTCTCTAAAATAAACTTTTAACAGACTGTACAACACATAAAAGAGTGATTTGTCTTTAAATTTATCTATATGTATTTCCGTTTATCGTACGTTTAATATATTTATATCTAAACCTAAAAAGTAACGTCACTTTTTCATTAGTAATATTTATTCATCAAATGGGTTCACTAAAAATAATTGGACCTTCAGCAGGATATCAGATAGGCCAGTGGTATGTGTCAAACACTTACCATCCATTGATCATGGTTTTATGTTCCACTACCAAATAGGTTTTTATTTTTATAAAATCATATTTATATAATTTATATGATGTTTTGAAAAAATATATTATGGTCATTCTTTAAATGATATTATTCATTAAATAAATTTTTCACTAGGGTTTCCTATTCAACCAAAATTTATTGTAATGTCTAATAATATTATTTTACAATAATTAAAATTTCATTAAATAAAATAACAACACTAATGGTTATCAATAACAATATACTCATTCCTCAAAAAATTAAATAGATTATTCTTTAAATAAAATTTATAATAAAACATGTAAAAAATGTGTTTTATTTCCTTAAATTTCATCAAAAATATTATTATTCTTGTTAAGATTACATCAACATAACACAAAAAAAATATTTATAAGAAATATGAATTATAATCAACCACAATATGATAATCCCATGATGATATAAATCACTCTAATGTTAATAATGAAAAATGTGCTACTAAAATTTTAAAAAATCATTAGAATATTCATGATTCTTATAACAAAAATACTATTTCTAGAAATACTTCTACAACTATTTTCTAAAATCCTAGTATATACATAAACACTTTAATTTCAACATAATTCATTCATTGGTCAATTTATCAACCTAGGTAACTCATTTTCAATATTAATTCAAATTCTACATAATGTATTTTAATTCAAATGGTAATTACCCATAGAATATCCCCCAATAGTGTCAAACTTGGAGAATAGTAATTCCCATTTTCCGGTACAAGGTTTGATTTGAATCAAGGAAAACACACCCTTTCCAAGTTTTTAACCATGGGAACATCAATTCCCACACCACATCCCCATAGAACATCTAGATAAATGTGTATTTCTTGGGAGACCCACATAATCACTATCTTACCATATTTCATTGATGTTGTTTTATAATTACCCTAACATTTACCTTATGGTTATGTTATCTAATCTATGTTTTTCAAAATCTAGTTCATGTGTTTTCTAATAAAATTTATTTGATACCAATTATATATCCCCGAACTATGAAATCTCAGACATTGTGTCTGCAACCACTGTATTATCACAATTATAAGGAATAAAATCCATAATGACTAACATGTTTAATAGTCTTGGTAAACTAGATAAATACACGAGTCTTTCATTAAATAATAATAAAATAATTAAAAATTAATATTTTTTTCAACAATAACTTTATTCTATATATTATATCATTGAATATAATTCTTCATACAATTCACAGATTCCTAGGGAAAAGAAAAAAATTAGGGTGATTTAAAAGGCATTGTAAGGGAATGGTTTAGTAGATATTGAAATGAATCAATGATAATAATTATTATGGTATGGTAAATCACATAACACACATTCCATATAATTAGTAAATTGAGAGGAAGTGCATAAAAAATATATAAATATAAATAACTTAAAAAAGGTTCAATTTAATTAACTGGACAAGGTATAATCAATACAAAAAAGAAATATAATTTAAATAGATTCCATTTAATCAATTAAATGATAATGAAAAGAATCTATAAATGAAGTCAAATGAAAATATCACGAATAATAATAAATAAATGATGGAAATACTTTATCATCAGGCATCATGTTTTTTGGGATCACGATAGCTTTACCATCATGGCGTATTCTCAAGATAAATTAATTCTCTTGGTAGAAACCTATATATTCTTGTTACAAAAAAACTGAATGGGTTTCTCACTAACTTATATTGTCTAATGAGACTACCGATTCCTGGAGGATCATATTTCCAATGGTCCCCAACCCGTTTTCTGCATGTCCAAATCATTTCTCATATATATAATAATCGAGTTAATTAATGAAAAATGTGCCTTATCAAATACCTATATTGGGGAAGAATAAATATTAATAAATATTTAAATTGATAATCTAACAAATATAAAATTAGTTACTTTATGTAATAATGGTATTGTGTTTAGTCATTTAACATTTCCATAATAAATTATGTGGATAATTTGGGTAAAATTAATGTCCAAGGATCATAGGATAGTGAATATTTCATGGGAAATACAAAATTAATCATGGAAATGAATTAAAATACTATATTTGAAAAATAAATCATAAACCATCTTGATAATGAATTTTTATGGTATCAATATAACATATCCCAAGTGATATAAAATTCATGGGTTTATGTCTTTGATTAATAGAAATATAATAATAATATATTTTTAAAAATATTAATTTGTAAAATAACATTTTATTTTAGATTTCATTAAAATAATTCTCTATAAAAATACATTTTATGTAAATATATTTAAAAATCATCCTTATAAACTAACATTGAAGGATTCTAAAAAATCAGGGTGGGTTAATCTGTAAATTTCGTACAATGTAAAGAAAACATTACATTTGCATTGTAAAAATGTGAAAAAGTTCCTTTATGTAGAAGATACAATAATATTCCTAAAAAAATATTTTTAAAAGAAAATTGTCCTAAAAAATTAATTAATAAATCAATTTGAAAAGGTTAAAAAACGTTGTAATGTCTTTTTTAGAAAATAGTGTTTTAGAATAAAATAGGTTCTCTTACTAAAGTAAAAAATAAAGTCGAGTTTTCTTTAAAACATTTTCTAAAATATTTTGAGTACCGAATAGTGTGAAATGGTAATAATACCTATAAATGACATAAATAAATATTGGAATATATAATGAAAGTTTTAATTGTATAGTCACCATATAAATTCCTTTAAGGTAATATTATGATTAATCAATCTCAAAAAGAATGAGATTTTGATGTAAACCATCAAAATAATCATAATGTTGAAGTGATAATTAATTAATGAATTTATTATGTGTACCAAATATATAAAAATATATAATAATTTAATATAAATCAATAATATCTTCCAATTAATTATACAAATAATCATATAATGTCATCGAAAATAAGGGAGTAATATAAACTAATAAAAATGAATTGAATTATGAAATTTCATAAACCACTTTGTAATTTTATGTTCAAATTCTAATTAGATGAAATAATTAAAATTGAAATTAAAAATAACCTAAATAATATAATATTTATTATATAACACATCAATTTGGTTGTATCTACACCATTTATATGAGATTAGATTCATAATGAAATAGTTTTCCTCAAGGAATGGAAATCGAGATGATATCCATCAGCATGGGTTTCCTTTTGGGAAAATATCTATCAAAAATTGATATAATTGTATTAACCATGTCCCTTACTTATACTAGATACATAATAACATTTATATTATAATATCTTATCTTATTATAATATATAAGTTCTCATTTGTTAACATTAGTTCATGATTTTCATCATTTCGATTGTTAGTTGTCTTTTTTCTTTGGTATGCAATAACTATTTTATTTTTTCCTATTATATAGATCATGATTTCATCATATAAATAATCTAAAAAATTATTTAAATATTATATATATATATTAATTATCTATTTATTTACATTAATCCATTGTTTTTGGAGATAGGAAATGAAATGCACCATTCTTGAGGATAGTGGGTCGTACATATACATAAACACTGGTTCAATTTCATTATCATATTAAAATGAATTAAAATTAAATTACACACGAACATATATATATATATATGAATATTATAATTCCAATATAATATTTATTTTTCATATATCATATATATTTATTGTAACAGCCCGAGATTTTATGAAAAATATTCTTTTTAATTTTATTAATGTCTTGTGTTGTATGCTACACCAAAAAGGAGATTGCACAATACACATCCTTGACTTTCCTTGCATTACACGCAATCACAACCTTCCTTGATAGCGTGTGTAGTACGCAATACCGAGTTTCACTAAACAACGATATGATATTAAAATATTATTATAACTAGCTGTTATGAATAGTAATAACCACCTTTTAAAATTTTAGAAATTTTAGCTCTCAAAATGGACTTCATTTTTGGATTTGTAGTATCGAATTTAGCCTAAGGTGAAATTTTGGTGATTTTTGGATAACTTTCATATTCTGATGAATAGTGAAAATTACTAAATTATAATTAAAAACAACTTTTTTAATCGAAATAATTAATAGTGATAAATTATTAATTTGAGTGGTTTTAAAGTATATTTAGAATATATTTTAACAATTCAATACAATTTTGGTCATTGGATATAATTTCACATTTACACCAGACATAAACAAGTGTTAATCTTTTGATAGTTATTATCTCTTAAAAACACGCTATTTGTTGTGACAGCGGAAATAAATTATAAAATTAATTAATGCAACTTATATGTTGGGAATTTTTTTAAAATATAAATCATTTTTGAATTCAGAATATCAATTATAGCTTAGGGTGAAATTTTGGCATTTTTCTGAAAAACTTCAATTTTTGATGAATAGTGAAACTACTAAGTGGTAGTTAAAAAAATAATTTTTTCATAAATCTTAATTTTACCGCTTCTGTGAATGGAATTTCAAAAATCCGAGAGACACGGTTGATGTCAGTAAGTAAAATGTGGTTCAACGAGATGAAAATAATTTTTGGTGAATAGTAACTTTTTACTTTTATTTACCACGGTTAAAAGTAAATAGGGTAATTAAGGGTACAAATGATATTATTATTACCCTAAAACATGTCCTAATCCTATTTTATAAGTGTATCTCGACCAAAAACAACCTTAAGTGTATAATATTATCATTTAGGCCCACTTTGATTAGGTTAGGACATTTATTATTATTTAATTCAAATAAGAGTTAAAAGAGTTAAAATCAAAGTTTATTTACTAAAACATTTTTAATATAGGGTTATACATAATATAATTTCGACTATAAATATTCATTAGAAAGATAAAAAGATTTCCTACATAATGGTACTTTATTTGTAATTTTTATAATTTAAATAAGTTAATTTATTTATGACACAACGATGATGCAGTAATTACATTTTTAAGAAAATATTAACATAATTGATGTTATAAATGCCCAAATAAATGTAATTTGAGACTTTTTATGACTTAAACTAATTTTCTAGGTTAATATGACATGTTATTGTTGATTTAAGTAACTTGGTTCGAACTTATCATTCTGTTAGAAATTTCATAAAAGTCATGTACCAAATAGTGTCAAAATTGACATAAGTTAGTTTTTAAAACAAATATTATATTATTAATTGTTATTTAATTCCTAAAAATATAAGGTTCGGCCAAATGACTTATATAAGGATAGATATATTAATAATAAACAACTTGGGGTTATTTTGGCTTGATATAGTAAGTTTATTAACCATATAGTGTAAGAAAACAAAAAGACACGATAAAAGTTATATTATTTAACTTAGAGTTAAATCTAATTGATAAGGTTAAAATAATAACCTAAACTTGTCTAAATCCTATTGGATGAGAGTATTGAGACCCCTCCACACTTTAGCTTCTAAATAAGACCATTTAAAACCATTATAAACCGAATTTGACCTTAATATAAAATAATATTTTGAGATTTTCCTAAGATGCCCCTCTCCTCCCTTATAAAAGGGCACCTCCTCCCTTTCCTCCTCACACCAATTTTAGCATTCAAGCTCGGCACAACCCTACCAAAATCTCTTCTCCACTTCCCTAGTATAATCCTAGAAGTCCTGGTCTTCTTCAAAGACCATCCTTAGTTGTTTAAGTGGAGGATAATTTAAGGCGTGTCAAAAAGAGGTAATATCCATTACCGATCTTTTTCAATTTCTTTCTTCTTCAACTTCTTCTTCTTTAGTTGTTTCATGATAAAGTAATAACATCAGTATTTCTTATATACTGATATGTTATTATAAATATGAAACAATTATAATTAACCTTCTATCCATCCTACGGAAAAAGGAAATCACCGCGCATGCGTACGTACGGACTACCGTCTCCATGACGCGGTGAGATTCATTATCCATGTTAACCATTCCATAATGATTATAAAGTATATATAATGAATAATAATGGAATATATGACATGGTAAATCTACTTTATTTATGTATATAAATATATTTCATCTACTTACTTCCATTCAAGACAATAAGGAAAGGAAAGCAGCGTTCATGCGTATGTACGGACTACCGTCTCCATGAACGGTGTGTTTCATTTCATTTATCTATCTATTATATATATATATACTGAACATATATGATATATAAATCATACTTTATATTCTGTAAGTAAGTAAATCATGATATAAGTAACAATAATGTCAAGAACAACAAGTCCAAACACATACGATAAATGAAACGATTTTACCCAAGACGCTTCTTTAACATGAATTTACAAATGAACTGGTAATATAAAGTCATAAGTGGACCATATATGATATAATAACAATGAATATGATTCTGGAATAAGTCAATAACATGATTTAAATCATTATACAGGATGTTCGGACACGTACAAAGCAAGTAGAACCTAAGGTAAGGGAAAATATCACAATCTCATTTTTATCCAAGATTTTTTTACTTTGGCATTTACTGGGGTGTATTTTATCATCCACATCCATGTTTCCTCAATAAGTAATATTATTTACATCCACTTACAGTAGTTTAAATCCAATTTTACCCTTCGGTGAGTTTTTAGTAAAGAAAATGAAAGGAATCTTTTGTCGTTTTTCGTACGAGGTACTGTTTGACTTTTCCGACAAAATTACGAAGAATGTTTTTTTTAACTTATACGGCATGAATGGATTTTTAAAACATTATTTCCAAGAAGATTTCTTTTAAATTTTTCAAGTTTATTTTTAATCAACTTCTTTTAGTTTAAAATTGTATGACATGTTAAGAAACGAAAAGTGTTTTTGAAAAAGAAAGGATATTTTCCTCAAGAATGAAGTTCAAGTGTTTTATCAAAATTATTTTCCATCTAAGATAATAAAGGGTTATGTTTTTATCTCTATTATTACATTGATTTGATTATGTTGTGATGGAATTATTTTTATGAATTCCTTTATCGCATATGAATTGTTTTATGATGTCATGATGTTTAAGATTCCCATTTTTATTACATGGGTTATGCAATGATGTATGATTTATGATTTTGTGGCACACATAAGAATGGTATCATTATGAGATGGGTGGGACCTATATCTCCCTCCAATGCATTGGGTAAAGATTTTATATCTCATGAGATAGACATGGCTGGAACGGTACGTTATACCGGTTCAGTAAAGCAGGACTGAAATGAGGGTGACTCGGTTCAGAAAGGGACATTGTCCACTAAGATAGTCTTGGCAATGAGTCTTGACTAACAAGAAATGATTCTCTATGATTATGTGTGTAGGCCACAAAGTTTCATGTTTTATGTTATGATTATTGGGATTTCATTTCACTACTATGATTTATCCCATGTTATGAAATTATGCTCTCTTTTGCAGGTTATGATTTCCAAAAGTTATGTGCTTGTGTACACGATGTGATTGATATTTCTTTTATTTACCCTTACTGAGCATTTGAGCTCACCCTTTTATGTTTTCTTTTCCCCCGGATATAATGAATCGTTTTAGGTAAAAAAAAGGGAAGATCTTTATGGGAGATATTCAAGATCTTTCACCACTATTAGAAGATTACGTTCCGAGTTTCCAAAGACGCTATACTATTACGATCCTTGTGCGTGTGTTTTTGTTATGTGCTAAGTATTCTGCAAATGTAATGTAATGTCTGTGTACGTTAAGCTTCGAGTCTCTATAGTTGGTATCAGAGGAAAGGTTTAGTCAACCTTTGGAAACTAGGATGTGAGAACGTTAGTGAGATCCCTAGAGATATTTCTAAGGTATGTCTAGGGATGTCCCTAAGGATAAGTATATGTATAGGATATGGTCCTAGAACTACGGTAATGATCTTAGAATTTAACCTAAGATGTTAGATATTAAGGTTACTCCCCCTTTACTATGTTGTTTTCTCCATCATGATTTTTTCCTCTCACAGAATTCTTTTTGTGTTTTAGTTGATGGAGGGAACCAGAAGGAATTCGGTTAACATTGAATCCAATGGGAAAATTGGTGACTATGAGCAACAAAATTGCATAATGCCTAGAGAGAAAGATATTGTGATTATTCCAAATCAGTCATCGCGATATATGATTAACAAGGTGAAATTTAGTGGTATGCCTAATTCATCAAATAAAAGGAAGATAGACTTTTATGCATGTTCGCATGTTGAGGAGAATAAAGAAAGGAAGATTGAGATTTCTAAAGAAGGGAAGAAGATCCTTGAGGAATACCTCAAATGGAGGGACCTATGTGATCTGTGTGGAGAAAAGGGTCATAGGGTGACAGACTGTTATGGAGTTCAATGTCTTATTTGTGGAGAACATGGGCATTACCCAACTCAATTCCCTGACCTAAAAAGTTACTTCTAAATCAAGGAAGGACTTATTCCAGGAAAATCATTGAAGTGGATGGACTGAAGTGTTTATGTATTGGTATTCAAGAATAATGTTGTTGAGATGATATGCGCATAATGAAGGGATAAGGAGAAAATTAAATGAGCTCATGATTTATATAAGGACTAAGTGATATCATGGTTTGAGTATATAGAATTTTGAGGATATTGGTTTGTGGAAGGTGTTAACATTTAACTGAATTAATGTTTTCACTAAGGTTCAATGGGTATTCAAGAGAATACATGATTAAGGCCTTTGAATGTTTGGAATGTGACCAACAAGACATATCATATGATATATGGGGATCAACGACAGTATTAAATCTCTGGTAATCGTTTTCACTATATTATGAGAGTGGACTGCAGTATTATGGATAATCCTAAAGATTAGAATGGATTATGTTGGACATAAGTTAGTATTGTTTAAGGATAGAAGATTTTCGATATTATTGATGGGATGTTATAGTAATGTAGTTTTAGAAAAAGGAAAACCTGCAGGACGGGCAACAGCCCATCGCGTCGGACAAGGCTGTGGAAATCGAACCCACAATCGAAGTGCGACTGGCCTTTATCGCGTACCACTGGACTATAGGAAGTCCCTTTTTAGTAGAAACTAGTTTTATTATATTAAGCAGTATTATATATGAAGTATAAGTCCATTTTAAGAACCATATATGATTAATCTCACTTTAGATCGACTTATGTATATAATTTTTGCTAACCTTTTGTTTGAGACAGATGGAATGACCCGTCATTCTATCACATGATCTGCTAACACTTCACGAATAACAAATTCAACTTCATTTATTTAAGAGATGAAGTGGAAATTGTTCAAGGCATGAACAACAGTGAGATTGTACCAAAATAAAGTAAGTATTTATTCTAATTAAAATTTTCAACTTTAGGGAAATGATCTTGAAAACCAAAAATGTTGTCCTAGTGCTCTTATATATGATTAATTAGATGGTACCTTAGATCGTCACAAATTTATGGATTTGTGATTGTTGTCTTTTTTATAGCCATGTTCTCTACCACTCTCCATCAGAACATGATGGTTAAATTTTTCTTCCATATCCATATTTTCACCTATGTGGAAACCCAGTGATTAGTTTATTTGGGTAACCATTACGTTTCATACTTTTGTTTTTAAAGATTGGTTTGGTATTCCTTTTTTCGATGTGGGTTTCTATTAAAGAAACTTTCAAGCAATAAACCATTTATAACCCCGACGAATTTCGAGGGCGAAATTCATTTTAAGGGGGGTAGAATGTAACAGCCCGAGATTTTATGAAAAATATTATTTTTAATTTTATTAATGTCTTGTGTTGTACGCTACACCAAAAGGAGCTTTCACAACACACATCCTTGACTTGCCTTGAATTACATGCAATCACAACCTTCCTCGATAGCGTGTGTAGTACGCAATACCGAGTTTCACTAAACAACGATATGCTATTAAAATATTATTATAACTAGCCGTTATGAATAGTAATAACCACCTTTTAAAATTTTAGAAATTTTAGCTATCAAAATGGACTTTATTTTTGGATTCTTAGTATCGAATTTAGCCTAAGGTGAAATTTTGGTGATTTTTGGATAACTTTCATATTCTGATGAATAGTGAAAATTACTAAATTATAATTAAAAACAACTTTTTTAATCGAAATAATTAATAGTGATAAATTATTAATTTGAGTGGTTTTAAAGTATATTTTGAATATATTTTTACAATTCAATACAATGTTGGTCATTGGATATAATTTCACATTTACACCAGACATAAACAAGTGTTAATCTTTTGATAGTTATTATCTCTTAAAAACACGCTATTTGTTGTGACAGCGGAAATTAATTATAAAATTAATTAATGCAACTTATATGATGGGAATTTTTTTAAAATATAAATCATTTTTGAATTCAGAATATCAATTATAGCTTAGGGTGAAATTTTGGCATTTTTCTGAAAAACTTCAATTTTTGATGAATAGTGAAACTACTAAGTGGTAGTTAAAAAAAATATTTTTTTCATAAATCATAATTTTACCGCTTCTGTGAATGGAATTTCAAAAATCTGAGAGACACGGTTGATGTCAGTAAGTAAAATGTGGTTCAATGTGATGAAAATAATTTTTGGTGAATAGTAACTTTTTACTTTTATTTACCACGGTTAAAAGTAAAAAGGTTAACTAAGGGTAAAAATGATATTATTATTACCCTAACACATGTCCTAATCCTATTGGACAAGTGTATCTCGACCAAAAACAACCTTAAGTGTAAAATATTATCATTTAGGCCCACTTGGATTAGATTAGGACATTTATTATTATTTAATTCAAAGAAGAGTTAAAAGAGTTAAAATCAATGTTTATTTACTAAAACATTTTTAATATAGGGTTATACATAATATAATTTCTACTATAAATATTAATTAGAAATATAAAAAGATTTCCTACATAATAGTATTTTATTTGTAATTTTTATACTTTAAATAATTTAATTTATTCATGACACAACGATGATGCAGTAATTACCTTTTTAAGAAAATATTAACATAATTGATGTTATAAATGCCCAAATAAATGTAATTTGAGACTTTTTATGACTTACACTAATTTTATAGGTTTATTATGACATGTTATTGTTGATTTAAGTAACTTGGTTCGAACCTATCATTCTGTTAGAAATTTCATAGAAATCATGTACCAAATAGTGTCAAAATTGCCATAAATTAGTTTTTAAAACAAATATTATATTATTAATTGTTATTTAATTCCTAAAAATCTAAGGTTCAGAAAAATGACTTAGATAAGGATAGATATTTTAATAATAAACAACTTGGAGTTCTTTTGGCTTGATATTGTAAGTTTATTAACCATATAGTGTAAGAAAACAAAAAGACACGGTAAAAGTTAAATTATTTAACTTAGAGTTAAATCTAATTGATAAGGTTAAAATAATAACCTAAACTTGTCTAAATACGATTGGATGAGAGGATTTCGACCCATCCCCACTTTATCTTCGAAATAAGACCATTTGGAAACATTATAAACCGAATTTTACCCTAATATAAAATAATATTTTGAGATTTTCCTAAGATGCCCCTCTCCTCCCTTATAAAACGGAACCTCCTCCCTTTCTTCCTCACACTAATTTGAGCGTTCAAGCTCATCCAAACCCTGACAAAATCTCTTCTCCACTTCCCTAGTATCATCCTAGAAGTCCTGGTCTTCTTCAAAGACCATCCTTAGTTCTTTAAGTGGAGGATAAGTTAAGGCGCGTCAAAAAGAGGTAATATCCATTACCGATCTTTTTCAATTTCTTTCTTCTTAAACTTCTTCTTATTTAGTTGTTTCATGATAAGTAATAACATAAGTATTTCTTATATACTTATATGTTTTTATAAATATTAAACAACTCTAGTTAACCTTCTATTCATCCTACGGAAAAAGGAAATCACCGCGCATGCGTACGTACGGACTACCGTCTCCACGACGCGATGAGATTCATTATCCATGTTAACCATTCCAGAATGCTTATAAAGTATATATAATGAATAATAATGGAATATATGACATGTTAAATATACTTTATTTATGTATATATATATATATGTCATCTACTTACTTCCATTCAAGACAATAAGGAAAGGAAAGCAGCGTTCATGCGTACGTACGGATTACCGTCTCCATGAACGGTGTGTTTCATTTCATTTATCTATCTATTATATATATATATATATATATAATGAATATATATGATATATAAATCATACTTTATATTCTGGAAGTATGTAAATCATGATATAAGTAATAATAATGTCAAGAACAACAAGTCCAAACACCTACGATAAATGAAACGATTTTACCCAAAACGCTTCTTTAACCTGAATTTACAAATGAAATGGTAATATAAAGTCATAAGTGGACCATATATGTTATAATAACAATGAATATGATACTGGAATAAGTCAATAACATGATTTAAATCATTATACAGGAGGTTCGGACACGTACAAAGCAAGTCGGACCTAAGGTAAGGGAAAATATCACAATCTCATTTTTATCCGAGATTGTTTTTACTTTGGCATTTACTGGGGTGTATTTTATCATCCACATCCATGTTTTCTCAACATGTAATATTATTTCCATCCACTTACAATATTTTAAATCCAATTTTACCCTTCGGTGAGTTTTTAGTAAAGAATATGAAAGGAATCTTTTGTCATTTTTCATACGATGTACTTTTTGAATTTTCCGACAAAAGTACGAAGAATGTTTTTTTTAACGTATACGGAATGAATGGATTTTTAAAACATTATTTCCAATAATCTTCCTTTTAAAGTTTTCAAGTTTATTTTTACTCAACTTCTTTTAGTTTAAAATTGTATTACATGTTAAGAAAGGAAAAGTGTTTTTGAAATAGAAAGGATATTTTCCTCAAGAATGAAGTTCAAGTGTTCTATCAAAATTATTTTCCATCTAAGATAATAAAGGGTTCTGTTTTTATCTCTATTATTACATTGATTTGATTATGTTGTGATGGAATTATTTTTATGAATTCCTTTATCGTATATGAATTGTTTTATGATATCATTATGTTTAAGATTCCCATTTTTATTACATGGGTTATGCAATGATGTATGATTTATGATTTTGTGGCACACATAAGAATGGTATCATTATGAGATGGGTGGGACCTATATCTCCCTCCAATGCATTGGGTAGTGATTTTATATCTCATGAGATAGACATGGCTGGAACGGTAGGCTATACTGGTTCAGTGAAGCAGGACTGAAACGAGGGTGACTCGGTTCAGAAAGGGACATTGTCCACTAAGATAGTCTTGGCAAGGATTCTTGACTAACAAGAAATGATTCTCTATGATTATGTGTGTATTCCAGAAATTTTCATGTTTTATGTTATGATTATTGGGATTTCATTTCACTAATATGATTTATCCCATGTTATGAAATTATGCTCTCTTTTATAGGTTAAGATTTCCAAAAGTTATGTGCTTGTGTATACGATGTGATTGATATTTCTTTTTTTTTACCATTACTGAGAATTTGAGCTCACCCTTTTATGTTTTATTTTCCCCAGGATATAAAGAAAGGTTTTATGTAAAAAATGGAAGATCTTTATGGGTGATATTGAAGATATTTCACCACGATTAGAAGATTACGTTCCGAGTTTCCAAAGACACTAAACTATTACGATCCTTGTGTGTGTGTTTTTGTTATGTACTAATTATTCCAAAAATTTAATGTAATGTCCGTGTACATTAAGATTTGGGTCTCTACATTTATTAACACCATTCATAATACAGTCCATGTATAGTATGAACGAATCACATCGCTAGGATGAAAAAGTGGTTCACAAGTCCACAGAAGAAGTTATCATATTCCCATAAAATAGAATGAATAATGGTATGTGATATATTAAACTTTTATAAAAATAATTACTTATAAATACAATATAAATATTACATAAACTATAAATTGTTCATTATTTTCATCCAGAAAAGGTGGTAAATAGTTGAACGAACGATATCGGTTCAAGAGGTGATATATTGTCATACACATGAATGATGATCGTGTATCAAAATAGATATATGTGTATGAATGTTCTGGTAACTACTATAATTAAAAAAATCAGTATATTTAAGATACATAGTTTTTTATATAATCATGATATAAAAAATAATTGAAGGGGTGGATAAGTAAATGAATAAAAAGAGATCATTGAAGATTTTTACCTCTTATTCATGTAACTCCATTTAGTTTATAAAAAAAATACATCATTGGTTTGATTTATTCCATATGATACTATTACAATATTAGGGGGGTTTGTTTTGACAATATTGTTCATGAGAGTTGTGAAAAAGTAGGAGGGGTGAATTCCTTTTGATAGTGGAGGAGGAGTGTCATTCGTATAAATTATTGAGAAGGAAATTCTTCATACTTTTTTCCATGTATTGTGGCTCAAATAATAATATTTATTATATCCATGTGAGGATAAAGTAGTAATATTTCCACAAATATATTTTATACAGGTTTATATGACATTATTTTCATTAAGATCATGGTTTATTCCCTTGTTAAGCAATTTTTTCTCTTAATCATTATAATTAATTTTATTTATGTTCACTAATATTTTTGTTAAAAAAAATTTGAAATTAGAAAAAATTATAAATAATTTTGATAAAAAAATAGTTAATCCATTTTTCCAAATTCCTATCAAATAAGATTACGACATTATTTTTCAAGGAATCCAAAAGATGGGTCGACAAAGTAGGTTTTTAATGTAAAAATGCTTTAAAGAGTTCTATGTTTTTATATCTAATTTTGAGGTGAAATTTTATTCCAATAAACCAAATTTTAATAATTAATATATAATTGAACTAATTAAAAATTAAATATAGTATAAAATTCAGTAATAAAATATAAATTATTTTCATGAAAAAAAATAAAATGAAAATTCAATATTTTCATTATTCCTCAAAATATAAAACTTCATCAAAAAACATAAACAATTAACCCTAAGATAAATTTTTTGTTCCTATATAATTATAAAATTTTATTTTGAAATATAATATTTACTCTAAGGGTTAACACTTTGATTTAAAATATGTTCTCTTTTAAAATTGGGTAAATTTTTTTAAAAAAAACATTGGTTTGTGTGCAAAAACTTGAATTTGTTCCTATCATAAGAATATAAATTAAATTAGATGAATGTAAAAAATTTATTGATTGAATTTAGGAAATATAATTCACTTAAAGTGATTATTTTAATTTATTATAAAAAAATTCCTTTTTACCATAAAATATCAATTATATTCAATTAGTTTTTATAATCATTAAAAATAAATTAGTAACCAATGAATTGACTTTATATTTTTGTAAACATATATTTTCATAATTTGGTAAATCCTATTCATAACCACTAAATTAATAGCTAGGTATTATCTTATTATATTAAATAATAAAAAATTAATATTTTTTTTGAAAAACATGGTATTATGTGTAATGCACGCTATTGAAGAGAATCTTAGTTTCATGTGATGTAAGAAAATCAGAATTTCCTGCTTTTCAGGCTATAATATATATAAATTTTATTTAAAATACTAAATATATCATAAAATCTAGATATGTTATATCCTTTTCTACATTTTGTGTTACATTTAATATATTCTATTGAATAAATGTCACTCAATTGGTATTATATTTTTAGACTTCTTAAAAACAATATAAAAATATCAGTTTTGTGAGGAAATTTGATAAAATTGGAAATTTTAGATATATATATATATATTTAAAGAATATTTCTTGGTTGGTTTGTTTATTATCTATTTATTAATTATTTTTATGATTCCTAATTTTTTATTTCAAATGGAATTTCCCATTAGTGTTCTCAAAGGGCATTATTTTATATCAATAAATGAATTGCATGACTCTAAAGATGGTATTCGAAACTAATTTAATGGTTCAAATGGGTTTTTTAGAAAGGGAATTTCAAAATTTATCAATAATAATAATTTAGAGGCATGTTCTAGAGTTTGGTATGCAATTTATAAATGATTTTAATTTAAAAAAAATTCTATGGGAGTTTTATTGGAAATAATTATTTCTATCAAATGTTAAAGAAATTTTGGAACCTTTGTTAAATGAATAATCTTTATATGAATATGTTGTATGCTAACACAAAGTCTGTATTTAAAAAATTTATTTATTTATATATATATGTATGGATATAATAATTATTTACTCTATGTATCTTTAAAAAGGATTTCAAATGGTATTTTAGGAGGTCCTGTTTGTGGATACAAATATATGATAAATATTTCTGCACCACTTTCAATAACTCACATGTGAGTCCTAGCTATTTGGATTTTTTCAATGTATTTCCAATTGAGATGGACTTTTATCCTCTTGAATTGGACTAGTACCAACAAGATGAGATCTAATGGGGAGGATAGTTATGGTTAAGATGATTATAAATAGACATAAACTTCATTCTTCTGATTATTCCATGATTATCTTTGTATTTACTCTAAAATATTTTTCATATTCTTTTACATTTCAACTTTGTTTCATGATACTTATATTCCGGTATTTTGTGTTGAGATAATTATTTCCTTATACAAACATCATTGTTTCAATGATACATTTTTAATGGATTGTTGGTTACATTATTTTATTAGTATTTTTTTATTGATTCTCAAACTATTTCCAGTGTGATAAAAGAAATGGTCTTAAAATGTTTAGTATGAAAATTAATAGGGAAGTTTTTATGTATTAATGTATGTTTTTAGAATTAAGTTAAAATAGTTTGAAATATAAATTTCTAGATAGAAAATATTATTGTGATAAAATATTTATTATAAAATATTATTTATCCAAATAGTTTTCTTTGTATGTTTAGTTAATGTAACTATATAGACTTGATGGTGGAATATCACCTAGTTGTTTACGATCACACCAGACCTACACAAATCGATGTCCATAGTCTGAGTGACTCTTACAATTTGAAGCACATATCATAAAATGTAACTTTTTCTTGGATACTCTTCGAGTAGGATGCTGATATGTATAATGGAAATTGACCATGGGTCACATTTAGATTATTATATAATTTTTTTAGTTTCATTTTATTCAATAATAGCTTTATCTTAGTATGGTTTCCCAGAATTTTATGTTTTTTATTATTTTATATCTATTTTTTATATCATGTATATTTTACGTCAATTATGTACTTTTTAGTTAATTTTCATAGGTTTTTTATGGATGGATGCATTGTTTTATAATTTTTGGAAAATTATTTTTCTCTTTAAATTTATTTTCTTAAAAAAACCCATTCCCATAAATTGAATAAGTTTCATGACACTTTTCTCTATCTGGTGGGGATTTGGATTACAAATCATGCCTTTTGTAGGATACCTAGTGTTCCAGGATTAGGTGTGGCCCATATAAGTCTATGAAAAAAATGCATCGGAGACTATGTTCTTAGTATATCCTAGGTTCTTGAAGTGACCTTTGTATTTTTTAGGTTTAATATCTTGGGGATAGTACCTTTGATTATCTGGAAGTATTTCATGAGTGTGTTTCTAATCACCACTACTCATGAAGAGGCCCAATTTAACATTGGATCGTGGGAAATGGATTTTGATTATATGATTTTTTGATGAATTTCGATATAAATTGATTCTATTATAATTCTTGTGGGTTTATTTTATGGTGTTTTTCTATTTTTTAAAATTTATCGTGAAATAATATAATGAAGGACTGACGAATACATACATAACTAAACAAACGATACAGTTACCAAGTTTAAAATTCATTTAGTTCCTTATGGTTTATAATATGATTGAAACATGGCCTTTCAAAGAGTGTGTCCAATCCATGCAAAAATCTATCCCATATAATATTTCTTCTTTCTATTTTTTTTATTTTATATTTTGTTGGGACTTTTCATACTATTATTGGAGATTTCATATGATGATACTTTTGATTTTTTGAAGTTATTTAGTTTAGTTTGTTGATATTTTATGCTGAAGAATGTGATTTACAAAGAATGAAATATTTCTAAAAACATTTATACAATTGATTAAGAAATTCAATAAAAATATGTTGGATTTTTTCAATTTTAAAATTACATTTAAAAAAAGTGTGATTTAAAACATGTTTTTATGTAAAATTACTATATTTTAAATATTCCCCTTTTAAACATTAATTAATGAAGTTATTTTTGAATGTGGTGTGTTTATTTAATTTAATGGGTACTATGATAATAATGAGATGATTTAATATTAGATTTAAGAATGTATATATTATATTATAGGTGATATTCAGATATTAATAATTATTCATTCAATTTAGTATTAAAACAAATTCATCGTTTTAGGGATCTAAATTAAAATTTTAAGTGTATAGTTTTAAAATTTATAATAAATTAGTGTAATTAAGAAACATTAAATATTCTTCAGAAAAATGGATTTTATCGGTGTAGTTATGATTTATTTATTTGAGATTTCATTTCAATTTTGGTTTATGTTTATTTGAGAAAAATTAGTTTTAAGGGTTATTTATGGTTTATTTTATTTTCGAAACAATTTAATATATGCCTCCAAAAAAAGCCTAAAGTTTTTGGATAATTATTTATTGGGGAATTAGGCTTAGGCAAGTTTTTTAGAGCTCTAGTGTATTCCATCATAGTTTTCAACCATACCGATACACTGGGTGGAGTTTGTAACACACCCTATCACTATAGATTCATTATGTTTATTAATTTTTGGGAAATTTTAAAATATTAAGTGTTTGAGATTTTGTTTCAAATTTTTCATAAAATTTTGCTTCCACACATGCATTGGGTAATTTATTTTAGAAGATACTATATAAGTTCCCTTATGTGAGGAGATTATAGATTTTTTATCATTAATTTTTTGGATTTCATATGTATCAAATAGTTTGGGTGAATCATAGTATAAATAGTATGGCTCTTAATTTCTGTGAATTTTCACATAATATAAATGGTGAATGGTAAGGAAAACCATCAAACAATCATTTAATTTTTCTCTGTGTCTGTGTAATTTAGTTGGGTATAGTTAGATCCAAGGAAGATCAACTATGTGATAAACTTAATAGAATCCACGTGAAGTACTTTTTCATAGTTAGAGATAGGTACATGTTTGGAATACAATTTACCAAACCATTTAGTATAACCCTGAGGGTTATAAAGATTCAATTAAAAGTTTATTTCAAAATATATTCCCTAGATTTTAATATCTATAAGTTCTTCTTCCTATCTCCCACACATTTATCCAAGATAGGGGTACACCCTATGAGGTTCCTCTCTCTCTTACTATGGATTTGCATGCCTCTCTAACCAAATTTGTTGTGTATTCCTTCAAGGTAATCCCAATTCTTTTTCTACTCTCCCATACATTCATCCTACAGTTAGCCTTTCTCTCATCAATCTTGTGGGTGATGGGTTTGATTATAGGGTTCTGGTTATGAATCATGGCAATTTTACTTGTTTCAGATTTCATTACTTCCCCTAATTCTTATTAGGGAAGTTAATGTTATAAATGATTAAATTCATCTTTCTTATCATTGATCTAAGGTATTATATTTTAATTATTTTTATAATTAATAAATCATAAAGTTACTATTAGTTTAAAATTATATATTTTTTTAATTAAATACATGAGTAATGGTTGGTTGGTTGTTAACATTTTAAGGCGGTTTTCCACTTGGAAGATGTGTTTTACGTAAAATTTCTAGTGGTTGTTTAAATGAAATTGTTTTTTACATTTTTGAAGATTGATTTTAACTATATTATTCTAAATATAGTTATTTTACCTTGTCAGATTCATTCAAGTAAATAGAATGTGTGGTTTTAAACATTGTGAGGTTTTGAATTTTTAATTCATGAAGATATTAAAAATATGAAATGATTTTAAATAATTTAAAGATGTGTTTTAAAGATATTGTCACTTTTTGAAACACATTGATCCTATGTCAATCATGATGTGAATTAAGAAAGTTATTTTAAAATATTTTTGTATATTATAGATAATTTTTTGAATATGGAAATGGTTCTTCAAAACAATTTTGAGTGAGTTATTTTGGAAGATAATTTTTAAATGGATTTTGATATATTTATTTTAAATAATGGATCATAGGGGTACTTAATACTATTTAAAAGTTAATTGGTGTTCTGATCAATTTTAAAATTGTATGTTTAGAACATTGGATGGTTTGAAATGATGCGGGTGAGTTTGAGGGCCCTTGGATCCCCTAATTTTTTACTTGCTCAAACACATTGTCATTGATTAGACTATGATACCTTTATCCTTTTATGTTTTGTTATAATTTTGGTTTTTTATAGGTATTGTGATTTCTTAATCTCATTTGAGTATTGATATTATTCATATTAAATTTGGTTGTCTAAAATGATTTGGAAAGTGTATTTATAAAATAATGTGAAGTACTTTTAAAATGAGTATTTAATAAGTGTATTAAAAGAGGAAAATATGTGTGTTCATAATTAGTATGGATTATAGAAAAAATTGTCCTCTTTTAGTGACATAGAAGTGTTTGGTGAGTGTTTTTGATCCATACAAATATTTATTTAGTAACAAGGATGAAGTGCTTTATTTAAAATAGTGAATGAGGACTAGAAGTTTTTTAAAGTTATTTTTTCTTATAATACAAATTAATTATTTTTTAAAAAATGTTTGAGAGTGATTTGGATTTTAACATAAATGTGGAATGAATAAAAGTTCTCAATATTTTTATAATAATAATAAAATGTGTTTTATTTTGTAGGAAACTCCCAAAACACTTCAGTGAGAGAAAACATGGATCGATTTTTACGACACCATATATACACCACTTGGTGTATAAAGTTCGTAATGTTTACATTCATGTTTATTGGATCTGTCCTCTATTTCATTGGGATGTGTGTTCTTCGGGTGGTTTGGGTTTGGATTTTAATAATGATTGAGTGTCAAATGGAAAATGTGGGTAGCAGATCTATTTTTTTACTTTCGGTTGTATATATATCATCTATATTTTTATCCTGTATTTATCAGAGGAGTTTATGATTATCCATTAATGTAACCAGTTCTTATGTATGTGTTTCTTCCTTCATTAATATTAATTATATATTTTATATCTTTATCAATATACCTAATTTCATTTTTTTGTGGTATCTTGGTCTGTTAGTGTTTCATTGAGTGGAATTGTTCCCATATTTTTTCCTAAGACCCTCACACTAGTTTTTATCCCGTAACAACTCAAGACATACTTGATGTATGTCTAAGACCATCTCAAGAGTCCGAAGAATGGATATCTCAGGATAGATCATGATAAATTTGAATTAAATAACTTCTTATTTTTATTTGTGGTATGTTTCTATAATCTATATACTATAATAATTAACTGGATATTAGTAGAGCGTATGGAAATGTGCTTGGAAATATTTTCATCACATAGAGACTTGAGTTTCCATGCATGTATTGGGTTTGAGTCCCAATTTTTAGTTCATATTTTGATATATTTTATGGATTTAGATATGTTTTGATGATCCTTTGATTCATGTTGAGGGTTTCTATGATTTCCACTATCAGTTTAATTTTTATAGGTGAATGTTATGAACAAAAAATGGATAAAAGGTTTAAATGAATGGTCTAGTAAATTGTGTGCTGCCAATGTGAAATGTCTAATTAATACTGATAGTTCATGTTTCTTGGTTGTGGACCATTTACCAGCCTATGAATAAAAAATCATGCACACTATAGTTTCTCTTTTGTATTTTTTTCCTTCATATCTTCCCAAAAATAGTCTAATATTTTATTCAATAAGTATATTTTTATATATGGTAGTTTTCTTGGGTTGTGTGGAAATTGATGTTGTTGGATGAGGTTTTATTTTAGAATGATGCCAGTTTGTCTACTTTTGATCCTATGGGCTTTGTTGATTTTATGAAAATAAATTTTTTTAATAGAAAAGATTAATTCCATAAGGGTTTATTTGTTTTTAGAACAACTTTATAATTATTGTGAAATGTTTTTTGGTATTTTATATTAAAAATTCATTTTCTTACATTAAAAGTGGAACTAATGGAATGTTTTTCTATGAAAAAAAGTTTTTCTTAAAAGGTGAAATGTTTTTAAGGATTTAATTTTTTTGGTGGGGGGTTTATGAATTGGTAAGTGAAAGTATATTTAGAAGGGTCTCTAATTTCAAAATATATATTACGAATTCTTTGAAGGTAGAGAAATCATTTAATATGCCAGAAATAATTTTTTAAATTTTAATTTACCATGTAATGTTTTTAAAATAATTAAATAAAATTTAATATAAATTTGATGGTTTTTTGAAAAAGAAGATTGTGTATTTGTGAAAATTTCTAGGAGTATTTGGAAAAATAATGGCGTTGGGCCATCATTTAAATGATTTATAGAATGATGGGATTGGTTATGTATTTGAAATATTTGATAAGGGTGTTTTTAGAAAACTATAGAGTTTACAAATGAGATTCCAAAAGAGATATAAATATTTATTTTCAAAAAATGTTTCTAAAAGGGAACTCCATATAAGATTTGAAATTGGTTCTTTTGATTTGTAAACTTGATTGTGGGATGCCATTTTTATTAATGATCTTTAAAATTTAGATAATTTTTCTTTATAGTTTCTATGTTCTTTGTAGGATGGTCATGATATAAAATTGGTGAATTCATATAGGGGTACTCCTTGTGTTTTTCGTATTTTTTTTAGAACTGAAATTTTCTATTCATGAATATAACTAATGTCCTAGTTTATTTGGGGGATTCAAAACATACTTTTCCCTAAAAGTATTATGAATTTATTATTCTTCACCTTTTTCTGATGGGTCAGTTATGATGTTTTGGAGTTTCCTTATAGTGAGTGCCCTTTTAGGAATGATTATTGGTATTAATGTATTGTGGATATTTTTGATGGATTCTGTGTGATTTTCTTGGGTGTTTGTTTGTTTTAGATAAATTATTTTTTAAATTAAAATTATTATTTCATTCCCTTTTGGATGATAATGTATTTTGGAACTATTGTGTTTACATTATATCTAGTGTGGATACCTTTGGGTTATTTGGATTTATGTAATGCCTTGTTGTTTAATTTGTTTTGGTTTGAGGGCTTCTACTATTGTCAATTATCATGGCCATTTTGGGGTTTTATTTTTATTGAGATGTGAATAAGGGACATTTGGTTCAATTATTTGGTAACCATGGTAGATGTTACTCTTGGGTATGTGAGCACTCAGTGGTACTAGATCTTTGGGGTTCACTATGGTATGGTGTCTTGTGACTTAAGGCATAGTATGCCCATAGATTGTGGTGAAATAGCTCAAGAGCCAATATCATTATTCATTAGAGTATTCCCAGGAGTTATCTATTATGGATGTGATCCCTGTTATTGTTGTTGATATATTTTCCATTTGAATTTTGAGTTCTTTTATTATTATATTCAATTAAGCATGGAATCGATTCTTTGGATGGTTTATAGTTATTCCTGGGAATTCATAGATATTAGTTCTCATATTTTATGATTTTGTTCAAGGTGTATTATTTTTTTCATACACAATTTATAGAATTTCAAAATAGTGGGGATCCCAATTCTTGGTCGATATCACTTTTGATAATATATCAATGATCATGGTAGTGGTTTTCATGGAAATGTCCTGAGGTTATTTTGACATGAAGATTTGGTACTGCGGAATATTTTGTACTTGATAGTTTTTATCCCTCAATTATCTCTAGTTATTTGTCTTCTAACTCACCAAATTCCACAGGTTGTTATTTTGAAATCTTTTTGTTACATCAACCATTATTAGGGAAATTGAACGGATATAAAGTGTCTTAGTGGGGGATTATAACACTGTATATCTCTGTAACATTATTATATTAATTAATTAGTTGGACCATCTATATTTTTAAACATTTAGGAATGAATTTACCATCTTTTTTGAGATTTTTCTTCTATTAGTATATTGGGAAACACTATATATAAAATCCTATTTGGGTAGCCCTACATGGGGGAAGTTATCAATTTTTTTGAGTGTGAATGGTTTGACCTACATGGGTAGTGTATAGTTGGGGTATCTCTTTGTAGTACGTTAACTAATCATAAATTCATTATTTTTTCATTGAACATGTATTGTACATAGCTATGAAATCATGTGACAAGTGTGTTATATTTATTTTCAGTTGGAATGTACCAATCCACATGATTAACACGTATGTAGATGTGTCGCGCAAGTTCCCTATGATAAATTTTTTAACATCCTTTTACTTTGGTATATAAAATTAAATAGTGGGTTCATAGTTTACAATACTATGGGGCCTATAAATTATACATAATAATATTCACATTAAATTAAAATTAAATAATTTCCCAATTTTATTTTAATATTCATAATGGATTCCTCCTCTCTCCCTCTAATTTGGACAATCTGGACGCACGCCCTAGGAGGTTCCTCTGTCACTTCCTTTGGATTTTTAAGAATCTACAACCATAGTTATTGTGTTTACATCAATGTAATACGATTTTTAATATTATTTATCTTCCCTCTTCCCTTATCCTATGATTTCCATCTCTCCTACAAACCCGATTGTATTTAAGGTTTTGTTCCAGGATTAAGGTGATTTAGTAACTGTTCATTTTCTTATTATGGATTTTTTGAGTTCCCATGATTTTTTTCAAATAATTAACCATTGTAGATATTTTCATAACTCTTATTAATAATTAATCAATGGTGGGATTCTTTTTCTTAATGTAAATACAATAAAGTGATTTATAATTAAAAATTCCTAATTTTTAACTAAATTTCATTGTAATGGATTGGATAGTTTTTTGAATGTTGATTAAGGTATTTTTTCACATTGATAAAGTGTTTTAATTGGAATTATTTGTTTCTATTAAAATAAAAAGTGTTTTAAAAAATATAATTAATTTTTGACTAAAATTTTGAATTTATGGTACTTTGAACATGATAGGTAATGGAATAAAATGGGATTTAGTTTATTGATCTTTTAGAGGTTTTCATGGAATGTTATGTCGATATTTAGAGATTAATATTTTTTTCAATTATTGATATATTATTTTAAAAATGAGTGTGGTTTATTAAAATAAATTTACCCCATTTTGGATATAGTAGTGAAAAGAGGTTTTAACATTAGTTTTTTGCATTTTAACATTATTTTTTAACTGACATTTATAATAGAAACATAAAAATTATGGTTTTCTATGTCACTTTTTATAAAATATATGCTGATAACTAGCTCTTGTTCTTTTTGAAGAATTTTCTGATCTGTTTATAGATGAAACCGATATATAAAAATATCATGTAATCTTTTGGAGTCGATTTCTACTATAAACTAACATAAAAAATTAAACATTGGCATGAGTTTCTAATTGCAATTGATGCTCAAATTTCAGTCGGGATTGGTTTATCTTAAAAAAATATGGGGAAGATTCATTTTAATTTTAAAAATAATTTCATCCGCCATTTTCATTAATATCGATGATGAAAGCCAAAACAGGACAAATAGAGATATTACACCCACAAAAGTGTCAACATTCATATAATAGAAAACAGAATATACAGAAATAAAAAATCATGTGTCACAGAATAAAAATATAATGAAAAAATAACATTACAATTTAATCCAAAAATCATTATATACATTATTTTGTTTTGAACTATTATTAAAAGACAAATACCAGATAATGTAGAAAATAGTCACTCATGATTGTTATTGAAGAATTCTATTATGACTGTTTTTATCAAACTCTTATTGTAACAAAATTATTATGTTTTGATCACTTACTTGTAAAATGTAATATTAATCTTAAAAATTTAAAGACACATACCTGGTAATTTAAATCCCAATCATACATAACAAATAGTTTAAAAAGAGATTAAATATGGGTAATTTCATCGTTCTTATATAACTCATCATGATTTAAATTATACATTAAAATTATATTTTACAAGATTAAAATACATAATATAGTGAAATAAAATATAAAATAAATAATATAACTAAACATATCAAATTCAATCATCAACCCTATTTTGATTATCTCATACGTGAATCATAAAATATAATAACCACATTAAAAACTTCATTTTTGATGATGACACTGCTATAATAAAGCATTAACATGATAATGAAAACCAGTATATATATTTATCAAAAACTATACTAATACCTAATATAAAAAATAATTATTGTTACTTCCATGTATGGGATTTAATTTGTTTACTTTATCAATAAGTGAAATTTGTTAAAAAAAATCCCTAACCTATATCTTCATATATATCAACTTATGAAACATGTATAAATACTGAGAATAAAATATTATGATCATATACAAAATAAGAAAAATTTATATTTAAACAAGGTGCTAAACTGTTTACAAATGACACCAAACAATGTCAAAAAAATATAATGTAAATTCACTTTGGCAGGATACACCTAACATCCAATGCCACTTATAATATAAATAGTTCCCAATTAATGCCATTATAATGAATATTAGTCCAGAATCATATTAGTGTTCTTACCCATCATGAAATGGTAAAACCCAACACCCAATCTTCATCATTGATAATCTCTCACATATATATTTATCTCTTTTAGCATTATTCAAATAGATTATACCCATTTTAATGAATTATTGATCTCTAAAACAATAAGTTTTAATGGTCTCATTTTGAATAATAAGTGTGTGTGTGTAAATGTAATTAAATCATTAAAATATTAATTCAATTAATATAGAGATCCAGGCTTAACAAACATGGATATTACACAATTTCATATTCATATTCTGTACATTACAAAAACACATTCTATAGAACAATAATAGTTTAGTGGCATTGGAAATAAGGAATCAATGTATTCTTTTGTTGGGAATGATCTTCCACGTCTTCTATAAGGCTCTCCTCTATAAGTAGTTCTACCAAAAACCTTTCCTCATAACCTTAGAAATGAAGCATTAGAAAGGGGTAAACTCAAATGCTCAGAAAATGTAAAAAACTGAGCTATGATAGAATAATCATGAGTTTATGGTGTATTATAAAATGATAAAAACATTAGAATATCATACCCTACATATCAAAGATCATAAATATAAGGCCCCAGCCTTAAACCTTACTTAATATTGAATTTAATGAATAATTCACGTTGAGGATCTTTTCATGTTTAGAGTTTTAGAGAATTAGAACATAACTATTACATCTCAAAATATTACAAAGTAGTCACTTATACTAAGTTTCCATAATAAAAAAAACTCTTGAAAGAAACATGTCTAGTTCCATGTTTTATATAGCATGACATTCCCTTGATCCCATCCTTGACCTTATTCCACATTAAGTCCTATGAAAAACATTTCAAAAAAACTTGGGGTGAGCATAAAAATCTCAGTAAGGGATACACAAAGAATGAAAACTATTATTTTTTCAAAATCAAGTAAACCATGTATACACTATCAAAGTAATACCTTCGCCTTCATGAAGTAGTAAAAACTCTTCATTGAATAAAGTATCATTACTTACCTTTTTGTAACCAAAGTATTACCATAAAACCCATATAAAGAAAACATAACATATATAAATGTAACTTGGGACATAAACATACTTATGTGGAATAACCATATGGTCGACTTCCACACATATCACTTAATGGAATAGCCATACGGCCAATTTCCATACATACTTAATGGAATAGACATACTGCCGACTTCCATACCCAATGCATTGGAGTTTATAACGTAACCACCCATCCTGGTATTCACGGCACCACTCGTCATATGGTTTATAACGTAACCACCCGTTAAAATGTCCAAGTACCAATATAAAATCATAAAATATAAAACCAATATAAAGGAATGATAACATTTCCAGATTTCAATCACAATATATCATAAACATATTGACATAATATAATCCTTTTTCAAAACCATTTTCAATACCAAAATACATAAAAGAGTATATGGTATTTATTTTATTCTAAAAACATTATGGCTTGTTGAGAAAGCCAAAGACCAAATAATACTCGCGGTGGCGGAAAAGGTTATTGTCACCGCGTACGTTAAAAAAACATTCCTTTTTGTCGTTTAGTAAAACACTTCGTAGAAAAAGATTCCTTTTGTATAAAAGTATAAGTCAAAGGAGTTTATACACCTTATAAAATAAATTTGTGTATAAAACGAAATATGCCTCAATGAAAGGAGATTGAGACGAAGTCCCTTACCTCGGGTCCGACTTAACTCGATCGTTCTTTAACGTCCTGAATAATAAACTTGAGTTAATTTATACTTGATTAAGAACCTTTTTAAAGTTCATTATTCCTTTTATATCACTTATTTCCATGTTATAAACATTATGTAACCATTTAAGTTTATAATGTTTGTTTTGTCAATATTTGGTTCTTAAGTCAAAAGTTGACATCTTACAATTACATGTTGTTCGTGTGGTCAAAAGTTCTTTATATCCAGAATTAAATTCCTGATTTGGATATCATATATATCATATATATCCAGAATAAACATGTATTTATAATATTACATAATCATTTAGAGGTAATAAATGAAATGCACCGTTCATGGAGACGGTAAGTCGTACGTACGCATGAACGCTACTTTCATTTCTTTGTCATATTAATGGAATTAAAACTAAATGAGAGGTATGTATATTTTAATTCCAGAATTATATTCATCATTTAGACATATCATTAATTACATATATCCATTATATACATGTACTTTTAATAGTACATTACATTTGGGGATAAGAAATGAAATGCACCGTTCATGGAGACGGTAAGCCGTACGTACGCATGAACGCTACTTTCATTTCTATCTCATACATTAATGGAAAGAAATAATAATGATATAGAGGTATATTATAATTCCAGTATAACAACATATATAATAACTTTAAATCCATCCTTTACACGTCCCACATATGGCATTAACGAATCACATCACTTTGAGGGGGCGGTAGTCCGCACTTCCTTAAATGAAGATATCGTGTTTACCCGTAATGGAAACCATAAAGGTATTCCCAAAATGAAAAATGCAGAAGCTTAAAGAAAAAATAAACATATTATATATCATATATAAAAATAGTGACATCATAATGGCCACCCTTGAAGGTGTTAAATGAGTATTGAATAATCATCATTTCGGGAGGCAGAATTTCGCCATCCATGGAAACCGTATGTTATTTAACCATTTGATGTAGTTGTGTGAGAGTGTAGCTCAAATAAATCTTATAACAACATCCTAGTATAATGAAGATACTGGTGTTGTTACAAAAGAAGTAAATGAAAATAGTTTAGAGGGTTGGAGAAGCAAAATAAAACAAATGAACAAGAGAGAATGAATTACCTTTAAAAGTGTAACTCCTTTTGATTTGAGCCTAAAGGCTTCCTTTGAAAGGATTCTGCCCAAAGGGAATCCTCTAGGATTAGGAGAGGGATGTGGAGAGATTAAATGGTCAGGGGTTGGCCGAGCCAATGGCTTGAGGAGTGTGTGAAATGAGGTAGAGGTGGGGTCCTTTTATAAGAGGAGAGGAGGGGAACTTTTGGAAAGTAAAGAAATATTACGTTATTTGAAAATGTGTTTCGGTTTTAAAAGGTCCCACATTGATATAATTCGTGGATAAGGTGATAAGGGTTCGAAATCCACTCATCCAATTGGTTTTGGACATGTGTAGTTCATAGATTTTACATTATCTTTCCATTTTATTTAAATCGTCAAATAATGATGTCATCGCGGCATCATTATTATGTCATAAATAATTTAATTTATATAATGTATAAAAATTATAAAAAAAATACTATGATGTAGGAACTCTTTTTATCTTTCCAATGACTATTTATAACCAAAAATCTGACTTGTATAACCCCATTTAAAAATTGTTTTCGTAAAACATATTATGTTTGTGTCATTTTTACTTTTACATTAAATAAAACGTTATTTATGTCATTTCCCAAACAAAGTGTCTCAATGGAATCCCCAAGTTGACCCATGGCTTGTATTGGTCGGCCATGACACAAGCAATAAGGTTGGGACACGTGTCTAGGTCATTTCATATTATTAAAGCATTATTTATACCTTAAACTACACTAATTTCCACTAATCGCGATTAAGAACTTAATAAGTTACTATTCACCAAAAAATTATTATAATCTCATTGAACCACATTTTACTTCCTAATGACATCCATGTATGTTGGATTTTTTAAATTCAAAACACAATGATGGAAAAATATCATTTAAACGGAAAATCAGTCTTTATAAGTACAACTTAGTGGTTTCACTATTCATCAAAAATTGAAGTTTTTCAGAAAATTACCAAAAATTCACCATAAGATATATTTGATATTACGAATTCAAAAATGAAGTATATTTTAAAAAATTCCAAACATATAAGTCACATTAATTAATTTAATAATCAATTCCCGCTGTCAGAGCAAATAGCGTGTTTTTATGAAACAATAAGTATCAAAAGATTGACACTAGTTTAAGTCCGATTTCAAAGTGAAATTTATTCCAACGACCACTATTGGATTTAATGGTAAAAATATTTTCTAATTTCACTTTAAAACCAATTAAAAAGATAATCTAATCATATAAATAAATTAGATTAAAAAGAGTTTTTGAATTAAAATACAACATTTTACACTATTCATTAAAAAAATGAACTTTATCAGAAAGGTACCAAAAATTTACACAAAGTAAATTTTTATGTCCTGATTCTAAAGAAGAGTTATATTTGGTCCAATAGAATTTATAAGATCGATCAAAAATATATTTAATGACGGTTCTCCGTCAAAAGGTGATAAGTGGACCTTTCGTGAAAATTAGGGTATAAATGCCTAAAATTGAACTCTTTCCGTATTTTAAGCCTTTATCTTTTATTGGGTAAATGTAAAAACATTTAAAAACATATATAATCATATTTTAGTTATTTATATCCATTCCCGCCAGTACAACGGCTACTCGTTAACTAACATTTAAAATAATATTATTTTATTACTTGTGTGCAACGTAAGTTTTCAAAGAAACTCATCGTTGCGTACCGAGTACGCTATCAAACGTAGAAACCCCTTTTAATTAAAATTAATATTTAATTCGTAAATATTAATAAATATGAACATTATTTATTCTTTATTTACCTGGAATGTTACATCCTTCCCCCCTTTTGGGAATTGCGTCCTCGCAATTTTATTCACTTATCAAAATAAGTGGGGGTATTTATCCCTCATAGCATTTTCAGATTCCCACGTTGCCTCTTCAATCACATGGTTTTTCCACAAAACCTTTACCTGATGAATCACCTTATTCCGTAACACCTGCTCCCTGTGGTCAAGAATCTGGACTGGTTGTTCTTCATAAGATAGGTTCTCTTCCAGCTGAACTACCTCTGGAATCAAAACATGAGATGGATCTGACATATACTTTCTCAACATTGAAACATGAAAAACATTGTGTACCTGAGATAAACTCGGAGGTAAAGCCACCCGGTATGCAACTGATCCAACTCTCTCCAGAATTTCATATGGTCCAATAAACCTTGGACTCAGCTTTCCTTTCTTACCAAATCTCATCACACTTTTCCATGGTGAGACTTTGAGAAAAACATGAGCACCTACCTCGAAAGATAGATCCTTCCTCCGGTTATCCGCATAACTCTTCTGCCTGCTCTGAGCTGTTCTCATGTGCTTCTGAATCAGCTGAACTATTTCTGCCAACTCTTCTACCAATTCTGGTCCCATCAGCTTCCTTTCACCCACTTCATCCCAAAATGTTGGAGTTCGACACCGCTTCCCATATAATTCCTAAAATGGTGCTATCTGTATACTGGAATGAAAACTGTAATTATATGAAAACTCAACCAAAGAAAGATTTTGGTCCCAACTTCCCTGATAATCCATCGAACAAGCTCGTAGCATATCCTCCAAGGTCTGAATTGTTCGTTCTGACTTCCCATATGATTGAGGATGAAAAGTTGTACTAAAATTTAATTCAGTACCCAACGACTTCTGAAGGCCTTTCCAAAATTTAGAAGTAAACCTGGGATCACGATCCGATACAATGGAGAGAGGAACTCCATGTAACCTGACTATCTCTTTAAGATACAAACGAGAAATTTGTTCAAGAGAGAAAGTATCTCGTATAGCAAGGAAATGAGAAGATTTGGTCAAGCGATCAACAATAACCCAGATTGCATTATTACCTCGAGATGTCTTCCGTAATCCAACAACAAAGTCCATGGATATATTCTCCCATTTCCACTCGGGCACTGGTAAAGGTTGAAGCATCCCTTTCGGTAACTGCAGCTCTGCTTTAACCTGTTGACATGTCAAACACTTCACAGTAAAATCAGCAATGTATCTTTTCATTCCATCCCACTAGTAATACTCCCGCAGATCTCTATACATCTTAGTACTTCCAGGATGAACTGAAAACGAGGAACTATGAGTCTCACATAACAACTCATTCTTCAACTGTGAATCACAAGGCACACATAACCTCTTTCCAAACCTCAAAACACAAACACAAACTTATCCAAGAACTCATGGAAAATTTTATTCATAAGGTCCATGAATACAGCAGGTGCATTGGTTAACCCAAAAGGCATAACTACAAATTCATAATGGCCATATCTAGTACGGAACGCAGTCTTCAGAACGTCTACTTCTTTTACTTTCAACTGATGGTACCCCGACCTCAAGTCAATCTTCGAAAAATACTGAGCTCCCTGGAGCTGATACCACTTCATTCGATTGCCCAACATCTGCTGAAGTTGTTGCAAAGGATTTCACCACCCCTTTCTGCTTGTAGTCTGGCTGCATTCCCCCAGTTGAGTTCTTCGTTGGACACTCGTTTGCATAATGACCCATTTCATTATACTTAAAACATCTTACCGTTGTCTTTTCATTTCCTGCTTGATCATCTTCCTTACAGTTACGAGCAATATGACCAGACTTACCACACCGAAAGCACTTAACAGACTTGGATAAACATTCTCCAGGATGCATTTTACCACACTTCTCACAGGATGGATATTTGGTTTTCTTACCTCCTTGCTTCTTTGATGAATTCTTCCCCTTTTCCTGCCAACTAGACCTCTTATTCTGTTGTTTGTCATAGAACACCTGATCATCGGCAAACTCCATTTCCACCTTCTCCGCACATCGAACAAGTTTTTCATAACATTTGAACTCACGAGAAGCTAAAGTCCTTCGCTACATTGGCTTTAACCCTGAGTAAAAACGGTTTATTTTACTATCAAGATCTCGTATGATGTTTGGAGCATACCTTGCCAATCGAGTGAACTTTTCTTCATAAGCAGTCATTGAATCATCCTCCTACCTCAATTCTAGGAACTGTTTTTCCACCCTAAGATGAACCACCTTAGGAAAATATTTCTCAAGAAACATACCTTTGAACTCGTCCCAGTGAAGATCCTCAATCTCATCACTATCCCTTATATTTTTCACCATCGACCACCACAGATCAGCTTCACCTTTAAAACGGTAAACAGCAAGACTAACCTTTTGATGTTCTGAACACCCCATGACATCAAAAATCTTCTCCAGTGCTTTAATCCACCATTCAGCTTGCACAGGGTCAGATGATCCTCTGAATGATGGGGGATGTTGCCTCATGAAATGTTCCACCACTGACAAGTTCCTATGCGGTTGATCTGGCTGATCTCGTGCATGGATACCACCACCATTTATAGCCTGAGTCAACGGTGCCATCACTGCAACAAACTGTTCAGTTCCGATTCCGACCATCTCAGGTTGCTGATTTGGAAGGTTATCTTCCTCCTGATGTCGTCCCAACATAGCTGCTTTGTTTCCTCTGCGAAAAACCATTCTGAACACAGAAATATCTTTGGAAAAGAAACATGGTAATTCGTAAATGCTATATAATTTCGATCATATTATAATTTAACACTTTTCTAACTCCTAAAGTTGTCTAAACCGACCTCTGATGCCAACTATAAGGCCCCAGCCTTAAACCTTACTTAATATTGAATTAAATGAATAATTCACGTTGAGGATCTTTTCAGGTTTAGAGTTTTAGAGAATTAGAACATAACTATTACATCTGAAAAGATTACAAAGTAGTCACTTATACTAAGTTTCCATAATAAAAAAAACTCTTGAAAGAAACATGTCTAGTTCCATGTTTTATATAGCATGACATTCCCTTGATCCCATCCTTGACCTTATTCCACATTAAGTCTTGTGAAAAACATTTCAAAAAAACTTGGCGTGAGCATAAAAAGCTCAGTAAGGGATACACAAATAATGAAAACTGTTAGTTTTTCAAAATCAATTAAACCATGTATACACTATCAAAGTAATACCTTCGCCTTCATGAAGTAGTAAAAACTCTTCACTGAATAAAGTATCATTACTTACCTTTTTGTAACCAAAGTATTACCATAAAACCCATATAAAGAACACATAACATATATAAAGGTAACTTGGGACATAAACATACTTAAGTGGAATAACCATACGGTCGACTTCCACACATATCACTTAATGGAATAGCCATATGGCCAATTTCCATACATACTTAATGGAATAGCCATACGGCCGACTTCCATACCCAATGCATTGGAGGTTATAACGTAACCACTCGTCCTGGTATTCACGGCACCACCCGTCATATGGTTTATAACGTAACCACCCGTTAAAATGTCCAAGTACCAATATAAAATCATAAAACATAAAACCAATATAAAGGAATGATAACATTTCCAGATTTCAATCACAATATATCATAAACATATTGACATAATAGAATCCTTTTTCAAAACCATTTTCAATACCAAAATACATAAAAGAGTATATGGTATTTATTTTATTCTAAAAACATTATGGCTTGTTGAGAAAGCCAAAGACCAAATAATACTCGCGGTGGCGAAAAAGGTCGTTGTCACCGCGTACGTTAAAAAAAACATTCCTTTTTGTCGTTTAGTAAAACGCTTCATAGAAAAAGATTCCTTTTGTATAAAAGTATAAGTCAAAGGAGTTTATACACCTTATAAAATAAAGTTGTGTATAAAACGAAATATGCCTCAATGAAAGGAGATTGAGACGAAGTCCCTTACCTCGGGTTCGACTTGACTCGATCGTTCTTTAACGTCCTGAATAATAAACTTGAGTTAATTTATACTTGATTAAGAACCTTTTTAAAGTTCATTATTCCTTTTATATAACTTATTTCCATGTTATAAACATTATGTAACCATTTAAGTTAATAATGCTTGTTTTGTCAATATTTGGTTCTTAAGTCGAAAGTTGACATCTTACAATTACATGTTGTTCTTGTGGTCAAAAGTTCTTTATATCCAGAATGAAATTCCTGATTTGGATATCATATATATCATATATATCCAGCATATACATTTATTTATAATATTACATAATCATTTAGAGGTAAGAAATGAAATGCACCGTTCATGGAGACGGTAAGCTGTACGTACGCATGAACGCTACTTTCATTTCTTTGTCATATTAATGGAATTAAAACTAAATGAGAGGTATGTATATTTTAATTCCAGAATTATATTCATCATTTAGATATATCATTAATTATATATATCCATTATATACATGTACTTTTAATAGTACATTACATTTGGGGATAAGAAATGAAATGCACCGTTCATGGAGACGGTAAGCCGTACATACGCATGAACGCTACTTTCATTTCTATCTCATACTTTAATGGAAATAAATAATAATGATATAGAGGTATATTATAATTCCAGTATAACATCATATATAATAACTTTAAATCCATCCTTTACACGTCCCACATTTGGCATTAACGAATCACATCATTTTGAGGGGGCGGTAGTCCGCACTTCCTTAAATGAAGATATCGTGTTTACCCATAATGGAAACCATAAATGTATGCCCAAAATGAAAAATGCAGAAGCTTAAAGAAAAAATAAACATATTATATATCATATATAAAAATAGTGACATCATAATGGCCACCCTTGAAGGTGTTAAATGAGTATTGAACAATCATCGTTTCGGGAGGCAGAATTTCGCCATCCACGGAAACCGTATGTTCTTTAACCATTTGATGTAGTTGTGTGAGAGTGTAGCTCAAATAAATATTATAACAACATCATAGTATATTGAATATACTGGTGTTATTACAAAATAAGTAAATAAAAATAGTTTAGAGGGTTGGAGAAGCAAAATAAAACAAATGAGCAAGAGAGAATGAATTACCTTTAAAAGTGTAACTCCTTTTGATTTGAGCCTAAAGGCTTCCTTTGAAAGGATTCTGCCCAAAGTGAATCCTCTAGGATTAGGAGAGGGATGTGGAGAGAGTAAATGGGCAGGGTTTGGCCGATCCAAAGGCTTGAGGAGTGTGTGAAATGAGGTAGAGGTGGGGGCCTTTTATAAGAGGAGAGGAGGGGCACTTTTGGAAAGTAAAGAAATATTACTTTATTTGAAAATGTGTTTCGGTTTTAAAAGGTCCCAAATTGATAGAATTTGTGGATAAGGTGATAAGGGTTCTAAATAAACTCATCCAATTGGTTTTGGACACGTGTAGTTCATAGATTTTACATTATCTTTCCATTTTATTTAAATCGTCAAATAATGATGTCATCGCTGCATCATTATTATGTCATGAATAATTTAATTTATTTAATGTATAAAAATTATATAAAAATACTATGATTTAGGAAATATTTTTATCTTTCCAATGACTATTTATAACCAAAAATCTGACTTGTATAACCCCTTTTAAAAATTGTTTTCGTAAAACATATTATGTTTGTTTTATTTTTACTTTTACATTAAATAAAAAGTTATTTATGTCATTTCCCAACCAAAGTGTCTCCATGGGGTCCCCAAGTTGACCCATGGCTTGTCTTGTTCGTCCATGACACAACCAATAAGGTTGGTACATGTGTCTAGGTCATTTCATATTATTAAAGAATTATTTATACCTTAAACTACACTAATTTCCACTAATCGCGATTAAGAAATTAATAAGTTACTATTCACCAAAAAATTATTATAATCTCATTGAACCACATTTTACTTCCTAATGACAACCATGTATGTCGGATTTTTGAAATTCAAAACACAATGATGGAAATATTTCATTTAAACGGAAAATCAGTCTTTATAAGTACCACTTAGTGGTTTCACTATTCATCAAAAATTGAAGTTTTTCAGAAAATTACCAAAAATTCACCCTAAGCTATATTTGATATTACGAATTCAAAAATGAAGTCTATTTTACAAAATTAAAAACATATAAGTCACATTAATTAATTTAATAATTATTTCCCACTGTCATAGCAAATAGGGTGTTTTTATAAAACAATAAGTATCAAAAGATTGACACTAGTTTAAGTCCGATTTCAAAGTGAAATTAATTCCAACGACCACTATTGGATTTAATGGTAAAAATATTTTCTATTTTCACTTTAAAACCAATTAAAAAGATAATCTAATCATATTAATAAATTAGATTAAAAAGAGGTTTTGAATTAAAATACAACATTTTACACTATTCATTAAAAAATGAACTTTATCAGAAAGGTACCAAAAATTTTCACAAAGTAAATTTTTATGTCCTAATTCTAAAGAAGAGTTATATTTGGTCCAATAGAATTTATAAGATCGATAAAAACTATATTTAATGACGGTTCTCCGTCAAAAGGTGATAAGTGGACCTTTCGTGAAAATTAGGGTATAAATGCCTAAAATTGAACTCTTTCTGTATTTTAAGCCTTTATCTTTTATTGGGTAAATGTAAAAACATTTAAAAACATATATAATCATATTTTAGTTATTTCTATCCATTCCCTCCAGTACAACGGCTACTCGTTAACTAACATTTAAAATAATATTATTTTATTACTTGTGTGCAACGTATGTTTTCAAAGAAACTCATCGTTGCGTACCGAGTACGCTATCGAACGTAGAAACCCCTTTTAATTAAAATTAATATTTAATTCGTAAATATTAATAAATATGAACATTATTTATTCTTTATTTACCTGGGATGTTACAATAAACATGAGTTATGGAATAAATTTTAGAAGATCATAAGGCAATAATCATAATGAAATTATGTTAAAGGAACATGAAAGTATAATATAGGAATAAAAAATAGATCCTGATAAAATAAAGAGGATAGTCCATGAAAGCATAACATAAGAATTAGACAAGAAATGTTTTCATACATAAACATGTCATATCATTCTATATAATTCATGATGCATTGCTACAAATTATCATGGCACTTCATAGGAACTACACCCACTGGGAGATACACACTATCATCCCATATCAAATTTCTTTCCTTGTAAGAGTTTAGGTTTCCCCATCTTCTTATAATTGATTGGGTTTCACCGTATCCCATTAGCATGGTGTCTACACCTACTGATCGGAACAATCCACCATCCCTAGATGAAGTCCTTTCTTTGTAAGGTATAATATTTCCCCATATTCCCAAAGTGCAACAAACCCATCTACTTGATTCCCACAAATATCTCATGAGATATAAATCATCACCCAAATAATTGGAGTGATATATGGGTACCAACTATCACCAAACTAAATCATACCCACATGTATAGAAAGATTATACATAATCAAATATAACACATGATATTAAATGGATATAATAAATTTGTAATCATATAATAACATGTGGAAAGAGTCGGGTTTAATAATCAATTATTCATAAACATAATCTTTGAAAAGAAGTGGGTTTCAAATGTATTAACACATGAAATTGAAATGAGAATCATAAACAACATGCCGTCAAAACATAATCCATTCAGAAAAATAATATGAATGGAAACATTGAATAATTGTTCCGTAAATTCATTAATAACAACAATGGAAGTTATCTTGGATGAGAAATATTTTTAAAATGAATTTTAAAAACATATCTGGAAAAAAATATCATTTCTTCTTTGAAAAGGAATTATTTATACATAAAACCATTTGAAAATAATTTTCATTGAAAATACCATGACAAATTATAATGAATACATGAATTCTTTTTGAAAATATTTTTCCTTGAAAACATTATAAATTATATTCAAAACATTTTGAAAATCAATTTATTTAAACACACTTGAAAACTTTTATTGAATTATTGATATAGTTTTAAATCCTATTTTTTTCAAATACATCTAAATCATTTAAAGAAATATTGAAATTTTTTTAACAATAATTTTTCATGAAAACATATAAAATATTATTGAAATTGATTTTAAAATAATTTTTTTAATGAAATTTGAAAACCTTTAATTAAGGCAAAAATACTTTTTGAAAACTACTTTCCAATAAAATATATAAAAGAATGATGATAGTGTTTTGAAAATAAATTTAATTTTAAAATTACATTAAAATCCATTTTCATAGGGATTATCATTTTTAATAATTCAAAAGGGATCGTGGATGAAATGATGTTAGGTAAATTCAGACATATCATACAAGGTCAAAAGAACACTCCATTTTTAACGGTAAAAATGATAGAAAATTACCTTGTTTTAAAAAATATAATATTCCATTGAAGATATAGCTAATAGAAAAAATTAATAATAATTTATCTAAGATATTATAGGCTAATGGTATTATATGTGGGAAAACATTTTTAGAGAACATAGATTTCCAACCGAAGAGGGGGTGAAGTCTCGGTTTCCTAAAAACACATTCTAAACAATCTTTTGTGACAAATTTTAGAATATGGTACCAATACATGAGTATATAATGTTACAATATATGATAAGGAAACTCGTGAATATTCTATAGATATGGATCATAATATTTCATCAATGAAAGCATAAACATTAGTAATCTAGAAAAGTGAGTAGAGTGTCTCAATATACTCTTATTACTTGGTGACTTGGAATCATTCTCTCCATATAATAATTGAAAATTAAATAAAGCTTAAGATATCATGAAAATAAGTATATTTATGTCAGCTAATTTAAATTTTATATGTATACACCTTGTAATAAGATTATAGGTGCATAATAAAACATGAGTATCAAAGAAGGAAAATTGAGACCAAACTATTTTATCGATTTGGTATCTTTGGTAACATGAACACCATGAAAGATGAATTGTGAAATGGATATATGAATAACCATAAATTTAATTATAGGAAACATGTAATACAATCAGAGTATGTACATACACCAAACAAATAAAATAGTGGCAAACATAGTATGTATCAGATGTAAGCTAATAGGGAGATTAAATCCTCTTACCTTATGTCTTGACTCAATTCTTACACATACTAGCATCCTTTATAAAATATAATTTTATAATAATTATTTTAAAAAATCATATTAATTTAAAAAATACCTTATATGGTTTTATTTGGACCGTATATTACCCACTTTTTAACAATCCAATGTTAAATTTTCTCTTCAGGTAAAATTCACTATGTTCGTCATTTGTGTCTTAATGTGTTCATATTTTGTCCTTCAACTTATATCTTCATTCCAAAATGTAAACCATTATATAATTATATGGTATAGGCAATATATTTTCATTATAATTATCTATATAATATAGGAGTAATAAATGGAATTCAACATTCATAGATACGATAGGTCGCACGTATGCATGATCGATTTTAATTTTTTATCGTATTGAATGAAAGTATGTAGATGATATATATATGTATGTTTATATGTATGTATATGTATTTGTATTTATGTATGTATATATCTCTATCATTATTCCAATATTATTACTATATCAAATATATCACATATGTTCTTTAAAACCTTCCTTAATAAATTCCATGTGGTGTGTAAATGAATCGCATTGCTTTGTGACGGTGGTTGCCCTCACTTCCTAAAATGAGATTATCGTATTAACACGAAATAGAAAGAAAAGATGTGTGTGTTGTAAAATGAATACAGAAGCTTAAATAATTAGTATATATAATATATGAAATATATAATTATAGTTCCAATCATAATGGCCACCATGATTTGTGGTAAAGGATAAATTAACAATCATCATTTCATGAGGTAATATTTCTCCACACACATAAACAGTATGTTAAACATCTATTAGATAGAGGTGTGTGTAAGTGTAGGTCATATTTTTTTTAAAAAAATGTCTAGTATATAGGGGATATTGTGGTTGTCATAAAATAATAGAATAAAAATATTGGATGGGTGGATAAAGAAAATAATTGTAAGGATCACGAGTGAAGATGTTACCTCTAAATCATGTAACTCCTTTTGGTTTGTTTCAAAATACTTCATTGAGAAGCATTCTACCCAAACAGATTATTAAAGGTATAAGAGAGAATTTTTTAGAGTCTAATTGGGTATATCATGGAAAAACATAAAAGGTTTGATAGGTGTGAGGAATCAGGAGAGGTGGTGTCATATTATAGGGAAGGAAAATGACTCACATGGAATTTTAAGATACATATTAGGTGTGCAGATGCTCTTACCAAACAAATTTATTACCAAACCAACAAAAATAAATAATTTAAGGATTATGGATAAAATATGTACATAAATTTTTTTATGTACATGTGTCTAGGTTATTTGGGCCCTTAATTTTAGGGTTTAGTCCCCAATTATGCATAATTAGGCCTTAACTGCTGTGATTAATTTCAATCACTTTTACTAATAATTTATGTAAAATATTAACACGAACTAATTAGAATATAAATATAATACTGAATAAAATATTCTATGTTAGATTTTTTAAATTAAAATCATTTAAGAATAAAAATTAAGATTAGCGATAATCCCGCATATGGGACGAGATAACGGAGATTTAAACAATGAAAAAGTTCAACAGTTTGTTATGATTTTATATTTAGTTTCAAATTAAAAATGATTATAATAATTACATGTTATTTATATATGTAGAAATAAATTATGTGACCTTATAATTTATTTATAATATGATTATAAATAATAATTAATTATAAAAAATGTAACTAAAAAGTACAATTTCTCACTATACGTCAAAAAATAATGTTTCTTTGAAAAAATGAATAAATTCACCCTAGGATAATTTAAATGTTATGATTTTGAAAATGGAACATTATTTTATGAAATTTAATTTCTAAATGTTTCTAAAATTACTTTCTTTAATAGAAGTGGTTCATTCTAGGGAACAATTTTTTTAACAAAAGAGGACTTTACCACAAAACATATCTTTCAATAAAAATATTTTTTATTTATTTAGGAAAATAATAACCTATATTTGGACAGTATTTATTACAAATTTTATAACAATTTTTAATAGTATGGTTATAATTATCTCATTTATTTAATTGATTATAAATATATATCATCGATACTCACTGTTCCCTACATCATACACCATGTTAGTGTTTATTATTGTAAAGCGATGTTGGTATTTAATGTAGTGGAAGCCATGTCAGAATTTCAATTGAAAATAATGTTTGAATTTGTGTTTTAATATATATATATATAACTACTATTTATTTTCATGTGAAATGAAAAAATATTTATATGATAAATTAATTCAAAAAAAAAATAATTCTCAAAATCTTGGTTTGTTACTTTCTACCCCCTTAATATGAATTCCTCCCTCAAAATTCATATCCGTTATAAAATATTTAATTCTTGAATTTTTCATTAAAAAATATAAACATTGTAAAAATGGATACAAAAAGATACCTTTAAAGTGAAATTTAGGACCATAAGAGTTACCCAAATTAACAAATAATTGGCTTTCAACATATGAGAACATATGTTGGGAGTAATGATTGGACATAGAGGAAACATGTAAATATTTATAGGAGGTGATTAAGGTCATCAATAAAAAACAATTTAATGATGAAAGGAATTTTGAGGGTCTCAAATTCATAACTTTGTGATGATTCCAGAAGCCATTGGTTCAAAATATTTTAATGTATTATGACCAAAAATTTTCAAATCACTTTCAGAACTATTAGTAATTTTTGATAAATTTCTACAAAAAAATATCATTCTAGGGTTGTGATTTTAAGAATTTCTAATTCATCCATTCTCTCAAGGAATAAATATACAAAAATTAACAATGATGACTAAACAACTAAATACACTTTTAATTGCACTGAAGTCCCAGAGAAGAATAAAAAATCTAACTATCTGCCTCTTAAAAAATCAACATGCCCTAAAAATAAAAATGCAACACTACTTGTTCATCATAGATATTTATTAATAAATAATAAATATACATTAAACATCGCATTGCATATGCCAGTGGTAGGTGTGAAACTGTTATCATCTTTTGGTCACGGGTACACCCTTATCAGACTTGATTGGTTGTCACCCAACATACATGATGTCCTTGTTGAAAAATATAAAATATGGACATCATTGAAATATGTTTATTCATTTATTAGACTTTTATCCTATGTTTTCAACATAGACTCAGTGCTCAAATACATCCCCTAAAGAATAATATAATATTTTCATGAATGGTTATCCATATTACACTTCTCAAAGGTAAAAATCCAAAACAATAGAATGAGAGTCAAGAAATATTCTTAACATTGATTCTACTATATAACATAATGTAGGTCTTACATGTAACATTTTAATCATATGAATATTGTAATCATATATTTTCTTGAAACATGGTAACAACCTGAATTACCATGAATCTTTTTGGAAAACTTTCACGCTTCCTCATTACATAGTATATTGAATTTACTCCCCAAATCCAAAAATATTGTAAACTTAGTTTGTGGTATCAAAAAAACCTATAATAAAGTCCTTACATGGTTCCAAGTTAATCAATACTTTCTAGTTAACTTATTCATATCCCATCTTATTTTAATAATTAAACATTATATTATCATAAAGTTCATGTTTAGGGTTACCTTCCCTTAGAAAAAAATACCACCTAGTCACTAAATCACATCATCAGTCCATAGGGAACATTCAACATAAGTTCATAAATACTAATCCACAACCAAATTATGAAAATAATTTTATATTTCATCAATCCTAACATTTTAATCTGAATTAATTATAACTTTTATTACTTTATCCTTAATCTATAGACAATAATACAAATTTCCTTTCACATTTCATCCATATTATCATCATCATCTACAATGTAACCATAACTCGCACCACCTTGCAAATTCTATTATGGATCATTCCTCTCAGAAAATTTGGTTTCATAATTACTATTTTATCCTAACTTAAAACACTTACCCTTCGATAATGAATTAGGAATGCCAAAATTCCCATCCATTTAATTAATAGAGCTCTTTAATTTTTTCGTTTCAGTCACTTGAATTGTGTTCTTTTACACAGACAAAACCCCTTTTTATTCCACTAAGAAATTCAATTTGGAAATTATTTTTAAAATCTTGAAACAATGGAAAATAAATCTTCTTTTCTCCACATTCTCCATTGCCCAAACTCTCAAGGATCTCCTTAATTAACTTTCTTGGTGAGTCCGAGAGTTGGTTAAGGTAAACATTTTTAATCGTGTTCCATGAAAACTGATTAGGCATGATCCCAAAGTATTTCCCTCGAGTGATCATCCCACATGACTACTCATCCAAAAATATACCATCACATTCATCATTAATCCATTACTGTATAATTCCCCCATTGACTAAAACCATAAGCATAGTGTGATTATTTCATGTCATAGTATAAAACCACATAGTCATGAAAAAAATTAAATATAAGATGTCTAAATCATGACAGATTCCATAATATATGACACCCATGGTTTAACCAAGTTTATTTATAGCAAAAATATATATTAATCCTTCATGATGGTTTATGAAGTGTTTTAGAATATCCATTAAGAGTCTCAAATCAAGTGTAAAGAAATGCCTATTTTCATGTACCAGATTAACCCGAGTTAAGCCTAAGACACCTTGTCAGAGTTATTACCCCTTGGTACATCTGTGATAGAGCCACATACACTTGTATTATCTAGAAAAGGATTTATTTATTATAGACCACTCACAATATCATTTACCAAAATTCAAGGAATTTTTTTTTAAATGTGAACTCATCCTTATACTTATCCTTAGAAACATCCTTAAACATATCCTAATAAATATTCTTAGGTATTACACTAATGTTTTTTCATCCAATATTCCATCGGTTGACTAAACCTTTCCTTTGATACCAACTATAGATACCCAATATTAACATACATGGATATTACATCATTTTAGATTAATATTCAGTATAATAAAAAAATACATGCTAAAGGACAATAATAGTTTAATGTCATTGGAAACATGGAAATAAAGTATTATAACCTGGGGAATGATCTTCAACATATTCCATACAATTCTCCACATTTTTTTTCTACGTAAATCCTTTCCTCGTATCCTAGGGAAGGAATCCTATGAAATGGGTGAGGTAAATTATTATTAATGGTAAATAAGGGAGGCATGTAAGAATAATCATGAAAATAAATGGTTTGATAACATAACCAAAAAATTTGAAGGTCATAGCCAACATATAAAATATTATAATCCTGAATCATGTAATAAATCTTGGCAGTTCATAAGACACGAATCCTAATGATATAAAGATAATATCCCATCATATCATAATATGTGAATAATACATGGATCATATGGAAATAAATAGAATATTATAATATTTCATATCATTGGAATAATACATGGAATTTTGGCATTAATAAATATGTGATTTTATGCCTTGTATGGCAAGATGAATTCCTAGAACTTATCAGGGCGGTTCAAGGGAACTTCACCCACAAGGCAGGACAGAACCCAATCCCCAGTCATATTTATTTCTATGTAAGGGATCAGTTTTCTCCATCTTTATATAATGGATTAGAATTCCCCATCCTCCATCATCATGGTGACTACACCTACTATATTAGATAAACCATCATTCCCAATCAATGTCATTTCGTTGAAAGGGATTTGGTTTTCCCATCTTCTGCTGTGGATCAAGCTAGTTGACTTGATTACCATAATTATCTCATGAGATATAAATAATTACCCAATTAATTGGATTGAGATATAGGTACAACCCATCACATAATAAAATCATACATAAAAGTTCCATATGATCCCAAATAAACATATCATAAACCATGAAATGAAATGGGTATCATAAATTTGTAAACAAATCATAAGAAATGGAAATAGGTATGTTTCATAATTATTTCATCATAAACATAAATTGTGAAAAGAATCATGTTTCCAAAGAATATCACATGTGAAAGAGAAACATGATTCATAAAAATCATTCCATCAAAACATAATCCATTGAGAGAAAAAAATACAAATAGAAACATTGAATGATTTCCCCATAAAGGCATGATTATCACTAATGGAATTTATCATAGATTAGAAATTGTTTAGAAAGAAATTTTAAAAACATTTCTTTTGATAAAAATATTTTCTTGATTAAAATTTAATTTTTGGTACATAAAACAATTTTTAAATATTGTTATTTGAAATTAATATGAAATATTATAAAAAATAAAATAAATCTATGTGAAAACCTTCTTCTTGGAAAACATTAAAAATAAGTATCTGGAAATTTTAAAATCCTCATTATTTGATAACACTTTACATTTTATAAAGAAATATTTAAAATTTATTAAAAACAATTTCATTAAAAATAAATTGAAAACTTATATGAAAATCGAGAAAAAATTTTGAAAATAATTTTTCTTGAAAACATATAAAATAATATTGAAAACATTTTGAAAGAAATTTTTTGAAAGCACAATGAAAATGTGTAATTATGACATGAAAAAGAATTTGAAAATTATTTTTGATGAAAACATATAAAACATGTTTGAAACCATTATGAAAAAAGATCATTGAAAATTACTTTTAGAATAATTTTCATAAAGATTGATGTTTTAAACAAATGGAAAATTGATCTTCCATGAAATGATGTATGGTAAATCCGTACATGTCATAACAGGTCAAATGTGTATTCCTTTTACATGCTAAAAATGATAGAAAATTGTCTTGTTCAGAAAGCAATAAGAATATTCTCTTGAATATATTAGTAAAATAAAAAAGGATAATAATTTATTTTATATATTATATGGTAATTTTATTACATTCATGGAAACCATGTGTAAAGAACATTGATTTTCGACTAACTAGAGGGTAAAGTTGGGATTTTCTAAAAACTCTTTATTAACTATCATATGAATGAAAGTGTGGAATAGGGGTAAAAAATTAGTATATAATGAAATAAAATTGGATATGTAATATCAGGAATATTTTTGGGAGATGGATCATAATATTCCATCAAAGGAAGTGTAACTATCAAAAAAACTGAAAAGCGATGAGAGTGTCTCAGTAAACTATTATAATTGGTGACATTGAATCACACAATCAATGTAAGAAATTAAAATTACAAGAATATTAATATATCTGAAAAAAATGTAGATTAATGTTACAAAATGTAATATAGATGTATATAATCCTGTAAAAAAATTCTATGTGCATAACATAATATGAATCTCCAAGAAGGAACATTATGGAAAAACTGTCTTACCAATTTTGAAACTTTTGGAACATAAACACCATGAAAGTATTTTCATTAAATTTATATGTGAATTAAAAAATGGAATTAAATAATATGTAGAATACAATAATGTTTTGTATATACAAAACAAAAAAATAAAATATTAGCGAACAAAAAATGTATCTCATAGAAATTTATAGTGACACAAAATCCCCTTACCTTGAGTCTTCACTCACTTCAAAATCATACATGCAACCTGTATGAAAAATAATTTTATTATTATTCCTTTTTATAAGAAGATTCTTATACATAATACAATATGTTTTTTTTATTATGACCATTTATTACCCACTTATTAATGATCCTATATTAAAGTTTCAGTAGAAGTAAAATTTCCTTTGTTCATCTCGTGTGTTTTAATTTGTTACATCTTTTGTCCTTATTCATATATAATGATTTTATACAATACACCTTAATATATATATATATATATATAAGGTATAAATAATATATTATCATTATAATAGTCTACATAATATAAGATTATGAAATAGAATACACCATTTATGGAGATGGAAATCCATACGTACACATGAATGTTGTTTCGGTCTTTGTTATAGTACAGAAAGAATGTATGTATGTATATATATATGTGTGTGTATATACATATATCATTATTTAAGTTGAATTAAAATATAATTTATATTATGTAATTTCATAAAAACCACCTTTAATACATTCAATGTAGTGTGTGAATGGATGAAATCACTTTGTGGTGACGGTAGTCTACATCTCCCTTGAGTAGATTATCGTACTAAAACCAGATGGAAAGTAAAGATACATGTGTTGAAAAATGAATTAATAAGCTTAAATACATATTAAATATAATATATGATATATATTCATAGTTTCCTGTATAATGGACACAATTAATGGTGGTAATGGAAAATTAATAATCCTCGTTTTGTGATGAAGTATTTCATAGTGCACAGAAACAGTATGTTCAACATCCATTCGATGGAGGTGTGTGTAGGTGTAGGTCAGAACTGTTGCATAAAAAATCCTAGTATATGTATTATACTGGTTCATTCATACAATAATTGAATAAATATATTGGAAGGGTGGAGAAAGAAAAAAATAGGAAGGATCTTGAGAGAATACATTACATCTAAATCGAGTCACTCCTTTTCATTTTGGAAAAATGGATTACTTGAGAAAATTTCAGCCAAAAGGTATGCCTCTAGGAAAATGGGAGTATTTTTGGGAGGATACTAGGGTAGATAATGAATGAACATAAATGTTTTGACTGGTGTGAGGATTGGGTAGAGGTGGTTGCCTTTTATGTGGAAGTAAAATGACTCACATGGAATTTGTTGAAACAAATTTTTTATGTACATGGTCTTACCAAAAAATATAAAAATCCAACCAAACACAATAATGGATGATTTATGGACGAAATATAGATATAAAATAGTTTTTTGTCATTTTTTGAGGTAGTTTGGGCAATTAATTTTAAGGTTCAGTATATAATTAGGTTTAATTTGGCCTAAACTGTTGTGATTAATATTAATCACTTTTTCTAATCATTTTTTTCAAATATTAACATGGTCTTATTACACGCTAAATATTATACCTAATAATATAGTATATGTTTTATTTTTTAAATTCTCTTCATGTAAGCTGAAAATTTATCATTATTGTTAGTCCCACAGAAGAGACGAAATAATATGGTTTTAAAGTATGAAAAAAATCAAATGTTTGTCCAGATTTTATATTCACTTTTATATTGAATATGATTTTAATAGATTAAATTTTATTAATATATTTATCTGATTTCAAATTTGACCATAAAAAATATTTATAATATCATTTACCATAAATAAATAATTATAAAAGGTAGTTTTTAACTATAAAATAGTATTTTTTCACTATTTATCAAAAAATGAATTTTCTTAGAAAAATCGCAAAACATTTACCTTACCCCAATTTCAAAATTACGAATTTCAAAATAATTTTTATTTTAATAAATTCAACTTCTATATGTGTCTCAAATTATGTTCATTATTAGAATCGGTTCATTTGAGATAATGATATTTTAAACATAAAAGGGCCTTACAAAAAACTATCATTCATTATAAATATATTTTATTTATATAAAAAAATTATAACCAACATTTGTAATTTATTTATTACTATTACTATAACATTGTTTAAAATTTAGGTTATATTTATTTAATTTAATTATTTATATATATAAAAATAAATTTCATCGAAACACAGTATTTTGTGCATTGAACACCAAGTTGGTGTTGCTTATAGTGAATGCCATGTTTGTATTACATGTGAAAGGAATGATTGACTTAGTGTTTCAATATATATATATATATATACAAATATATAAATAACTATTTCCACTTTCTCCTGAAACGAAAAAAAATTGAAATTGTAAATTATTTCGATAAAATATAACACTCAAAATCGTGAGGTGTTACAATTAAGACTATATTTAATTAAAGTAATAATAAATGAATCATCAATTTACATACATTCAAGAAAATAAAAAAAGGCATGTTGAGCTATAAAAATACAATCATATCAATGATATCATTTCTAAATATTCTCAATGCATATTCTCTTCCATATATGTTGGATATCATCAGAAAGTCGTATAAATTATCCAGGGAAAAATATGACCGAGATAATCTTTTTATCCCATCAAAAATATCATAAGTATCTACAATTGTTCGTTCTTGAATATATTTTTTCCATTATACCATATCTTTTTTATTTAAGATAATATTATATGAATTATGTGTTAGTAAACACTATAATAAATTTATTATAAATTTAATTAATATTTTAAAAAAACATACCTCATATGAAAAATAACAATGAAGTCTAGATGGAAAAATTAAAAAAATGATACCCACACAATTTACAACTATGGTAACCTCCATGACGGGAAATGATAGTAGATTATTAGGAACAAAAGAATCATGTATTGATACTCTCACCTGACTCATCTACATTGGCTAGTGATGTAAAAAAATCATCAAAAATGTGTACGACTATGTATGCTACAATATATACATTATTATCTCCATCATACAACTCACAGTACAAGCTATGATAACTGCAAGGAGGTGGAGGATTGGTGTAGTCAGGATATGGAGGTTGGTCTGGCTGGGCAGGATGGTATGGCTAAGTGGGCTGTCTATGCTAAGTAGCTGACTAGGAAGGTTGTAGAGACTGTGAATGCCTTATCAATTGTCATAACATAACCTACATAGTTTCATGAATTTGATTTCCATGGATTGTTTCATTTCATTAAGCTCATCTTTTTAAGATTCCATTTTTGGGTCTCTCGATTTGTAACTATGATGACCTATAACATTCTAAATAATATGACCCACCTCTAATCCTCTTTTGTAGGAATGGTTTTTTGGGTTTCCTGAAGTAGTTGCCAGGATGTCCATCCTACCGTTAAAAATAAAAGTTATTTTTGTTGATTACTTATGAATTTCATCCTGAAATGAAAAATTTAAATAGTATATTTGTTTTTTTAGTTTATAAAATAAAAAAATTCTTGAAAAATAAAAAATGTATGCTTACAGTTATTTCAACTAATTATTTTTTATTATCTATAATATAATTTTCATTTTCTCTTCTAATCTCTCTTTTCCATTTTCATTCACTTTTTGGGGAGATGGAGGTCCAAACTACACATCATATAAAACACTATAAACTTATCTCTTAACGCCTCAAACATTTATTCAATCATTATTTTCCCCATGAAATGATTACATATACCTGATAATGTATGTGGGTATACATTTTGTAACTGTATATTTCGATGAGATTTACTGGAGGCCAGTTATATAGTAATAGACTAATATGTAATTATGTAAATATATATTAAATACTAAAACATGGAATAATTATCATACCTGGAATTATTTATCATGTCTACAGGAAAAAAATTTCTTCCACTCATTTACATCTAAAAACTGATATTTGAGGCAAGATTTACCTTAATTTTCTTTCTAAAAAATATTGTGTAATTTTCTTTGAAATCGTTCTAACAAATAGCAGCTAAAGAAATACATATTTTCTTAATTGATTTTTTAATTCAATAATGAATGTCATCTATAATTAAATAAATTAAATATTAGTTTTTAAAAATATATATATTCTGAAAATAAGATAAAATAAATTAATTTGAATATTTTACCATTACATCATCTTAATGAAATTTTATCACCATATTGTCAACATAAATCCAATCAAAATATAAAATATTAATCCTACAATGACTCTTCATTGATATATAGCTGATAAAGTACATTTAATTAGGAAATGTTATTATGTTTATCATAAAAACTAATATTTGATCGCTCATCTCCATGAGAAATTGATAATTTTAGTAGAAATGTAATGTCATATTTACCAACTCGAGAAGTCAAATTCAATATATTAAAATCCAAAGAAATCATTGTTTAAGTATTCTCCATAGACCTAAATTTATTATTTTTCTATTAAATACATTTTTACATTAAATACTTATATTATGAAATATTTAACAATATGAAAAAAAGACATATACCTCAGTACATGTACCTATGTCTTTTTATTTTTATCTATCAATGAAACATACAACTGTAATGAAATTCTTGCATACCTTCATACTATTAAACAGTTCAACAATTTCAAAACAGGAAAACAAAAATTTGTGATAAAAAAGTGTCACACATATGTATGGTTTAAAAAAATTATGATTTTATTTTTCATGACTAAAAAATATACAATGCAAACTATTAAATATAAATATTATTTCTAAAATTATAGAAACATGTATAAATATAAATATCAAATTTAAAAAAATAGTATTCACATGTGTAAATTTAAACAAATAACAAAAATGTAACTTGGGTATTTCAATTAAAAACTTTTAGCCATAATAGTATAATATAAAATTTAACACAAAAATCATATAAATAATCAAATATTTATAAGTAAACATATAATAGTTCTTAGAAAATATTTTTTTTCTTTACGTAAATTTGAAACATGAAATATAAAGTATATATTTACTAGATTAAAAAGGATAGTAATTTTTTTTTCTATATCCCATGAGCATGTTCATTTCATACTGCATGCACTATGTCTGCGTTGTATTTATTATTGTCATGGAATCAAGTAATAGATAAAGAAGCCTCACATAAATCAATTAAATCATCATCACTTTCATCACCAAAATATATTATTTTCTATTTAAAAATTTTATACCTCCAATCAAAAGATAAAACAATGATATAAAATATTTCATTTTCATCTGACGCCATGATATATGGTGTCTTATTGTGACTAAATCTTTTCAAATAAATCATTTTAAACCCATTTTCATCATGTTTTTCACCACTATAACTACATACCCAATTACACTTAAATATGATTACTCGAAATGTTGAATAATCAATTTCACATATGTCTTCATGAACTCCAAAATAAGTCGTCGATGCAAAAATTGGTGTTCTATCTTTTTCACTCAAAAAATGTAGTGCTTCAGCAATGTCCATCACACTAATATTTTAAATGATACTCTTGATATCGAACTTTTTGTGTAAAATCTATACAAATTAATATCAAAACCTGAACTTGTGATCACATTAAGAGATTTTCCCCCTACAAACAATTTCATTATTTCTATTCAAGATATGTCTACATTAAATTTCACTTTAAAATATGAAACATATGTATTTTATGGTCAATCATCAGCCTCCTTTCACTTATTTTTAGATATTGTACCTTAAATGATAAAATATATGATGAAAAATATGATTGAAGCTCATATGTGTTGTTCAATAAGTATAAATGTGTTAGAATCACTTCATCTCATAAAGTGAACTATAAACATAAGCATTGAATCCATATACTAGTGTATAAATTGTTATATGTTATGATATTGGGGAACAAATATGATCCACTTCTAACAAATAATTAGTACAATACTCATTCACCTCTTCTGGAACCTTTTTTTGAACAATAAAGGACTCTAGTCGACAAGTATTATTACTATATCCCTTCATAATTTTCATAAATATTTATTGAAGGATTCATCCATCATAAATAAATAGTCCCACATATTCTTATCTCACACACCAAATGGATAATAAGATAAACCATTATATTAAAAAGGTAGTTGGGAAATACATTTCTTAAAGACAAACTATATGAGTTTATTCACTATCCAACACATCTAACATATTTGTATTAATGATATTGCTTCAATTGGTTTTGAAAAAATTATATAATCTGAAGATATAATTTCTGATAGTAATTGGAAATATGTGGTGTATTGAGAATGGAAGAAGTTGTTTCATAAATACATGACAATCAGGAGATTTTATATATATAAATTTTCAATCAATTAATGATAAGAATTTAGCACATTTGAAGAATATCTACTTAGATCATTAATAACTTGAAGACACTCACAAAAATTTATCTCGTTAGTCTTTCTAAATGTATGATAAACTGGAGGAAAATATTTCATATTTCCTTTCATAATGAGAGATAACTCTAAAAATATTCCCATTGATATCAATTAAAATATATTATTAAATACCTCATTTTCATTCTTTAACATCAAATAATGATCTAAAAAAATTGTTTCATATGATTTTCTTAACATGCCACCTATCATTTTTATATATTATCACTAAAAATATTCAATAAGGTAGTCTAAAAAATGTACACTGTATATTAAAAATATTTTTTTAAAGACCAAAAAATCATTTCATTATAAAAATCCAATCAATATTTTTTACAGTATCATAATATTCATCAACTAAAAATATTCATGAGGGGATATTTTATTCCTATAAACCATTATATTATTTATTCATTCTATGATACGGCTGATCAATTCTTAAAAATAATTTATTTCCCATGTAATCTATCTTTAATCTATTATGAAATTAATAATATGATGTATATTCTACACAAATTATTAATGAATCGGTCCCTTACCACTATATCTAGATGATTTTTCATACAAAAGAAATCTATATATACTGAATATTATCAAAGAAATTAAAAAAAAATACTCTCTCCTGTATAAATTGAAATGTTTATATCAAGTCTCCCAATAAAGATTCAAATAATTAATCAATGGTGAGTGATACACATAAATATCATGTCTCAATTGGTTGGTAACTGAAATAAAAAATCTCATCCTAACATTTTTTTTCATTATACATATCTATTGTAAATGTTGTAAACTAATAACATAACGTCCATGAACTAATTTGGCTACCTAGGATTTGTAATAGATTCATTACATCTGTATACACTCCCATTCAAACATTTATAACATTATTTAAAAAATTAGAGCTTTATTTATCAAAACAATTCCACATTCATGAGTAATTAGGGTGACATATGATACCATCAGAGACATGCTCATCCAAATTACCTCTTAGCCATTTTCCACTAATTTAATTTTCAAAATGATTCTTGAAATGATGAATTATTTGATGATACCATATTTCATTAGAGTGTCCTTTTATTCTAGTTCCTAAGAACGAATTATAGTGGATTTATTTGATTTATATTATTGGAATATAATAATGAATTATTTTATTTAGCATGAGTTTATATTCCATTCCCTATGAATGAATCTGAGTGGAATTTTTCATCCATCGTATTGTGTGATGTCTCATGTAAAGGAATTTTTTATAAATGTTCACATTTTTTATACAACACAACGTAATTAAGACAAGAATATATTTTTTATACACCAATCCCTCTATGAATAATATTTTTTTCATCGCATAATAAGAACTTGCAATTGCATTTCCTTCTAGGAGCACCTCTTCTAAATGATCTAGTAATTTAGAGAAACATTAGTAAATCGACGAATTTCATTATTTCAAGTTAACTAATATAAAAACGTTTGATAAAACTACATATTTAAAACAACCTATGATTTTTTTTCTCAGGATCTCTATAAAATTGTTCAATAGCTTGTTTTCAATGGTTTCCAATCCTAAATCGTGAATTCATTCTTCAATACAATCCTCGACATCATTATGTATATTGTCATCAAAATTAAATGGTGAATTTTTTGTTCTTTAACCATGTGAGATACAACATTTATAATTAAGGATAAAACCATCTGCAATTTAACGTTCTCATATACAAACACTTCACCCAGGGATAGAAAATCAACTACATGTTTTTAATATTTCATTTATAAAATTCCAAAAAAATCATCAAACCTTTTTCATTTTCACAAGTTGTTCATTGTAAATTGATACTATTATGATCTATTCAATACATTAGATCACAATATAATCAATGAACATCTTAAAAAATATATATATTAAAATATATATATATAAACATATAAATATTTAACATAATCCTGTATAATAAAAATGATTTCTATTCTAATAGGAAATATGATTGATTATGAGGATGAAAATAAAAACTAATAAATTAAATTTATTTATCGTGGGTGATGAGAATCATGGTAATCCAAAAGTACGTATTTTTTTAGAATAAACATTGAAAAATATTATAGGTACTAATTTCAACAGAAAAATATATAAATATAAATATATCTAAACATATATAAATATGTATAAATCTTTTCATGAATTATATTTTTGATATTTCCTTCAAATACAAAATTTATCAAAACGAAAAGAATTTGAAAATAATATTTATAATTAAAAATGAAAAGTTAAAAATAAAAATTAATCAACAACCCAAATTAATAACTAAATGATAAATAATTTTTCTTCCAAAAATAAAAAATTCAAGGTTCAATAAGAAAAAATGATATTCAGTCTGAATTTTCACATTCAAATTTGTTGGACCAATAAAAACTATAATATTTTAAATAAAATGTTTTTTTAAAAAAATAGACAAGTGGAAACTAAAAAATTGAGAAAAATGGTTTTCAAATGAAATAACATATATGGATGATCAGAAAAATATATAAGAGTAAATAATGAGGTACATTGATCATGAAATAAAGAAACTCAAAAAAAATCATCATTGTGGACCCTCAGATGGTCGTTTGAGGCATCATGAGTCATGAGAAAAAGTATTTTGTCGATCCAAAAATGATGGTTTGATGAGGGATGGGTGTAATTTAATTTTCTTGGAATTGGATTCTTCAAAAAAAAAATAAAAAAGTATTTTTTAAAATATTCATTTATGTATTTATGAAATTCAATGCTAAAATGTTTTTTTAATATTTTTCATCGTATTTGTACAATCGTGACACAAAAAACTCTTTTTATGTCCTTTTTTCATTTGGTCTTATAAAAAATAGATTCTAAAAATTTTACATAGTTATTTTTTAAATTGGTTTCTTATAAACCAACATCATATTTTTGACCTTAGAAATTCAGTTTCTACTAGTTCTATGAAGAGAAATTAAAAGGGTGTTGTTACCATTTTTTTTATTTTATGGATAATGTTTTGACTCTTCAAATTGTTCATCCAAATGGATTTTGAGGGAGGTTTTTTGGATGATTCTTCTGAATTATTTTTCCAGATCTTTGGTTGATATAATAGTATAGATTGGGACTAAAAACCATTTAAAAATTACATCAAATTCTAAAGGTGTTAATAAAGGAATGTTTGTTGTATAAGATGATTTCCAAATAGGGTGGGTGAGTGTGTGACCCTCATATGACCCATGTATATTATTTCCCCAAGGGGAATATTTTTTTTTAATTGATGTGATTTATAGAGCAAGTGGTATGTCATATATTTCATGCGTTAAGTATGAAATGCTATAGGACTAATTATTATGTTGGTATGTGAGGTGAGATGGGCATTATTACATTGAAATATTGATTCATGTGACTTATAAACACTATTTTATATATTTCAAGTAAGTAAATCAGACTACTTAATGAAATGTTTAATTTTAATACCAATTATGGATAATTTGTCAACAATGGAGTTTGGCACACTAGACAAGGTCAACTAGTGGAATAGAGTGTGTTTGTTACAATAAGGGAGAAAACTAGAGGGATTATTTTCTTTGGATTTCACAGTGTGCACCTAAGAAGTTCATCTCTAATTAGACGAATTGGACTATTAGAGATGAAACATATTCAATATTATAGGCCTAAGGTCTCTATCTCTGGTATATACCATTGTACATGAGTCCTATAAGTTTTCCCTTGATGATAATATTCCATGCTGGATGACTTCAGGGATTTTAGTTCTTATGCATTGAAAATATATGATGTTTTTTATTAGACTATAGTTAATTTTTTTCCTCTTTAAATTGTTTTTAGGTAAAAATATTGTATACTTATTATTTATTTTTTCTTTTACTGACATTCAATTTGTTTTTTGAAAAATATTTGGAAATTCTTTTTTAAAATAAAATTTATGTACATTCCGAATACATATTTTATAATTTCATTGAATGAGTAAAAAATAGAGTTTTATTATTTTTATATATTCTTTGAATATGGTCTTCTCATGATGTTTCATAAGTGTACATATAATGGTTTTCAGTTCAACATTTCTTTCTTTACTAAGAATATTGAAGCATATATTGAAAATGGGTTGTGTCCTTGATGTGGCATTCATGTTATTGAAATTTAAAATCCAAGTTAATGATTTTTTTTTTCAGTTTTATGACTTTGATTTACATTTTCCATTATTTTGGGTTGAAAATTATTTTTATTTTTTTAAATTAGCATACAAATGAATATTTTTATATGTAATTATTGAAAAAAGTTTTTTATTACCTAATGGGATTCGTTTCATTTACACCTAGAATACAGTACTTGATATATGTAGTTCTTATGGTTTTCATTAAATTTTATTGGATTTTACCTCTCATGAATTAGGATGTGTTATACTTAGGATATGTTTCTTAAGATTTATAGAGTGATTTTGGGAAACACTATGATTTTCTATGTAATTTTTTTTTGTTTCCCTAAATTTTATATATGTATTAGTTCAGTCTTTAATCTATTTTCTTGGAGGAGTTCGTGATTCTTCATTTATATACCTTTTTCATATATATTTATTGTTTCCTTCATTATTATTCACACAGCAGTAATCTTCCTTAATTATGTTTGTTACTCTCATTTGGTTATGAAATAATGATATATTGTTTTAATTTTTGTAAAAATCATTCCCAATGATTATGTTCTGAGACCCTTTCACTAGTTTTTATATCGGGTGACCAAGAATTGACATTAGGTAAGTATTAAACCAGATCGAGTATTTGATGAATGGTATAATAATATTATTTTAGATAGAGTGGTAAAGAGGAATCCTTATTAATTTTTTTCCCTTACACGAGTTTTCCTTGTGTAATATTCTTTGATCATTTATTGTCTTCATTTTAAATTTTCATTTTTGGGAGGTTTCCTTTGGTCATTACTTTTCTTGGTGAAATGGTCAATAATACTGCATTGATAAATACTTTCCTACATTTTGGAATATTCTATAGCTTTTCATATAGGGATAAGTAATTTTTTTTCGACTTCAAGTTTATGGAGGTTATTTGCATTAGGTTTTTTAGGGACTCTTTGGTTGAAATCTTAATTTCCTTCCATAAAAACTCTTTTTTGTTCAATCATGTTTTTTTACACCCCATATATTTTCCTCTTAGATATTGTGAGGATACACAACAATTATTTTTTATTCACACTCCATTATTATAATCCATTGTAAATATACATGTTTGTGATTCAATTTTGAGCCTTCACATTGGATTTTAAAAAATTCGTGAAATTGGATACTTGAACTAATTAAATCGTCTCTCGAGTTTACTTATATAATTTTTCATGGGTTGTAATTTTATCTTTGGTATAATTAATCAATAATATTTCCATTTTTATTCTGAATTTAGAGATCATTTTATCCTTATAGAAATTAGTGACTTTTTAGTTAATAATTGTGTTATGTAAGGAAAATTTGTCCAACCCCAACAATTATTATCATAATTATTTATTTAATTGTCCATTATGTTTTATGTTCTTTGTGTTTTTTTAATAATAATTATAAATATAATACTTTTTTATGTCAGATCATTAACACATATTTATTGGAAGCTATGAAACAACATGGCCTTTTAGCAACAAATTTTATCATTGATGGCACACTAGTACTCAAAATTTAGAACAAAACCATGTAGGTTTCATGTGTTCTTGTTGTGGGGAACATGGTTGGAGAATGGTTTGGTAAATTGTGGACCCAAACTATGATATTTATAGAATGCTATGAAAATTGAAATTTTTTGTTTATCCATTTAAAAATAGTTACTTTATATATTTCTCACCTCTCCTATCACCCACACACGACGTAGCCAGTGGTACACCTATTCATGACCCCCCATCCACCTCCTATGATTTAATATTTATATCCTTCTAAATTCAACCCATAAAATTATTGTTTTGGGTTTAATATCCTCTTCATCTTTTCTGATATTTCCAATCATTTCCATTCCCCTTTCAATAATTTTGATTCTCTTTGATCTGAACTCTAATGAGGTTTTTTCACTAAACCTAATGGATTTGACGTTCTATTTTTTATGGATTCCGATTATGGGTCTTCTATCATCATATTTGACAGTTTTTAATCATCTAATCCAACTTTGGCATATGTGATTATGTGTTTTTTCCATGGTAATACATGTCATAGGATGCATGAATTTTTTATCATTATTTCCCTTATAAATTATATATTTTTTATGACTGTTAGTATGATACTAATTAATAAATATATATTTATGAATTATTTTATTTGTTTAAAATTAGGATCCATGGATTTCTATTGATTGTTTATTTAATTGAGTGACATGCGTTATAAATTTCAGTTTATATCATTAAATATTTTTCTATGATGGTTTTGGATATTTTAAAGAGTGATTAGACAATTATTATATTTTATATAATGTTTGATTTTGAGTTTATGTTTGATATTATTTTAAATTTGTATTATTTAAAATTATAGGAATCTCCCATGAAGTATTTTCACTTTATTTACTAATAAATCTTTTTCTGATATCTTATATTCTATTTCAAGAGGATTTAACTATATTTATGGTCAAAGGTTATCATTTTAGATCAGTAATGGCCATGTATAGTTTTTAATAGGTTTTAAATAGGATTTTTAAAACTATTTCTATTTTTTAAAAAAGTGTTATATTAAAGAAGGGACTTTATATAGTGATTTAGAAATCTAATTTAATGTATTATTCATCACCTTGGAACGAACATTATAAATGATATTATTATAAAATTAATTATTAAAGAATTACATAAGAAATAATTATTGATAAAAATTGTTATGTCCTTTATAGAATATTCATTAAATGAATCTTCTTTTATAATTATGTTTTATCCTTACACACTACCCATGTGTATAGATAATTAGTGATTTACATATTTTTTATTTATATGGTAGATAATGTAATATATGGGTATTTTGAATTGTATTTCATAGGGGGTGTCTATAGGTGGGACATAGAGAAATGATTATATGGTAAATATTTCCTCGCATTCTTCCGTTATTATCATTGGAATACTAAGAATATTATAATGATATTCATAGATGATTTCTACACATGCTTCGATTATATAGACTTCTATCCACTAGTATTAAACGAACACAGACTAGAGGAGTTCCATCCGTGAAGCAATTTATGGGTAATATATTAATTTATGGACTTTTCAAATTTATCAATAGGTTGATATTTTTTTCCAAACATCACATAATGAGGATCATCTGACATAATTCTTAGAAGCCACCAATGATATTCTATGCACTTTCCCTAAACTCATTTCCTTCCTCTTATGCATTCAATATTTTTTCAGTTGATTCTTATTCTCCATATTTTTATATTATGATCTCCCTTTACTTATTCAAACATCATTATTTCTCATATTTTTTAATTTTTGTGTCATCACATTCTTCTTTATTTCTTTTATTTTTATCGTTTCAGTGGTTATCAAATGATATATACTTAATAATACACATTATATTAATTTTTTCTTGAAAATCAATATTTAAAATATTATTCCATGTAATTTTATTTGTTTTAATGACTTGTTCATGATTTAATTTTAATGCTTGAGAAAATAACATTGAGTTTGTTATTCTCAAGATGATAAATACCCCTATATAAAATATTGTTAATTAAACTAGTGATATTAGTGTGTTCAATAGAAAGAAATGAATAAAATTGATTTTAAAATCCTATATGGTTTTTATTCTCACACCATACTTACTAAAACAATGTTTGAATACCTAGTGTCTCTCATCGGTTCTAGAACAAATCACGAACTTTACCACTTCTTCGAATCATTTTCCATGATTCTTATAATGAGGGTCCCTAAGTTATTTGGAGAGTGACCTATGGACACATTAGTATCTTGATCTGGTTATTTTGGTTTTCTTTTATTCTATATAAGAATCATCCAAGACAACATTCCTTTATTTCAATCATTAATTATGTTTTATATCTATTTTATTTTTCAATGGATTAATTATTTCTATTTGGAAGTTTTCATCTGATTTTTTTAATAGAAATTCCAAATAAGGACGAATCATTCCATATTTTCTGCAAAAATACACTACTAGATAGATATAATTACTTAATTCAGAATATTCCCCATTAGTTAAATCTTATGTCTAATTCTTTTTGCTATCCCTTGAAGATCAGTAATGCCCCTCAGACCTTATTGTGGGTCTACTCATTTGTTCAAATCTAGGGTATCCTGCAATTTTTTTGAATCCAATGAATACCAAACATGATAGTATAATTTTGGAGTGTAAAATTGGAAGGAATTTAAGATATAACAGAATTTTATATTAAGTATTCTATGGGTAGATGAAAACTCCTTTTATAGGTTAAAAAAGTGAAATTTCTATTGAAATATGAGTCACGTGAAGGGAAATTATGGGATTACTTGGTAATTTGGTGAGTTGGTTTTGAAAATTATGGTTATAAATAAATTATTTAATCCAAAAACTAAAATCACTTCTATAAGGTCAAAATATTATATTATTTATGAGAATTTTAATCCATGTCATTTTACCACTTTTTACCCAATTTTACTTTTTTTAAACATCTACCATGCTGATTATTTTTTATCTAAAATATAACATGATCAATATAAACTTATTTCAATGTGATAATTCAAAATTTTAAATCTATTTATTCTAATGAAATTTATATATTTGTGAAAATAAAATTTAAATAAAAAAAATATAATATAAGGAAAAACTATTTTGTTACAAAAGAAGATTATAATTTTTTTATGTTATTATTTCATATCAATTAATAATAATTCCCTAATTTTAACCCAATTCTGTATTCAAATAAAAATTAAATTTTAATAAAATCATTCTCGAATCCGGATAAAATTTGTTTTATTAATTACGAATCATAACTCATTAAATATTTGAAAACTATTTTTTATACCAAAAATGATAATATTATTTTTTATAACCTATTCAGTATCAATTTATGAATGTGTATTCATATTTTAAATATATATACAATAAATTTATTTTTCTTTAATAATATCTATTTGAAAAATTAATCTATTAAAAAAAAAAAAATTTAATTGTTTGTAATAATTTATTGAATTTTACGAACACATATTATTTATGGCATTCATAAATATAAAACATGTATCTAAAATATATATTTTCTAAACAATAGTTTCTTCATAATCAATGGTATTTCCAAAGACTAGTAATATTTTTATTCTGTAACAAATATTTTTTATTAATAATAATTTATAATAAAAATTTATTATTCTTAACATCAATGTAAAATTCATATATATTTACGGATTATTAGTAATACAAAATTTGTTTCTTATTTAAAGGTATTATACAAAACCATAATACATATAATAATAATAATAATAATATTTCTATATTACCCCCATTACATACTATAAAATCATTCCATTCTGAAAATCATAAAGACTACTTCTTGTAATTATAGTTTCAATTTTTTATTTTACAACATGATTTCTCATTTCATTATACTTTTTTATCATTATGGGTTTTTTTTTCTAAAAATGGTGATACTCAATTGGTATGATGATCCATGGGATTTCATAATTTTAAAGGTAATATATTTTTATAGTCACATTTTAATTTTTTCACTTTTAAGTGATGTAATCAAAAATTGTATGTAATAATCCAAGGATTATAATACATTTATTCATATTCTATTTTTGAAATACTCTATTATGATTGAATAAAGTGTTTGTCTTTTATTTTATATATGGTAATTTTTCAATTACTTTTTTATTCATTATAAATAATATTAAATGTAAATTAGAAAGAGAAAATGGATACCTAAATCTATGATGTTACATCTTTCCTCATAAATATATTTCCCCACATCTATTTTAATTTTCACTTACTAATGAATATTGATATTAGTTTATGTAAGATGGACCTGACATAAGAAATAATTTAAATGTGATATCAACCATTCTATATTATGAAATAAAAAAACTCATTTTTATACATAATTAGAATATATTTATTTTATCATTACTCATAACCATTTTTGAAAGGAATTATTCTTTACTTGTTTATAATACATAAACTTTTTTCTGGACATACCTTTGACGTATTCATTTTAATGATCATATTTCCTAACAAATAGAAAAATAAAAATGGTGATAGAAAATCTTGATAATATATTATAAATTCAAATCAATCCATAATATGGATATGAAATACCAATACTAAGATGTCTTATCCAATTATACCATAATTTAAATATTCATTTGGTCCTATTTTGATATAATATGATCAAAATATACCCCTTTTAGTTTTACATAGGCTTTTATATTTTTTATTATCATAATATAAATAATATAATCCCAAGAAACAATTTTACATTACATTGAAACACATAGAGATTTATTGAGAATAACACATATATATTATATAATCTCATATGAATTATCATTATAACTCATAAATTAATCACACCATTTAACATATAGGTTTATTTTATTTAGAGACTATATACATACCCAAATTATTATACAATGAATTCTTCAAAATATTTAAAAAATATTCCTCACACATGATCCCTTATAGACATATTATATATGATACTCTTCTTCATAGCCTAAGGAAATTAAAACATAATAAAGTCTGAAATTGAATTTAGTGAAAGGAAAAAACATAAGAGATACCAATGAAAAACATAATTGTTCATAACATGAAAATGTGTGTACTATATCAAAATGAAGGTATAAAAATATAATATATTGAAACAATACACAATAAAAAATGGATCATAAATCATGACTCATGACAAAAATATTTGGGACTAATGTAAGACATGAGTTATAGGGCTGTGGAAATGTGATTCAATAATCATGATTCATGAAAACATTACATAGGTAAATTTAATAACATAATAATGGGGGGAAATATAATATTATTCATCAAAATATATTTCAATACATTCATATCATTCTGGACTAACCTATTCACCATTCAAAAACATAGTGCACTTCGGCTAACCAACCAAGGATCATCATGATCTCATGATATAAAAAAACATTACCTTATGTATTATATGGTTATATTTTCCCACCAATAACATAATGATAAAAAATAAACCTGATATCTATATGAAAAATAAAACATTCATAATCGAATCATAGCATTAATTAACCTATGAGAAATAAAATTGATTCCGAATTTTTTCCATAAAATTGACGATAATAAATATTGAAAAATAAGATGTATGGTATAAAATTAGGATATCCCTAGTGAATAAAAAAATTAAAGTATATATACATATATGAAAAACACTTTATAGGATCAATAGAAAACTACATTGGAAAATATGATGAAATATCAATTAATTTAGGAAAATATTTAATTTTATGGGAAAATAATATTAAAACCAATTTGAATGAATATTATTATGGAAAACCATTAAATCATGGATATTATATTTTTTAATTAAAAATACTAAATATTTAAATAAATGGGATAATTTCCAAAAATAGTTATAAAATTGATGTCTTCCCAACTTTTTGAATAGAAATTCATAGACAATAAATAATATACCAGGAAAAAATTGTTATAAATAAATAACATTTAATGCTTTTTAAATAATTTTAATGAAATAAAATTACCATAATTATACATATAAGTAGATATAATATTATTCAGAAAAAATAATGAATATGAGCTTGGCAGAGAATGATGCATGACTAAAATGTCGAGATAATGAGGACTCTATATAATGGAAATCCTTTGGTTGAACCATATTAAAAATAGTTATGAAAAATTAATGATTAATGTAAAACAATGGAATTTATAAAATGAGTAAAATAAAATTGTTTTATATATAAATAAAACTAAATGATTCCTAAATAGATGTTTAGTTACAGATAATAACGAATTGAATGTTAGATTTGGAAAGAAACGTTACTACATAAGTAAATTAAAAATCAAACCCTCTTCAAAGTTGAAAGCATATATGGTTTTTAAAAACAATTTATTTCTTAAAATTTATTATGAAATTCAATCATGGGTAATATATACACCATATAAAAAATAGGTTTTGAATATGAAGCTTATTTCAACAAAAGGATATTGAAATGAGAAAATTTTACCCAAGAATTCAAATTAGACTCACATGGCCTAAAATATAGTATAATTTATTAAAGTTTACTATTAATATATATATAAACCATATTTTAAATTAAATTTATATATTAATAATTATTAATAATTATTATTAACTATTTATTTATCAATCTTTGTTAAAATATATATTTGGGTGTTTATTTTTTCGTTTGTTCTCTGTTAACCTTTGAATGGGTATTCAATTCTATTCTCTTTGATCATGGTTTCAACACCTATATAAATTTAATAAATATGTTTTATTTTTGTTTGATATATATTTTTAGATTCCAATAGTAATTTTATTGATTTTATATCCATTTTTTAATGAGATGTTATAATTTTCATTTTTTGATGATATTCTATTGAATTAATAAAATTATAATATTAATGAATATAATTATATAAATTAAAATTATATAAATATGAAAACCATTGAAATTCATAATTATTAAATCATATTTAAATTTTAATGTTATCTTAATCATTAATTATGCAATCCATATATCATCGTTCATGTGGAGGTAAAACCAACCCCATTAAAAATGTGTCATATCTAAAGAATGAGTAAGAAAATCAAGATTAATTGTGATAATATAATTTTTATACATTAATAGTTCTTTTAATTTTTAATCATTAGAGTGGATAATGTGATTTAGGATGAGTTTATATTTTAATGACATTGAAAGGAATAAAGAATGACACATTGCTCAATTTGATGAAACTGTTCCTTCTCAAAAAGTCATCCCTTAAAATAAAGGAGTTAGGCCTTATTCATGTGATTGAAAGCTAAAAAACCTAATAGTAGAATTTTCGATAGTAAAATAAGAATTTATTTAAGAGATTACATAATGATAACGTTTTTTTAGAATTCTTGGCATATACATTTATAATTGAAAACGAGGGACATTTATTTGAGAACCTATATTGGGTAATGGGTAAAGATATAATCACATGGGTTTATGTGTGTTAGTTAATGATGTATTAGCTAGAGTTGTAGGAAGGATTCCTAAATATATAAATTGACTCTAATAATGTCTAAATATAATGTTAGTCTCTTAAAATTTGATTTATTCTAGTTTTAATTTTTTTATCCATTTTTAACATGTTTAATTATTTACCATGTTAATTAGTTTTTTAGTAAAAATATAAGAAGAGAATGTTTTTTCATAATATACACATTTTAATAAAAAAATTTACTCCATTTAATCAAATTAACATTTAAGTTATGTTAAATTTATCATTTAAATTGAAACAAATATTATATATGTAATATTTTAATTATAGAAAAAAAAATTCAAAATTTTTGTTTTCCAGTTCATATTTTATATCATTTACATTTCATTAAAAAGTAGATAACCTAATTTTTTCAATTATAAAATTATAATTTAATAATATTATTATTAAATCATGTTATGATTTTTTTCATAATAAAATTTTATAACTCAAAAAATATTTTTATAAAAAATAAATTTTAAATCATTAACTAAATTTATTATTATTTTTAACAAATTAATAATATATTTTGGAAAGTTTATTCATTTGATTTTATTTATAAATAATAAATTTTATTATTTTTATAATATAAATAGGAAACATTTCCCTTATATATATAAATATATAGTAAATAAATTATACAATATTTTTAATGAAAAATATTTTGTTAGTTGTAACATCCCTAGCCCGGTGCTATCTCAAGTGACTGAGATGGGTCACCACAGGGCCTCATGTGAGTCATCATATACACCACAATATTTCATTTATTTTTGAAATTCCAAGATATAACTAGGGGATACTATATTCTCTTGTAAAAAAAATAATAAAAACCCAAATTATAAATATAAATCAATATAAATCAACTTTAGCAGATAATTTGAATATTACAAAATAACAAAATATAATCAATTGTGAAATATATTTCTAATTTCAAAATAAAATTCCATAGATCCATACTATATAAAATAAGCACCTCAAATGTATATAATCCATACATCAGTCTTGAAACCCTTATGTGGTACCATATTTATGATCTATCCCTGAAATCACATAAAAAAATATAGAGCATGGCCCTGTTCCCTTTTCTAGACCCACAACCATGATGTTTTCATGGGTAAAAAATTGAGGCCCAAATTGTGTGTGAGTAAAAATAAGTAGGTCACCACTAATGGATTATGAACAAAACTAGTATAAGTAAATGTGAATAAAAATATAATATTTAAGGGTGGTATAATAATAATTTAAATAATATAACAAAATAACCCACTAACCCCAAGCTCTGGGTTGGCACCCATGGTCAGGGAAACATGATTCATCTCAATACTGGATGTATTTTCCAATAGAAAAATTCCCATTTCAAATATGCATCACCTATGTCATGTATTGACGGATCAAATGATAATTCCATTGATAGGTCCATCTACAATTTCCCAAAGCACATTTCCCATGAAAACGGATAATTACTCATTCTTAGTGTTAGAAATTGATCTATATGAATTCCCAAGATAGCATTGTTTAAAAATTCCCAAGTTGAATTAATTATTCTATTTGTGAATTACCCATTCCATGTGTCAATTATACATGAATCCCTACCTCAGGAATCATGTAAACTTGTATCAATTTCAAGAAACATCAAAATTCCAATCAAAACAACAATACATGGGAATATGTTAATATCTAATTTTTTAAATTCATACCCGTTTTCCAATTACATGATATTTTACCAAATATGATAATAATAGAAATAGTAAAAATTCACATTTCTTTTAATCCATATTACCATATTATATTCAATATATCAATTTTACTATACAAAATCCAACGCATCAATATTCCATCATATAATAACCAGTCATTGTGTTAGTTCATGAAAATAAAATAATATTGGAAAATAAAAAATAGAATTCCCACCAAGCTAAATAGGGATGGGTCCCGCCTTGGAAGGGATATGCGTGGAGGAGGAGTGGTTAACGATTCTAGGGGGTGGGAGGTTATAGAATTCACTTCTCTCTTTGGTAAGGGGTCATCTCTTCAAGTAGAGGCCAAAGATTATTCACCAGGCTCACATTGTGTAGACATGCAATGATAGACATTTCTCGTGCTGATATTGATTATTCGATCCTCCATCACTCCTTTATTGCCAAATGGGCCACCCCCTGGTCTATTTTTTATACCATTAGAAACTGTAGAGGTCTTCTTAGCAGTCATATCCATGTAACCCACAAAAGACGGGAGGGTAACAAGGTAGCTGATCACCTTTCTTCGCAGACTGTTCGGGGTTCTATCAACACATTTCTTCTCAAAAAAAATTGTTTGAAGCCTAAGACTGATAATTTGATTATAGGTGAATCCCCTGTCTTTCAATACTTTAGGCCCCACTGAACACGGGGCATCCATGTTTCTCTGACTCCTTATTATTTTGTATTTTTCCTTCTCACTATTGAATAAAAATATGATGTTGGATTAATGATTCTCTATATAGGGAAATTCTCAGTGTTCAGCCTTTCAATGTTTAGGTGTTTGATCATAAATGTAATAATATAAGTTGTCTACGCCTATTATTCTATTATTTTTCACTGTAGGACAATATAAGGCATGTATTGGGCCCCATTCCACAAGGTATATGGTTTAAATAAGGGTTCCCTCGTAACCAAATTAAAAATGGGATTCTCTAAATAATAAAAATATTTAGAGGCCATCAATTCTTTCAGAGTGTGTTATATTACAAAACTTAATGTCATATCATTTCACAAGTTAATTCACTCAATTAAAAAAATCCAATATAGTGTTAAGTGGACTCTAAATAATCATGAGATTCCTATTAGAAGTGGTTGAAAACATATGATACACACACTAAAAATCCCATGCAATCAATAGGGAGTTTCTGGACTACCAATCTCCATGTAGTGAAGGGAAAACCAAGAGTTTATTGTCTAGTTAAAAATAAATCCACAAGTCGAAAATTTTTGAGTATGGGTTGAAAATAGAACAAGAACAAGGGAAAATATTAGTAAATAAAATATTAATTTCTCACAAACCTCAAGAAAATTTAAAATCCTATCCAATGAACCAAATATTATTTTACAGTATCTAGATTTCCCAGAAGATCCTTCTGTAAAATATTCAGACTAAAATTCGGTGAATACATAGAGAATGTTAGGTTTAAAATAAATGATAATGAATTAAGTGTCCCATTAAATTATTCTATTTATCATTAAAATGGGCCTCATAACCATTCAGGTGATCATGTCTTTCTAAAAACAACCCCCATACATCTTTATACATGACATGGTGCAAGAGTCCATCCCGTTAAGGCCTAGACATGCACCAAACCACACCTATTATATCCCCTAACTATAAATTTCACACAATATGGTCGAGAAAATGAAACAAACTCTACCATATACTCTCCACAAGTCCATGTAATCTTTTTCCTAACCATGGGTCACACTACTCCCACGACAGTCCTTATGGGTCGTGATGCATAGGGTGGTCTGTCACTCTGCCCACCCATGCCAAAAACTAATCCAAATTGTTCTGTAATATCAATTTTATATAGGGAACCTATAATAAAACCATAATCATGAACATAATAATAGTCTTTTTATTTTTCACAATAGAAATTTAAAACTCCCCTTTCTGTCCTTGATAACCTCATTCTATGCTTCTTTCTCCATGTAAAAAGTGCATTCATATAAATAAAATTATTCAATATAAATATAAAGAGGAAAGTACGTAAATAAATGATGGGGTCTTACAACCTTCCCACCATAGAACTTCACATACACTTATGGTATTTACATTATTCACTGAGAGTTATCAGAGAATAAATCCAGCTACTACACCCAAATATTTGAATGCCTCTACCAAGACTCCTCCATTACAAACCCATGATTCCCCTAAACTAGCACTAGAGGAATATGAATTCTTTAGAGAATTATCACATTAAATTAAATAATATGTGTTACATTCTTCTCAAAGTATTAATCTACAAAAAGATCAACATGATAATGTTCAAACTCATTAGACCGATGGAGTTGATATCTCTGAAGTAGTGATACATGATGCACATCATGCATGTAAAATTATAATTATAGAATATAAAATTAGTATTCCACTATAAAAATCCCAAAAACTGTCTCAAATATCCTATCAAATCTATGTGCTAGATATCCCTAAATTTGGATATTTTTTTCAATTAATCAAGGAAGCTGTGAGAAAAAGACCTAATGTCCAAAATAGAACTCTGTATTTCATCTATAATTTTATATAAGACATTTATATCTTCTATAGGTGGTTATCAACAACATTATAATCATCAGGATATTCCCTGAATTATCCTACGTGATACTAGGTCTGAGAAGCAGCAACTCTCCTAACTCTAATTAGAAAAAATATGAATGACATAGACTTCCATATAAAGCCTCATATGGATAAATTTGGATTGATTCAAATAATTTATTATTATATGAAAACTACACTAGTTCCATATATAACTCCCAAGAACCCTATAAATCTATATAATAGGCTTATAACACATTCCCTAGAATATGAATTGCCAATTCAGTTATGTATGCCATATGAGGATGGTATGTAATGCTCTTAAGAACAAGTGATCCTAACTAATTATGAATGAGTTTCTAGACCTATGATATAAAATAAGTTTCTCTATCTGAAATGATAATCTATTGAGCATAGTGAAATTGAACTATCTCTGGTACATAGTGGTTACTCATATTATTGATGTTGAAGTTATCCCAACTAAAAAAATAAATGGTTTAAATTATCAGTTTATCTACGATCACTCAAAAAACATTAGTTTCTTTAGGTTTCATGGGTATAGCATAATAAAAATTATTATCAACCAACTTCCATTCTAAAATTTGGAATGTCTACAATAACACAACAAACCCATGAGCTCTGCCTTCACCTACTAACAAGTGAAGCATCACATCTCAAATCTAGTTATATATTTCATTACTCCTAAGCACCATTACATCCTATATATATTAAGATACATATTTTTATACATAGGGTGTACCACCAACATAGAATTAGTGAATTACCTCATCTACTACTCAAGCATATTTGTATGAACACAGATGTGGCCATGGATATGAAAAACCTCATTGCTGTCAAATGATTATCTTGATGGTGGATTTCAACCATTTATCATATCTCTTAGATCTAATCCATGTATATAAGATAAATTTAATTCCATGATTTCATTAATATGAATGAGAAAATCATTGGCTATTATAATATCTTATCTAGATTGAGACTCGTGAAAATATATATGTATATTGAAAAAAAAAAAAACAACCACCACTCAAAAAAAAGATTCATTCACTATCTGTGTATTTGAATTACAACTCATTTCATCAATAATGATGTTTTCCTTGATATTATTATAAGAAATATCAATGTCAATGGAGTTCAAATAAATAACCCACCACCTCTATAGAAGGTTCATTTCCCACTATGATAAAATACACATCATTCTATTATGGACAATATTGTCTATGAATATAACCCCAAAAATATTGTGTCTCTAATTTCTTTGGGAATAAACCACCATAGTTATATAGTAGTACATAGGAAATTAATACAATATAATTTTGTGATCCAAATTATATAATATTATAATATGGAAATATATAAGAATGTGGTTAATGTCAAGAACAATTTTGAAGAGTAATCCCAAATAATCCAGGAAATTGCCTATAAAATTATAAAAGTGATAAATGAATCTATTTTCATAAATGAGAAGTCTTTCAAAAGTAATTAGTTCTGAGATACCATGATAATTCTTTCAATCCTAAATCATTTTTTGGAATCTAGATCCTCATAGAATATTAAAATGATAAAGAATGGAATTTTGATCCATGAAATAACTACATGGATTGCATAAAAATATAAGGATTTTAAAATTAGCTCAAAATATGTATTTGGGATAAAATTAATTCGATGTTTATCATACATGATGAAATAATGAAAACCCTAACTCTAAGGATAAATGAAGACATTGGGGGGTGAAAAAGTAAATTAGATAAAAAGGATATTACATAAAAATGAACATCATATCTGTTGATGTTTTTCAGATGGATGGGGTACAAAAAACATATGTTTCATAGTGGGGAGGTAGTTTAATGAATAAAATTAAAAAATTTAAGTGACCTGATATCAATATTCATAGAATCTCTTTAATGTTTAGTATTTTTATGGTAAATTATATGGTTTGAAAGGAATTTATTTATAATTATTGATCCAAATAAATTAGAAAATATTGAATGGATGTTTTAATTTCCAATGGTTCAAAAAGTGAAAATTAAAAATATGAAATAGATTTTTTCTAAAATAAAAAGGATCTGTATTATTCAATAGTGTAATATTCACATCAATAACTATTGAATATAATGTAAGAAGACTGGATCAAGAAGAATTAAAATGTGATAGTCATAGTAGTGGAAATTGATTTAAGAGTAATATACCATATATGAGTATGTAATATTGACATAATAATAACTTCCAAAAATATAGGGAACAATTATGTTTTTATTTGTATATAATAATAAATTGAATGATTCATATTATTCAATAATGATAAAAGTCATAGATATCATTATCTTTATAAATACAAGAAATTAATTTTAATTCCATGATAATGATGGATTTCTTCATTATTGAAGTTCATTGTTATGATTTTTTATGTGTAATACAATTTTGTAAGACTATAAATGCAGTTAGCTTTACAAGGGTAGATTATAATATCATATAAACTGATGGTGTATTTTTTAATCCTAAAAATAATTAAAAATTGATTTTTACGTGATTAGTGGAGAAGAATATATTTTATTTCTATACATTGAATATGAATATATGTTTTAATCTAAATGGTTAAATACCATAAGCTAAAACTTAGTTTATTATTTTATTACAGGCGAAGGTGTGCACGATTTCCAAAATCATAAATTTTTTCATTGAATTATTTATGGTTTTTTGGAGAGAAAATACATGTGAAAAGGACATAAAAGTTGAACGATATGTGGTTCAATTTTTTTATAGAAATGGTGTATGTTAATGATTATGATGTAAAAAGACACTGTACATTTTATTGATGACTATATAATGATGTTATGATATAAGGTGAATAATAAATAATAAAAGTGATTAATTATATTTCATGATATCAAATATTAGAGGAAGAGATGATTGTCATGAAATGTTGAAATTAATTGTCAAATAATGGATCCAAGTTTAAAAATATCCACATAATTAATTATCATGAAAATAAAGTGATAATATATCTAGTTTTAACAATGATAACTTCACAACAACAAAATAATCATTAATAAGAGTAATTAGATAGTCAATAAAATAACAAGGGTGGTTCTTATTGTGAATAATATACGAATGATGTTTGGAATGGATGGTATTTTTGACACAATTGTACATCAAAAATCGGTCCATAATATGCTTGTGTAGTGATACGACCCCATACTATATGTATCATGGGATGACTATGAAAATGATTTACATTTGTATCTTTAAAGTAAAATATTTTATTCTCAACAAAGATAATGAGACAAAATATTTCAATATTTAGTAGACAAGTGAACATTTCTTCGGTACTATTAAAATTGAAAATTATAAAAATTATTTAGTTAAAGTATCTAAGAATATATTTGAAACCCATTTTGATTGTATTGTTTAAAATGATATGAGATTAAATATATAAATCATAAAATTATAGGATAAATGAGTACAGATTTCAAATATATAGTGGGTTCCAATGGAAATAACGATGACATGGATGAGACATTGATGTTACATATACAAGATCATATTTTTTAATATTGTGGAATCTAAAATTTTGGTATAAAATTAATTAATAAAACACAATTAGTGAAAGGATCTCACTAGTGAGGACAATTATAGTGAATAAACAATGATAAAAACCACTCTTATATCATGTAGAACGTAATAGATTTCATGAGGATGGTTGAAATTATAGTAGGATCACGTATAATGATGATGTTATAAGAAAAATAATGATAATTAAACAAGAGTAATTTGTTGAGATAAGGAGACAAAATTGTTTTGGAAACCCAAATAATTTTATGGAATAAATTAAATTAAGAAGGAAAAACTGTTTGTCACAACAAACCAATCATGTGTAAAATATACCCCAATAATAAATGTACTGTTGTGGATGTGAAATTATATCCTATGATGGATTATAAATGGTATTTTTATCACTAATTATAATATTATAAAAGAGGATCAGTGTTTTTTATGGATTTTAAATCAATGACTTTATATGGATACCTTTAAAAAATTTATAATATAGAGTATTTGGGATGGTTTCTCATTTATGAAAATGATAAAATTCATCCCATGTATAGAATGATTATTTAGGGATGAATAAATCACCCATAGTGTGGTATCCAAAAAATGATGAAAATTTTAGAAATATTAGATTATAACATTTTAGTGTTGATCATAATACATATGTTAAGTATTGTGATTTAAGAATTATTATTCTAATTTATATTGATGAAATTATATATGTATGATTTAATGAGGCATATTAAAATTATTATATAAATTTTATAATATGTGGGTTCAAAATGTTCATGTTATAGAGTAGGAATTTTTTCTTGGATAGAAAGGGATATAATGAATTGATGATGATTTTTTCCAAAATCACAATATGCTAAAGATGATATAAATTATTTTTATGAAGGATGGTAAAAAATATCAAAAATAGTTTATACTATAATTTAATACTTAGAATATGATTATAAAAATGTATATGTCATTATGGAATACGGGAAAATAATTTGGAACCTATTATACCTTACAAATTCAATTCCATAAATTCTATCTGCAATAAGTAATGTAGTGAAGAATAATAGTTATCAAAAATAAATATATATTATAATTATGAAGTGATTCATTTTATATATCAAATGAACTTTAGATTTTATATTATTTTATAAAGGAACAAAAAAGAGTTATAGAACTGGGGAAAAATTGAATATATTAGTGGTTTTTTAAGATTATTATTGTTTTTATCCACTCCTAAATTGATTCATGATGTTTTTTTAAAACCTATGTAATATTTTTTCTCATTGAATATTTAATGATGTATCTTTCAGGACAGTTTGTTTTTTAATAATAAAATTTACATTTAATGAATGATTTTTTATTTGTGGTGGTTTTTCTAAATTATAGATGATTTTTTTAGGGAAAAATTGTTAGTTGAGGTATTAATCGCAACTATTTTATGCATGATGGTTAAAAGCACTCATAGTAATATATATTTTAAAAGGATGGTATACATGGTCTACTAATAACCCAAAAATAAATATACAATAAATATATATGAAAAATGAAACAACCAAAATAGTATAACAAAAATCATACATCAATATAAATTACATTAAATATGATACAAATATTAAATTTCATTACAGTGTACAAAAGGTTTTGTTTAAAAACATTTCATCACACACATGAGTCTCGAATACTCTAATTATATTCATACATCTCATCTTACATTTCTTAGTTATAGTTATACCAATCACCTCCTTCCTAACATACCACCACAGGTGCCTATAATAAATGTTATTTATCAAAACATCAGTATGTAGAATATTCAATGTATACTATAAAATTTAATATTTAATGATGTTTGAATAGATCTAAATTTTGATTAAATACTATTATAATAGTGAATAATTGGTATCCAAGATTATGGAAAGAAAATATGATGATCCACTATATGATACATGAGACTCACCACTCAATTCAACCAATCACAAGTCTCTAATAAATGGTTGTTGAATTATTTTACTTTATACAAAATATTTCAAAAATGAATTCAAACTCAATCATGACAAGGACCATCCTTAACATGATGTCCTCTCAATGTGAGCCACATAGATTCATATTTAATAATATCATCATCCCATGGTGAACTTCTACAGTATTAAGAAAAGAATAATCAATATTTATAAAGATGAATATATCTATTGAAATTAAATTTCTATATATTCATTTTATGAGCATAATTATGTATTAAATTATCAATAAAAACAATTTCTTCAAAAAAATTAAATAGTATTATTTTTGAAATTATAGATCATCGTTAATAATATTTTTAAATATTTATTAGACAATAAATAACTACAAAAAACAAGAATATAAGTGTACATTTATGAAATATTATTCTCATGTTCCCGATTAGTGTTTCCATTTATTCTAGAATACATTCAATCATCTGTTGAAATATAATAACCAATGTAATATCACGTGTCGAGACTCGATCATGCATCATGTTAATAAGTGATTTTTATTCCATGATAATATTCATTAGTGCATCATTTTCCATTTGTGTGCAAGGATAGAAAAAACATATACCCCATTCTTCTAACATCATCAATGAAGATGTATATTCTATACTAAAAACCCTCTACAGAGATGGATAACAACCCATCCTAATGACCTGACAAGAATAATGTTTTCAAATAACTCAATCCCCGATGTCCTCTAAGGATATAGAAACTAGCATGGCAGAGTTGGTGTCCAAGGTTTCCTTTATTTTACAGTATAAATTAATTAATATAATTTTATAATATAAACTAGTTACAATGATTTTTTCTAAATATTTTTTGATATGAATGTCATAATTATTGTACGTCAAATAATAATATTTTCTTTCCGATAGAATATATTATCTCTATCACATGTTTCAAAAAAATAATGAAATAATATATTGAAAATCATAATTACTTGAATTGTTATGGATATATACTAAAATATATATAATGGAACTTATTCTTGATGTTTCCTTGAGAATCTCATCAATCGTGAAGTTTGGGGAATATGGTTCTTCTATTTCTCGACATAAATTTTTATATAATTCAGTTGAATGAAATATATTTCAATAAAAAATGAAATATTATTAAAAAGTTATTATTAATCTAGTATAATCTAATAAAAGTGAATATGATACTTGTTGTGATAATGGTCAATGAATGTTTTCCATTGGTCCCTACGAACTCCTTTATAGGCCTTCTCTTATATCTTTGATATTTATACATATGATTCATCGAATTCATACCATAATAACTATTTAAAATATTTTTACTCTTTCTAAATTTTTTAAAGGCCAATGTATGGGAAATGGCATTTGGCATATCAAAATGCAACAACATCTACAAATAAATAAATAAAATGACTTGAAATATTGTGAAATTTAGTAATAATGATTAATTTAATCATATATAAATTTATAATAATGATATAAACATTATTTCATAATCAAAAAACCCATTTTTTTCTTTGATAATGGAATGTAACTTCAATTTAAAAAATGGTGATGGAGGGATTCCGCCTCACATGTTATATTTCCTTTGAACATAACAAAATATCATGATTCATTTTTAATGGGTACCCCATAATAATCTAATTGAAAAACTAACATTGCGTTAGTGAACATTCAAGAATCAGGAGGATTTATGTTTATCTCAAATATATTTTTGTTGGTATATATATACCAGTAAATTAAATAATTTTTATCAATATTTAAGAAAGTGATGTTGTCACATTTAAGTATATACATATGATTATGACTATCCAATAACCTATCTAGGGAAACATATCATCAACTCGATTTCTATATAGGTCTATAATAGTTATCTTTTTTGATTTCAATACATCATATGTAAAAGTTTAACTTCAGATTAAATCTTATTGTGATAATGATATTTTATCAAAACAAGTTTCCATGGTATGTGATTCAGTGTACCTTGTGTTGTAGAAGGAGAATCAGAATAATATGACGTATAGTGGGTACCATAACTAATCCTCTATTGATGTGGAATACCTAAAAAACTATTTTTTGTCATTTATTAATATCAAACAAAAAACATTCTATGCATTTATTACTATATGAAACAACTTACACATTCTATTACTGGTTGGTCATATTTTTATTGGGTCCCACTATTAATTTGGTTTTCTTTTTATTATATATTTTATTCTTCCCCAATCTCCCTAACAAGATAAAAAATTTAAATACCTTCATGAACAAACAGTTTATTTGGTTGTTATTATTGAGGTTCAATATCATAAATTATGTCTCCATTATCATATATATCATACATGTATTTAGGTTTCATATGGATGAACTTCACCCATCATCCGCTATATTATCCACATTTTGTACCATTTTTTAGTAGGTGTCCAAAATATATGAATCATGTTCTTTCCACTGACCAGTATCTGTCAACTAAGTCAAGTTAACATAAGTAAATTTAGATGAATCCATATTTATAGGCTTGTTAACATTTTCTCAATTACATTTAATTTAAAAAAATGAAAATTTCTGATGATATTTTAACACTATAATATCAACAAAATTTCCATAGTATAATTGATATGAAAATGTTGATATAAAACATATTATTATTGCTTAAACCATCCACATGATCTGTATTATGAAATTTTATACCACCAATATTGTAATCATTTAATCACCACACATGCTTCAAATGATTGTAAGGAAAATAAACATAAAATATTCAGATATTTTAGCATGGTTTTCATCATTCATTACTTATGCATGTTAATAAAAAAATTCATAATATATTCAATTTTACACATATTCAAAATTCAAAATAGATATTGAACCTATACGATATATAAACTATTCAATAATTTCTGTGGTAAAAACTTTTGTTATCTCTATCTAATTTTGTGTTTGAATACTAAATAGTTTTTTACTATTTATAAAATTCATCAAAATAGGGTTAAATAATATCATTATTGAGTATAATATATTTTTGATATTTTATTAACTATATATATATATCCATTAAAATGAATAGACATTACCAACTAATTAACCAAAATATATAATACTTATAGTCTGATTATTGTGTGATCCTATGTTTTTTGTGAGGTGTATATATTATGAATTTTAGATTAATATCATTTTGAACTAATGTGAATTCATATTGAGGTCCTGGTAATTTCTATGGTGTATAAGGTATTTTCATATATCAAATGATTAGTTTATTTATGGAAAAGGTAGTTGGGTTGCATGGTTTGTAGAAATGGTTCATCAATGGATGCTTGATTTGAGGAAACAATTTTTGGTTTTCTAAGTACAAATTCAAAGCCTCATATTTTGATGAAACCACGATGCTAGGGCCATACTATCTTCAGATCCACCTACAATTTTTAGTAAATGAATATCACATATCATTCATATGGGTTCCCAACCCCTACTCATGAACCATGTGAGGTCCCCTTTGGGATGGTGAAGGTTGCACAGTTGGCCACAACTTGTCCAACCATGTCACTAAACCATTCAATCAAGTTAAAAAGTGGAAATATATATTTTTAACCTATATCATAAAATGTATAAACAACCTTCCAATTTCATTTCATCAACAGATCTACTTCTCTTATTGATCCATCTTCAAGACTAATTTAGTATTTTTTTTTCCAATTCAATATCTAAACTCTAATTCAAACAGAGTTGGTCTCATTGGATCTACATCGATGTGTTCTTCATTCATATTTCACTTTTCACTATTTTCCTAGATATTTACTACAGTATTTTAGTGTAGGATAATATGAAATATTTCCATTGATTTTTTTATTCATCATTTTTTCATGAATTGGACTGAATCACATGTCGATTGTAGATAATTGTTCTTCCATAGTTATAGGGTAGGTTATCTATACATTTTATCACATAGTCTAGTTATTTTATTGTGAGTAGTAGCTTTAGCCCACACCAAACCATTGATGAATATATCTAAAATTGAAAAATTCCTTTATTAAATTTTCGGGAGGTTGGAATGTTTCCCACTTAGTACAATGTGATTATTAGAGGTTATTAAACTCAACCCAGATCACCCATGATGTTCATTTCTGTATCAACCCCATTCTATACATCAGCAGTGGGTTTTTGTAAAATCTTATCATCAGAGTTGGATATATAATGATTTAAATTAGATAACAATAGAGGTTTTATTCTAAATTATTAATGGGATAACTTGTTATTAAATTGATTAAATGGTTTAAATGGAACATTTAAAATTGATTTAGTTGATCTCATGGATTGTTAATGATTTTGAAATGGGTTATTAAATGAATAGTGAAATGGGTTGAATGATAAAGGTCACAGATAATAAATTAACCTTGTGTGATTGTATTGATTTTCATAGACATTTATACTCCATAGATTCAGAACTATATTGACTATCTTTGAAATTTATACTCCATAGATTCATATTTAAAATGGATTCCATGGATATTTCTACTCAATAGATCCATATTAGATGGGACACCTTGAAAATCTATACTCCTTGGATCTGGTCATTGGGGAGGACACCAGATTATATGGAATAGTCCATTAAGGTTTCCTTGGATATTTCTACATATTATATATGTCCCATTTTGTACATCCCCTAGATTAATCGACATAGGCTCATGATGATGTTTTTTATGAACTAGATTAAACCCGTTTTTCTTTTACAGAGAGCCTTGGTAGGATTGAAAATATCACATATATAGTATAACCTCCAACTTATTTATCTATATCACTGTTACATTCTAAACATTTTTTGATTTTATATACATGGACTAGACTTGGTATAGACAACATTGGTGGTGTCCTAATTAGTGTTGTCTCATTCCCTAATCAATACACAGTGGGTTACCTAATCATACATCATGAATGCATGTATGTACTAAGGAAAGTTCTCACTTTAAAATGTATGATTGATAATTTCTTATGAGTGGGGGAGCACATGACTAAGCTATGACAATAATACTATCAAGGGAGAGAGTTATTTTTGTCGTTTTTGTAGTTTGATTCTTTCATTGTACTTTATTTTTGTTTCCATATATTTCCTTCCATTTTTAGAGAGTCATTCCATGATTAAGTTTTTATATGATTCTTCCTTGCCTTTGTTTATTGCTCTTTCTAATTGGATGTTTATTTATAAAATTCATTGGTTTAATTGTTGTTGTACTTTTTTTGTTGAAATTTTTGTTTATTACCATTATTATACACTCTAAAATGATGTCATTTTATCCCTATAAACACACCCTTGGCCCCTACTACTAGTTGGTATACTTTGGTGTATGAGGATGGAAAAATAAGGCCATGTACCCCTCAAGATCGACAAACCATTCAATGGATCTCTGATCAGAACACTGCAAAGTGGTATGAGATAATATTTTATTTCTTTTCTCTTATTGTTTGGTAATATAATACAGAATATTTGGAATGTGTTCGAATTTGTTAATGAATTTTTCCTACGAGTTACTAACCAAAATATTTGTAAAATTAAAATCTATCGGGATGGGACATGTTGTTCTATATTTTTCCTCTTATAGTTGATTTACTCCCACCTTTGGGTGAATCAGTTGACATGTGATGTAATTATTGATATTATTGATAATTTTCATTTATCATTGGAATAATATTGACAGAAAGTGTGACCCATGCACCAACTTGTGAAACTTACCATATTCACATGCATTTCATATTCCATGCCCTAGAGGATACATTTCCTGAATATTTGACATTTATTATTTGTTTCTAATGTTATTAATTATTATTTAATAACATTTATAATAGAATATTAAAAAACCCAATTGGTACTTAAAGTTATTTTCCCAACCTAAATAATGTTTTCTTGTATACGATATAGTAGGCACCTAAAGCAATCAATTATAGGACATTGGTTCATGGACCATTATTTTCCCAAGTGAGAACATGTTATGGTTGGGGTTAAGTGGAGGTAAACAATAAATTTATACTATGTATATGACTTTGTAGATTTTATATTTTAGTATATATAATTCATCCATTTAAAGATAATTTTAAAAAAAATGGGTAAAAATAAATTGTAATAAAAAATAATGGTCGCCATTAAATGGAGATTATAATTAGAATTGATAGTCCACATATCGTGACTTTCAATATGAAATAGAAATCATAAACTATACATGATATTAGAATAGGGAAGTAGGCAGTGTCTCTGGGGTTCTTCAGGATCATTCCTCTTACAGAGTCCTATATTTATGAGAAGGCATAAGAGTGTATCTTGTTTATTGGAAGTCATGTACCAATACTATGTTTATATCTATGATCTGGTTTGTTAGAAAATATTTTTTCAGTGATATGATTTTGGTTTGTAAATATATTACACCATGATTTCCTCCAGTTGTATTCCATGAGGGTGAAAATGAACTTTCTCCAAAGGTTTTTAGCCCTACTGTTCCAGTGGAACCTTCAATTGTACAACCTGTTGCAGCACCTATTGTTCCAACTATAGGTTATGATTCTTAGTTACAAGGTAGTCTCCCATTCTAAATAAATATCACTTAGGGATCCCCACAATCATCCATATCTATGGCAGTTTTGTAGTGTGTTTTCTATCATAAGAAACCACCACCTTTCTTGGGGGATGGTAGTCCATAAAATGTTTTGTTTAGGGTTTATATTGTTTTATTGATTTTAAACAATCTCCAGAAATCTTCTAATAGGAGAGTGAATCTCAATACGTATTTTATATGGGGATCCTATATGTTTTGGTGTGAAGTTTTTAACAAGGATTATTGTTTTTGTTATATGGTTTAGATGCATTTCCAATAAATATTAATGAATACATTTTCCCAAACACCCTAAGAGATGAACAGTTTAGTGATTTTATGAATATGAAATTGAATTTGAATACCTATATAGAGAATTGAGATCAATTTATAGTGATTCATATATTTAAAACAATATTTCATTATAACAAGCTTTATAGGGTTACATACTTAAAGGATGTTATCAAGAATCTCTTTTGATCACTGTTTAATTTGTTTTGGTTTAATTAAATATCAAATATAGTGAATCATATTCTTATTACTAAGAATAAAATAAGGGATGTTGGAAGCCTAGAGTAAGGTAGTGTAACTTATCTATATATTGGTGGAGTGAAACATAGTAAGAAGTGATCTTTTGAGGATTCTTTTGACGAGAATACTTTCCATGGTATGGGTAAGGGGAGTTCTAAATTATGTCATCATTCTGGGAGGCAAGGACATATGAGGATCTAGTTTGATAAATACTGACTGGAATGTCGAGCATGATGCATGATGGGATATATACAGTGTTTATATAGGTCCTTTCATCATGTGTCTAGATAGAGGGGGTTGACACTGATTCCAACTTTGGGTATCAGATTTACAGCTCTGCATTCGGTTAGCTAGCCTGAGTACTAATGGTCATTCAGGAAGAGAAAGTTGTCTTGGAAAATGCATCTAGACACTAGTTTCACCACAACAATAGTGTGATACTACTACTTGTCATCATGCTAGATCTTAGGGTCTCAGTTCAATTAATATATATTCAATACAGCCTATACCTAAGTAGCATAGCATTGGGCCATGTATTGTGAGTTTTAAAATCATAGTAACTTCTAAATTAGTATAAGATCATTTTGATACAAGAGAATTTAATTCATTCATATTTTACCATGTTTTTTAGATACATGGTATTTTGGTTCAATGTTTTGATGGTATTATGACCCGCAATACTACATTTAGAATTAGATCATAGTGTTTCCTCTAGTTTAGAGAGTTCCACTTGAGATATATGGGATTTATTTTAATTGGATATCTCCATCATTAATATGACATGGTTTTATATCATACATGGGATAGACTGACTAGTTCTTTACATTCCAATGTTGATTTACATCATTGGAGAGTAACCTTGACATTACCAGATTGATGAGTTTTTATTCACATGGTTGAATGGGATTTCTGGGTAGGTAAAGCTGGATTAGAAAATTTTTGGTTGAGTAGGATGATAGTCCATATAAATATTTTATATCTATATGATTGGGGATTATAGTGTCAAAAGCAATGCCAATATCCATTCCTACTTATAGGATGGATATTATAGAGTTATAGAAGCTCAGTAGGCAGTTATAGGACATATAAGCGAAGGAGTTTGTAAAGTCCATTACGTATACATGGGGTTCCTCGTTTCTTATTTCTATGAATTTGGACTAAAACATTAATCTATCTATGGATTACCATAAATTAAATTAGTTGACGGCTAATAATCGTTTTCCATTTCCTCATATAGATGATATATTCATCCAACATCGAGGAGCTCAGGTGTTCTAAAAAATTTTATTTGATGACAGTTTATCATTACGTACATGTTCAAACTTCAAACATGAAATGTATATATCTTTATAGAAAGTATGTTTTATAATAGTATCTGGATAGGACATTCAGTCTCATGAAGATTACATCAGTTTTCATGGATCACAAGAACTGGTTTTTACATCCTTATCTAGTTTTTTTGTGGTTGTATTTCTGGATTATCTATTGGTTTATTCTCAAACTCAACATGACCATGAATAAATCCATGAGATCATATTGGATACACTGAGAGGGAATATATTATATTCTAATATCACTAAGTTTCCCTTCTATATTGATGAGATTTACTACATGGGTCATGTTATCTGAGATACATGATTATCAGTTGACACTGAGATGTTGAGAGTAATAGTTTCCTAAGAAAATTGCCATAAAATTTTAGATATAGAGATTATCTTAGGGATATTTGGTTATTATATTAATTTCATATAAGAGTTTTCATCCTTATAATAACCTCCTGAGGTCATGAATAAGAAATATTTTAAGTTCATATGGTCGTATAAAATTGAAATAACATTTTTGGTTTTGAAAGGGACACTAACTTCATTGTCCATCCTAATTATACTAGAACCGAGAAGAAAATATATTTTATAATTTCATGTATTGGGTATTGAGATAATATTAGTTTAAATATATGAGGAAGGAGTCCTTTTGGATGGGTCTTTTCAGTTGATGCCACACAATTGTAACTACCTGACCCATGATATTTAGTTAGCCGCTTTTGTTTATGCATTACGCTGTTGGAGGAATTATTTACTAAGAGGGAATTATTTTTTGTACATGGAGAAAAAATAACTAAATTACATATTAAAATAGCATGAATTGAATTGTAATAAATCAATGTTTTTATAATACCTTCATTGCATCAACTTCGTGCTTTATTAAAATCATGGGTAGTACAATGCAGTATCCCATGAACAAAGGAGGACTCATATACATGAAACTCAAAAGGTCAGAATTGAGTGGCAGATTATGGAATCATTTTCATAGATTTACTTGGAGGTGTAGGATAATAATGGATAGTTTTTTTCTAATCATTATTTGTGAAATTCACTCTTATAGATTTGGTGGGGGTGATAACGTTGTTAGATTATGAGGGCCTTTTCCTATGAGAGAGTGTGTGACAGGTGAGGACCTGCCTCTCGGTTAAAATATTGATGAAGATAATTTTTTACAAATTCATGGTCATGGTTATGTTTTGGAATATATAAGTGTGGATCTAATGTGAGTTTTTTATTTGTCATTGTGGATAGTTCATCTTAATGTCACCAAGAATTATAGTGATTTACACCGTCAATAATGTTTCCCATGTATAAAATAGGAAATATCTTGTTATATCATGAGGTTGATCACCATTAATTAGCCGGTATCTTACATAATTTACCCATTATTATGTGAACATTGGATTATTTTGATTTGTATTTTCTAATATGGTTTTCAATGTTACATCAAGGTAGTGGTTCTTTATGGATTATTATGGACAAGCTCACAATGGTCCCTAATTCCCTACAGATCAAGGAGACCTTCTTAGATGATGAGCATGAAAGACATAATATCCATGTTATATTGTTCCATCATAGTGATCCTTATATTGTTATATAAGATAGGGATTCATTTTTTGACATATTGATTTCAGAATGTCTTATCGTGGTTTTGGGGTATATGGGTGCTTTTGAGCAAAACATACCACCCTCAATCTGATTTCCAATCAAAAACCACTATAACAGTTCTGGAGAACATTCTATTATCCCAAATAGTTGATATTGGGGTACTTGGGAGAGTAACATACCCCTAGTTTAATTCTCCAATAACAATAAAATTCAATTGACTGTACATATGAAACTATATGAGGTTTTTTATGGTGGGGCATGTCGATCAACTATGTCATTGTTAGCGGTAGGATAAGAAGTATTATCTGGACCATGTCTCATGTAGGAGAATTCTAAGTATGTTTAGTTTATCTGAAAGTAGATATCTATTGCAGTGTCTAGGCTGAAAATCATATGTCAATAACTATCAAACTCCTCTAGAGATCAAGGTTAAGGGTCATATATTTTTAAAAATCACACTAATGTAAGGTAATTGAGAAATTCAGATATATTTTATGATTTCACCGTGATATTTTGTACATTTCATTATTCTAGAGAGATTTAGTCTACTAACCCATCGATTATAGTTACCTCATAGGTATTGATCCTTGCATGATGTCTTCCAAGTATCTCGACTACATCGTTATCACTCAGACCCATATCACACTCTAATTATGTAAATGGTTGAGTTACTGGTAAAGGAATCCTTCATGGAAAATTCTATATGTATAATTAATTGGATAAAGAATGATCTATAAGGCTGGTCTATCCCATTAGTGTAGATGTTATGGAAGCCTAACCATGTATACTATGATACATGGGAGATTGAGGCTGACGTACATCTCATTGGCCAGAGTTATTCTCAGATGATGATCGACCACCCTTGGAAGGGAAAGTCATGTATATACTTATAAAAAGGGAAATATTATATGATCTTTTGTTTCTCCATGAGGTACAATACTTTTTGAATTTCTGTTTAATCACTTGGTTATGACCTACTGTGAATGACTAATGATGTCACGAGTGTTTTGGTGTGTTAGTGGTTTATTTGGAGCATTGAGGATTGGTTTTCGGAAAAGGCACCTGGGTCACATGTTTATTACAAACCAAGTATCTAGTGTCTTATATTTTGAGGAAACAATGAAAAGTGGTCCAGATCTCTATCTTGTGTCATATGGTTGGATGAAATCATATATCAAGGGCCACAAACTTTTATGAGCCTTCTACGATTTATTAGAGTAAAATCACATGGTTTTCATATGGCTACCCAAATTGTGTGAATTAATCATGAAAGGTCCCCATTCAAGAAAATAATTGGTGCACAATTGGCTCATGATTTAGCCAAATATTCTGCGAAACCGTTTGACCTACTTAACGATTGAGAAATTTATATTTTCTCATAACTCAAAAAAATTGACACTCTTTCCTATTAAATTTATCTAGAATATATTCTCCTTATGTTGAGCCTTTTTCAGTCCTAAAATTGTGTTTCATGTTTATTAATCATCCAAACACTAATTCAAAAATTGATAGCCACATTAGATCATCATCAAGGATTTGTTTATTCCACTTTTAACTTTCATTATTTTCCAATATATTTACTACAGTATTTTGGTTCAAGGTGGTAGAACTATTTCCAAGGTATTCATCCATTCTTCATTTGTTCCATGATCTAGACCTAATATGAGGTTGATAATGCAGTAGTATTATACCACATGTATATGACATGTGGTCTCTACATTTTCCAATATTGGCTATGTGTCTTATAGAGATTTTTAGTTTTTCCGCATTTCGTACCTTCTGATAATTGCTCCAAAATTAATTATATTTCATTGTTAAATTATTTTACCCTTGATAGGATCCTACATAGTACCATGTAATGGTTTGAAACTTCTAATGTCATCTCAAATCTCCTATTTGGGGTATATATATATATATTCTTAATGAGTTAAAACTGTGATGGGTGTGTGTATGATCTCTCCATAATTGTGGGAACTAAATTGAATTAAATGATATATCAAGAGATAGTTTATGTCTCCTTGTATATGTTATTATGAGTTATTAAATATATAAAATATATAAAATAGAAAATATGGAAATTATTTCAATGAACCCATTGCTTGTAAATTATTATGATATGGGTTAAGAAATAAATTTTGAAATTGGGTATATGATAAACATCTTGGGTAATGAATGAAACTTATGTGAATATATTGAATTCCATATAAATTTTAACGCCATGGAATCAGAACATTATTGAATTCCATCGAAATTTTTACTCCATTGATTTAGACATATATGGGATTCCACAGACATTTCCACTCAATAGATAAAAATATTGTTGGTTGTATTGGAAATTTATACTCTTTGGATCCAGTCGTTGGGTCTGACACTTGTTTACGTAGTATATGATGTTAAGGATTCCTTGTAAAATTATACTACTTAGATCCATCTATTATTAATCTAACATTAGATTACTCAACATATGATTCTATTGATTTTTTATCATTTGGAATGCCTATCCCATGCATGTGATTGTTTTTTACACTTATCCGTGGTAGGATGGACAATATCACATGCACAATATCAATCTGACTTATTTATCTATATCAATGTTGTATTCTATAAAATCATTATGCTTGTATACATAGAATGAAATTGATATAGACACCATTAGTTGTGGAAAATGAGTTTTATCTCATAACCTTTTTGGATACCGTTGAGTACAAAGATTGTATCATGGATGCTGGTAGGGACTGGGGAAGGTCCTAATGTATGATTCTTGATTGATCATTACTTTATAGAATGGGGGAACATGACCAAGTTATTCTTATGGTGTTAACTGAAGATAGTTTATCTTTTCCTTAATTTTTTGATACCTATACTATATTGGATTCCAATTTCCATGTATTCCTAGCAATATTATTTGAGACATTCCATAAATCATTTTGTATATAATACTTCTAAGGGTATATTTATTTCTCATATTGGCAAGTTATTTATTTATTTACTCTGGTTTTTCACAAATTATTATTATCCCTCTATTTATTATTATTATAATTATACTTATGTTATACTAAAACATGAGGATATAGTATCCCCATAGACAAAACCATGGCCCTCTCTTCTAGTTAGTGACCTCTGGTGTAAAGGGAGGTGTGCTTCAGGTCATGAGACCCATCAACAAGGGTAACATTTTCATGGATCTCAGGTCGGGACATTTTAATTGTTAACTAAAAATTGAATTTTATTATCATCAACATATCCCACTAAAATTAATATTTTCCCTTATGAATTGAAATACCCTATAGATATGGGTAGAAGCTATTCGTTAGGGTAACAATCCACCATAAAACCATATTGATGTGATTTATTTTTTATATAATGCATAAAATAAGTAATATACATAATGATAATGGGTATGATATTAATAAATAAATTTAATGAAAATTGACTATGAAAGTTAGATTTTATTTAATGAAAAGGATATTAAAATAAAATACCTTTCGATGGGATACATCCATTGATAATGTACTAGCCCAATAATTTTAGATTTTTCAAAAAAAATAACAATCATATGAATCATCATAGTAAAAAATTATTGGGTAAAGAACATCAATAAATGACTTAGTTTCCATAAAAACCATTTCTTTATTTTATCATAATCAGTAGGTTTTGAATTTTTTTCTCTCAATGTTATTTAATGAATTAGTAAAAGTTGATTTGAATGGAAATTATTTTTTCAGGTAGTATATTAAGAATTGTTAAATGTAGAAACTACTATATCAATAAATGTGAATTATGAATTATAATTATATGTATATTATGGTGATTCAAATCAACACCTGTTCAAATACTATTATAATATACATTAAGCACTTTCATATTTTTTTAATATTTAATGGATAACATTTTTTGATGATTGTTTAATATAAAAATATCTTCTGAATGCTTCCAATTATAATTTTTTCATAGATCTTATCAGGTATTTATTGACTCTATGTATTTATGATCATTTAAATGATAATTTGATTGTCCTTATTTATTAATCATTATAAACATCACATCATTTCACACATTCTTCTCAATTTTAACAACATCGTGATTATGATATAACAATTAAATTCCTCATGGGGTTGTATGAAAAATGTAATTGTTTTAGTATATCATTCTGATACAATTGTAAATGATGGTGTTATATCTTTTTTTCCACATTCATTCTGCTAAAAATATTTTCTATAAATTTTAATAGCCTTTAACAATTACGTCATGATCTTTGATCCTCAAAAAAATTTTGGTGGATGCTAGAAATCAGTTATCCTAATGAAATGGGACTTTTAAACCAAAATCCATGAGTTGATTCAAGGAATAAATAATGAATAATAACATAATAATTTATACTATTAGGTATCCATTGATACTAGAAAATCAATGTTCAAAATTGTTATAACAAAAAAATCAATTATGTTTTAACTGAACAAATATCTCAGTGTAAAATTCCTTAAATTTAAACATATGTGAATTATCTCTTTTAAACATTTGTGAGGTATGTTCATTTTATGTTCTCCACTATCATTCTTGACTCCTAAAATTTTGAATGAGAATTTGAATGTAGACATCAATGTAATTTCTGAGAATTTTATTTCCAATAATAATCATAAACATGATGATGAAGAATGTTGCATACACATCCAGGGAGGTTGATTATAAGTGATGAAAAAGGATAAATATGGTAACTATTACTTAATTTTACAAAAGGATTGAATCCATAAGATTATAATACCATGTGTACATTTCTGTTATCAATGGACAAATATGGATGTATTGAATCAAGGGTATTCCTTACTTTTAAATCTCTTGGGTCACAATAGAACTTGTAATTATTATTTTTTAAATGATTACATGTTGTGTGTTAACTAATTTAAGATGACAAAAAAATAATTGCTGGTTTTTTTAATAAAAGTTTTTACCAAAAAATAACAAAAATTTTATGTTTATCTTTCTTTATGGTAGTACTCATATTCAAAGAGACATAATTATTTTTTTATTTCTATATAGATGCACAAAATCAATTTATGTTTTCTCTATTGGAGTCTTATTTTATACATTGATTTCAATCATTGGGATAAGTATGTATCATTTTATAATTGGGTCCCATATTTATAATTATCTTATTTTTCTCAAAAAATGGTAAAACTATATTAGATTCATAAAATAAATCACAATAAAATTCTAATATTACATGAATTTCATTATATATATTTTCACATAGGCACTTAATATAGTGAAACATTTAAAGAAAATGAAATTTCGAATATTTGGAGCATCTTGTAAACAATTCTTGATTTCCATCTACAAATAATTTTGAGAATATTTTTTAATATTATGTGAGTTTTACTTGCTGTTATTAACCTCATAATCATCAATTATTACATTATCTTCTTCATTGGATTTTCATGTAGTTATAAATGTTTTATTAATATCTACACCCTTAAAAACCGAATCAATTTACGTGTTACATTATTGATGGTGTTTCCATACATTATTGAAAGAATAATTTTTCAAGTATATAAGTCCATTAAACATTTTTGGGGAATTAAATTATTAAATTTTACTAAATAAATAACTGTTTTAATGTTCTATAATGTTCGAGTCCACATTTAAATCCTACTCACATGATAAGGAGGAAATTATTGCAATATCAAGTGGCCAAATACTTCATATCTCCACAACCATAGTCTAAATTAGTATTTAAGGCCATGAAAATTTGATTCCTCCATCCACTAATCAATTTTCAACTAACAAATCCAATAACATATCCATAACCATAATATATTGAGATGTGTTCAAAGGTATGGAAATCTAACTTTTATCCATATGTACATCAAATCCTATAGTTTCAAATAAAAAATAAAATTACAATTATTAATATAAGAAATAAATAAATTTAAGTGAAATAAATTTTTTAGAAATTATGGATCATGAATCATGGAAAAAATATAATCTGAGTAGCTCAACCAGTAAAAAAAGGTCAAATCAATCAATCTATGAAATATTTAAATAATACCCATTATAAGAAATACTTATCAGAAGAAAGAAACTTTCCTAAATGTCTTTTAACATTAGTACTAGATATATAAATAATGTAATATTGTTCAAATAAATGTAAAAATTGAATCATTCCTAATGAGGAACATTAATAACATAAAATAATCAATGAAACATAATCTATGAAGAAATAAAATATTATAAAAAATGACCTACTACAACATAAAACAATCCATAATATATAAATCAAATTTTGGTCTAATAATGAGGAATAATGGGAATTCGAAGAGGAATATTTTTAGTATAAAATGATTCATTATATTCATAATTGAAATTGGGTCTTAAATAACCATGTGCTATTTATACCAATGTGAATAGTTACACGACCAACTAGTCGAATACATTAAATCAAAAAAACTATCTTGTATTTTCTATATAAATATACTTCTTTACTCTATTATTCATTAGTAAAACAATTTTTTCATACACACAGATTTTTCTTTTGAATAATTTAGTGAATATTAAAATTTTGATTTAACCACATTACCTAATTATAAAATTTAAAAATACCGCACGCAATAAAATTTCATAATGCATATAGAAATATCGATTCAAAATTTCTTAATATAATTTTAAAATTAATATAAAATATATACAATTAATTTAATTCTACAGTTGATATCTGAGTTTAAACTAGTATATACATCTATATTTAATTTTATATAAAATAATATTAATAATTTAATTCATTTAACGGAATTTTGGGAGAGTACTAAGTATACAATCGAGTAAAAAAATAATCCTAGTACTAAAACAATCAATCATTGTTATAAAATCCCCTAGTGAAAGTATACTTATAATGTACTCAAAAATAAATTTTTATAGGGACATTCTATACTTGTATAGAATGAAATATTAAAATGTTACTATACATAGTAGATTCCCAATATCCTTAATTTTACAAAATTTCTAATTGGTATAAAATAATGTTTGGAATTTGTGATTCCTATCTTTGTAGTGGTTTTATCACTAGACTACCCCACATTGGTACTCTATGTATACCCATGAGACATATTTTTAACATATTAAATTAATTGAGAGTAATGCAAAAAAATTAAACACCATAACTCCAAACCTGGGTTAATAAAATATCCTCACTAAATTTTCATTTCAAACTATCACTAAAAAATATAACAATTATGAATTTCTTAATAAAAAGGAGAAATAAAATCAAGGGAATATCATATGGTACAAATAAAATTAAATAAATACATTTTTTCATTTTATATGTTCTCTAAGAATATTTAATCAATTAATAATATTTTATTTAACAATACCATATATAAGAGATATTAAATATATTATCTATTGATACATTATACAAAACAATACTATAAAAAATAAACAAGATAGAAAAACCAGGATATTAGTGGGGGGAATAGGGTATCAAAGAGGAAGTCTAGTAGTGGGATGCATCAACAGTATTGATGAGTGTGAGACAGTATCACTAAGGGGGAGGCAGTGTCTAGGATGGTGTCTATTAGGGTGGCTTGGATGGTATCAGCGAGGGGGAGAATGAACTAGTGTTGGGGAGAGGGTATTCTGGGGGGTCTATCATCACGTGACATCACGGTGCAAAGGGTATCACCATCATCAGTTAGCATTGAAAGGTAGTTCTTTTTAGTGTCAGTGGGTCCATTAAAGTCAAAGAGGGGTTCAATGATAGAGGGTGGTCAAATATTTTTATTTTAGTAAAATTAATAGTGATATTTAATAAAAACTATGTCTAAATATTAAAAACATGGGTGGTTTAATAAATATCACCATAATATCACCACTAAATATCACATTTGTAGATGATTTCAATAAGAAGGACTTGAAATGGGGATAAAAATATTATTATACGGTTATGTGTTTGTTTTGGAATCAATGGATAAAAACCACAAAAAATATACTATATTTCTAATTTTGTTGGGATATAGAGATTCATATGTGGTAGTATTGATAATTTTCAGAAATTCAACTCTTAATGGTGAAACATAACATATAACTTTTTGAATTTAATAGTATATGTTTAAAAACAATTATAAATCATTTAGTCTTGTACAATAAGAATATATATCAACTGTACATGTTTATACATAACACTAGTGGATGAGACAATGACTTAATGTTGCTGATGTTAATTTGAGTTTTCTTATTTGAAATAAATATTGACACATAAATTCTATAAAAATAGAAGCAATATAGTGTATATTTTAAGAAATAATTATATATTGGAAAAATAAAGTTTTATTGGTCAGAAATATGAAGATGTTTTTGTGGAATTTGACTATGTTACTCTTCATTTTCATGATAATGATATTTTATTGATTCAACTCTATAAAGAATGTATTAAGATACATGGATTTAAACTATATCTACAAATATTAATGGTTGCAATAAGAGACCCCAACTCCCCAAAAATGATTTTTTATTCCATGTTTTGTTTTAAACATTATGTATCAATATGTGAATTGTTCAACAAGTGTTACTATATTAATTAATTAAGTTAATCCATGGATTGTATTCTTTAATTAGTTTGTTAAGAGAGCTATTGATATATCTTGTAACCTTTAAAAAAGGTTCTTTTGGTTAATTATTAATGTGTAACAATTGATTGATATAATTATTGGGGATAAATTTCCCTAATAAATCCAATAGGGGAAAGAGATTTCCCATTTGTGGGGAGGGATTTCCCAATAATTTAATTGGTGAATAGTATTTAAAGAATGAATATGGGAGTGTTTTTGAATAATTTTATTTTATTTGAGTATATAAAAATATAAATATTAAATAAATGAGTTTTTTTTATAAAATGTGACAAGTGGTACTAAGGCTCTTAGATAATGATATTTTAAATTAATAATATTTTATTTTAATAATTATTTTATAGGATGGGGAGTATTTTGGGCTTTCAATTAATTATTTTTAAATATTAGGATATAATATCATTGATTTTGGATATAGTTGTTTATTTTTTAGGATTTTAATTATTAAATGTTTTGTTTTATCTTTGTGTAGTTTTTAATAAAATTAATGAGGGATAGTTTTTTTAAAACAAATCCTTAGAGTGTTCTGTGTTTTGTATTTTTGAAGAAAAAAATAAATCGTAGAATTTCGTTTTTTATCCATGATACCTAATCATATATTGTGATTTAATGTTTTTATGAAGGTTTAAAAACATGTATTTATAATTTGACATGAAAATAAATACAATAATATGGTCATATATATTACATCATGTCTAGTTCAATGTTTTATAAATCTAATTTGAATATTTCATGTGGTCCCTCTATCAACCACAAATAGAGTACCGTGGATATCATAGTTATTTTATTAAAATGGAATAATTATTAAGGATCCTAAATTTTAGTAGAAATATAAAAATGTGATACGTAATGTAGTTTTATAATACATTGAAAAAAATAAGAAGATATCATTTGAAAAGATGAAAAAGTTATTATTCTCCTTTCGACCCTTTTAGCATATGTGGTACTCTTCTTGGATTCCTGTCAAAATGTAAAATAATATAATCATGTGAACTCAGATACTAGGTTGGGCGTAGCATACAATGGAATCAATTATAAGTAAGATATTATGTAATGATTATATAAACAGGGTTATTTCATAGAAAATGGAACTGAAATAATAAATAAATCCATTGACAATATAAGGATAAATAAATACATGAATGTTAATAAATTATCACATAATGATGGGAAATATAATATCAAAGATATCAAATATACCACTAAGTCCATGTGCCCAAACATCTTACATAAAGGCTAATGATGCCCCCATTTCCAAAACAAAATTGTATCATAAGACTTATCTGTGCAGTGAGGGGATATATATTTATGGGGCACACCTACCACATAATATTCCAATGCATTCCATTACATTTCAAAATATTACATGAATTATTGCTCAAGGAAATAAAAACATATATGCTTAGCCTAATTTCTCAATAAGGAATACCATACAAGATTTTCCTTTATATAAGAAATATATATATGGTATGAAATAATTTTTCACATATCCAAAAAACAAAAATTATATTTGATTTTTTCAAATAATTTAACCAATAAAAATTTTGATAAATCCTTTAATGTCGTTTATAAGTAGAAAGTACATAATCCAAGAATATCCCATGGGAGTTCCAAACTATGACTACAACTAGGCCCATTGTCTTGAACGAGGTGATGAATTAGTCAAATACAAATGTGCCCTTTTCGGGGTGAATACACTTGGGTACAACTTTGACAGAGCATCACCAAACTATATTATCTATACATGGATTTATATTCATTGAAATAAAAAATCCATTAAAACTCTAAAATTTTACTGTACTTTTATTGTTATGGGATATATTTGTCATTATAATGGTTTTGAAGGAGGCTATAATGAGAGATCTCATATAATCCATCATTTTGAAAAATAAAAATTAATGGGAATAATATGGAATTATAGATATTTATTAATATAAAATATAATATTATATGAAAATATAAAAATTAGTTATAATTTAATATTAAAAGGGTGGATTGGTGTAGTGATGCAAAATGGGCTTATAGCCTACAAGATTTATTGGTATGGGGTGGATTTGGGATTGTGCATTCTTAAAAAATATGACCTTTATGAGAACATGCCAATTTGGGTTGAGCCCATGCAGGTTTGGGCCAAGGAGGATTGAGCTCACTAGGGAGGGGCCTTACATGCAGACCTACTTGAAAGTTAAAATTTATTTTTTAAAAATATATAATTCTTAAAAAATTTAATTTTTTAATAAATATTAATTATTAAACCATGAAATATTATTTATCACACTAATGGTCAAACTACTTCATCATTCTTTCAAAGGTGATATTTAAAAAATTCGATATATTTTTTTAATGTGATATTATAATATTTATTTAGATATTATTTTCCATATTCACATGTTGGCTTATTCCACCTACCGAAAAATAGTATCCATCTCCCATGCACATAATTTGAATTCTAAGAGAGTTATTATAATTAAAATACTGAGGTCAAATTAATTTATTAATTATTAATTTTTTTTACTAAAATTTCAATGGACCTCCTGAAAACTCCAAAATAGTCTTCTAAAACTAGTAATTACCTGAAGAGTCTTCATTATTTCATTGGTCTAGATATTCACATAACCAACCAACCAAGATCATAATACAACAGCCCCACCTGATCACTCACATAATTTTCATCCAAACTATTTTCCACCATATAGCTGTTACCCCATGCCACCATTAATATGTAGGAAAATATTTTATCACATCTCTTAAAACATTATCAATTCACAATCTATATCTATATCCACAACTATCATTAAAAATGTGAAAAAAATCAATTTTTAAATTATTTCAAATAGAATTTTTTTTAAATATGGGGATGAGGGCAGTATACCCAAGGGATTATACAAGGTGGGTGGGATTTAAAATTTTTATAGGCATAAAATATATTAATTTTTAGACTAACCCATGCAGGGTCAAATCCTTGAAGTCTTGGCCTGACCTACCCTGTCTTGCACATTTCACATTATTATATTAGGGAAACCATTACCTCTCTTGAGATTCATATCATAGAAATAAACCATCAGACCATAAAAATTCATTATAATTGAATAGAGTATAATGGAAGATACTACTCAGGAGGTATTTAGTAAGAGAGATTATAATTTGGTGTGGGTGAATTGTAATAGTGAGTGGGTATTAATACATGAGTAGGGGGTGTTAATGGCATAAAAACGATTATTTATATTTAATGGAAAACCAAATATATGTGAATTTATTTACAACCATTTTGGTTAAAATTATATTTTTTAAAATCATATTTATGGTCATATAATACATTAATCATGAATTTAATTTTATTTTGTTCCTTAAATCCATTTTGGTGAATATTAATTATTATTAAAATTTAAAATTACATCAAAATTATAGTTTTTAAATCTTTTAATTTAATGTTATTATTTTTATTTAAAAAAATAAATTCAGTTATATTTTCATTTTTATATGGATTCTAAACTAATATATCTGCATTTTATATTCAGATAATGAAATATGGATCAATATTTTTATGCTGATAATTGTTAATGAATTCATCACTGATGTGGATCTGACCAGATGGGGCCCACCAATGTAATTTTGATCATGATTTTTTTCCATTTAATGGATTGGACTAAAATTATTAAATATTTTATATGGATTTAATTTGAAAAATTAATCAAACTATTTGATCACTTTTTTTGGAATATTATCATGGGAAAAAGAATATTTGAATTCAATGCATCCATATTCAAGAATATTCCACGATTAGAATATTTTAATCAATTATTAAACCATCACTCCTAAAAAATCAAACAACTGGATGATATTTTTATATTTTATAAAAAAATTAATATGGGGTCTGGTTTAGAGAAGACCACAATCCAATATCTTATAATTAAGGTATACAAAAATGCACGGATATATTGTACATTAAATTTGGATACTCTTTCATGAAAAAATTCTTTACAATAATTATTTTACCATATATCCTTAAATTAGAAAGTATGATATAATTTATAAAATTAAAATATAATGCATTTACCAAAAACATTACTAAAGAAAACATAGCCTTATTTTTCAATTTAATTATCCATATATGTGTAAAATGTTTGTTGTCATAATTGATGCAAATGTTTTACTAATGGATAGGAATTAAATTTATTACTATAATAATAATATATTACTAATAAATAAGATAATATCTATTAAAATAAAATCATGATAGAATATATAATATTAATCCAAAAATATATTTTTTAATATAAATATACATTATTTCTTGAACGAAGACATTAAAATATATTTTAAATACCTAGGTTGTTTCATTCTTCCCCATTGTAAATTACATACCTCAAATTTAGTTTTGTATCAGATGAGGATTAAAATATAGTAATTTTACATCATTAATTTTCAATGTTCCCATTCTTCCAATTCTTATATGTGATTTCACCGTAACACATTCACAATGTGGGTTTTCTTATTCAATAATACTTTCTCTCTTGTTGAAAGAATCTTGATAGACTCTTTAATATTTGATAACTCTTGTTACAGATCTATCTCTTCTGTGGTGCATACATGTGTATTGTCTTTCATGAATTTCATTCACATAAACATATGGATGATAAATGAACCATATAGAGGTTGTATAGAAAGGATAAACAATAATATATAACTCTTGTAACCTCTTGGATCTCAAATAGACCAATGTACCTTGGATAAAACATTCCCTTATTCCCAACCATTATAACCCCTTCCCATGGAGAAACCTTCAGGATGATGTGATCACAAAAATTGAATGCCAAGTCCCTACATCCATTTTTAGCATAGATTCTCTATCTTCACTAAGGTACATTAATATGATTCCATATTTTATTAACATTCTCAGTTTGATCCTCAATATGTTAAAAAATAACTAACTTCCACTCTCCAACCTCATCCTATATGGTTGGAGCATGACTTATTTTTCAATAAAATTCCATATATTTCACCGTATCTTTTATTGAATTAAACTTATGATTATATGAAAATTCCACCAATGGTATGTATTGGTACCACATTCTATGGAAGTCAACTTAATATTACCCCAACATATACATTAGGTTTTTGGTTGTCATTTTAGACTTCCAATCATTTGGAGGATGATATGTGGTCCTAAAATTTATTTCAATGTTCAATTATTTTTTATGATTATTTCAAAATTTGTAAATGAGTTGGTAGTAATGATCATAAAAAATCAATAATGGTGTACCATGAAGTATCACAACATCATTAATATAAATTCAAGAAATAAAAATGTTGTTATACCATACTTAATTTCCATAATATGTGCAGATTTGGTATGGAGGATAAAAATTACCCATATAGATTAATTTTTCATTGATGCTTTCGGTAACCCATTGATAAAATCAATTTTGATAGTGTCCAACTTCTGTATAGGTATAAGAAGTTGTTTCTTAATACCCTATCAACATTGCCTCCTTGCCTTAACCAAATGGAATTCCAAGTATGTAAACACATAATAATAAATGTATTTCTTCATTTCATCCCAATAGATATTCTATTTTTGATCCATGTCCTTCAGGATACAACCATGGTGTATATAAATGCTCGATCTATGAGCATCATCTAGTAAATCCATCTTTATATCACGTATTTATGGAACTCATAATCCTATTCCAAATGTTAACACAGGGTTTTCATAGGTGATCCCTATTAATTTCCCATATTTTATGAATTTGATTTTGTTTTGAAAAACCATGCCATATTTTTGATATTTATTTATCGTATCTATTAAATACCATTTGAAAATTATATTGAAAATAAATTATTTTTCCCCTTCACTATTAATTTCTATATCTAAAAATAACAACCCCTTGACTATATGATCATTTTCTAGCATCATCATCGATATGACCCAAAAAATCCTTTATAATCAAACCATCTACCAACTATTATCCTTCCCATGTTGGAATTTTTCATTATAATCATATTATTTTTGTAATTATATCCATCTTCTTGGACTCATGTTAATCTGTTGTGTGAGAATATATACTTGAATTTTTTTATTCAAATATATGAAACATATTTATCCATAGAGATAGTGTCTCCATGTATTCAAAATAAGCATTATAGAAACAAGATCAAGATCATGAGTATCATTCTTCCTCTCATGGGTTTACAATTATTGATATTTATAAGAAAAACAATATCATTATGTATGATGATACACCATATCCCTTTCCTCGACGTATCACTATATATAACAAATTCTGCTTTTCTAGATGGTAACATCAATATGGGTTAATTGAAAAACTTTTTCTTATTTTCCACATTTATTTCCTCAAATTTGTTAGTCGATATCAATGTAACCCCTTTACATGTCAGTTTGTTTAATGAATTAGGAAATTAGAAACAAAATTTGACAAATAGCTAGTAGTAATTATCTATGACAAGGAAACTACATATCTTGATTATATTAGTTGGTGTTTTTCTTCAATAACTACATTTTTATGAATCGATCCAATTGATATTTCATCATTAGAGACAATATTTCCCACAATATAGACTTTTTGAAACCATAATCATTAATTTCAAAATTTCCCATAAAGTTTCTCCAACTTATAGTCTTAATACTGATTCTAAAATAATATCCATTCTCATCATAGGACATTGAATATATCAATATATCATAGACGATTACAGAAATATATATTTTCAAGATGATCCGTGAATATTATATTCATGAGATCCAAAAACACAAATAGTGAATTAGTTATTACAAAAGGAATTAATATGAACTCATTATGTCGGTAACTTTTGTGAAAATCCATAATTGGGTTTTCATCCTTATAGACTCATAATTAATGATAATAGGAATAGAAATCATTATTTGAGAAGTTTTAGTTCCCTTTATATTGATCAAATAAACAATCAAGGTGAGGTAAAGGATTATTATTCTCAATAGTGATTGAATTCATTTTCTTATAGTCAACTCTTAATCTCATTGACTATCCTTCTTCTTCACCAAATAATATAAGTGCTTCTAATGTTAAAAACTAATGCATATAAACTCCCTTTAACGTAATACTTTATTTGATTCTTAAGCTTCTCTAACTCCACTAGATTCATCTTCTAAGGAGGATTAAATATGTTTGTTTCTTCCAAAGTAATGTATATAGTTAATTCAACTTCATTTTCAAGAGGGTTTCTTAGTAGATCATCTTGCAATAAATAAATATATTCCAAAAAATATATACATACTCTATTATTTTTACATCCTTTTAATATACTAAAATGTCACTGAGGATTTCATTTAGATTTCCCTTTGGAGTATGTTCCAAATGAGACTCATTTAATGAAATCCCTCTTCAAAATTCAAGGAACTCTATTCAATCTTCATAGGTTGTAATCATATTTTATCAATAATAATTTATTTATTTAAACATTTAAATTAAATAAATTCAAAAGATTATTTCAATTTCTACCATTGGTATAATAATTAAATCTGTTTATAGATTTCAGGGATTTATTGAAATTAGTATTTATTAACATATTTTTCTTGAAATATGATTCCAAATAGGAGTTATGACTAATAACTCCATTCATAGGTTTCTAAATAAATATCTAATGTTCTTCGTACACATGGATTATAATAAAGAGTTAGAAAATCATGAACCAAATAGATAATTAGATAATTTTGCACTTATTACAATTATTCCTCCCAACACATCATTAAAAAAAATTAACTTCTTTCATTGTAATCTAGTAAGTATGATCTTTGTAACTAGACCTATTTTGGGGTCTATTCCCTAGAATATTGGGTAATTCATTGGTATTTTGTCCCATATCATTTAAATTCAATAATAGGATATAAGTGGAAACACTAGTAAAATTTCATTAATGAGCTTGGAGGACTTTATATCCACATTTATTTCAGTCTCTTATCCCCATTATAAAAGATACATGTTGTTTACTCCTATTGTTATTCTATGTTGTAAATTCCATAAATCTATTATTTTCATTTCAAAATTTCAACTAGTGTGGTTCTAAACAATCTTATATATATACTTTCAATTTGAGAAATGGAAAATTTTTGAATTTCATTTCTTTCTTCATAGAACTACTCGAAATCTCCTATAAAAATAAAAATTCTTAGATGTTTTGTGATCATCGAAGGGTTTGTTTTACCCTAACAGATATTCAATCAATATTTCTTTTTAGGTTATTCACATAAGAATTATCATGCCATGATAAACCTGTAATGATAGAATCATACTCATCAACAACATCCCCATTATTTTTCCTTAATATAAGGAATTATTTTTCAATGTCTGATCGTTTCACACAATAGATGTACTTTTCAATGATAATCTATTCAAACATATTCACATCCTTGACAATTATTTAATTTTCCTTCTTGGTGTTTGGAATGAATAACCACCACTAGTCAGCATATCCCATTAAAAAATATACTACCATGACAACATTCTCCATCATATAATATCCCATGTCCTTGATTACTTTATCTACAATCGTCGCCTATTTCATAGCTTCTAATTGATTTATCATCCCAATAAAGGATGAATTTGGTTATCTCATGATCCAATTCTACATTTATGAACCACTCTATAGAGAAATCAGTTGTTCTGTGTGATCAAGGTAATTAGTCATATTCCTTGTTAATAAAAAAAAAATTAATCATCTATAATCGAATACGAATCTCATTGAATTTATCTAGATGGATATCTTGATATTGATTTTGAGTGTTCAAACTATTAGTCAATCATTTAGGACCAATTTATAGATAATGGTATATACTCAATTAATACATAATCTATACTATGATTTTTATTTGGTGAAATATTTATAGAATATCCTCTCATTTTCTCTAATGGTTCATGTTTTCTATATATCTTCTTCTAAATCCAGTTCCTAGGGTATTTGTTAAACTACCCATTATTAAAAATTGTTACAACCCCAACTGTAGTACCATTGACCTGGTATCTATTTTATTATTATGTTATAAAAAAATGGTTACAAAATTTTAATGTCCATTAGAAACTATAAATATAATATATTATTAAATTATATTTTAAAAATAAAAACACATCATGAAAAATTATGAAAACATTATAAATCTTTTTAAGAACATTCTATCATATATAGTACTCTAATTTTTATTAGAAAAAAATAATATTAAAATAAATTGTCTTCTCTGTAACATCCTTGATCCAGAAGCCACACAATGGATGCCTCGGACCTGGTTGGTCACATTACCTCAAATGCATTTGTCGATATGTCAGAGGCTGCTGACTAGTAGCAAGGACCCATGTCTGATAGTGAGGAAACTATGCATTCATTTGTCAAAGTGTAGAGCAGAAGAAAATATAAATAACATACAACAGCAGAAGCATTAACAAACATTAACCATAAATGAACAACTGTAGTAAAATATAACCAATAGTTATATATAAAAATAAAGCATGTCACTATTTATATGAAATCTACAAAAATTGGATACACTGTAATACAATACAATTCAACTCAACGTACAAGGTACAACCAAACAAAACAAAGTAGAGTAAACAGAATGCAGCAGCATCGCAAGCCTAATATCCGTCCCATGCTCTCTTACTCCTCTGCTACAATCATGTACCTGTATAGGGACCCTTTCCACTGTCAGTACCTGTAGCAATATGGTTTGTTTGGGCTGAGGACATGACCCAAACACGGTGTGAGAAATAAATCCCAGTAGGCACCCACCAAAATAATGTGCCCAACTATCAATGAAACTGTGAAACAACAGTGTGCTAAAGTAAATGCAATAAACTAATCAGTACTCAAAAGTAACTAACTCTAACAGTTATATTTGCATTTTAATATTCATTTAACAATGAAAATCATGTGATTTAACATGGCAGGTATAGAATATAAAAATCCCCATGGTGAATATTCATGATAACACTGTCCTCAGACATACTATCCTTACCCTCGGGTAATCAGAATCAAAACCCGCAGGAGTCTGCGCACTAGAATAATGAATATTTCCCGCAACCGTTAGAATTTTTTCACATAGGCATAGAAAATACTGCCCATGGGCACTGATACTACTACCCACAGGCATGAGAATGGTTTCCCATAGGCTAAACGAATAATTCTCTTAGGGTATACAAGCAACCGGGACGAGCCCGACTTTTTAGCAAGCAATTATATACAATTCCTTTCAATGCAATTTAAATCATGATAAAATTCATGGTATACCCACAGCTATCCTGTCCAAACTGCTAAATAGTGAAACGAACCCCCGAGGTGGTCCTGGATCCAAGCAGTGATCCCAAACAGCAGTTTTAACTTATCAAAAGTTTATCTATACAATTATAGATATCTTTCAACAAATTTCACATCCATACGACACCCCAAACATGGGTTTGTAGCACAACGGTACACAAGTTCAACTCAACAGCTGGAAATAAACACCAGACCACCTACCTCAATCACCTCATTCAAACTTAATTAACATTCACTCTGTAAATAATTGGTAAGAACAACGCAAGGAGAAGAGAGGGCTTACCCGTACAATCCCAACATTATCGAAAGCGGTGGAATCAGATTCCTGATGCGTGGTTGGAGGCGATCCCAAGATCCAGCCTCCTCTCTCGAGCTCCTCTGGCATTCTAAGCTTCCTCTATTCAAAGAGGAGGCTATATCTTGTTTCAAGTGAAAAAATAAACTACACTGTGTGTAAATTCAAGTACACGACATGTACTTTCATTTTTTAAATTGTTCCCCTGATGGCATCTTTCCACTGTGGTATTTTTCATCTATTATAATGAGTACACGATATGTATTCTTAAATACACGATGTGTATTTTCTCTCAGCTGGCAGCCGCCTCTGCCGCCTTACTATTAACCTGCCAACTGATTACTCGATGTTTAAATACATAATACACGGCGTGTAGTCAGTTTTTTACACACATCATCACCGACAGACCGACATGCACTGTGTACTCATCCCACACGGCCAAAGTACACGGTGTTTACCCACAAAATTTTGGATTTTCCCCATTTTTCATATTTTTTCAAATACACTTAAGGAAAAAGAAAATGAAAAACTCATACCTCATGAATAAGAACTGGGTTCATACAAACATCCCCCTTAAATAAATTTGTCCCAGAATTGAACTTCAAGGGTGGTGAAGATATAGTTGTGAACAACTCAGGCCACTAAGCATGTATGTCAGTCTCCCGAACCTAGGTTTAGTCCTGCACTTGGCCATCCTGCCGTAGGACCCGTACGAGAGGTACTGGCTGGCCTCAGAGAACTTTTGTTCTCCTATAAACAATACGAATCAGATGCTCCTCAAAGGATGCATCGACCTGACGTTCAACCTCCTCGGGCTGAAAAACGTGAGACGGGTCTGAGTGATAACAGCACAACTGAGATCTGTGGAAAACATCATCCATGACCCAGTACCTCTATGGTAACTGCAAACGATAGGCACCCGGCCTGACTCTCTTCCAGAATCTCAAATTTCCCCACATACCTCAGTGAATGTTTACCCTATCACCTGACCCACCGGTGTACCACCCTTGGTGAAACATGCCAGAAAACCTGATCCCAGACCACGAACTCTAAGGGTCGTCTGTAGCGATCAACATAATATTTCTAACAAGACTGTGTTGTATCCATCTGCTTATGAATCAACTGGACCTACTCAATAGTCTCCTGCATGAGACATTATACCAATAAATCTATCTCACCTACCTCCATCTACCACAAATGTGATCGGCATGGCCTACCATATAATGCCTTGTAAATTGCCATTTCAGTGGTTTCCTGAAAATTTTTATTATAGGAAAAATCGACCAAGGGTATGTGCTTCTCCCAAGAACCCCCAAAGTCTAGGATTCATGCACCCAAAATGTCTTCTAGAACTTGTATTGTATGCTCTGACTAGCCATCAGTATGGGGGTGGAATGTTGTGCTCAGAAGCACCTATGTACATAATGCCTTCTGAAAACATTTCCAGAAACAAGACATAAAAATGGTGTCCCTATCTCAAATGATAGAACGAGGGACCCCACGAAGACGTAAGACCTCTCGGATATACATCTTCTCGAGCTCATAAAAAATAAAGGCCTTTTTGATCAAAAAAAATTGATCTACCTTCATTAGTTTTTCCACAACAACCCACACAACATCATTTCGTCGAGGTGACCCCGGCAACCCAGTCACAAAATCCATCACGACATCATCCCATTTCCACTCCGTAATGGGTAACTGTTGTTACTTTCCGGGTGGCCTCTGATGATCCACCTTGACCTACTGACAGGTGGAACATCTCATTACAAAAATAGCTACCTCTCTCTTCACACCCAGCCACCAATACTGAAGTCTCAAGTCATGATACATGTTGGTAACTCCGGGATGCACTGCCCAAGATGAAGCATGAAGCTCTTGCATCATCTATTTGCGTATATCCCTTGGAACCCCCACTCATCCATGGAAACACAGTAACTCATCGTCGCCTATCACCCATCTTGAAAGAGGGTCCTCACTTGCCACCGACTGCCACAGAACTAGACCTTTTGAATCAGATAGTTGTCTCGTAATCACTCTATCAAGGAGGGTAGAAGTCACAGCTAAGATTGAAAGATTGGATTGACCCTAACTATCATGCACCTCTAAATGCATCTCAGAGAACAAATCCATAAGCTGACACTCACCGTGGGCCTGCTGCAGTACCTGTGTTTGAGTCTTCCTACTCAGTCCATCAGCTACTACATTACCCTTACCAGGTGTATAGGCAAGCTCAATGTCAAAAAATGGAAGGTATTCAGCCAACCATCTCTATCTCTGGTTAAAGTCACACTGAATAAAGATGTATTTACGAATTTTTTGGTCGGAAAAGACCACAAAGCAATCTCCATAGAAATAATGTCTCCAACAACATAACGCATGAACAACTACAGCCAACACAAGATCATGTGTTGGCTAATTCTTCTTGTGCAGGCTCAAATGCCAAGACTCATATGTTACAACTCAATCGCCTGCATCAACACTGCTACCAGCCCAATCCCTAATTCATCATTGTAAAATGTATAGCTCTTCCCCTACTTTGGATGTATCAGGACTGGTGCTGATTTCAACCTTCCCTTTAGCTCCTGAAAGGCTGTATCACATGCTTCTTACCAAAAAAACTTCACACCCTTCTTAGTCAAACCAATCAGTGGTGCTACTAAGAAGGAGAAGTCCTGTATAAAATTCTTGTAGTACCCAACCATCCCCAAGAAACTCTGTATGTCAAATAAGTTATTAGGTTGCTCCTAGGAAACAACTGCTCTCACCTTCACTGGGTCTACCGTATCTCCTTCCTCTAAGAGTATATGACCTAGGAAGTGTATTTGGTCCATCCAAAAGTGGCACTTAGAGAGCTTAGCATATAATTGATGCTCTCTAAATGTACTGAAAACAATCTCAAGATGGGTGAAATGGTTGTGTCGAGTTGGAGAGTACACCAAAATATCTTCCATGAAGACTACCACAAAAGAATCTAGATAGGGGTGGAACACACGATTAATCATAGACATGAAAACTACTGGCGCGTTTGTGAGTCCGAACGACATAACCAGGTACTCATAGAGACCATATATGCTCTAAAAAGATGTAAGTGGTATGTTCGATGGTCTAACACGTAACTGATGATATCCGTATCTCATTTCAATCTTCAACAACACTATTTCTCCCCGAAGTTGACCAAAAAGATGATCAATCCTTGGTAAAGGATATTAGTTCTTGATCTCCAGCTGGTTCAGCTTTAAATAATCTACACAGAGTCTAAGGGTACCATTTGCATTCTTTGCAAAGAGGACCTACGAACCCCAAGGAGAAGTACTGGGTCAGATGTAACCCCTTTCTTGTAACTCCACCAACTTCCTCTTGAGCTCTTACAACTTAGGTGTAGCCATCCTATAAGGGTGAATTGACACCATTGCCTCTCCAGGAACAATATCTATAGAGAAATACAACTCTCACTCTGGAGAAAGGACTGAAAAGTTTTCCGGGAAGACATACATGAAATGATCAACTACTGGAGGGAAATATTTCTTACATGTCCCCTGATCACCCATATATATACTCGCAATCTGGGTTGTCACTTTGCCTCACCCACGATGCTCGGGTCCATCTCGGCTCTCTTGGGAATCCCACTCGCCCTTGTATAGAAACTCCCCACCCTATGGTGATGTGAAACTCACCTTGCGATGATAGAAATCCATAAAGGCTCGAAAGGTTACCAACCAGTCCATTTGGAGAATGACATCTTGAGCTGTCATCTCTAAGACATAGAGTTACCATAGAATGTGACACCCACCAACCTCAAGGGGGAACTCACTGCACTGATGCACACTAACTGTTCTAGTTCCCAAAAGAGTTTCTAGAGTCATAAAATCTGAAAAATAAGAAACACAGACCCCATGGATCTCCACAACGAGAACCGATATAATTCTATCGGTAGCACTCATATTGAAAAGTACTGAAGGTAAAACAGATGCTACTAGAAAAGTACTTATGACTGTAGATGGTCTGAGATCCGGATCATGTTGGGTCTATTGTACTGCATATGCTTTCCCAGTGTTGCGTCCCTATGACACAGGTTGGCTACCCTGAGCTGACCCACCCTACTGCCTCTGAGATCCTGGTGTCTAAATACCATGCACACGACCACCATCTCTGCCTGCAAGCCCTGACATATTCGAGTTTCCTGACATGTAAGAAGTTGCTGGTTCTACCCCCACATGTGGAGTCTACACAAAACCCCTCCCTCTTGACATAGATGGAAACTCTCTACCAAAACACTGGAGATGACCCATCCTGCCGCAATCTCGGCACTCCACTGGGTCATGTGGACATTGCGGTCTCTTGTACCCCTCTTTTCCACATTGGTAGCAAATGACCTGGCCACCTGAAGTATTCTTCTATCTAGTACTACCACCATGAAATAAGTCCATATACCTCTTCCTCTTACCAGTAGAAAAAGTACCAGAAAATGGTGTCTAACTTCCCTGGCCCACACCACTAGCTTCCCGCAGTTTCCTCTAAGTAATCAGTGCCTGGTTTACAATAGCATGAACTATAGGCAACCTAAAAACATTCACCAGTGCTCAAATGCCATATACAAGACCATCATAAAAGCGTCTAGCCCTCAAAATCTCACCAACCACCCGAACATGTGAAAAAATATGAAGCACAGTGAAGCGAGAAGAATAATCCATCACTAACATAGCGCCCTACAACAGATTCTTGAAATAACGAGCTTGATCGTCCCTCATCGTCTCTTGGAAGAAGAAGTCATAGAAGGATACCTTAAAATCATCCCATTCCATGTCTAAGTGATTCTCATATTGGCTGGTAACATCCCACCACATCTTAGAAGAATCACACAGCATGTATGTAACTAACTTGACCCTCCTCACAAAAGGTGTCTTCAGTGGCTAGGATATCATATGCATCGAATCTATCCACGACTCCGCAGTCTTTGGTCCGCCATCCCCTGAAAATGTAGGTGGATGCTACTACTGGAAGATATGTGTCAGATTTTCCATAGATGTGGCGGTCTGTGCTCCTCCTTAGAATGTCTGTATGAACCACATGAATCCTTCATGGAACTGCGCATCTATGCATATGTTGATATAATAGCTGGTGTCGCATCTGGAACTACCGAAGGTTCCATCGGTAGTCCATTTCCCACCTTCACAGGAGTATAATCATCACCACTCTCCCAGTGAACAAATGGTTGTCATATCAGTGGTATGACTCTACAAAGTCAAATTTGCACTTTAGATCATGATTATCAAAGACTGAAAATGAGTAGACCAAGAAGGGAATAGGAGAAAGAAGGAATTCAAGATTTACAAAACATGACTACAAGGTATTTATAAATACTACATGGCGTGTTCTCATTGGCCATTCACATGGGCGTGAAATCCAGCCAAAACTGGTCATGTAACACCCCAAACACATGGTGTGTCATCTAAATACACAGCGTTTACTTGAATCCTCCTTCCCTGCCTGAGTCCTTATACACAGCTAATCCACACCGCTCTTCTAAAACAAAACTATACGGTGTGTTCATAGGCAGACACGCTGGGTATTATAGAAGCTTTCATCGGCCTTTATTGTCAGTCAGACGGCCTATTTACCCATGTCACACTACACGGTGTGTTCCAAAGAGACACGGCGTGTTCAAAGAAGCATCAGACCGACCCATGTTGCTTGCTACATGTCCAGCTACATGGCTGACACTACACAGAGTGTTCCAGGTGGACACGGTGTGTACTAGGAAATATAACATTGACCCGTGTTATTCATGACACGGTCGGGTACCTGGGTCAGACTACACGGTGTGTGCAAGGTAGATATGGTGTGTATGTCTTAAGGTTTCCTCTATCCTTGTTGTTAGTTACACGGCCAGACATTAGGTCAACAATACACGGTGTGTACAACCGGTACATAGAGTGTTCCCCCAAGCCATTCCCTACCCCGTATCCCTGCCAACACATCCTATGACACAGGAAGAGACTACATGGCATGAACTAAGGGTACAAGGCGTGTACTTAAATTTTTTTCATTTCTTCCTGAACAGAAGAACAAACGGCGTTTTTGCACAGAACTACATGGCGTCTATCTAGGGTTTTCCAGATAGTAATCCTCAGAAACTACTCTAGAACCTAGAAAATCATTGAAACAAACACCTAAATGCCAATTTTCGATCAGTGGGGGCCCATACTCCCCTCAGATAAAAGTGTGGTATCTTACACATGTTATAACGACATAAACTCATCAATGATCCACCTAATTCCAATTATTGAGGGCACATACTCCCCAAAAACCAAATTTTGGCATTCATTATATCAAAATCTCAAGAAACAATACCCTATCAAATAGCAACTATTTATCAATGCAGCTATCACAACAACATGATTTTCTAGCACAACAACTATCACAATAACATGAAATTTCAAATGCTAGTACATGGCATGGAAAGAATGCATGACATGTGATTTCTAGAATGTGCCTAAATGATGCATGAAATGGAATACACTCATCTCATCATATTGCAACTGAATATAACCCATATATAATATATGAACATCACACTACAAGTGCGTCACCGAATAGTGAAAATCAAGTAAACTGTCGAAATTTCAAAATCAGAAAATTTGAAATAAACGAGGTAGATTGCATTTTCCTTGTACATGGGTTAGCTACTCCCGGGTATAGCTTATTACCAACTACCATTTCCATTCTATCCCTAACTAAGGCTCCATAGAGTATGCGAAGGAAACGAATCCCTTTGATACCACTTTGTAACATCCCTGATACGGAAGCCACACAATGGGTGACCCGGACTGAGTTTATCACATGACCTCAAGTGCATTTCCGCAAACTCCAAAGGCTGTCGACTAGCAGGAAGGCCCAGATCTAATAGTGGGGAAACTATTCCCTCATTTGTCAATGTATAGCACAGCAGAAAAGATAAATAACATAAAACAGCAGAAGCGGTAACGAAAAATAACCAGAAATGAACAACTGTAGTAAAAGATAACCAACAGTTATATATAAAAATGTACCATGTCACTATTTCTATGAAACAATCCAAAATAGGATGCACTGCAATATAATACAATACAACTCAAATTACAAGGTACAACAAAACAAAACAAATAAGAGTAAACAGAACGCAATAGCATCGCAAGCCTATGCTCGGTCCCATGCTCTCCTACTCCTCTACTATAATCATGTACATGTATGGGGACTCTTTCCCCTATCGACACCTACAACAATATATTCTATTTGGGCTGAATACATGACCCATACAGGGTGAGAGAAATAAATCTCAGTAGGCACCTACCAAAGGCCCATGCCCAACTATTCGTGAAATTGTGCCACATCAGTGTGCAAAATTAAATGCAATAAACTACGAATTACTCAAAAGTAACTAAATATAATAGTTATATTTCCATTTTTTATACATTTAGCCATTCCAAGCCTGTGCTTTAACTTGGATGTTATAACATATAAAAATCCCCATGGTGAATATCCATGAAAACACTGTCCTCGGGCATACAATCCTTACCCTCAGGTAATTAGAATCGAACCCAATAGGTGTCTGCCCACAGGCATAACGAATATTTCCCACAGGCGTACGATGTGTCGCCCACAGGCATAGAAACTACTACCCACGGACACTAATACTACTGCCCCTAGGCATAAGAAAGGTTTCCCACAAGCTAAACAAATACTACCCACAAACAATACAAGAAACCAGGATGAGCCCAGCATTTATGAAATAAATTATATACAATTCCTTTCATGTCAATTTAAATCATGCTAAAATTCACGGCGTACCCACAGGTATCCTGGTCAAATGGATAAATATAAGAATATACCCCTTGGTGGTCGTGGATCTAAGAATTTATCCCAAAAAGTAGTTTTAACTTATCAAAAGTTTGTCTATGCAACTCTAGATATCATTCAGCAATGGCCACATCCTTACGACACCCCAAACATCGTTTTGTAGCAAAAGAGTAAACAAATTCAACTCAAAAGTTGGAAATAAACACCAGACCACCTACATCAATCGCCTTTGATCGGTATATGCGATCAATGCCTCCCAAATCCTCTAAGAACAATGAAGATCTGGGATAAATGTTCACTCATCCAAACATCAATAACTTTACCTCGGGAAATAATTTGTAAAAACAACGTAAGGAGAGGGGAGGGCTTACCCATACGGTCCCAACGTAATCAACGGAGGCAGAATCAAATTCCTGGTGCATGGTCGGAGGCTCTCCCAATATCCAGCCTCCTATCCTGAGCTCCTCCGGCGTTCTAAGATTACTCTGTTCAAAGAGGAAGATACATCCCGTTTTAAGTGAAAATAAAACTACAAAACGTGTAATATCAAGTACACAGTGTGTACTTTCATTTTTTTAAATCGTTCCACTGGCAACTTCTTTCCACCACGTTACTATTCATCTATTGACATGAGTACACGGTGTGTATTCATGAATACACGGTGTGTACTATCGCTCAGTTGGCCGCAGCCTCCGCCGCCTTACTGTTCACATGCGGACTGATTACACAATGTGTAAATAACTAATACACGGCGTTTCGTTAGTTTTTTTACACCCTTATCACCAACAGACCTACACACCCTGTGTACTCTTCCCACATGACCAAAGTAAATGGCATGAGGAAAAGTACATAGAGTGTACACACAAAATTTTGGATTTTTCCCTATTTTCCTTATTTTCACAAAAACGCATTAGAAAAAATAAATGAAGGAACATGTTCCTCAAGAATAAGAACCAGGTTCTTACATTCTCAAACACTAAATAATTAGTAGCATAAGGTAAAATCAATTATAAATAATAAATTATGTCCGAAATAAATAAATAGAGCCTTCATATATGAAATAATATTTAAAAATAAAGTAAATCCATTTCTATATTAACAATAAATAAATTTTTGGATAACAATTGCTGATCATATAGTGATGTTAAATCATAATTAACGGCATATTAACCATACATCCATGGGCATGGGTGAAGATATCTTATATATTGTGTAAGAATGCTCCCATTAGTAAATCTTAATTGTCTCATGAGACCTACCAGTGCACTAAGAGGATATATAATTTTGGGCCCCACCCATCACATAATATTATAATGCATTCCATCTCATATCAAAATAGTACATTGATTAATTATAATTAATATAATATTGTTTTTAATTAGTATAATTTCTAAATTAGTCATATTATACATGATTTAATCATTTAGAATAACGAATATTATGTTATGAAATTATTTTACCCCATTCCGATAATAAATAAAAATATTTGAATTGTAAATGGAAGAAGAAAATGCAATAACAAATAGCTAATATATAATGTTTTTATGTAGCATGTAGATCATCCAAGAATATCTCCTAGGTGTGTCAAACTAAGAATACAGGATGTCTTACTATCATGCACTAGGTTTCGATCGAGTCAAAGAATAATATTGAATTTTTGGGTTGATAACATCTAAGTAATACTATTCAAGACCCCACTCACTTGTAATATCTAGACATCGATTTGTTTTCTTGTAAAACCATAATCAATTTATATCACAACGATTCTATTATTTTTTATAGTTATAGGATAGTTCGATCATTATAATGGAATAGAAAAAGCCTCTAAATAGAAAGAGTATATAATCCCTCATTTGGAATATTTTAAATTGATGGTAATGACATGGAATTTTAAGGATTTTTGTGCATGAAAACTATGACTAAAAAAGAATATAAAATTTTATTTTTAATTTAATATTAAAGGGGGTGATTGAGGAAACCATTACCCCTATTGATTTTATTATCTTATAGGCAATCCTTCATATTAAAAACACCCGTTTAGGATTGAAGTGTTCTCAATGGATTAGAATTAATTGGATTTGTATAATATGAGAACAATGATTTGAGATTTGTAGATTGGTAATAGTGGGTGGGTATTTATACTTGTGTAGAGGTGGTGTTAATGGTTTAAATTATGATTATTTTTTCTATTAATTACAACTAATTTTTCATGAAATTAATTTCAGTAGGTTTTTTTTTAAAATATGTGTTTTAAAAGATCATTATGTTCTTCCAATACATGAATAAACCATTAAATATTATTTCATATTTTATTAAAAATTAATCATTAATAAATACCCACCCTTCTTTAAGAATAAATATCTATGTTGATTTGACTGGATGGGTCCCACCACATTATGTAGTTTATAACATTTTCATTCCTTTATTGGATTGTCATAAAATTTTGAAATTTGTTAATTAAATTTATTTGGATTATTCCATCTAACTAGTTGAATATATGGTTCAATATTTATCATGGTCAAAATCATGTCTTAGATTAATGCATCCAGGTTTAATGAATCTCTAATGATGGAAATATTTTCATCAATTATTTGACAATGAATATAATAAAAATTAATTTAATGGTTATAAATTTTAATGGTTTTCATGTAGTAAATAGCTAATACTGTTCAAAGAAGACCACAATCCAATATTCTAACATTAAGGCATCTACGAACTATTGGAAATAAGGTATAATGAATATTGAAAGTCTGTCTAGATAGAATTTTTTTTATTAATTATAAAGCCATTAATTGTTAAATAAATGGTAAAATAAGATGAAATATTGAGGGTGAAAAATACATTGAATATAAAATTTGGAAAACAAAATATATCCAAACCAATCTATTTAATTATATAAAAATGAATAGTAATTTTTAGACAGAAATGAAGACAATGATTTAGTAATGGTTAAGAAAATAATTTTGTTACTGTAATACTCAAATTTTCTTAATAAATTACTTATAATCTAATAAAAAAAGAAACATTAAAATAAAATACAATAATTAATATTATATTTTTTAAGTTTAAAATATAATTTATTTCTTAAATGATAATCATTAAAATATACATTAATACCTATGTTGTTACAAAGTGTATGTTTATTATATTGGATTAGAAAATAGAAAAATAGATTATAAATCATTATTCTATATCCCATGGATAGATTTTTTTTGAGGATATTTATATAAATATATTATAGAAATAAAAATGGCCACGTTGGAAGGTTTTTTCATAAAATATCCATATAAATATTGATTTTATACATTTTAGTGATCATTCTTTTGTGAGGTACTTAGGAAAATATTAATATTCCCAAAATAATTAAAAATACATCATGGAAGTCATCATGTTTTAAATAAAAATAGTTAATTATTCATTGAGTGTAGAAATTACTGCTATGTGTGTATATGTAGAAGTAACATAGACTAAACCACATCATAAAGTGACATTGCGAGACCGTGTTGTATATTAGATATGGATTTTTCTTCTTTGAAAATGACTGCATTTTATAGAGATAAAATATTTGATGGATAAGTTTTTTTGATTTAACAAAATCCAATAATAAATAAATTGTGGTTTCAATTTAATTTGAAAAGGTTTTCCATGTCCACCATAAATGTTAACTTGAATTTTCATCTAAATGTAATAAGATATTGGATTTAATTAGAGAAATATTTATTTTATTTTATTATGAATAATATGGATATATCCATTTATTATAAATATTTAAAATAAATTTGTTTAATGGAAATGTGGATATTTTCTCTTGAACAAGATAAACTGGTTCTCAACATTCAGTAGAAGACATTAGGAGTTAGTGGATGAATTCTATATATTTTTTACTAAAAATAGTTTTTTTCGAAAAATTGAATCATCAATGCAAATAAAAAAATGTATCAAATTTTTTTATGAACATAGAGATTAAAGCTAAAAAAAGATAAAATATAATTATTCTAGATTTATATGATTATATTTATTCAAAGGAAATAGTAGTGAGTTCCTCGAGCGTGAGAGTAATGATCCCTAAAAATTGTGTTTCGTTGTGATATTGGATAGACTATTTATCCATTATAATATTTATAATAAGAATTTCAATTTAGTGGATTTTGGAACACTAGAACATCTCTGAGTAATGGATCCTTAGATATATCTTATTAATGTATAGCATGTAAAAATAAGATTTTACTCATTATTCATTATTAGTATAATATTCAATAAGGAGTTTTTTTAATAATTCTAAAATTGGATCTCCAAATTTGATTAATTGAAACATTATAACTTTATTCAATATTTAGAGTGCATCATTTCTTATATGGGTATAAAATATTTCAAAGGTCAAAATATTATGTTTTCAAAATAGTCCTCTATCTAACCAATATATCATCATCATTATATTATTCTTACAATATAACAATACTAAAAATAATTATACACTAAGAATATATATGATAAAATAACCGTAGAATGATTGGAAAGAGAAATAATGGGACATTGGATTATGAAGAATTTATCTCGTGATATATGAATCCCAAAAATTCACCATGGTATCTCAAGCACACCAAAATAAGTGTTACCAGCAATCTATGTTTCATGCGGAATAGAATACCTGAATTGATAAGAAAATAGGGGAACAAATTTAAAATAAATAAAAGTTCGCATAATCATTAAATTGGTGATCCTAAACCTTTTCTCATTTTATGTCAGTCAAATATGATTTGGAAAATATGATCGCTTAAATCATGATTCCTACAATTATCACAACCCAGTTCTATAAAAAATAAACATTGATTAAAACTATGGCATAGCCAATAAAAAAATGTATGTTTTCCACCACCATAAATCAATCCTAAAGAAAATTAAAAGGTGTAATTATCTATAAATAATATCATATTCATCAAAATTAAGAATCATGATATTTTATATCTCCCCACATTATATATAAACTCCAATAAAAAATCTCAAACCATTCTATAAAAATAATCATTGTTTCCTATGAAATGATCTTTTACCATATAATGTCCAAAAAAATCAACATATCAATTAAAACCACGGATTCACACCATAATGAGGGAAAAAACCTTTTATAATATATAGGAATGTAGTTTATTGGGAACTTTTTATGTAGTGCAGTTCCGTTCCAAACCAAAATTATCAAATTATGTATAAAATATTAACCTCTATATTTATTTATTAGATAATCAAGTACTCAGAAACCACAATAAATAGGGAAACGTAAAATATATAACTCTCTATATAGATTTTATATTATTTATAGTGATGTTAAAATCTATAAAAACCCATCTTGAATATGAAATTTAAATTTAAAATTATCGAACATGTATAATTTTAATACAAATAGTGATTTTACAATTATTTTTAAAAATAAGTTAAATATAATAGTATATTATTTTAAGTACATATATTATTAATTGAATTTATTTAATTAATGTGGACATTTGGAATGTATTTCTTGATTAAATTTTTTTTCGTCGTATATATTAGGTTGTGAGTGATATTTTGTTAACAATTCATATGCTTGGGTATTTTAATTATTTGTATACTTAAAATCACTACTACCATTTCATTAAATAACATTATATATTTTATTAATATTTTTATAATTATTATATTTTGTTTTATTTTAAGGGAGACTGTAACACCCCAAGCTTCTATGGTACGCTTATCTTTGAATAATGTGATAGCCTGTGTTGTACGCAACACCGAGTTCTAACACACCATAACCAATCAAACTAGCTGTTATGAATAGTAATATCTACTTTTTGAAATTATATATATTTTATTTTTTAAAATAGACTTCATTTTTGGATTCGGAATATCGAATTTAGCCTAAGGTGAAATTTTGGTACTTTTTGGATAACTTTAATATTTTGATGAATAGTGAAAATTCCAAATTTTTTATTCAAAATTTTTTTTAATCAAAATAATTAATAGTGATAAATTATGAATTTGTGTGGTTTTAAAGTATATTTAGAATATATATTTAACATTTAATATAATTTTGGTCATTGGACATAATTTTATAATAAAACCAGACATAAACAAGTGTCAATCTTTTGATAGTTATTATATCTTAAAAACACGCTTTTTGTTTTGACAGTGGGAATTAATTTTAAATTAATTTCTGCCACATCTGTGTTTTGAATTTAGAAAAATGGATTCCATATTTGGAATCAGGATGTTCAAATTGTGTAAATAGGTAACTTTCATTTTTATACATTTTGAATAATTACTGCGGTAAATATTTTATTTACCATGGTTAAGGGTAAATCCGGTAAATAAGTGTTAGAAAGTAATATTATAATAATACTAAATTACCCTAAAACATGTCCTAGCCATATGGGTTGATACATTTTCAACCATAGGCATCATTGGGTCTATTTTGGGACCCCATGGAGCCACTTGTAGGTGATAGGGACACTTTATTTTAATTAAGTTAAAATGAATACAAAAATGACACAAGCATTTATATTTTAGAAAAACAATTTTTACATAGGGTTATATATGTTAGATTTTTTACTATAAATATTAATTATAAATATAAAAAGATTTAGTACATAATTATATTTTATTTTTAATTTTTAGACATTATATAATTTAATTTATTTATGACACAATGATGATGCAGTAATTACCATAATAGTGAAAAATTAAAATAATTGATATTATAAATACCCAAATAAATATAATTTGAGACTTTTAATAAAATTAAACTAATTTTATACGATAATATGACAGATTAGTATTGATTTAATTGTATTTTTTTGAAATAATAATTCTGTTATGATTTTTACAAAAATCAACTATTGAATAGTGTCAAAATTGACATAAAAGAGTTTTTAAAACAATTATTATATTATTAATTGATATTAAATTCCTAAAAATATAATTATCAGCCAAGAGACTTATATCATGATATTTTTATCATTAATGGACCACTTGGGGGTCTCTTGGATGTATATAGTACGTTTATTAACTATATAATATAAAAATACAAAGTGACATGGTAAATGTAAAACTAATTAACTAAGAGTTAATACTTAAAGATAAGGTTAATATATTAACCCAAACCTATTAAATTCTATTGGTTGAATGGTTTTAGACCTATCCCCACCTTAAAATTTCAATATTCAACTTTGGAGCCATTAGAAACCGAATATGAATTTATTATAAATTAATATTTCTAGCTTTTCCAACGGTGCCCCTCACCCATGTTATAAAAGGGCACTCTTCTTTCTCATTTCTTCACACCTTGAAAGCCTTTTGGTTCGGCCAAACTCTGCCCAAATACTCTCACAACTTCCCTCACTACATTCTATAGGCCTTATTTTGTTCATAAAGCCAACTTAAGGATCCCTTTTCATCAAATCAAAAGGAAGAACCCGATCAAGCGGTAATGATTCCACCACCCTTTCCCAAGTTCCTTTCTTCTTCCACTTCTTATTCCTTTGTTATTACCATTCTAAAATAATAACTCCAGTATCATATATATACTTTGATGTTATTATTAATAGGGTATAACCATATTCATTATTCTATCCACCCTTTGAATAACATGTCACCACACGTGCGTACGTATGGCTTACCGTCTCCACGTCGTGGTGTAATTGTTATTCAATATATTATTATTTGGATGGGTATAATAATGATGTGTAACTCATGTAAATAATAAATATAACATGTTAATGATTCTTTATATGAATAATATACAACCTATCCATGAAAAACATGGCTTATGTAACAAAACATATAAAATAAAATGAGCAAGTTAACACCCGAAACAACGATAATACTAAGATATTATTAACAAAGCAATGTTAAAAGATCATATATGATATCATATCAATGTATATGATTCTTTTATAATTTAATAAAAATTATTTCACTATTATACAGGAGTTTAACCTATCCCAACCAAGGAAAAGAATGTGGTAAGGGTTATTTCACAATCTCTTCATTATCCGAGGTTGTTTATATGTAATAATCTACTGGGATCTCATTATCATCCACATCCATGTTTCTTAAAAATGTATTTCAAAACATTTTTACTATTTAAAATAATATGGGTTAAAGTCATTTATACCATTTTTTGACTTTTTATAAAAGTTTTATAATGTAATCTTTCCGTCATTTTCCAAACAAGGTGCTTTTAACCTTTTCGACAGAATTAAGTTAAGAATGTTTTTTTAACTTATAGGGCGGGTGCAGTTATTTTCCGCCGATATAAATTCATCGAAGCTTCCCTTACAAGCTTATAAGAATATTTTCAAAGAAAAAGTTTTATTTCATAAATATAAGACTCTTAAATGATTTCAAAATAGAAAGAGATATTTCTCTAAAAAAAATTTTGATTTCTTCTATGACAACATCCTTTAATGGATTTTACGCTTATTTGAAGTTGATTTATTATGATACAAAACTTATATAATGTATTGAAGGTTTTGTGATACGTTTGACTGTGGATGTGCTATTTTTATACCGTTCATATTTTATGGTGAAAGTATTGACATTTCGTATGCTAGTTTTAATACGAATGTTTATGTTATGTTTAAACCTTTTCATATTGGAATGCATTGGACTTAATATGTGACGGGTGGAGCCCGCTATAGCTCCTTGATGCATCGGTAGGTCTCATGAGACAAACTAGTGTCTTGTCACAAGGCCTTCGAAAAATCTTATTTGTAGTCTTGGCACGAGGCATTGGCTATGTGGTTATGATAGTCTGACATTATGCATTACATCATTATGAAAGTGGTTATTGATATTGCATGTGATTATTAGATTAGTAGAATATCCATGTGAATAAGTAAATGGAATTATTTCATTTTACTTTTCCCATACTATGTTGAATTTCAAGTTTAAAGGGCTTTTGTTTTAGTTATACATTTCCTTAAATGTTTATTCTTTTTTATGAAAGTTTCTGCTATATTGCTATCCTTACTGGGCATTTGAGCACATCCCTTTTCTATGTTTTATTTTTCCCAGGATGTGAAGAAGTAAATTATGAATTACCTTTAGGAATATTATGTGGGTATATGAGTGTGGAATATGGATACAATATGTTGTTGTAGTAGTTTTTCAATTTATGATGTTATGTAAGACTTATGAATATTTCTAGTGTTTCCAAGGCTACTAAACCAATAGGTCTTTCGAGATTTGATCTTTCTTGTGATCATGACAATGTTATGTAATAATTCACCGACTCTAGGTAACTTGGGTCGGGGCATTACAGTTGTTATCAGAGGAAGTTTAGTACAAACCTCGGAAGCTATATTTAGATAAACTCTGATTTGAGCACGTAGGCCTAAGATGAACTTTGAGGATTAGTATAGAAGAACTTCCTGTAAGTTTCGTATTGTAGAGATTTTGTGAGTCTTCCAAGCAATACATCCCTGTCTGGATACGACCAGGTAGAGGCGGCTCTGGAACAGATGTACCTAGGGGTAAAACACGAAAATACCGCTTTGAGCTAGACTCGAACGGGAACTGCTGCATGACAACAGGCCTTACTGCACTCATGGTTACGACACTCTCGGGGGATATGCTTAGGATACCTCTCATTTTCTTTACAAATCATTATGAAGGGTTTATGAGTATATACTACCTCAAAGAAAACATTTTTATTATTATGGATTATATCCATAAATAGTTCAATTTATGTTAAGTGTTTTATAAGTATGGAATTATGTATTTTGTTTCATAAACTGATCTAGTTTATGCCGTTCTATAGAAATGGCACCTAGTGGAAGAAATGGAAACCGTATAAATGCACACACTCAATGTAGGGATTTCCCTCCTGCTCAAGATAATTATAGTAGAGCTGGTGATGCAACTGGTGCCGATCATCTAATCACCATACTGGGACAACTCACTCAAGTTGTGAATAAAAACCTTACCCCTATGGAGCACCCTGATCCGCATCGTGGAGGATCAATGTCAGATCGATTCACGAGGCAAAAACCACCAACGTTTAATGGGAGTACAAATCCCTTAGTAGCTGAGCAATAGATAAATTCCGTAGAGAAAATATTTCAGGCTTTGGGGAGTAGTGAAAGGGAAAAAGTTATCATGGCAGTTTACCACCTCACTGGAGATGCTAATCAATGGTTGTCATTTATTCAAAACACGAAGGAAGATGTTGAAGTATCAAATACGGAATGGGGGGAGTTTGAAGATCTGTTTTTAGAAAAATACTTTCCTCACGACCATCGAGCAGATATGGAAAGGCAATTTCTGAGTCTGAGACAGAAGGATGATGAGAATGTCGAAAAGTATGAGGCTAAATTTAATGTTTATAAAGGCATGCTGGAGATTATATACGTAACCCAAGAAGTAATATTGATCGTTTCTTTTATGGGTTAAAACCATTTCTTTGTCAAGCATTAGTCTCACAATCCTTCTCGTCGTATGAAGACATTGTCTCATCTGCTATCAAGACTGAAAAGGAATTCTCTATGTCTTATGACTTTAAAGCAAAGCAAGAAAAGAAGAGATCTGCTGAAAAATCTGGGAATGTAAATAAGGGGAAGAAGGAAAATATTGATTATCCATCATGTGGTAAATGTGGGAAGAAACACACCGGTACATTCTTGAGGGGAATGGGAGTCTGTTACAAGTGTGGTGAAAAAGGCCACCAAGCTTGTGATTGCAAGGGGAATAAGGAAGCTACCAATGTTAAGTGCTCAATTGCAGGGAGATGAGACATTAGGCAAATGAATGTCCAAAGAGTCAGGATAACTTACCTCAGAAAAGGCCAAGGGATCAAGGACAAGCTTATGCTATCACTACTGCTGAGGTAGAAGCTCCGAAAGACGTGGTGGAAGGTAATTTAATGGTTTCCTCAAGTTTAGCAAATGCATTATTTGATTCTGGATCATCGCATTGTTTAATATCTTCCCAGTTTGCTAAGAAAATTAGATATTTCCAATTCTATTTAACAAGGGAGTTATCAGTTAAAACCCCTAAGGGAAGTATCATTGCATCAAAGTTTTGTGAATCAGTCCCCATTAGAGCACATAAATGTTATTTATCTACTGATCTCATTGTCATACCTATGATTGAGTTTGATATAATCCTCTGTATGGACTAGCTTTCGGACTATGATGCGATGATTTATTTTAAGAAGAAAGAGGTTACGATTCTTGATGATGATGATTAGGAACACCTTATCTTTAGTGTAGAATCATCACCACCTAATTCTTATCTAGATCCACCCCCAGTAGCTCAACTAAATTCAATTATTGGGGAGGAAGAGAATGAAATGACTGTGGGTGAGGAAAGAAATGTCCAAATAGAGGATGTACCTATTGTGGAAGAATATGTAGATGTATTTCTGTAAGATTTACCTGGACATCCTCTAGAATGAGAAGTTGAGTTTTCCATTGATTTAATTCCTAGATCAAGGCCTATATCGAAGACCCCTTATAGAATGGCCACTGTAGATTTAGTTGAACTAAAGATACAACTGGAGAAATTGAGTAATAAGGGATTTATTCACCCTAGTGTTTCTCCATGGGGATCCCCTATTATTTTTGTTAAAAAGAAAGATGGATCCATGATATTATGTATCGACTATAGGGAGATCAATTCTATAACAATAAAGAAGAAGTATCCCCTACCTTTCATTGATGATTTATTTGACCAACTGCATGGATATCAATAATTTTCATAGATTGAACTTAGATCTGGATACCATCAGTTGTGTGTGAAGAAGGAAGACATTCCGAAGACAGCATTTCGAACCAGGTACGAGCATTACGAGTTTATTGTAATTCCTTTTGGATTGACTAATTCACCCTCTGTATTCATGGATCTGATGAATATAGTTTTCAAGGAGTATCTCGATGAATTTGTGGTGGTATTTATTGTTGATATCTTGGTATACTCAAGAAGCTACGAAGATCATGAAAATCACTTGCGCATTATCCTAAAGACTCTGAGAAGACATGAATTATATGGGAAGTTTAGCAAGTTTGAATTCTGGCTTCAAAATATTTCTTTTCTTGGACACATTTTCTCTAAAGAGGAAATCTCTATTGATCCTTCTAAGACCAAGGCAATCCAAGAATGGCCAGCACCTACGATTATAACTGAGGTATGTAGTTTTATTGGTTTAGAAGGTTATTATCAACATTTCGTCTAGAATTTTGCTTGATTGGATAACCCATAAACAAAGCTCACACGTAAAAGGGGTAAATTTGTTTGGACAAAAGAGTGTGAAGAATGTTTCGAAGAACTAAAGAGAAGATTAGTCAATGCTCCTATATTGACTCTACCATCGGGGAATGATGGGTTCATTATTTATAGTGATGCATCGAAAAAGGAAATGGTTGTGTCCTTATGCACAGTGATAGGGTTATTGCCTATGTATCATGACAGTTGAAAATTCATGAACAAAACTATCCTAATCATTATCTTGAGTTAGCAGTTGCGATCTCTTCTTTGATGACATTGAGGCACTACCTCTATGGTGAAAAATGTGAGATTAATACTGATCATAAGAGTTTGAAGTATATTTTCTCACAAAAAGAACTCACCATGAGGAAAAGGAGATGGCTTGAATTACTCAAGGATTATGATTGTATGATACACTACCACACGGGGAATGCAAACAAGGTGGCAGATGCTTTGAGCAGAAAAGACCATGGGGTTTTGAACAATATGAGAATTGAAAGGGATCCAATTTTCATGGATCTAGTGAAGATGGAAATGGGAATAACCAGGGAAGGTGAAACATCAATGCTTTTTCAAATGGTGGCCAAACCATCTTTACTAGAAAGGATTAAGAGTTCTCAGACCGATGATGAAGAATTTCAAAAGAAGATTAATGTTGTGAATCATGGGAGAGTGAGAGAATTTTTGTATGAAGATTGAATTTTGAAATTCGGGAAGAGACTTTGTGTTCCCGGTATACCTGAGCTAAAAAGGGAATTGCAATATGATGCTTATAGTTCCAATTTCTCTATACACCCTTGGATCACCAAAATGTATAGAGATTTGAAGGAATATTTTTGGTGGGACAACATGATGAGGGAGATTGCTGATTTTGTGTCCAGATTTATGGTTTGTCAACAAGTGAAAGTTGGAAGGCAAATGCTTGGAGGAATCATGCAACCTCTTCCCATACTTGAGTGGAAATGGGAAAATATTACGGTGGACTTTTTCATGGGGCTACCAAAGACTCCTAGAAGGAACGATGCAATATGGGTTATTGTTGATCATCTTATCAATTCAGCCCATTTTCTTGCTATAAGAGAAGATCTACCACTGGAACGTCAAGTAAGACTATATATTAATGAAGTTGTGAGACTTCATGGAGTACCCCTATCGACTGTTTTTGATCGTGATCCCCGTTTTACTTCAAGATTCTGGAATAGTATTCAGAAATCCCTGGATACTGAACTTCATTTGAGCACTGCCTACCACCCTTAGATAGACGGACAATCAGAACAGACTATTCAAACCTTATAAGACATGTTGAGATCCAGTTCACTTGACTTTCAGGGTATGTGGGATTAGTATTCACCTCTGGTAGAATTTTCCCTATAACAATTGTTTCCATTCGAGTATTCAAATGGCACCATATGAAGCGTTATATGGAAAGAGATGTCGCACACCTTCCTATTGGGATGACGTTGGTGAAAGAAAACTTATAGGTCTAGAAATGGTGGAGGAAATGATGGAAAAGGTGAAGGTAATCCAAATTCACATCGAAGCAGCTCAAAGTAGGCAGAACAACTATGCCGATAATCAATGGAAGGATTTTGAATTTCAAGTCGGTGATCATGTTTTCATAAAGGTATCTCCATGGAAGGGAGTCATAAGTTTTGGTAAGAAAGGAAAATTGAGTCCTAGGTACATCGGACCTTTCGAAATTCTAGAACGAATTGGGGCTTTAGCTTACCGATTGGCAATGTCTCCAAGTGTCTCGAAAGATCACGATGTGTTCCACGTATCTCTGTTGAGGAAATACATGCCTGACCCAATGTATATACTCACATACATGGAGTTAGAACTGGATCCTGATCTGTCTTATTGAGAAGAGCCCGTCAGGATTCTTGATATGAGATAACAAGTACTGAGAAACCGGACGACTCGTCTGGTAAAAGTCTTGTGGAGAAACCATAAGATGGAAGAGGCAAAGTGGGAACTCGAGGAACTTATGATGAAGAAACACACGAGTATTTTCATGTGATAAGTATTATAGAAATTTAGAGGACAAAATTATTTGAAGGAGGGGAGACTGTAACACCACAAGCTTCTACTGTATGCTTCTCTTTGAATAATGTGATAGCGTGTGTTGTACGCAACACCGAGTTCTAACACACCATAACCAATCAAACTAGCCGTTATGAATTGTAATAACTATTTTTTGACATTATATATATTTTATTTTTTAAAATGGACTTCATTTTTGGATTCAGAATATCGAATTTAGCCTAAGGTGATATTTTGGTACTTTTCGGATAACTTTAATATTCTGATGAATAGTGAAAATTACTAAATTTTAATTAAAAACAACTTTTTTAATAAAAATAATTAATAGTGATAAATTATTAATTTGAGTGGTTTTAAAGTATATTTAGAATATATTTTTACCATTTAATATAATGTCGGTCATTGGACATAATTTTACAGTTAAACTGGACATAAACAAGTGTCAATCTTTTGATAGTTATTATATCTTAAAAACACGCTTTTTGTTTTGACAGCGGGAATTAATTTTAAATTCATTTATGCCACTTCTGTGTTTTGAATTTTCGAAAAATGGATTCCATATTTGGAATCAGGATGTTCAAATTGTGTAAATAGGTAAATTTTATTTTTAGACATTTTGAATAATTACTGCGGTAAATATTTTATTTACCATGGTTAAGTGTATATCTGGTAAATAAGGGTTAAAAAATAATATTATAATAATACTAAATTAACCTAAAATGTGTCCTATCCTTATGGGTTGATACATGTTCGACCATAGGAATCATTGGGTCGATTTGGGGACCCCATGGAGCCACTTTTAGTTGATAGGGACACTTTATTTTAATTAAGTTAAAATGAATACAAAAATGACAGAAGCATATATCTTTTAGCAAAACAATTTTTACATAGGGTTATATGTGTTGTGTTTTCGACTATAAATATTCATTAGAAAGATAAAACAATTTCCTACATAATTATAGTTTATTTATAATTTTTATAAATTAAATAATTTAATTTATTTATGACACAATGATGATGCAGTAATTACCATAATAGTGAAAAATTAAAATAATTGATATTATAAATACCCGAATAAATATAATTTGAGGCTTTTAATAAATGACACTAATTTTATAGGATAATATGACATATTTGGATTGATTTAATTGACTTTTTTCGAAGTAATAATTCTGTTATAAATTTCAAAAAAATCAACTATTGAATAGTGTCAAAATTGACATAAAAGCGTTTTTAAAACAAATATAATATTATTAATTGATATTAAATTCCTAAAAATATAATGTTCGGCCAAGAGACTTATATCATGATATTTTTATCATTAATGGACCACTTGGGGGTCTCTTGTATGTATATAGTAAGTTTATTAACTATATAATATAAAAATACAATGTGACATGGTAAATGTCAAACTAATTAACTAAGAGTTAATACTTAATGATAAGGTTAATATAGTAACCCAAACCTGTCTAAATTATATTGGTTGAATGGTTTTAAACCTATCCCCACCTTAAAATTTAAATAATCAACTTTTGAGCCATTATAGACCGAAGTTTAATTTATTATAAATTAATATTTCTAGCTTTTCCAAAGGTGCTCCTCACCCCTCTTATAATAGGGCACTCCTCCTTCTCATTTCGTCACACCTTCAAAGCCATTTTGTTGGGAAAAACTCTACCCAAATACTCTCCCAACTTCCCTCACTACCACCTAGAGGGCTTAGATTGATCATAAATCCAACATATGGATCCCTTTTGATCAAATCAAAAGGAAGAACCCGAAGAAGATGTAATGATTTCACTACCCTTTTCCAAGTTCCTTTCTTCTTTCACTTCTTATTCCTTTATTATTACCATTATAAAATAATAACTCCAGTATCATATATATACTGTGATTTTATTATAAATATGGTACAACCATATTCAGTATTCTATCCACCCTTTGAATAACATGTCACCATACGTGCGTGCGTACGACCTACCGTCTCCACATCGTGGTGTAATTGTTATTCAATATATTATTATTTGGATGGGTATAATAATGATATGTAACTCATTTAAATAATAAATATAACATGTTAATGATTATTTATATGAATAATATACAACCTATACATGAAAAACATGGCTTATGTAACAAAACATATAAAAGAAAACGAGCAAGTTAACACCCGAAACGACGATAATCCTAAGATATTATTAACAAAGAAACCTTTAAAGATCATATATGATATCATATGAATGTATATGATTCTTTTATAATTTAATAACAATTATTCCACTATTATAAAGGAGGTTAACCTACCCCAACCAAGGAAAAGTAGAAGGTAAGGGTTATTTCACAATCTCTTCATTATCCGAGGTTTTTTATACGTAATAATCTACTGGGATCTCTTTATCATCCACATCCATGTTTCTTAAAAATGTATTTCAAATCATTTTTAATATTTAAAAGAATATGGGTTAAAGTCATTTATTCACTTGTTTGGATTTTTATAAAAGTTTTATAAAGGAATATTTCTGTCGTTTTCCAAACAAAGTGCTTTTAACCTTTTCAACAAAATTAAGGTAAGAATTTTTTTTTAACTTATACGGAGGGTGAAGTTATTTTCCACCATTATAAAATCATCAAATCTTCCCTTACAAGATTATGAGAATATTTTCAAAGAAAATGTTTTATTTCATAAATATAAGACTCTTAAATTATTTCAAAATAGTAAGAGATATTTCTCTAAAAAGAGTTTTGATTTCATCTATGTCAACATCCATTGATGGATTTTACGCTTATTTGATGTTGATTTATTATGATACAAAACTTTTATATTGTATTGAATGTTTTTTGATGTGTTTGACTGTGGATGTTCTATTTTTATACCGTTCATAGTTTATGGTGAAAGTATTGACATTTCGTAGGCTAGTTTTAATACGGATGTTTATGTTATGTTTAAACCTTTTTATATGGGAATGCATTAGTCTTAATATGTGATGGGTGGAGCCCGCTATAGCTCCTCGATTTATCGGTAGGTCTCATGAGACAAACTAGTGTCTTGGCACAAGGTCTTGGAAAAATCCTATTTGTAGTCTTGGCACGAGGCCTTGGCTATGTGGTTATGATAGTCTGGCATTATGCATTCCATCATTATGAAAGTGGTTATTGATATTGCATGTGATTAGTCGATTAGTAGAATATCCATGTGAATAAGTAAATGGAATTATTTCATTTTACTTTTGCCATACTGTGTTGAAGTTCAAGTATAAAATGCTTTTGTTTTAGTTATACATTTCTTTAAATGTTCATTCTTATTTATGAAAGTTTTTTCTATATTGCTATCCTTACTGGGCATTTGAGCTCACCCCTTTTCTATGTTTTATTTTTCCCAGGAAGTAAAGAAGTATATTATGAATGACATGCAGGGATATTATATGGGTATATGAGTGTGGAATATGGAGACAATATGTTGTAGTAGTAGTTTTTCACTTTATGATATAATGTAAGACTTATGAATATATCTAGTGTTTCCAAGGCTATTAAACCAATCGGTCTTTCGAGATTTGATCTTTCTTATGATCATGCCAATGTTATGTAATAATTCACCGACTCTAGGTAACTGGGGTCGGGGCGTTACAGAGACTCAGGCCAATTTCCTTCTTTATTATAAGAAATAAATGGGTTAAAGAATTTAATCCCTTCCCATTCATTTTAAATTTTCTTTATTAATTTATTTCTATTAGATTAGAGGATCTATATGTAAATTAAAATTCAATATTTTTATTGTTTACCCTTTATCTCCCTCCTATCCACTTACTTCTATGTATTTCTCACATATCTTCTTTCTAATATAATTTATTTTTTATTTACTAATGGAATGGTTAACCCCTTTTTATAATTTTGTTTTACTTTATGAATGTTATTGAAGATCCTATCACAAGTTCTCATACTATTGGAGTTCATTTTCTGGTTATTTCTCTCATTATTGATTGTTTATCAGTATTTAATAAAATAGAATATTCTTTAAGAATAGATTTTTTCAGTGTGTATATAGATTTTTGTGGTGATTATAGTGTAAAACTTATGAGAGGTCACAGTAGTTATCATCATTTTCAATGAAACCCCAATACACATTGATTATTTTTACAGTATAAGAATAATAAAATTGTAATGATTCAAATCTTCCCTGAATTCGGTTTTTCTTTTCATGTATTTGTGGTTTTGAGGGGGAGTTTGAATGTATCTGGAGATGTTTTTATCCAAATAAGGAAACCTAAAAACTATTTTTCAACATGTGTTTTCCCTGGAGTCTGCCTTTCTAAAACGGGCTAGGGAAAATTACCAAAATTGGAGTGGTAATCTGTGTTGAAACATGAGTGTATTTTTCTCTAAAATGGTATGAATGTAAATGTATTTACAATTTATTTTTGATGATTTATCTAATTAAAATTTCTTGGGATTGGGAGACACAACGTAGGGTATTTCTTTATGGGCTAACGAGCTCAGGAACCACCATTGTCATAGTCAGGCCATTGTGGGATTCATGGTGTTTGTTAAACTTTTTTTCAAAATGCTACAATCACTTCCAAACTTCATGGATCTTACATAGTTATAATAGATTATTTTAAGAGATAATAGGGGTTTTAAAATAATTTTTTATTCAATTACTCCCCTATAATAATCCATAATCCCTATTCCTTATAAAATCCATTGTTTTCCAGATGCATTGGTGAAACTAGGTCTTGGTCAATCGATCACTCACATTGGATCTCTGTTAAATGATGATTTTGTTTTTTAGGGATTATTCTACCACACATGATGAGTATTGATCTTCTCTTTCACGGTCAAGTCACTAGTTCATGGAGAAAAAATTTATTTTTGTTCAAGGTATACCTTTCATTATTATTTAATTATTTTTTCATAGATTATTCTTTTCTAGGAAGAGTACAAAAATGTGAGGCCTTATTTTTGGTGTCGATGGATCATGGTTTGATGGTGGATTCTATATTATAGTTTCTAGGAAGAATAATTTTGACATGGTGGCACTTCTTATAGTGGTGGTTGAACCTCACTCACCCATTCATGTTCATATAAAGTTGAACGTCAAAAGTTAATGTAGTTGATATATTATTTCTTTTTTTTCTTTTTTAAATTATAAATCATTCATGATTTATTTATTTTAATGATAGTTTTATTAACCCTAATGAAGATACAACTACAATAATGAATTTAATTGGATTTGGTTTTTATAAATCTTATTTGTTTCCAATATGATAAGGTATTGTCTCATATTTTATAGGATAGTGAGTTTTCAATGTTGTGTTATGGTTATCATGTTTTTCTATTCTTGTATATACTATTTTGTTTGATTAAATTGGATAAACAACTAATGTTTCATGTTAATCTAATTAAATATAATAATTATTTTTATTTATGTTAATAAAAGTTATTGTTTATCTTGATAATTTTGATTCTTATAATTTTATGGAAATCAAATTAGATACTTTAACATGTCAAATGATTTTTTTCCTTACTTATATGTGTTGAAATAGATGTGATTTTGGGAAACATGTTTAATTTTTTAAATAATTTAATATAAAATAACATAGGATTCATATGGTTTTAACATAAAATAAATGATTTGGTTAATAAAATATGGAAATGACCTTTTTATTGGATAAAGATGAATGTTTAGGTTTCAGTAATCATTTTTAGGGCAATATGAATTGGATATTATGATTTAGAATCCTGGTTAATAGTGTGTTTCATACATTGTGTTTCTCTCTAGATGAGAGACTACATATGAGACATGATGTGAGGCTGGGATAGATTATGAAAAATTAGACGTTGGTGGGGATTCCTGGACTTATTTCTATAGTTGTTACCTGAGATAGTGGGATTCATGTGGATATTCATTATGGTGTGGAGGATGATATTAAGACTAATGGAACAAGTCAATGATATGCTTTCCTATTTTTTTATTTTTAAATATTGGATTCATTCTTGATTATGAATCTTTATTTAAAGGGATGGTGACTAGGTTGTTTATTTTTACAATCCCTTCCCCACTACTTCACATAGAGGGTTATTATTTTTTATATACCATTAATGTAAACATCAGTTGAGTTCAAGAGTACATGGAATTAAATAATATATAATAATAATAATTCTTTAATCCTAGGGGGTTTCGGATTACTAGAAATTATATCGTATAACATGTCGAATGGTGGGATTTAATGGTATACGCATAGAGGGAAAGGATTTTATTATATTTTTCTTTGAGGGAATAGAGAAATTTGGTAAATTAATGAAAGTTGGAAATTGTTTTAAAAATATTAATGGACTATGAATTAATGTGTTAGTGAATGTTTTTTAATAATTTAAGGGGAATTGTAGATTAAGTCTTGTGTTATTTTTGGATATTTTGTCCATAGCCTTGGCATCCTGGTGTTTGTGAGACAGTAGATGGAGTTGGTTCTATGGATAAGTTATTTCCTATATTTTAGTTGTGAGTTATATTTTTCATGTATGTTATGTGATTTCATATGTTTCTGCACCCTTTTTTGTGGGAGAAATAACACCTTGTTATCTATGGGAGGTAGTTTTTCCCAATGTCATGGTTATTGAGGAATGGATGGATAACTTCCCCTTCCATCCCTTCTCTCATCTAATTATAGTTTAAGGTGATGATATGGTAATATGTTACTTTTCCCATATATGTGTGCATTGAGTTCTATAATGGATTAGGATAATTTTACAAAAATGTACCTATAGCTATAGTGTCCTAATGAATATTATACGTACATTGGGTATGAGTTATGTTGGATTGTGGTATAATTCAGAGCATAGAGGCTATGGTTGATCTCAGAAAATACATGGTCACTATCTGCTGATTTGGATGGGTTGTGAAAAGATGATGTGATGTGTGAGATGCATGATATTATATAGTTTCCAGGTTTTTTGAAGTTTGATTACATTTGGAGATATATAGATTTGGACATATGATTTTAGGGAAGGTCATAAAACAATCTAGGAAATGGTAATGGGGTACCTTATTTTGATTTTATATTACATGATTTTTTTGTATGATACTTGGTGAGTGATCCGTCGTGAGGATGGGGACATTAAATTCTTATTTAGGTAAAGATTTATCTTTACTTTTTGGTTTACTTTTATTAAGAATATTTACTTTATTTATTGCATGATATGTTATAAGGTGTATTCTATATGCTATAAATATTATGTTCATCCCACATTTATATAATCATTCTTTCTTGACTATTGGACCTAGTTAGATATTTGGCTAAACATAACTAAATCAATAGTTTTTTATAAGTTTTTTTGCACTATATGTCACTACAGAGGACGCCATTTTTAGATCATTCCTTTTTTTTTATTTTGAATTTTGTTTGTATATATGACATTACAAGTATATATGGATCATTTTCCTTATCTTTAGTAATATTTTTTTGGTATTTTTATGTTATCTTTCATTTCAAATATTCTTATTAGTGGTTTATACCTCCCATTTTTGTATACAATATACCCTTAGTGTTTTTCAATATCAAGGCCTATTAGAGGTGGGATTCATTTATCATTATCTATATTATTAATTTTTCTATCTCGAGGGGTTTCGTTTTGTGGGTAGGGATTATGATATAAATTCATTCATTTTATGGAATGTTTTATAGAATATAATGTATTTTCGTGAATTAATGAAAGTAATTAATACTATTGCATAAAACATATTATTCCCTTATTTATCAACTCATCAACGTATGAGGTTGTATTTAATCATATATATAAATTATAAACATGAAATATAGAATTTTTTTATAACACCTTTCTAAATCATTAACATAATTTCAAAGTATTTTATTCTATTTTGATATAAATTTCTATTTTTTTAAATAAAAATTTTCTTATATTAAATGAATATGTGTTCATATTTCAAAACTGATGTTCTAAAAATAATTTCTTCATCTAAAAGAATAGAATTATTCAATGTTAGTTTTAACTTATTTGAATTTCTATAAATGATTTTATATATTCAAACTGATTTTAAATATTGAGGAAAAATGTTTTAATCTATATTCATCTTATAAAGAAAAATTTACCATTCACTAAATGGGTTTATTTTTATTTTAGTATCTAAAAATATTTTTCACAATTTTTAATTTAATAAGAATTTATATCTAATTTGGAATTTTCTGTGAATTTTTCTCGATGTGATCAGTCAATTTTGATAAACATATAATTTGGATAAGAAATTTATAGTATGAAAGAAGTGTTATTGTATTTTTTATTTTTTAATTTTTTTGAGGTTTGTTTGGTCTTGTTCTGGTGGTTTCTTCTCTGTTGAAGCATTGTTCGAATTGTTGTTGCTCTGGCTTTCATGATCCCCTCACTGCACTCCTATTCAGCCAACTGTGTTGGTTGATAGAAAGCTATTGGAAGTGCGTTTATTCAACCATCGTGTCCAAGAAGGTTCCCCAACTCTTGTTCCATGGGGTGGAGGATTTCTATTGATGTGATGTTCTATTTGGATTATGTTCAATCTGTGTATGTGAGTCGGCTAATTTTGGCATCCCCAACTCATGTTCTGTCATCTTTTTTGTTGTTATGAGTGATGGCATCATGTTGGACGAGGAATCATGCTTCCTTGTGTGAAGGTTGTTCAGTATGGTGGATGATGTTTATCTGTATGGTTTGATTCCAAAGGTGGTTTATGTTTTTGGAATTGAATGTAGTAGAGGGATGGAGATAGTGCAACTAGTCCCAACCACCAAGAACAGGTCCCAGTGGAGGATCTAGAGCTAGTGGTTCATCTTGGCAGAGGATTGCGGATTTGGTTGTTTGAGAGGGTATGGCATCAGCCATCAGATCGGTCATGTGGTTTGACACTGGACACTTGCTTGTAGAACAACCTTGCAATGGAGGATATCTCAATCATGAAAAAAAGCTATGGAGGGGTAGATCCATGTTTTCATTTTGGTTTTACCCATTAAGACCTTCGATCCATGATTTTTCTTATGTTCATGATCTCTTTTTGGGTTTCCCCCTTATTACCTTAAAGTGGGGCTTTATTATAATAAAAACCTGAAGGCCTTCGGGCCGTTGGATGGAATGTGTATAGTTTAAAAAAAATCTGAGGGTTTTTTTATAAAGGATAACATTTTTAAATAGTAAAGTCTTATTATTAATGATCATTTTTTATGTGGGTTTCATTGATCATTCCTTAATCATGAATGTTTGGTGAGAAGACAAGATCGCATTACTAGATACTACATTAGTCTACTTTTCTAGAGTTTTGATCTTGTTTCCCTATGTCGATGATCATACCATAAAGATGTTTACATGGATCATTATTTAAAATTATGATGATACATTTCATATTAATTCCATTATTTATAATAGTTTTTATTACACATTTTATAAATACATTTTGGTATGCCTACACTATTCATGATTAAGGATATTAAATTTTCAAATATATGTGGTTTTCATTCAACACCATTAATACATGAATTTAATTTTAAACATATATTGTTTTTAAATTTGAAATATCTAGGGATTTAATATTTGATATATTTATGTACTCATCCATAACATGTACACCATACTTTTTTTTTTGATGTAATTTCTTTTCTTTATGTGATCAAGGCTTACACAGTATGAATTTTTATAGTTATACATTTCTAAATAAATTTCATATTTTTTTCAATGAATGTTAGTGGAGGATAATGAATATATATTTATTTGTAACATTTTATTATTATTGTTTTAATAGTATTGGGGATTAAATTTTGTAGAAATTTATATTATATTTGATTTCATGATTTTGGTGTACATATACTGATTCATTCATTTCCAAGTAATTCATATATGTTTTAATTTTTTTGGGACATATTTGACAATAAATAATTTCTAATGAAATAATATTTATAGATATTTGGGTATACGGGAAATTGATTTAGAAAGTATTTATGTTTATCCCTCACTTCTTATTAGATGATTTTAATGGTTAGGAATGGATTCAAAGATGTTTAGTACAATGTAATATATCATTCAGGAAAATTTAGGATAATTAATCGAAAATGGGATCAAATTGGGTGAATTTTTATGTGAAAACTGAATGGGCCCAAATATATATGAAAGAATTAATGTAAACACTAAATGGTCTCTCATTCATTTGAATCTTATATTATGGTGTGTTGACCCATGATTAATATGGTATGGGTAATTGGGGTCTCATGCATTATTTAATATTGTAGGTATCATTTTGAATGTGTATGAAGTATTGTGATTATATGTTGTTGATATTTTATTTCTATATTCAAATTTAATGAGGGGTTTAAAATATTTTTTATAAATTCTATTTGGATTTAATAAAATGTGGGTGGGACTATAATAAATTTTGATCTTATTGAAAAAAATAATATCTAAAGATTAACAGTTTCATAATGTATGAATATAATTGATTAAGAATTATTAGTCTAGTTTATGGGTTGTGCAATTTTATGATTTATTTACGTAGATCATTCATTTTTTATTTGTTTGTGATTATTGATTTAATATTTATACACACAAACTAATTATATAAAATATGTGAAATTAAATTTCTTATAAAAATTCAATAATTTTACATTTAATACATTCTGTATGAATATTTTTATTGAAGATTTATATTGGTAGTCTATTTTTGAGGAATTAATATAGTTTCCTTTTATAAATATATGAGGGTTTAAATTCAACATATATATAAAGACAGTGATAACATACTTTCTTAATAGTTGTTAACAAAAAAATAATTTGTGTTTGTTTTTATTGTTTTTTCACATGAAAAGATTAATTTGTTTTATTTTTTAATTGTTAGATAATTTTAATTGTGTTATAAATGTTTTAACTTTAATAAAACTATTTATCCAATTTTGTATTATTTTTTATTAAAATGGAAAAAATAAAAGTACTAATATTATGTATCATCAAAAAATATATTTCCTTAAATACTTTTGTAGTTTTGAATGTTTTTTATAGGAATTTATTATATTAAAAAAAATATAATGGCCATGTTTAAATTTAAAAAAATACATTTTTATTTAAGAATTTATTTAGAGATAATTAATTATAATGTCACATGTTTTTTCAAATTATTTTTTTATAGACATTTAAATTATGTTATATTGGATGATGTTGGTGGAATAATTTTTTCTTATAAAAAAAGAAAACTATAGCGCCAAAGGGTCTTATTTTAAACTATATTATTGATATTCATTTATTGTATTATATGATATATAATAAGTGTTTCAAGTCATAAGTATTTAAAACATCTATTAATTTCATTGAAGTGAGTGATTGGTGCTATAATTGTAATGTCATTTGAATAAGTTATTTATTTTTTAAAATGACTCATATAAGTCACTAGAAGTATGTATAAGGATTTGAAATTATTTTGGAAATTATTTTTGAATGATTTTGATTTGTATGTCTTAAATAATTATGATAGATAATATGTTTGTGTGTAGGTCTGTTCTATTTTACGTAATATAAAGAAACTGTGTATCATTGAGACATTTTTTGTCGATATAATTTTAATAGAAAATTTAAAAATATGTTTCTAAAATTTTATTTTTATGTTGGATTTGATTCAGTGTGTGATATAAATTTGGTTCATTTTTTATTAATTTAAAATCAATTTCAAATTTATATCATTATTGGTTTTTATCTGAATTTGATATTCATCCTTGTAATCCATTTTGTTTGTATTAAAATAATTTCCTTTTTATATTTAACATATTCAATTTTTCTGAAAATAATTATTTATTTTTCAAACTCTTATATTTGAAATTATTTTTTATCTTTAAAACAATTGTATTTATTTGATAAAAAGGGATTTAAATTATTATTATTTTAAATTTATTCCTCTTTGTTGATATTCAATTTAATTGGTTGTTTTAGGGTTTCATTGATGACATATATTCAATTTAATTGGTTAATTTCTTATTTAGTGTATCATTTATTGGGGAATTATTCAAATTTATTGAGTTATAATCATTTGGTGTCCCTCTATTGTTAGATGTTTTTTAGATATCTGGTAAGTGATTCGGTAGGGTAGTTTGGGGATTTTTTGGATGAATTTTAAAATGTATTTCTATTTTTTCCTTATGTTTAATGTTTTTTTTGTTTAATTATTTGGTATAGTTCTATCCACTGTGGTTATTTATTCTTGATATAATTAAGATGATTTCATTTTGGTATTAATGTTTATTTTCAAATTTACAATTCTGGGTAGATGTTTGGAAGTATAAAGAAGGCAAGAAAGTTCATTTGGTTAATGATATTATTTTTTGATAAATTTAATTAAATAATATTAAATGTATATTGTATTTGTTGTATTTTTGTGATAACCTATTATTGGGTTGTGCTTTGATGAAAATGGCATGTCAATTATGAAGATAAATATGGGGGAGTCTTAGTTTTTTGGATTTCAAAAGTAATTAGTGTTTAAGGATTTGGATCCTTATATGTATATCTGTTTTAAATATTTTATGATTATAAATATTCATATTTATCTATTTCTAATTATCTTAAATTAGTTGATTTTGATTTTGGCGTCCCAATTCTAAAAATTAGCCATCATCTTTACATTTTTAGCTAAATGCATGGTTAGATTTAGAATAAATTATTTCATATCTATGTCATGGTGTTCGTAAAACCATGAAATTTCATTGTAATGTAAAATTTGTGATCCCACATGTGGTAATTAAGACTAAATATAATTACCATGAATTTAATAAAGGGACCTAGACCTTATTAAATGCTCTGGGGGAATTATTTATGAAAATGCATTGGGCATTTGCTAAATAAAAAAGGTAAGGAAAACTTGTTTTCCCCTTATATTTACCTAAAAATACACCTAATACCTATTTATATATATAAGATATGTTAAATTTTTATTTATAAGTTCAAAATTAAGAAATCATCATTAAACACTCAAAATAGTTTTTTGGATGTTTGTTTGGGATTAATGATTAGTAAAATTGATGATAATGAAAAGCAACACAACCCATGTTATGTGAAAACCTCGTAGAATAATCTTTTATGAAAAAATAGTAAATAAATCCTCTAAAAATTCATCTCATAATGTAAAAACATAATTTTAGAACTTTATCTCGCATATCAAAAGATATTAGTATTCATATGCAATTGAGGTTGTGTGGGGATATGTATGATTATTTCTACTTCCAATAATCATTATAAAATTAAGTGTTTTATGACTTTTCATATAGCTACAGATTTTTTGATATTTTAGTAAATGTTTTCATGGATAATTATGTTTCTTACGGATGAATTTTATTCAAGAAGTATCTATATGGTACTCAGTAAATAAAACATGATAGGTATTTCTTGTGAATATATTTATAAATTTAATTTTATAGAGTGAAATTTATATTATTATTTCTATTAGTTTTGGGTTTTTATGATATGTCTTAGGAGATTGGAATTTATTTATTTTTATGGATTTATTTTGGAAGAATTTATGGGTATCTATCTCTATTATTATTTTTAAAGATATTACAATGAGTTATTTTTCCCATTAGAGATTTTTCTGTCTAATTTGGTACTATTATATTTTTAATATTCCATAATTTATTATACATAAAATTTATCCTTTGATAATTATTTTATTTTAATTTAATGTGTGTTTTTTTAAAAAAATCCATCATTGAATAATTGTTGTCATGGATTGTTTATATAGTGGTGTTTTCTTTTTAACAATATTGATTTTATGATATTGAGGATAGTTTGATTTTTTTAGTTTACATATATGTAAATTTTATTTCGAACAAGATTTTTTATGATTTTGTTAATATATTATATACGTTTTCTATCATTAGATTTCAATTTGGTAATGTGATTTGACCTTATCACCAGATGTATCAAATGTATTTCCTTATAAATGTTCCCATACATTTTGGGAATAAAAAATTATTATGGAAGATGGTGATTTGAAAAAAAAAATTATTTTAATGAATTATTTATTTTAGTACTTTGATGAAAATGGGTGAATGTTTATAATTTTTTATTTATACACTGTCAGTATGGGAATTTAAGTAAAACATCTAACTATACTATAAAAGTCAACTTAATAATCCTGTAATAAATTAGCGGTTGAGTTCATATATTTTAGATAATTTATAGTGACCAATTACTCATTAAAAAAGTCCATAATTTTTTATTTTTATTCCAAAATCTCAATGTTTTATACTTTTATTATATTATGACATTTAATTGTCGTTATAATAAAATTTAAATCATTTTAAAGAGTGAATGCTTATTTTATTAGTATATAATTTGTTTATGTATTTTCCAAAAATAATGGGTTATTTTTTATTAATTTCAATGGATACCCAAGATAAACATTCATAATAATACATATATACTCTGGTTTAATTAATTAATCACAAAAATATTTACACAATAAAAGGACATAAAGGTTCATTACCTTGAATATTAGTAATAAAAACATATTATTTTAAAACCCTAGTGAGAATTTCTCTATTAACTTTCTCCTCTAGACTCACATAAAGACATATCAAATGTTATAAGAATATTCATAACCTGTGTAATGGAAATATAACAATACGAAGATCCCAAACACTCGGTTGTGTAAAACATATTAGAATGTAATTAGAGGATAATGTCTTATAACTCCACAAATATTCCATGGTATATTTTTTTCATTTGATATTAAATGTTCCTATATCAGGATACTAGATTATGAGATAAGTGTGTTCCATAAACATAATCATTTGAATAATATGTTAACACTACCCACCAAAAAATTCAGTGCATAATAGGCATCAGGTAATCACCCTTGTACAATCATGGGTTGGGTGTAATCCACTCCTGTAAACATGGTCTTGTAAAAAACCTAATTTGTAACCATTTAGATTCATGTATACAATTTGTCTTTGTAAAAACCCTCCAGCATACCCTTTGGCATGAGATATATCATCTTGTGTTCCCTTTGGATTATGATAAAGCATTCATTGTATAATTTTTCTTGGGAAACATCATCCTATGTACAATTTAAATTATGATAAATCCACCCATGTTTCCAATATAGTGGTTTACGGATTATTATATAGATTGTATCTTAGAATAAATCATTCCATGTACCATTTGAGTTATGATAAATTCTCATATGAACCATTTATGTTCAAATAAACCATATTTTGTGACCATTTATAAAGAATATATATAGACATTATGAATGCATTGGAGGTATATATATTTGACCACAACCACCAACCTCTAATATATATGGTATCATTTATAAACTATTGATTAAACACATCATAATGAACTAACAGAAATAAAAATGGTTAACAGAACATTTCCAAATTGTATCTCAAAAATTGACAACAAGAATATAAATTTTTGAAACCCCAAATTCAATCACACAAAAATCATACTTTATATGGTAATTTATTTGGTGGGTCATCAAAAATATTTTATTATGAAATTATACATTTCTAGTTAATGTGGAACATGTAATAAAACACATTATGGATTTTTTTTAAAAAAAAATTAACAATCATAAAATATGAGGTTTAGGATCCTGTTAAAATGTAATTTTTAAATGGTGAAGTGGAAACAATGGAAAATATTACATGAAAATATTAACATCAATTATTTATTCATATAATGATATAATGGTGAGAAAAATTATTTTATAGTTAAATATTAAACATTATAATTTGAAATGATGGAAATCCTGTTTTATATTGTGAAATAACATTTTTTTAAAAACACATCACATAAAAATAATAACAAAAATATAATTGAAAAAATATAATGAGGAAAAAATATAACCGTGTCCAAAAAAAAGTTAATAAAAATTATATTTCAATGAAATTATATATAATTTTCTTATATAGTTTATCAATGATTAGACATCTAGATAATAAAATGAGGATATAGAAAGAAACCTTATGGGTCGAGTAACATTTAAATCAATAACCCATGAAAAAAATAGATCATTAAATTGAAAATATCATAATATTAATGATGATAGGACCATGATAAAAAAATATTAATGGTTTATTAGATTCTCCATTCCTAAGAAAACATGGTGTATAATAAGATATATGTCTGACGGTGTGAAAATTTGATACAAGTGGCCCTTACAAGTAACATAATCACTATAGTAAAGATCAATTTATAATGAGTTCATACAGATTAATTTTATAACTATCAAAATGATTAATAAAATTCAATATTAATTATTAAACTGTTATAATAAAACAAACATCGAACAATATACTTTAATAAGAATATTTTTAACAGAACAGATGATAATTGGGTTTGGAAAAATACTTACTTTGTAATCGCGATTACTTTACTTTTCTCTAACATAAATTACAATGAACATAACTATATTTATAAAATATTTCATAACCTTACAAAAAATATAGTACCCTATTCATAATTCTTATATTCCGATTTATTAAAAATATATTGACTGATTATATTTTGCCTCCAGTAACACGTGCTAAAATATGTGTTTGTTTATTTCAGATAATATTCTTGAGGATTAGATAAATTATCACTAATAGGTTTAAATTAAATAATTCATATATCATTTGAGCTAAAATAATATATTTTATTCATTTTTTACTGAATTAACATTTTCATTATGTGAAAGATGTGAATACGACTTGAAGAAAGGGAAATCATGATGAACTAGTTTTCGACATCTTTAACGATTGAAAGGTGATACATTAATAAATATATTAAAAATAAAATGTATTAAATATATAATTATTTCCTGATATTAACATTCTATTACATCCCATAACCATTTCTAACAATATCATTATAATATCATCAATATATGGGGTAAAACTGACCCAAATGGTAACAGACAATAACGTTTTAATGAGAAAATTAATGTCCCTAGAAAATGAAATTATGTTATATTAATCATTATAAACATATTATAATTATAATATATCCTTAGTAAATTAATTCTTAAAATCAATCAACATGGGTGGTGATGAGAAAAAAGTCATTATTTGTGGGGAAGGTAGTCTGCATGTATACACGATTAATGATCTCAATTTTCAATGAATGGATATAAATATGTAATATGATAAACAATAATTTAATAGTTATAAATTTTTCCTATAATTCAATATAATTCATCAAATCCATCATTGTTACATGCTATTATAATATGTCAATAAACAAACAACATCGCTTCACGGATGTTATAGTCCACACAAACACACTATCAATTGAATTTTTTTCATAGTGGATAAAAAGCATTGAATAATTATTGTTAAATTGATATAATAAAATTTTAATAGAATAATGAAATTTATTTCACTATATAAATAATTTTACCAATCATTTATAAATTTTTGTAATAAAATAATATAGTATGTTAATGTAATACTCATATTGAATGATTGAGTTTTCTTTTGGAAAACTACATAGAAATAAAGGACTAAAGAAAAATGAAGGTGACCACAAAATTATGTACCTAAAATGAGTTTCTCAAAGTATCCATTTGGAATATTTTAAACGAGATATTATACTGATATGTGTTTGAGGATGTGGTGTAAGTGTTACATTTTTATTAGTGCAGGGAATTTTAGTTTTGGAGGAAAACATTACATTGTCAATATTGTAATTTTACTATTAAAATTTCAATGGTTTAAAAATTAATTGATGTGTAGGGGATGTGTGTTCATTTGTATTTCCTCTTCATCCATTCATTTTAGAGACAACCAAGAGTTTTTTTTGCCTTTTATTTTAACTCTTTACCTCTTAACCTAATTTACTTTAAACTTCATAATTAATTTTTAACTTTATTAATTAATATTGATGAAAAGTTTTATTATTATTCCTTCAATATACCTTTAAAATTATACTATTATATTATTTAATCATAGTACCAATGAAATTTTGTATAGTTTTGTACTATTAATTGTAAAATAAACACATATAATGCATTGAAGTATTTTTTTTATAAACGTGCATGATTAATTTTATCATTTTTGTAGAACAAAAAATTATCATAAATAATTATTTTCATTAAATAAATTGGTTTATTATTAAAAAAATGTATTAGGATTTCAAACAATGTGAAATTTGAATTTCACTATAAAAAAACTTAATTAAAGGAAAGCACTACTTATTTTATTATTAAAATAACATTTAAATTTTGTTCCTAAAAATTGGTTATTAGATTTATATATTCAAATAATATTTTAAAACAAAAAATTTTTAAATTTAAATAAATATTTTATTACATAAAATTTTATATAATCTTCTATGATAAACTATCATGATGATAAAATTGTAATGTTTATGATTTTCAAAAAAACAACATTTTTTACTAAAATTGAAGCTTTTTAGATAAAAATCAAAATAAGGAAATTCATATGGAGTAACAAAAAATATATTTTATTTTATCAAATTATAATTCTCAAATTCTAGAATTTAATATTTACATATGATAGAAAAATACAGTGGAAAAGGTTTCATATAGAAAACAGGTGATTTCAAAACAAATGTTCACTATTAATTATTCATATTTATTAACAAATTACAAATTAATTTATTGGTAATAGATTTTTCATATTATAAATATATTTTATTATTATTTATTCAATATATTAATTATTCTGTGAAATACAATAACAATTTTTGAAAATAAATATTTTAATGAAAAAATTATTTTCTTAATATTTTAGCTATATTAATTTACTTTCATCAGTATTAAAAACCTAATTTCTTTTTATTACTCACAAATCTCATAATTGTGTTACTTCTACTCGTGCCCATAAAATTAATGGCTAGTATTTAATAGTTATATTTAATACTTATAATTTTTTATAAATGTATTGTGTTTTTTAAGAATAGTGATGCTTGTACAATAAGTTAAGAGAAATATATTTTATTTAAGAAATATATTTAGTAAACTATTAGGTCATTACATTATCTATACCTTTAAGAAATTATATCCACAAAATTTTAATTAACCTATACCAACCGAAATATTAATGTGAATCTAAATTTTTTATTTAAAAATGGAAATAATTTATTCAAATATATCAGCCTTACCATCTCGGGAAACAAATTTCATCATTCTGAATAATAATAGCCCTAATATTATGTTATTTATAAATAATTTTTTATGTATACTCCTCTATCTATATCCATTGGGTGTAAATAAGAGTTCCACATGACGTCATGCATGTCACCCCGTAAAAAAGGATTCGAACAAGTATATAGGGTCTTGTCTGATAATGGGGTGAATATACCCATAGTATCATGTCCATGCTCACAAAATAATATAATAAAATATAATAATTTGCTTAAAAACATGGAAGTAAATAATTCTACATTGGGTACATTTCTAACAAAAAATAAATAATCTCCCAATGTTGCAAAAAAAAACTAGAACATATGTGTATACATGTACATAAAAAATAAATAACAGTGTCTAACATGGTATGCTATAGTACTGATCTTGGATTCATGCTCCTATGCTATTCTATCATCAATGGGTTTATTTCCCTTACTCAGATCAATATAGATAAATTATTCATACACATTGAGATTTTAGTAAATAGTGTGAATAATAAAACACAATAGGACACTACAAATGCATCATTAAAAAATGTGGATATGTATAACTTGGTTCTATAATAATATTAATAAGTTTGAGTATAATAACAACAAACACATAATTAGGTACCGAGAATGTTTGTACTTTCTATGTCACCATTGTCCCCCAATCTACCTTTTGTGGATCCATATTGGAAGGATAATCAATGTTTCTGGAAAGCAATGGGAACTAGTAAAATGTTTATTGATCATGTTACTTGGTATCCTTAGAGTATAATGTCATAGTTGGCCCCCATGACCGATTAGGGAATATGTTCTTGTAATCTATAAAGAATCAAGATTCTTCACATTACTCAGTATCCAAAAGGAATTGAATTTTTTCATCATACTAATTATCCACAATGAATCAATCTCCATCAAAGACATAAAGATATCTTGCCCATGCAAAGGGTGTGGGTCCACCATCGCTATCATTGCACATCATTTACACTCCACCTTTAATAGATATCAATATTATAATGTTCCAGTAGAGATGCATATAGAGGATCAACCTATGAAGGTATGATAACACATAAAAATTAAAATCATAATAAGTATATCAACACAACATTATAAATATAGTCACATCCTATAAAAACATGTGAATTGACATTAATCATTATAAAAATATACTAAATAAATTATCATGACAAAATGGACCATATATTGGTATCAATGAAACATACAAACCTGTAAACAATCATTGTTAATGAACAAAAAAAATAAAAAAATGTATCATAAAATGGAGAAACGAATATTCAATATCCCTAAATGGTATGGAACTTTTTACCAACCACTTTTTTATAAATAACAGTAACATTTATCAAGGATTGAGCACCAAACCGCATTTTAAACACAAGGAGAACTTGATCTCATGTTAATGTTACCTAAATCCGGATTTGTTTTTTCAAGAAATATTATTATAATGAGACCACATGAATTAAAAATTTCATGAAGTTTATTCTAGACCAAAATCAATAATTTTTCAACAATCTATCAAATTAAAGAGATAGAAAAAGTAATAAGGTCCTACAATGATCATTCTATTAATATTAAACTAGAAACATCTATATTATTGAGAATTATATATTCAGTCGGGGGAGGATTTCATTTTAATTTTGATGTCACCACCAATATTCATTGAATTCAAAAATGGATTAAGGTTATATCCTTTATTTCCATAATGAATAACCCTAGTAAGATGATTCATCACTACATAACTATTGAATGTTTGTTGTTGAAAGTTTACATCGTTTGTATCAAGAAATGATGTCAAGATGCTAGATCAACCACTAGTCTATGAAAAAAGGAGAAATTCATCACTGGATAGTAAAGTAAATCATATATCCAACATAGATCCATTCTTATTAATTTAGGATTAAGTATGGTTTGGAACGGTTATAAGGAAGTCATACCATACTCAAATCACAAGATCGTTCCAATGATAATAATGTAAATGGATGATAATTTAGCAGTTATAGAGGAAAGTGGAGAGTGTATAAATTTTAAATAGGCATAATGGGTTGAAATAGGGGTATTCATAGAAGAAAAAATGTGTGGAATTCATACCCATGGTGTTAATTTAAATTATACATAGACTAAGCCTACGAGTCATCTAGTGCGCCTCACTGGCCAGTCAGTTATCCTATCAGAATTCCAAGCATTCTACTATGGCCACTAATGTCTAGGTTGGGTATTTTATAGACAAAATATCTTCTAGAACCCAATGATTTTTTGGTGGGTTTTACCATATATTTAATGGTTGTTTTCTATACATATAAATTTCATCTCCACCTCTGCTCTTCCACATTCATTTCCTGGACCCATAGTCACTAAAAACAATTCTCTTCGTAGCCCAAAATATATAAGAACAAAAACATAAAGGATAAATTTAATAACATAATATAAATCATAAATTAATATAAAATAATTGTTTTTCAATTGTCACCCCTTAATGACCTCTTGTCCTCAAGATGTGATTTTAATGGTTTTACTCACCTAAATGAGGTAACTGATCCCACACATAAGCCTCTCACACTTCGGTTTCCTCTTGGATATGTCCAAGATTTCATAAAATCCAAAATAATTATACATTATTTCAACATAAGGAAGTGTTTCTATAATCTAAAATTCCCATAATGTCCTCCCTATATGTGGTTTAATAATCTATATTAAAAATATTCCAATCAATGACATGTGTAGGATTAGTCTTGTACCTAAAAAGTTTTGATATATGAAAAAAATTGTGCATACCTTATTAGTGAGAAGGAAGGTCAAGATGTTACATTATATTACCATGCCACTTAGTTATATTTAATGGTTTTACATAGTGTATATATATCATTCCTAACATCCTAAAATGTCAATGAACTAATTGATGAGTCACTCTCAGAAATAAGTGGCCTCTTATAGTGAAATATAATGGTTTTATCCTACATTTGGCATAATTATTATACTATCCATAATCATGGAACCTATTAGGATAAATCATATTTACTCTATAAAAGGTCTCATATACCATACATGGCCATATATCTACTGCATCATCTTCCTCATTCTAACATAGTGGTAAACTACTTGGACTCCTGTAAAGAGCCTCATAATGTTCGATCTAAATCTAATCCTATTAAAACTTGTTATGAGAAAATTGATTCAAGGATAACTAATTATCCTGACCTCAAATGAAGTCTTGGTAATAATCCAAAATAATATCTTCTAATTTTGAATCATCCATTAAATTTCTCTTTCAGTTAGGTGACTGTATGTTGTACCAAATCTTAGCAGAGTCTATGAGGAATTCTATAAGGTCAACCAAGAACATAATGTAAAATTTGTTTATATTTTTTATAATATTATCAAGGTAACTCCATTTAAGTATAATAACTCGTGTATATACATATTTCTACACAACTGAACCAAGTTATTCTTGTAGATCAGTAATAAATAAGTAACTTTCATAAATTGATTAACAGTCTCCTAGACATCATCATGGATCCTCAGGCTTCTGGGTATCCCCATAAAAAATTTCATAATGCCTTCTAACCCCTTCTTTAAGCGAACTATATGTGTCTAGAGAACACCACTAGGATACTGGTTCTTGGAATTTACCCTTTAGAAAATATTGAAAAGGAAACTAATTCAAGAGGGACCCTCTTCATCCCTGGCCCCCAGAACTACTGCCTGGAGTCCTGATATATCTTTTTCAAACTAGGATGTCCCTCCCACCTAGTGGTATTGTTTTATATCATTAAATCATCCATGTTGGAAGTGGGGACTAAAACATTTACATGTACCAAAATCACTTCCTCAATGTCCATTGATCACTAAGGAATCATGTCACTTCATGCATGATGATCCAACATCACAACACACTCTAAGAAAGACACCTGACCATTATCCTCCTATAATACTATAGAAAATGTGATAACCAAATGGGAACAAGTCATCAATCTCTATTCTATAGAAGCATCCATCATTTAATTATCCATAAATCTCATCAGGTACCATTTCTCATCATAAGGTCATTCAACATACTCCGGATATATCAATATATTATGTATAAGAGAATATGAAATTATGTTACCATTAAATATTGCATAATAAAACGTAAAAATTCAATTTAATTAGATATTATACCAACCAAAAATGCCTTTAACTTTGGTAATAATATATGTATATATATATTCCATGGAGACTCTTATGATCTTTATTGATGAAAACCTCTCATTGAAGAGATAGTGTCAATACCACATTAAATCATAGACAATTCCTGCAATCTCCATGTCATGATTGGGATAGTTCTACTCATGGAGTCATTGATAACATGACCTATAAGATATTACTTGATTACACTATAATTAATACTCCTAATATCACACCCGATGAATCATAATATGACAAATAACCTATCCTAGACTCATGAGGGATCAACACTGGTGTTGTATTCAAACTCTTCATGATCTCGTTAAATGATTCTTCACATGGTTCTAACCACTAGAACATCACTCCATTTTTTCAAAAATTCATGGTTATAGATAAGTATGATTTGCATTGAATTAAAAATATGTAGTTTTTAACTAAGCCTAGAAATTTCATGATCTTGAACATGTTATAGGGACATTCCTAGAACATCATTACCTCATCCTTATTTAGGTCTAAAGATAAAGTTGCCTTAGACACCATGGGACCCAATAATTTAACCTCATGATTATAAAAGAAACACTTATAAAAATTTTCATAAAGATGATGTTCCTGATGTTTTCTTAGGAAAATCTCATAATTTATGGCATGATACTCTAGGGTTACTTTGTATATGAGGTGCTAATATATTAATACTAAAAATAACGAGTCATATCATTATTGGAGGATCATGTTCATGAGATACGTAAAAACAAGAGGAACATTCATTAATCCAATTGATATCAACAGCTAATTTCATAAAACATTCCTTCTCCAAAAAATTTTATTGGAGAACTCTGTATCTCTAACCTATAATCGGTGATAGCTCATTCAATCATAAATTTTATAGAACCACGAGGCTCTCCATTAATAATCAAACATATTGTCAATCCTTGGCAGGGGAAATATATTCTTAACTACCAAATGGTTATTCTACTATAGTAAACATATATTAAAATACTACTATTATCATACTTAGTGAATAATATAAGTTCACCCCTTGGTTAAATAATCATACAAATAAACCACTTCTACTCCAATTCCTCATGTTTCACCTTAATTTCCATTATCTTAGCTGAAACAATATCAAAATGGTGTATCACAATGGGTACACACTTGAAATGAGATCTATATAAAAATTCACTCCTATATCAAGGGGTAGTTCTATGAATTAATTAGGAAATATTTCCTCATATAGATCTATAACTGGAGGAAAAGATTCGAGGAATTTGACATATCTTGCTAAAAGAGAAAACACCAAAAATTTTAACATGATCACCCTGAGAAAAATCACGTCTGGACCAACTCAACCTTACCCCAGTTCCCACTTTCTAGTTATTACATAATTTTATCCCTTCAGTATTGTAAAAGACAATCATCTCTGATAGAAATCAATATGATCTTGAAAGAAAGTCATTTTGTTAATACCATGAACCACATTGTATCTCATTATGTCTAGCATCATGATGCCTCATAGTATTACATAACAATAATTGAGTAAAGTAAACTTTATAAATAACATATTATTGTCTAAATTCATTAAAAATGGTGTATCAAAGGAAAGAAACTTAGTAGAAAAGATTATCGGTAATCAATTACAAGAATACATTTTGTAAAAATGATGGAATAAGAATAACTTGTAGTAAACAAGGTTATAAAAAATTATAGGTTATCAAAACCATGACTGTAATAGTGTATAGTCCCTCACCAAAAATTGATGTAGTCTTATCAACTATATAGAAATAGTCTTCCTCAACTCTACAACCCTGTAATAGAGACGCATGGTATGCCTGATTCTTTATCATCTCACCTAGATAAACAAGAAAATGGTCAGATCCCTAGAATGATGATCAAAAATATCATTCACAACAATGGACCCAAAACCACAAATCACTAGAGAAAATATATGGTAGATTCCTCATCCTTCCGTATTTTCAACATGTTCTCTAATGTGCTTATAAAAACATGTGATAGTTTCCAACCTCCCCACTATTAAATAAATTTGATACTCCTCCAAAATATAGAAATGATTCAAAACTCTATTTTCATCCTCATGCATCCTATTCCAACAACTAGAGGTGACACTGATGACAGTATTAGGATATCCACTCATTAGTTTATAAAATATGAGATAATACTAGCTACCCAATCCTCCTGAGGACCCTTCATAGTCATTATGGCCTTAAAATTCACATATGTATAAGGTTTTATACTGAATGTCCTAAACTAGCATCTTAACTCTAGTTGAAGAATAATTTAAAATTTCATAGACTTCTACACCTTATCCAAACTATACTTGGGAAGGGGCATAATAACTAAAACCACCCAGAACTTTATCAATGTAATTTCCCTTATTATGATTATTCCATATAGTATCTACAACATAAAATAATATATAGAATGTAATAAAAGCATCATAAATGATGAATGCATGAACTAAGATGTATTTCTAGATGTGGAGTAACATAAACCAGTGAAATAGTATCTTGACCATAGGAATTGTAATATGAAATTTATGAATAGTAAATCCGACTAATGACTACTAACATCATGCATAAAAGAATTAAAAAAATTTGGAATCTTATAAATGATAGTATAATGTAATTATATCATAGTTTAAATAAAATAATATCATAAAAATTTATAACATTAAATGTTGGTATTTTTATATGCCATAAATATTTAATTACAATTTTATAATTAATAAAATGATATAAATTAAAATTTGTTCATTAATTAACATCTTTTTTATATGATTTATGATAATTTTACGACACCATATTAGATTTTTTAAAGTGTTATAAAATCAGTTATAGATTTAAAATACGTAATTTAATGTAATTGAATATTTTGATTAAAAAATAAATTTATCATATTTATCAAATTATTTACATAATTTGGAGTTAATTTCTGAATTATACACATAAATTTAATTTTTGTGTGAATTTTTGGGATTCTTTCTAAAATACATAAATTTTTTGTTATTAATAAAATACAGTAATTTCTTATAAATGAAAAATCCATGATTTATTGAGTCATAGGTGATTTTTGGAAGATGTGATGACCATTGGTTAGAAATCACATGCACTTATTAATATATATAGTCAAAATAATCAACATGATTGGTGTATTGAGAAAAATAATAAAATAATTAATAAAATAATAAGCAATCACTCCTCCCTACCACTATAAATTTCACACCTCACCCCACCTTCTCCTCAAACCTTCCATGATGTGATCCATATAACATTTCTTCCCAATATTCTCCCCAAGACATTCCCCTAATTACATTTTCTCTTGGTCTCATAGTAAGGCCAAAATAAATCCCCTTAATGATATTATCAAGGAGGAGAATTCTATATGTAAAATCCTCTTCCTCTTCCTTTTAATTTCTTTTCAATTTCATTCTTTTATTATTCTCTCCTCACCTCCACTGTCCAAATGAGCATGAAAACACCAATATATTTTATATAAATGAATTATATCATATTAATGTATGAATAAAATTCAATATTCTTGATCTCCCTCTCTTTAATTTTAATAAAACAGTCATCATATGGGAGGTGACGATTTACAAAATTTATGGATGACAAACATTTTTTCCTCAATTTATTTTTCAAGGATGGACATGACTTAATTTTCAAAAGACAAAATAAACTGTAAAATATGTATTAAAAACTTTCTGATGTTCTCTATGTGACATATTTACAGAATATTAAACTATAAAACAAAATGATTTCTTTATGATCAATAATCATCGTAATAATGGAAACAATTATAATTTAATATCTTATCTGTAACAGCCCGAGATTTTATGAAAACTATTCTTTTTTAATTTTACTAATGTCTTGTGTTGTACGCTAAACCAAAAGGAGCTTGCACAACACACATCCTTGACTTTCCTTGAATTACACGCAATCACGACCTTCCTCGATAGCGTGTGTAGTACGCAATATCGAGTTTCACTAAACAACGATATGCTATTATAATATTATTATAACTAGCTGTTATAAATAGTAATAACCACCTTTTAAAATTTTAGAAATTTTACCTCTCAAAATGGACTTCATCTTTGGATTCGGAGTATCGAATTTAGCCTAAGGTGAAATTTTGGTACTTTGCGGATAACTTTCATATTCTGATGAATAGTGAAAATTGCTAAATTATAATTAAAAACAACTTTTTTAATCAAAATAATTAATAGTGATAAATTATTAATTTGAGTGGTTTTAAATTATATTCAGAATATATTTTTACAATTTAATACAATGTTGGTCATTGGATGTAATTTCACATTTAAACGAGACATAAACAAGTGTCAATCTTTTGATAGATATTGTTTCTTAAAAACACGCTATTTGTTTTAACAGCGGGATTTAATTATAAAATTAATTAATGCAACTTATATGTTATGAATTTGGTAAAAAAGACTTTATTTTTGAATTTCGAATATGAAATATAGCTTAGGATGAAATTTTGGCATTGTTCTGAAAAACATCAATTTTTGATGAATAGTGAAACTACTAAGTGGTAGTTAAAAAAACTGATTTTTTCATAAAACTTAATTTTACCGATTCTGTGAATGGAATTTCAAAAATCTGAGAGACACGGTTGATGTCTGTTAGTAAAATGTGGTTCAATGAGATGAAAATAATTTTTGGTGAATAGTAACTTTTTACTTTTATTTGCCACGGTTAAAAGTAAATAGGGTAATTAAGGGTAAGAATGATATTAATATTACCCTAACACATGTCCTAATTCTATTGGACAAGTGTATCTCGACCACAAAAAACCTTAAGTGTAAAATATTATCATTTAGGCCCACTTGGATTGTATTAGGACATTTATTATTAATTTATTTAAAGAAGGGTTAAAATAGTTAAAATCAAAGTTTAATAAGTAAATCATTTTTAATATGGGGTTATACATAACATAAATTCGACTATAAATATTCATTAGAAATCTAAATTGATTTCCTACATAATGGTATTTATTTATAATTTTTAGACATTAATAATTTAATTTATTTATGACACAATGATGATGCAGTAATTATCTTATTAATGAAATATTGACATAATTGATGTTATAAACACCAAAATAAATGTAATTTGAGACTTTTTATGAATCCCACTAATTTTATAGGTTACTATTATATATTATTGTTGATTTAATCAACTTGGTTTGAACATATAATTCTGTTATGACTTTCACAAAAATCATATATCAAATAGTGTCAAAATTGACACAAAATAGTTTTTAAATCAAATATTATATTATTAATTGTTATTTTATTCCTAAAAATCTAAGGTTCGGCCAAATGACTTAGATAAGGATATATATATTAATAATAAACAATTTGGGGTTCGTTTGGCATGTTATAGTAAGTGTATTAACCATATAGTGAAAGAAAACAAAAAGACACGGTAAAAGTTAAATTATTAAACTTAGAGTTAAATCTAATTGATAAGGTTAAAATAATACCCTAAACTTGTCTGAATCCTATTGGTTGATAGGATTTCGACACATCCCCACTTTAGCTTCGAAATAAGACCATTTGGAACCATTATAAACCGATTTTTACTTTAATATAAAATAATATTTTGAGATATTCCTAAGGTGCCCCTCTCCTCCCTTATAAAAGGGCACCTCCTCCCCCTCCTCCTCACACAACTTTGAGCCTTAAAACACGGCCAAAACCTGCCAAAATATCTTCTCCACTTCCCTAGTATCATCCTAGAGGTCCTGGTCTTCTTTAAAGACCATCCTTAGTTCTTTAAGTGGAGGTTAAGAAAAGGCGCGTCAAAAAGAGGTAATATCCATTACCGATCTTTTTCAATGTCTTTCTTTTTCAACTTCTTATTCGTTAGTTGTTTCATGATAAATTAATAACATCAGTATTTCTTATATACTGATATGTTATTATAAATATGAAACAACTCTAATTAACCTTCTATCCATCCTACAGAAAAAGAAAATCACCGCGCGTGCGTACGTACGGAATACCATCTCCACGCCGTGGTGTAATCTATTTTCCGCCACCACCTTAATTGGATGGGTATAATGGTTTAATGAGTAACTATATATGAATATTATAAAGTGATATTGATACTGAAATAGTATACATACACTTCAACACAAGTCCATGACCATGGGAACGATATCATCGCTCGTGCGTACGTACGGACTACCGTCTCCACGACGCGATGAGATTCATTCTCAATGATTAACCATTCATGAATGATTATAAAGTATATATAATAAGTACTAATGAAATATATGATATAATAATTATACTGTAATTATTTATATTTATATGTATGTCATCTACTTAATTCCTTTCAATTCAATAAGGAAACGAAAACATCGTTCATGCGTACGTACGAACTACCGTCTCCATGAACGGTGTATTTCTTTCCATTTACTGATTTATTATAGATGTATATTCTGAATATATATATATATAAATCATGTTTTATATTATGGAATTAATTAATCATGATCTAAGTAATCATATGAATAATTACAAGTTAAAAACACGAACGACAAATGAGACGATTTTACCCAAAACGCTACTTTAACATTAATTTACAAAAGAACGGGTAATATAAAGTCATAAGTGGACCATATATGATATAATAACAATGAATATGATTCTGGAATATGTCAATAACATTATTTAAATCATTATACAGGAGGTTGGGACACTTACAAAGCAAGTCAAACCTAAGGTAAGGGAAATATTACAATCTCATTTTTATCCGAGATTGTTTATACTTTGGTATTTACTGGGGTGTATTTTATCATCCACATCCATTTTTACTCAATATTTAATATTATTTCCATCCACCTAAAATTGTTTAAATCCAATTTTACCCTTCGGTGAGTTTTTTGTAAAGGATATGAAAGGAATCTTTTGTCGTTTTTCGTACGAGGTACTTTTTGACTTTTCCGACAAAAGTACGAAGAATGTTTTTTTAACTTATACGGAAAGAATGGATTTTTAAAACATTATTTCCAAGAATCTTCCTTTATAAGTTTTCAAGTTTATTTTTAATCAAATTATTTTATTTTAAAGTCGTATGACATGTTATGAAAGGAAAAATGTTTTTGAAGTAGAAAGGATATTTTCCTCAAGAATGGAGTTCAAGTATTTTATCAAAACTATTTTCCATCTAAGATAATAAAAGGGTTCTGTTTTTATCCCTATTATTACATGGATTTGATTATATTGTGATGGAAATATTTTTAGGAATTCCATTACTTTTATGAATTGTTTTATGATGTCATGTTGTTTAAGAATTCCATTTTTATTACATGGGTTATGAAATGATGTATGTTTTATGATTTTGTGGCACACATAAGAATGGTATCATTATAAGATGGGTGGGACATATATCTCCCTCCAATGCATTGGGTAAAGATTTTATATCTCATGAGATAGACATGGCTGGAATGGTAGGTTATACCGGTTCAGTGAAACAGGACTGAAACGAGGGTGACTCGATTCAGAAAGGGACTTTTTCCACTAAGATAGTCTTGGAAATGAGTCTTGACTAACAAGAAATGATTCTCTATGATTATGTGTGTATGCCACAAAGTTTCATGTTATAAGTTATGCTTATTGGGATTTCATTTCAATACTATGATTTATCCCATGATATGAAATTATGCTCTCTTTTGCAGGTTAATATTTCCAAAAGTTATGTTCTTATGAATATGATGTGATTGATTTTTCTTTCTTTCTTTTGCTTACCCTTACTGAGAATTTGAGCTCACCCTTTTATTTTTTATTTTCCCCAGGATATAAAGAAAGGTTTTAGGTAAAAAAAAGGGAAGATCATTATGGGAGATATTGAAGATCTTTCACCATGATTAGAAGATTACGTTCCGAGTTTCCAAAGACACTAAACTATTACGATCCTTGTGTGTGTGTTTTTGTTATGTACTAAGTATTCCGCAAAAGTAATGTAATGTCCATGTACCATAAGCTTCGGGTCTCTAAAGTTGGTATCAGAGGAAAGGTTTAGTCAACCTTTGGAAACTAGGATGCGAAAACGTTAGTGAGATCCCTAGAGACATTTCTAAGGTATGTCTAGGGATGTCCCTAAGGATAAGTATACGTATAGGATATAGTCCTAGAACTATGGTAACGATATTAGATTAAACCAAAGATGTTAGATATTGAAGTTACTCCCCCTTTATTATGATTTTTTCCTCTCACACTATTTTTTTTGGGTTTTAGAAAATGGCTGGAAACAAGATGATTCACGATAATGGAGGATATGATGGACAATGGAATGATATTCTTCATGAGAAACCGAATGAAATAGGATTTGGAAGTCCAAACATCATTGTTATGCCGAATTAGAAATCTCATAATATGATCAATAAAGTAAAATTTGGTAAGTTTCCTGACTCAGCTAATAAGAGAAAGATGGAGTTTCATGATGATCATAAAGGAAAGAAAGTTAAATTTCCCCTATGTAAATCATGTGGGAAGAGGAATCAAGGAGAATGTTTCAAAGGAACTGGAAGATCCTTTGGGTGTGGAAAAGATGGACACAAAGCCAGTAAGTGCAAAAGAAAAGGTTCAGTTAACACCAGGGATGAGGATAATGGTATTGCTACGACATCAACAATGGTTAAATGTTTTAAATGTGGAATATACGGGAATTATGCAAACCAATGCCCTAAGGGAAAGTCTCATGAAGAGAATCAGTATGGCCATATGGGTAGTATTTATGTTGATGATGATGAAGAGACTACAAATGATATGTGATATGAAAGAATTGTTCAAGCTCGGTCAATGGTTTAAGAAGGTAGTGGAATGATTACATGATTATCAAGTGTAATGTTGTATAAAGAATATCATGGTACTATGGAATAAAGAGACATCTAAGGATTGTTACACTGTTGTCTTTCCTTGAGTTTTGAAAGTGTATGATTAATGTTACCAGTATCCATGAAAGGTTATTCAGATATTTTTGGAATGTAGATGATAGGGGCATAATGAAGGAATAAGGAGAAAATTAAATGTTTGATAGTATTCATGAGCTCATGACTGATATAAGGAGAAGGTTATATCATGGTTTGAGTATATAGAATTTTTGGATTTTGGTATGTGGAAAGAGTTAACTTTTGACAGCATTCATGTTTTCACTAAGGTTCAATGGGTATTCATTCTTCAAGAGAATACATGATTAAGGTATTCACATGTTTGTAATTTGACCAACAAGATATATCTTATGATATATGGGGGATAAATGATGGCATTCACGTGATTGTTCTGTGACATTTCAAGTAACCATTTCTTGTATACTATGAGCTTGGACTGAAGTATTTTAGATAAGCCTAAAGATTAGAATGGATTATGTTGGACATAAGTTAGGATAAAACGTTTTTCGATATTATTTATGGGATTTTATAGTAATATAGCTTTAGAAAAAGGACAACCTGCAGGATGGGAGACAGCCCATCACATCGGACAAGGCTGTGGAAATCGAACCCACAATCGAAGTGCGACTGGCCTTTATCACCTACCACTGGCCTATAGGAAGTCCCTGTTTAGTAGAAACTAGTTTTATTATATTAAGCAGTATGATATATGAAGTATAAGTCCATTTTAGGAAGCATATATATGATTAATCTCACTATAGATCGACTTATATATATAAGTTTTGGTAACCTTTTGTTTGAGACAGATGGAATGACCCGTCATTCTATCACATGATCTGCAAACACTTCACGAATAATAAATTCAACTTCATTTATTTAATAGATGAAGTGGAAATTGTTCAAGGCACGAACAACAGTGAGATTGTACCAAAATAAAGTAAGTATTTATTCTAATTCAATTTTTCAACTTTAGGGAAATGATCTTGAAAACCAAAAATGTTGTCCTAGTGATCTTATACCTGATGAATCAGATGGTACCTTATATCATCACAAATCTATGGATTTGTGATTACTGGCTTTTCCATAGCCATGTTCTCTACCACTCTCCATCAGAACATGATGGTTAGATTTCTCTTCCATATCCATATTTTCACCTATGTGGAAACCCAGTGATTAGTTTATTTGGGTAATCGTTACATTTCATACTTTAGTTTTTAAAGCCAAGTTTTGGTATTCCTTTTTACGATGTGGGTTTCTATTAAAGAAACTTTTGAATAGTAAACTATTTATAACCCCGACGAATTTCGAGGGTGAAATTCATTTTAAGGGGGGTAGAATGTAACTGCCCGAGATTTTATGAAAACTATTCTTTTTTAATTTTACTAATGTCTTTTGTTGTACGCTACACCAAAAGGAGCTTGCACAACACACATCCTTGACTTGCCTTGCATTACACGCAATCGCGACCTTCCTCGATAGCGTGTGTAGTACGCAATACCGCGTTTCACTAAACAACGATATGCTATTATAATATTATTATAACTAGCTGTTATAAATAGTAATAACCACCTTTTAAAATTATAGAAATTTTAGCTCTCAAAATGGACTTCATTTTTGGATTCGGAGTATCGAATTTAGCCTAAGGTGAAATTTTGGTACTTTGCGGATAACTTTCATATTCTGATTAATAGTGAAAATTACTAAATTATAATTAAAAACAACTTTTTTAATCAAAATAATTAATAGTGATAAATTATTAATTTGAGTGGTTTTAAAGTATATTTAGAAATAATTTTTACAATTTAATACAATTTTGGTCATTGGATGTAATTTCACATTTAAACCAGACATAAACAAGTGTCAATCTTTTGATAGATATTGTTTCTTAAAAACACGCTATTTGTTTTAACAGCGGGATTTAATTATAAAATTAATTAATGCAACTTCTATGTTATGAATTTGGTAAAATAGACTTTATTTTTGAATTTGGAATATGAAATATAGCTTAGGATGAAATTTTGGCATTGTTCTGAAAAACATCAATTTTTTATGAATAGTGAAACTACTAAGTGGTAGTTAAAAAAACTGAATTTTTCATAAAACTTAATTTTACCGCTTCTTTGAATGGAACTTCAAAAATCCGAGAGACATGGTTGATTTCAGTAAGTAAAATGTGGTTCAATGAGATGAAAATAATTTTTGGTGAATAGTAACTTTTTACTTTTATTTACCACGGTTAAAAGTAAATATGGTAATTAAGGGTAAGAATGATATTAATATTACCCTAAAACATGTCCTAATTCTATTGGACAAGTGTATCTCGACCAAAAACAACCTTAAGTGTAAACTATAATCATTTAGGCCCACTTGGATTAGATTAGGACATTTATTATTAATTTATTTAAGGAAGGGTTAAAATAGTTAAAATCAAAGTTTAATAAGTAAATAATTTTTAATATGGGGTTATACATAAGATAAATTCGACTATAAATATTAATTAGAAAGATAAAATGATTTCCTACATAATTGTATTTTATTTATAATTTTTAGACATTAAATAATTTAATTTATTTATGACACAATGATGATGCAGTAATTATCTTATTAATGAAATATTGACATAATTGATGTTATAAACACCAAAATAAATGTAATTTGAGACTTTTTATGAATCACACTAATTTTATAGGTTACTATGAAATATTAGTGTTGATTTATTCAACTTTGTTCGAACATATAATTCTGTTATGACTTTCACAAAAATCATATATCAAATAGTGTCAAAATTGACACAAAATTATTTTTAACTCAAATATTATATTATTAATTGTTATTTTATTCCTAAAAATCTATGGTTAGGACAAATGACTTATATAAGGATATATATATAAATAATAAACAATTTTGGGTTCTTTTGGCATGTTATAGTAAGTGTATTAACCATATAGTGAAAGAAAACAAAAAGACACGGTAAATGTTAAATTATTTAACTTAGAGTTAAATCTAATTGATAAGGTTAAAATAATACCCTAAACTTGTCTAAATCCTATTGGTTGATAGGGTTTCGACCCATCCCCACTTTAGCTTCTAAATAAGACCCTTTGGAACCATTATAAACCGATTTTGACTTTAATATAAAATAATATTTTGAGATATTCTTAAGGTGCCCCTCTCCTCCCTTATAAAAGGGCACCTCCTCCCCCTCCTCCTCACACAACTTTGAGCCTTAAAACTCGGTCAACCCCTGCCAAAATCTCTTATCCACTTCCCTAGTATCATCCTAGAGGTCCTGGTCTTCTTTGAATACCATCCTTAGTTCTTTAAGTGGAGGTTAAGAAAAGGCGCGTCAAAAAGAGGTAATATCCATTACCGATCTTTTTCAATTTCTTTCTTCTTCAACTTCTTCTTATTTAGTTGTTTCAGGATAAAGTAATAACATCAGTATTTCTTATATACTGATATGTAATTATAAATATGAAACAACTCTAATTAACCTTCTATCCATCCTACGGAAAAAGGAAATCACCGCGCGTGCGTACGTACGGAATACCGTCTCCACGCCGTGGTGTAATCTATTTTCTGCCACCACCTTAGTTGGATGGGTATAATGGTTTAATGAGTAAATATATATGATTATTATAATGTGATATTGATACTGAAATAGTATACATACACTTCAACACAATTCCATGACCATGAGAACGATATCATCGCTCGTGCGTACGTACGGACTACCGTATCCACGACGCGATGAGATTCATTCTCAATGATTAACCATTCATGAATGATTATAAAGTATATATAATAAGTACTAATGAAATATATGAAATAATAAATATACTGGAATTATTTATATTTATATGTATGTCATCTACTTAATTCTATTCAATTCAATAAGGAAACGAAAACAGCGTTCATGCATACGTACGGACTACCGTCTCCATGAAAGGTGTATTTCTTTCCATTTACTGATTTATAATATATGTATATTCTGAATATACATATATATAAATCATGTTTTATATTCTGGAATTAAGTAATCATGATCTATGTAATCATATGAATAATTACAAGTTAAAAACACGAACGACAAATGAGACGATTTTACCCAAAACGCTACTTTAACATGAATTTACAAAAGAATGGGTAATATAAAGTCAAAATTGGACCATATATGATATAATAACAATTAATATGATTCTGGAATAAGTCAATAACATGATTTAAATCATTATACAGGAGGTTGGGACACTTACAAAGCAAGTCAGACCTAAGGTAAGGGAAATATCACAATCTCATTTTTATCCGAGATTGTTTATACTTTGGTCTTTACTGGGGTGTATTTTATCATCCACATCCATGTTTACTCAATATGTAATATTATTTCCATCCACCTACAATTTTTTAAATCCAATATTACCCTTCGGTGAGTTTTTAGTAAAGGATATGAAAGGAATCTTTTGTCGTTTATCGTACGAGTTACTTTTTGACTTTTCCGACAAAAGTACGAAGAATGTTTTTTTAACTTATACGGCAAGAATGGATTTTTAAAACATTATTTCCAAGAATCATCCTCTATAAGTTTTCTAGTTTATTTTTAATCAACTTATTTTATTTTAAAGTCGTATGACATGTTATGAAATGAAAAATGTTTTTGAAGTAGAAAGGATATTTTCCTCAAGAATGGAGTTCAAGTATTTTATCAAAAATATTTTCCATATAAGATAATAAAAGGGTTCTGTTTTTATCCCTATTATTACATGGATTTGATTATGTTGTGATGGAAATATTTTTATGAATTCCTTTATCTTATATGAATTGTTTTATGATGTCATGTTGTTTAAGAATTCCATTTTTATTACATGGGTTATGAAATGATGTATGGTTTATGATTTTGTGGCACACATAAGAATGGTATAATTATGAGATGGTTGGGACTTATATCTCCCTCCAATGCATAGGGTAAATATTTTATATATCATGAGATAGACATGGCTGGAATGGTAGGTTATACCGCTTCAGTGAAACAGGACTGAAATGAGGGTGACTCGATTCAGAAAGGGACTTTGTCCGCTAAGATAGTCTTGGCAATGAGTCTTGACTAACAAGAAATGATTCTCTATGATTATGTGTGTATGCCACAAAGTTTCATGTTTTAAGTTATGCTTATTGGGATTTCATTTCACTACTAAGATTTATCCCATGATATGATATTATGCTCTCTTTTTCAGGTTATGATTTCCAAAAGTTATGTTCTTATGAATATGATGTGATTGATTTTTTATTCTTTCTTTTACTTACCCTTATTGAGCATTTCAGCTCACCCTTTTATGTTTTCATTTCCCCAGGATATAAAGAAACGTTTTAGGTAAAAAAAGAGAAGATCTTTATGGGAGATATTGAAGATCTTTCACCATTATTAGAAGATTACGTTTCGAGTTTCCAAAGACACTAAACTATTACGATCCTTGTGTGTGTGTTTTTGTTATGTACTAAGTATTCCGCAAAAGTAATGTAATGTCCATGTACGATAAGCTTCGGGTCTCTACATTATCTATCGATTCATCCTCATATCATATAACCAAATGTTATACATCACCATTTACATATATTTATTTTCACAAATATAATATAAACTAAATTTTTTCTAATTATACCCATTCCACATAAACAGTCATACTCATTTTCAAATATACTGATCAGGAAAATCTAGGAAATAAACACTTCCATGAAATAAAATTATATCTTATAACTCATTATAATTTCCATAAATTAATATTTTAATATTATACTAAATAAAATACATATATATATGATTAATATTAAATTAATTTATTGATTTGATTTTATTATCTTGGACGTTAAGGTCTTGTGTGGAACACATTCGAACCAAAGGTAATGTTTTCTCCCCAAACCCCCATTTTTCATTTCGGATAACACTTTCTTTCTCTTTACAACAATTAAATTCAAAATAATTAATATATAATCCACATAAATTATTTTTTAATGTTATATATATGTGTCCCAATCATAATAGTTCCTTCTTTCCTGGAGAATTAGATATTTTATAAGGATCATTATCAATCTTTCTGAATATGTAAGCTTAATTGAATGGAACATTTTGAATTCTTACCCATTCTCCAGTATCATCTACAATATATTTTAGGAAACCATACGTTTTATAAAATTACTAATTTTTCAATTAAAAACTATAATTTTAATTATAGGTTTTATACAAACAATTAATAAAAATAAAAATGATTTTTCTAAAAGAACTATTCCTTAAAAAAAAGGATATTTCCCTCATGAATTCCTCGATGATTTTATTAGAGTATCTTAATCTATGTTCGCACCACCATTTAATTTTATTCATTAGTGAGACATATATCTTACTATTTTTATATATCATATGTTGTTAAACAGTTTATGACTGGTTTGATTGTGGACTTCCTATCTTTATACCATTCACCATGCTACTATGATTGGTTCGGGATTATGATTACATATTTGGGATTGTTAATTAAATTTCATATTTTTATGTAGTTTATGTTTATCCCCATTCAAATAAGTAATGAATTGGACATATAGGCCCCTCTATATTTGCTCCACTTATCAGTAGATCTCATGATATAAAAATGAATTTGGTTTTTGAAGAGGCCTTACCGTAGTATTATGCCACTATCTTGGCTGAAGCCTTGATGATATGTTTCAGATGTCTAGAATTATGCATTCCTTTATTATTATATTAGAAACTGATAAACCATGTGATGTTCGACTATTATAATATTTATTACTATGGTACAATCAATTATGATCAGTTATATTGATTTTTTTACTCATCATTCATTCATATCATATTTTGATAATGTTATATTTTTAATGATTTTATTTTTTTTATTCTCCATGCATTATGATTATTTTTATGATAACATTTTTTTTACATTACCCTACTAAGAATTTGATCTCACCCATTTCTTATGTTTTATTTTCCTATATGATGTGAAGATGAATATATTGAATGAATTATATTATATTCTTAGAGTTATGGGTATTCCAAAAAGAATCACTATATTATTTTTCATTTCATGTTATAATGTAACAATTATGCATGATTATGATTTTCTGATTTTACTAAACAATTTAGTCTTTCAGGATGACACTCCATGTAATATTTCCAATTCAATAAGGTAATCTACCAACTCCACGATACTGGGGGTTGGGTGTAATGACACATACCCCAGGGCCCATGTTGTGACTACCCTAAGCCCGCCTTCAATAGTCCAGGGGATAGTGACTAGAACTGAAAAGGAATATCCCAAAAAGGGAAGGAACTACCTTTCTACCAATACACACACACCCCCATTTTTCCCATACTATAGAAATTAAGCTGAAACTGGATCTAAAAACAAGTAAAAGTACTACAGAATGTAAAATGGTCTGGAAAAGAATCCCAACTGAATGGATGTTATGGAAAAAGATGTACATGATCTGGAGGTCATCCACCAAAGATCCTACCAGAAGGGTAGGTACAGATCACTGTCATATGTCCTCGCAGCACACCACATCTATTGATCCTCCTCCAAGATACATCTGGTCCTGGCTCCCAAAAGTCCCGGTCAAGCATATCTACCGTCTTCACAAGACACAATAACTGCCGGCGAGGTTCGTGCAGGGGTGAGTTTAACAGTACTCAGCAGGGACCCTAAGACCAACAAAGGTATCACAGAAATTCACAAAGGAGAATACCATGAATACAAATATCAAAATGAAGCCTAAAAAATATAACATTACTCACACCTGCAATAACATAATTACAGATGTAAAGATGATTAGTCATAAATCTAGATCATATTTTTCTTTTGAAAGGATCTTCTTCTAATCGAAGAAGGGTTGTTTTGATGCTAATCCAAGAAGGTTCACTCTATTGTTGATCCATGATGGATCACTTTTCAGCTGATCGGTGATTGGTCTCCTTACTTCTGATCCATAAAGGGTCTCCCCCATACCGGTCCACATATGTTTTCTCTCTTGTTGATCCAGGAAGGGAACTTTGTTGATAATCCATGAAGGGTTGCTCTATTTCTAATCCATGAAGGGACTCTCTCAAGATGATCCAAATAATTGCGTTCTCATGATGATCCATGAAGGGTCTCTCTATTTTTGATCCATGATGGGTTGCTATGTTGCTTACCCATAAAGGGTCACTCTTCATTCTTCATGTCAAAGCCAACCACTGGATTCACACAATTATCACACTTGATTAAAGGGCGATCTTCTACTTGGTCCATCAGTCATACCTAAACCTCGATGATTCCCCACAGAGATTAACTCAATAGACCGTCTCATCGTATGGGTCACAACACAATAGATGGTACATTAAACGGACACATGATTTGTATGATATGGGAATTTTTTTAAAAAAGGGCCCTGTTGGATTCGAGTCCGATCTAACCTGGCTATATTCCAACATCCTCAAAAACTCATCTAGAGTATCTTAGAAGGAAAACATCATCACAATGGTCCCAACACTATAGATAGTACGTTGATCGAACACACGTTCTGGAAGATATGACAATTTATATAAATTGGGTTTGGTCACATATCTACCTAGTCTGACTTGGTCAAACTGACTAGAGTAGACCGAAAGTATTGCCACATCTCATGGGGCCCAAATCTACTAACTACGCGTCAATCAGATTACAGGACTGCAAGTTATAAGCGTTTTTTTTGAAACATGGGTGGGTTGGATCTAGGCCATGTCTATTCCTTCTAGCACAGTTGATGCACGACCGACCATCACTCCCTATACGCGGTCAATAGATCACATGCATTCAGCGCATTTGAGAGGCCTATACTTGGGCCTCCCCTTCCACTCACGGTCCACTCTAGCCGACGCCGTCCTGCCAGTAGTTCTTCTACGGGCCACCGGTGTTTCTCCGGTGGTCCGTTTCTCAAACCGCATGCACCTATAGGCTTTGTAGGGTTTCACCATTTCTGAAAACCACTCAAAATTGTATTACCACCAAATTGATTATTCTAGATGGAATAATGCATAAAAAACATCCATAGAAGAGGGATACGTGATTTTTTCACGTCGACCAATGCCCACATCATTAGAGCTTAAGCATGGGGGAAAATAATAATAACAACATAGAATATTAATTCCCCATTTTCAATCGTGCATTACAGCCCTCCCGTAATAATGATCGGATCACATATCAACATATTTGTGGGTTGGATCGTGTTTTTCGGTAATCTCAAGAACGAGAAAACAAATATCAATCACAAAGAATGAATAAACCCCTACTTGGATTTTTGATCTACCATTGACGAAGGAGGGTAATATTTGTCATCCTCAATTTGTGATTTGTTGTCGTTCATCGTCATTCATCGATCCATGATCTGATGGTATTCGTTGTCACTCATCAATCAATAGATCTGATCTCTCTCTCCACTACTGTTCATTGACTTTAGAGAGATAGAGAGAGAGAGAGATTTTCTCCTCACCAATGGATGTCCATGGGTTTTTTCTCAAGCATGGATCTCTAAAAAATTAGAGGTGGGAGATGTGTTACGTGTCACCATCCTCTTTCATTGATTAGATTAATTATTGATTTAGCATTACCTCATCACTACACCGCAGTACTAACTGGCTGCTGCATTGCAGTGAAACCATTTATATAAAATCAACCTATAAATATATCATGTTTATTATATCTTTTTCTTCAAAAATTATTAAATTTATTTTTTTCAGTCAACCCACGTCATCTGATGCTGAGCCATTCCTAGGAGAACCATGGAATTATGAATCCAACTGTTACCTCATATTTTTAATCTTGGAAATGATTCAAAAGATAGAAAAACCCTCTTTCACAATTACTAAATATATTTTAAATAATGTTAAAGTAAAAAAATCTAACCTCTCTGGGCTCCAGAATCATGTTCCATATAAGTTTCTAGTTCCAAAATTATCCCATTCAAATGTAAAAAATTTACATGGAATTTTCTGGGTTATTACATCCTCCTCGCCTTAGGTTTTTATGTCCTCAAATTACAAACATGGATAAACATGAAGAAAGGGATGCATAGCACGCATCCGAGCCTCTCACTCCCAGGTTTTCTCCGAGATATTTTCATTCTTCCAATGAATATGCACCATAGGATTCAACCATCCATGACGAATCTTCTATTGAATATAATCTATATCCACCGGGTACTCTGTGAATGTCTTTTTGTCATTAATCTCCTGCTCCCTATCAAAGGGATACCCATAGTAATATGTTTCCTCCTCCTGGAACTCCAAAAGATTTTATTTTATATATTCATAGAACTCAGGTCAGCTTTTTGCAGTCTTCACCTACTCTCATGTGACTTGTACCTTCTCAGTGGTATCGTATAACATCTCGGGACCCATGGGTGTTGACTCCCCCTGGGTCGGTCTAGCATAATATTTATCAGGTAGGTCATCAGTACAATCTCTTGAATGGTTCCATACCAATAGAATAGTTTTAGTTGTGTTGTATGAAAAATCCATTAGTTATAGGTGGACCTCTCAACAGCAACCAAAATCTAGGACACAGGAACAAGAATGTCTTCCATGGTATGAATGGCCCCCTTAATCTGACCATATGTCTGTGACTGAAATGTTATGCTCAATGTACATGAGTCCCAAAATCCTCCTGCAATCCTTTCCACAACCAAGATAAAAATCAGGCTTCAATATCTTAAAATATCACAAATGGGACTCCATAGAGTTAGACTATATCTTAACCATAGAGTCATCCCAACCCCTCTATTATCCATGATCCTGAAAGTGTAGGAGTTGGGCCAACATGGTGAGTTTGTTGATGATCACCCAGATGGTATCATGCCCCTAGATGAATGTGGTAAGCCCATAACTATGTCCATCGATACCCCACCCCACTTCCACTTAGGTACCTCGAGGGGCTATGTCAAACCTTCTTGAACCTGGTTCTCAGTCTTCACATTGTCATGAGTGATGCATCTTGAGACAAAATATTCCACCACCTTCTTTATCCCCACCCTCTAGTACTGACATTATAGGTCCTAATACATCTTTTCGAAACCTAAAAGTACCACCAAATGGGATGTATGGAACTCCCTCAATGCTTAATCATGCAACATCATTGGTACTATGGTCCACCCTCTATAAAGTATGATGTGATCCCCACCATTCAAATATTCATATGGAGCATTCTCTATAGATATCATAGCATGTATTTTCTTGCAACTAGAATCTCTGAGTTTCACCTTCCTAAATCACTATGAGAGCAGAAGGGAACTACCATCTAATAATGAAAATTTGTCTACTCCCCATTCACAAAGTATATCTGAATCATGTAAAACTTCTATGAGGCCCGATTTAGTACCAGTGTACTCGATATCTTGCTGAGACCATCATCCACTATGTTTCCCTTCCCAAGAGTAAAGACTTTCTCGATGTAATAGACCTGGAGAAACTCATGCCATTACAGCTATCTCAGATCTTGATTCTTATGAGAAAATATATACTTCAGACTCTTGTGGTCTGAGTATATAATGAATCTCTTTTCCATCAAGTAGTGTCGCCACATTCTCAGTGTGAATACTACCACGGTCAACTCATGGTCATGAGTCGCATAACATTGCTCATGTGGTATCAATTTTCATGATCTGTAAGAAATCACCACTTGTACCTACATCATGGAACAACTAAGTCTGGTTCACAATTCATCATATAACTCCACGTTGACATCTTCCCCCACTGGCAGCCTCAAGATAAGATCACTCATCAACCTCTATTACATTTACTAAAAGATCTGATGTCATTGTTCTAACCAAACAAAGTGTTTTCCCTTATTTGTTTACAATTTCAAGGGTACTGCTACTCTGGATAAGTCTGGTAAAAATATCTGATAGTACCTATCCATCCCAAGGAAGGTCTGCACCTCGATAACACTCTATGGTGTATCCCGAGAAATAATCGCCTCAATCAACACTGAATCAATAGCACCTCAAGCTATTGAGATGATGTGTATATTGAAATCAACCTATCCCATCACTAAAATGCACTTTAAGAGATTTATATAGTGTTGGTGCTCATGAAGTGTTCCTAGAACCATCCTCAAGTGTATAGCATTCTCCTCCATGGGATGGAGAATACACCAAGATGTCATCAATGAGTACCACTACAATCTAGTATATGTAGGGATGGAAGAACATGTTAATGAGTTCCATGCACATTGTAGTGGCATTCTTCATTCCAAATAAAATCACAATGATGTCCTCGTATTCATCCACCACTGCAGGATACTGTGGAACCTTCTCATTAAACACATTGAGGTTCATGATATTCATTTGATGAGTTACTGTTTGCACCATACTATGTGCGAGTCCATCTTACGCTACTCTATTTTTAAATTTTCCAAAAAAGAAAATTTGGATTCAATCTCTTTGGATACAATGCATTATTAGACCTCAAACAGCCAATCTAACCATGAATTGTGGTAGTCCATAACTTGAATGACGCCGTAAGGCCTCAATGTCACTACCAAGAATTCCCAGACGAATCTCTCACCTCCTAGAGTAAGATCGCACTATCAGCATCAGTGTGTGATTTAATGAATCCCCTACTATAGGAATCACTAATCATAAAGATCAAGCCAATAGCTCAATCAGAATCTCTATGCTCTGAACAAGTTCGGTGGAAAGGAAAGAGTAATTGGGACTCGTTTCTATAGGTTCTATAGCTAAGATAGAGTAGACACAAATCATACCTCTAATCATCTCTAGAGTACCATGATCATATGACTCTATCCTTTGAAGTTGTCCCGCCCCTGTCCACCTACTCCTAGAGCTCGTGGTGGACCACCTAGGGGAGGTGGTGGATGTACCTCATGTGTCCTCACACTGACTACTAATCTGGCTACTCCCCTGCCACTTCCACCCCTCAATGAACCTCCTTGTTCGATCCTCTACCTCATTGGAACCTAGACTATCAGCTGGTTGTCTGTACAGTGGGTCGGGATGTATTGAGCTAATTTCCCATGCCTGCTATGTGAGAATCACAACCTACCACTCTACTGGTGTCCATTTTCTGTGGGGCCTCACATTGTTGATCTAGTATCACAGGGTCATCCTAATGATTTTCAATCCCCACTATATCCTTGTTTCTCTCTATAGGAGGCCAGAAGCTAGAACATCCCTATGGTACACATCTTTCCTCAACAGGATAGAGACTCCATCACCACCTCTAGCCAATCCTTAGATACCTAAGTATCTATCTCTCCTAAAATTATTAGTGGTATATTCTTGTAGAACTCATGGAGCATGCTCATTCAGTGTGCCTCCTTTTTTGGAAAATCTGGTAACAACGACTGCTCTACGTCTGGTGCTGCCTCCGGTAAACCATCTTAGGGTGATATCTCTAGAATTGGTCCCTACACAGATTCCTCATCACTATATGGATCATCATCGTTATTCCTCAATATAATCCAGGATAGATGTATATGTGGGGGCATCCTGGGATAATTTAATATGGACCACGTTCAGTTAAGTTGTACCTAGTGATCTGACTCAAAGATAACAAGATAAAAATATTTCCAAAATACATCAAACTAGGAATTTTGTATACCGAGTATGAAAACATAATTCTGGGTCCTGGTGTATAGATAAGTCAGCTTCAACACCAAAATTGGACTCCCTGGCCTGAAATCTAATCTCAAAACACATAACACTATTACCTCATCGAAAATAGACTCTTAGTTGTTATGGTAGAACTGACTTCCTATGATACCAATTTGTAACAACCTATCCCTCAAGTCCTATGTTCTGAATACCCCATTCCAACCTTCCCTAGACTAGGGGATACTAACTAGCATGCAAAATGTATTTCCCAACAATAGAATACATTTCCTTTCAACATGTACACACACACACAACATATTGTTGAAGGTAAGTTGAAGCTGGAACTGAAACGTAAAACATGTACAATTACTATAGAATGTAAAATGGGACCAGACTAAAAACCTAACTAAAATAACATACTGGAAAATAACTAAAATCTCTCTGTGATGTCTGCCAAATATCCTACCTGAAGGGTACATGCATCTCAATGTTAGATGTTATAATAACCCTTCTCTTTATTAGACACTTAAACATTATTTATTACATAAACAGGCACTTAACACAACTCTGAGGATAAAGAGGTCTAGTGTCTTGGGAAATTAGGAACAATACATTACATATTAAGACATAAAAATACAATATCATTATTAAAAACTTCCATTACATGACCACATCATTCCCTCGTACCTAGCATTGCATGGGATAACATGTTGACATGCATAAGAAAAGGGTGATCTATAAATCCCGGTAAGGGAGGAAACAAGGAATAACATGAAGAATATAGTACATGTTCGACAATATGAATATCAATGGAGTATAAGAGAAACATCAACACAAAGGCATGATATAGCGTGATTATCATAACATGTAAATGTGGCAACACAATTTAACAAGATATTAGCATGATCCAAGTCTCATTGTACATGGATCATGAGTAAAACCACATTTCACAAGAATTAGAATGAGTAAAAAATAATTTCAATTGAATTATCATGAGTAAATCCTCATTTCACTTGATGTGTCATGATACTAATATTTACCCAATGCATTAGAGTGTTATAAGGGTTCACCCTTCTTAATCATTTCATTTTATGCATAAGTGTGCCACAAATATCATACAACATGGATTCATTAAACATCATCATTTATTCCACAATAAAGGAATGAAGAACTCATATATGAATCCATTTAATCAATAAGTAAATTTTCATAATGGGAAATACCCTTGATATAGAAATAGTCATGATATTCACTACACAATGACTTTGGCTTGGAGAATCGTGGGGCAATTTCTACTGCAAAATGTCGTGACATAAGAATTCATGAAAGGTTGGTGAAGGATAAAGTCATATCTAATAATATTTACAAGAAAAGGAAATTAAGGGGGTCATATAGATACATGTACCAACATATGTAATGTAATTTAGACTCATAATTGAAAAGAATTTCTTGAATTTAAATGTGGAGGGAGAAATTCCATACAGAATTTTGGCATGGTAATAGGTGTTTATGGGAGGAATTTATGAGAGATAGAGAGGTATCTCATCATTAAACCGTAAGGAGGGTAGTATGGGGGAGATGAAAATCCTTACTCCAAAATTTTAAATTGAAGAAAAAAGGGTATAACAATATAAGGAAATTTGGACAAAAATAGAAATGAAGAAATACCATACATGGATGTGTGATCCTAAAGGCTTGAGAGTGGATTGGTAGAGGCTTGAGATAGGATTATAGAGAGATTGGGGTGCCTTGGGAGATTTATATAGAGAATATAGAAGAGTTTTGTGGATCTCTAAATGGTTTGAGTGAGTAGGAATGGTAGATTGAGTTGAATTATATAGGAAATGAGAAAAAATTCATTATTTTTTAGATTTTCGACAACACTCATTAATCAAATAAAAACTACCAACCAACCCATGGTTTGGCCCATGTTTTTCTCCATAGGGGAGTTGAAAACATTAATTTATAAGGCTAATGGCCGAAACAGTTAAAATATTAGGTTTGATTTTGTAGAGGTGAGTCACACTCTCAAGGAAATCATTTTAAAATGTTAAAATGCTTTATATGTATTGGAGGGTCCACTAAGGCTTTTAAAAATAAATCAAACAAATCTAAAAAATTATTATTTTAAATATAAAACATATATTGGCCAAAAATTACATTTATAGAAACTTATTACATCATTGTTGGGTCATTATGATTTCATAAAACACATTATTTATTTAAATGAAATTTAATATTTACCCAAAAATTAAACTATCTCAAAAAATTATGAAAAATTCACTATTGGAAAATTTCGACATCCTAATTCCAAAAATAATATTCATTTTAATTGAATAATTTTATAAATATGTGAATTTTTTACTTCTAAAATAATAACTGAAATTTATTAAAAATTCAGGGGTTTTGTCTAAAACAACATTAAAACCATAATAAAAATTTCAATTGTTTTCATAAAAGTAATACAATAAATTATATTTAATAAAAATTGATTTAGTAATATTATATTATTAAAATTTTATTTATTTTAAAAATCCAATATTTAATCAAAATAAATTTCTTAATTGAGTTTTGTATAAAAATTCTATTTGATATTTAAATTTAACTTACAAAATAACAATAATGAAATGAATCTATACTCATTATTCTATAAAAAAATAATGCAATGAATCATAATGATATGGTCTGGTTTCATAACCCCTTATAACACCTACATAAGACATAATGGTAAGGTGTGTGATGGTGAGAGACTCTTGTGGTGGCTTGGATAACATCGCTCGGGTGGTAATCTCTATTAACATCCACTTCCCCTGTAGGTGGGCCTACTAAAGCTTAACATTTTGAAGATCATCTTCAACATGGCTATGAGAGTTTCCCAGGGACCCTACCTCCTTTCATAGCTCCATAAAATGGGCTTTGTATAGAGAACTTCTACTAGATGAGATCATCGCTTCCTTTTTCTGAGTAAATTGGATTTATTAAACATTGTATTTATGATAATCATGTGATCACTATTCAATAGCTATATTAGAAACTGTCAAAATTCATAACGATACATAAAAATCCATAAAACTATGGATGTTCATGTTTTATAAAATCATTTTACACAATAAGACATTTAGTTACATCAAGAGGAATTTTCATTAAAAGTTTGGGTTGTTACAGTATTCCCCCCTTAAAATATTTCACCCTTGAAATTTACTTTTCCCACACTAAAATAGATGTGGGTAACCCTCCTTCATCACATCCTCTAATTCCCACATAGATTCATCAATATTGTGGTTTCTCTACAACACATTCAAGAGGGGAATTTCCTTTTTTCATAAAACGTTTTCAATAAGATCAAATATATTCACAAGATTCTCTTCGTATGAGAGATCATTCTCCAATGGTACCACCTCTTGATTTATTACATGTGATGGGTTCGGTATGTACTTCCTCATGAGTGATATAGGGAATACCTCATGTAATTGAGATAGGTTTAGTAGAAATGCTAGTTGATAGGCCACAACTCCAATGTGATCAAGGTTCTTAAAAGGACCTACGTAACTTGTACTAAGTTTCTCTTCATCCCAAATCTCAAAACTCACTTCAATGGTGATAAAAGGAGGAATACCTTGTCTCTGACATCAAACACCAGGTCTCGTTGGAAATTATCAACATCGCTCTTTTGTCAACTCTAAGCATCATAAATGTGATGTTGGAAGGTCTTAACCTTCTCCACCATTTCTTCGACCATTTCTAAACCTTAGAGTTTTCTATCCCCAACTACATCCCAACATGTTGGTGTTCTACATCTCTTACCATATATGGCTTTATAGGATGCCATTTGGATGTACGAGTGGAAACTGTTATTGTAAGAGAACTCATCCAGGGGAAGATGTTTATATCATCCTACTTTGAAGTCTATTGAGCATTCTCTCAACATGTCCTAAAGTGGTCGTATAGTCTGCTCAGATTGGCCATCAGTTTGAGAATGATAATCCATTTGGATGTCTATCTTCGTATTCAGAGCATGTTGAAGACTCTTCCAAAACATAGATGTGAATATTGGATATCGATCAGATACAACATATATTTGTACTCCATGAAGCCTTACCACATCTATGATGTCTATCTGTGTCAGTTGATCCAATGAGAAATCCTCTCGAATTGAAATGAAGTGTGCAGTCTTGTTCAGACGATCCACTATATCCAAGATATCAGTTTTTTCTTTGGATTTCTTCAGAATTCTGGTGAAATATTCCATATTGATGTTCTCCCATTTACATGATGTTATGGGTAATGGTTTCATCATCCCCTTATAATTCTTCCTATCATCCTTTAATTGTTGACATATGAAGCACATTGATATATACTAAGCAATCACATTATTCATGTAATCCCACCAATAATGATCTCAGAGATCACATTACATCATTGTGTTTCATAGATGAAAGGTTAAATTCGAACTATGTGCATCATCCAAATGTTGCTTCTATAACTTCGGATTTTATGGAACACATAATATTTTCCTAAATCTCACAATTCATTCTTTATTAACATTGAACTCTATGGATTTCCATTTTTATTATAGTTTCCACATTCTTCTAAATTCCCACATCATTCTTTTGGTCATCCTTTGACCATTCCAAAAGAGACAGTTAAGATATCATTTGTAAAAATATTGATGATGTTCCCATCAATATGATTTCCATGTACATATTCTCCAAATCTAAGAAGACTAGAAACTTTTAAATTCTCATCAATGATAGAATGGATGGTTCCTTTCTACTTAGAGAATCTTAAACCTTGTTTTCTTTTACAGGGTGGTAATGGTTTAATCATTCATAGTCTTTGATGATCTCTAGCGAGCATTTTTGGGGCATATTCAACTCTTTCTGTGCGAATATATACATGAGGCTTTCGTGATCCACGTATATTTCACACCACTCTCCAAAGTCGTAAGGTCCCTAATCTTTTAAAGCTATGAATACTGTTACATAACTATAGATCATGTGTTGGATTCTTTTGATCTTGACCTTTCAATTCCCTTGAAGCATATGAAATTTACATTTTCATTTTTCATCAACACACAACCAAGGACCTTCTTTGAAGCATCAATAAATACCAAACAAAGTTCTCCACCTATGGGTAATGTGATCACGAACACATTGATAAGTCTCATTTTCAACTCCATGAAGCGATCTCGACATTCATCACTCTATGAAAACATTACTCCCTTCTGAGACAGCTTGGTAAGTGGGTTGGAAAATCAGGAATACTTTCTCACAAATCGGTGGTAATATCCAGCAACCCCAGAAAGCTATGGATATCTGTTAACAATGTTGGTCTCGACCATGCATCAATTTCAGCTATCCTGGAGGGATCCATAGATATACCATTTCTTGGGATGATATATCCCACGAATGAAACATCCTTCAACCACAACTCACACTAGTCATATATTTCATAGATCTTCTCCTTTCTCAAGGTCTCTAGTATAGTGCATAGATTCTCCACAAGCTCTTCATTATTTTTGGAGTATATTTGTATATCATTTATAAAAACTACCAAAAAAATTCATTTTAATCTCTAAATACTTTATTCATAACGTCTTTGAAGATTGTATGAGAATCTGTGAGTCTGAAAGTCATTTCTATGAATTCATGCTGCCCGTATCTTGTACATAAAGTGGTCATGGGGATATCTTCCTTCTTCACCCTTACATGTTAATATCCCAACAAAAAATCCACCTTGGGGAAGTATTGTGATCCACTTAGCTAATCGAACAAGTCATAATTTCATGGAAGATGATACTTGTTTTTTATAATGATTTTTTAATCTCATGATAATCAATGAAAAGTCGAACTACCCATCCTTGTTCATGACGAAGATGACTTGTGCATCCTATGGTGAAGCACATGGGTGTAAAATCACTTTATCCAGATTTTCATGTAGTTGTTTCTTTATCTCCTCATGCTCCACAATATCCATTCTATAAAGAGTCTCAGATATTTTCAACGCCCCAAGTATAAGATCAATTGATAATTAAGCATCTCTTCTTGGAGAAAGACCATGAAATTCCTTAGGAAACACTTAATCAAATTAACTCACAATAGGAATTTCATTACGAATGTTTTCTTCCTTAGAATAAATCATCTGAGTAATATACGCATGATCATGGGGATGTAATATCCATTCTTGATATGATGATATGAAGGAAGATTTTTCCTCCTCTTTCCACATTTACAAAATCAGGTTTTGATTATCCATATGAAGAGAGATTTAATTCTCATGAAAATTTATGTTGGCTCTATATAAGGAAAGTCAATCCATTCCAATAATAACATAAAATTCCACCATAGGGAGTATGAAGAGGTTATTTGTGAAGTTTAATCCACAAATTCTGATAGGGGAGGAGTTATATTTAGTGGATGCATTGATTTCCCCATTTTATGTTCTCATTGAATTCATTACTTCTATGATTTGGAGTTGTGTTGGGATTGGTCTACTAAACGTTTGGGATTTTAATGAATGCATTGAACTAGAATGAAAATGTATGTTCACTATTCATGAATGAATATCTAGGGTACCTATCACCAGTTCGTTCTCGGGGTTCACTTCGGTGGCAGTGATGGAAGAATCTCTCTCTTTTTTCCTTGGGGGTTGTTGTTTGCCTCTGGAAAACATTTTATTTGGGAATTGGTTTGCAAAGTCCCAAGGTTATTTGCTGTTGAAGAAATGAAAAATGTGTTGAGGGTCGAACAGAGCATTCTTATTCTCTATCACACCAATAGTGTTTTCTTGACAGTGGAAAATGTCTTGGATCCCTTCTCTTCCACACCTAAAGCATTTCCTCTCCCACTTCAGAAAAGTTATGGGGTGCTTCTTTCCGCACCTTTGGAAAGTGGCAAGCTGGATTTTCATAGAACCATTGTATTTATCCATCAAACCCTCATGACCAAATTCCACCTTATTCTTCATATCCTTATGATACCTCTAAGATTTTCTCATCATTTTATTGGCTTTAAGGACACATTGGACAATTTCCTCACAACTATCGAAGTCACAGATCGCTAGGCCATTCTGTAGGCTATGTCTCAGCCCACCAAAGAAACATGAAACCTTTCATTCGAGGGTAACGACAAATCCGGATTCATATCGTGTAAGCCTTGTGAGGTTTTCCACATGTGCTTTGATAGATTTTTCTTCATTGTGATTGATTTCTAAGAAGTATCTTTCTATATTAAGTCATAAGATGCGAAGAAAGTATTTATCAAAAAACATTATTAAAAAATCCATCCATTACAATGCCTTGATCTCCTTCCCTTGTATCATATTTTTGATTAATGTCCCCCACAGATCAGATTAACCCTCCATATGATAAGCATCTATAAGAACCATCTACTATTTGGAACATTGAAGGGGGGATAAGATATTTTCAATGGAGATGATCCATTATTAGGCAATTGAGGGATCAAATGATTTATTAAAATTTTGAGGTCTTTGTCTCATGAAGCTCTTGATTGCCACTCGTTCATTCATAGGGGGTTTGAAAATTCCTCATGACCCATGTTTATATTCGAAACCTGAGTTAACTAAAATAGTATCATGAAAACTTTTGTGATTCCCACTCCCATTGGAATGAGCATATCATTAGAACAGTCATCACATTGATCTTCGCACCAGTAGTTAGACATAGTCTTCCAATTACCAGCCATTGGTTATAATAAAGGGTAATCCAAATATAAAAAATTGATGAATTATAAATTACTTTTGTTTCCTTAATTTATGAATTTATAGGCTTCAATCAATGTTATTCATGATCTACTTCCCAAAATATATTCTTAGGGGTAATTTGTTTCCCTGATTAATTCTTCATAAAATGCTCATGAATTTTTCGAATCATATGCCCCGGGAGTGTTATAACTAAGAGTGTAGTATGTGCCTTTATTGTTCAACAGTTCTTGTTTGAGTCTTTCTCAGTGTGTTGTTTTCAGGTTTTACCCTATGAAACATCAGTTCACGAGCCACAGTTACCATCTCGTATTCAAACATGGATGTATTTTCATGATAAACCACTTATTAAACACTCAACAAAATTTAGGGATGTTTTTATTATACATATTATTATACCTAAAGCATTCACTAGGAGTTTCTAATCATAATAACCAAAATAACAAAAACTATCCTGTGATACCAATTATAACAACCCGACTCTTTATTACACACTTAATACTTATTTATTACATAAAAATTCACTTAAGACCACACAGAGGATCAATAGGTCTTGTTTCGTGGGAAATTAGGTACATTAAATGAAAAATTAATACATAAAAATACAATATATTTATTGAAATCTTACATTACATGACCACAACATTCCCTCGTACCTAGTTTCCATGGGATAACCTAAGAACATGCATAAGAAAAGGGCGAGTTATAAATCCCATTAATGGAGTAAAGAGATAATAACATGAACAATATAGTAAATGATTATAAATAGGAATATCAATGGACAACTAGAGAAACATGAGCATATTATCATGATATAGAATGATTATCATAACATGGAACGTGGGAGCAATATTTAACAATATATTAGCATGAGCCAATGATCATTGCACATAGAGCATGATTAAACTATCATTGAATTTAAATTATAATTATTAAGACCTCATTTCACTTGAATTACCCTGATTAAACCCTCATTGCACTTGATATATCATGATTTTAATCTTTTCCAAATGCATTGGAGCACTAACAAAGGGCACCATTCTTAATCATTTCATTTCATGCATAAGTGTTCCACAAATATCATACAACATGGATTCATTAAACATCACAATTTAATCAACTATAAAAGAAATGTGCAACTCATAAATTAAACTCTTTAACAAATATGTAAATGTGCATAATGTTGAATACCCTTGATAGAGAAATGGAAATGATATTCAATACACAATGAATTTGTCTTAGAGAATCGCGGTGAAATTTCGGCCGCATAACAGCGTCGCATAAGAATTCATAAAAAGAATTATGATAGAGAAATGGGTATCTCATTATATGTACATGAAGTTGATTGTATGGGGGGTAATATAGATACATGTCCCAACATATGAGATATCATTTAGATTCATAATTTAAAATAATTTCTTGAATGTAAATGAGAAAAATTAAATTACTTACTGAATTTCAGCATGGTAACGAACATGCTAGTGAGGAATTAATAAGAGATAAAGAGGTGTTTCATCATTAAAAAATAATGAGGGATGTATGGGGAGGTGAGAAATCGGACCCCAAAATTTTCAATTAAAGAAAAAAAGGAATAACAATATAAAGAATGTTGGAACAACATAGAAAAGAAAAAAACCTTACATGGAAGTGTGATTCCAATGGCTTGGGAGAGACTTGAGGGAGGTTTCTATGGAGTTTGGGGAACCTTGGTAGGTATCAAGATAGATTATTGAAGTTGTTGGTCAAGCATCAAATGGTTTGATTGAAAATTAATGGGAGATTGGTTGGGTTTATATAGTAAAGGGGAGGGAATTATTTATTATTTAGGTTTTAGACACCACACAATAAACTAATCCAAACGAAAAACCATCCCCCAGTTTTTTCCCATAGTTTTTTCAAAATGGAAGTGGAAAAAATTATTTTATAATGTTAATGTATAAACTTATTGAAATATTAGGCTTTCTTATGTGGAGGTGAGTCACACTATCAAAGAATTTGTTTTAAAATTATAAATTTTTTCCAAGTCGTGTAGGGTCCACTAAGGTTTTTAAAATTAAGTAAAACAGACCTTAAATCACATTATTTTAAATGTAAAATATATATTTGAAGAAAATTTAATTTATGGTATTTTATTACTTTACAATTGGGACACTATGGTGTCATAAAATACATTATATATTTAAAAGGTATTTAAGGTTTACCCAAAAATTAGATTGTCTTGGAAAATTATAAAAACGTACACATTGGATAATTTCAACATCCTAATTCCCAAAACAATATTCATTTAATATTATTAATTTTCAAAATATGTGAATTCTTACTTTTAAAAAATCGACATTTATCGAAAACTCTTGGAGTTTGACTAAAATTGCTTTCAAACCTTAATAAAAAGTAAAACTGTATTCATAAAAATTCAATAATCATTTATATTAAATAAAAATTAATTATGTACTAATATTTTATTAAAATATTATTTAATTTAAAAATACATTATTTCATCAAAATATATTTCTTTTTTAGTTATTAACTAAAAATACTATTTGTGATTTAATATTTATTTTCATAGAAACAATAATAAAATAAGTGTATATTCAATATTATATAAAAAAAATTTATATAATCATGGTGTTAGGGTCTTGTTACCTAACCTCTTATAACACCTTCATAAGACCTAAAGGTAAGGTTTGTGATGGTGAAAAACTATTGGTGTGGTTCAGATAACATCACTCGGGTAGTAATCTCAATTAAAATACACTTCTACCATAGGCTGTTCTGTTAGAGCTTAACATGTTGAAGCTCAGCTTGGGCTTGGTCAAGAGTGAAGCCAATGATGCCACCTCCTTTCTGATCTCTAAAAAATGGTCTTTGTGTTGGTTAATTCTTTTGGATGAGGCCATAACATCATTTTTCTGAATAAATTGGATTTTTTAAAGCCATATATTAAAACTAATCTTGTGATATCTATTCAACAACTATATTAGCAACAGTCAAAGTTCCTTATAGTATTCTGAAATCCATAAAACCATGGAAATTCATATTTTATATAACCATTTTACATAATAAGAAATATAATTAGATCAAGAGGAATTGTTATTAAATGTTTACGTCATTAGAGATGTAACAGAATCACACCATGTCAATCGATCGACCTCCAAGAAACTTCCAGCCCTAGCTCCTCAAAGTCCTAGTCAACGATGTATGTCATCTTCACAAGACACAATAGGTATGGTCGAATCCCATGTAGTTGTCAGTATAAAAATACTTATTAGGGACCTCGAGTCCATCATGGGTCTCAAAAAATTCCTCAATGGAAAATAACACAAATAAAAATATAAAAGTAAAACATAAGGATTAATACCTCACTCAAAACATGTATAACATAAGTACATAAGTAAAGATGATTAGTTTAATGATAGATCAACTAATTATATTGAGAGTCTCTACTACTGATCCATGAAGGATAATTATGCTACTAATCCACGAAGGGTCACTCTGCGACAAATCCAAGAAGGGTTGATCTACTACGGATCCAGGATGGTTCACTTTATTGATGTTCCTTGACAGTTCGTGCTACTATGGATCCATAAAGGGTCTCTCTCATGCTGATCCACATAGAGTCCCTCCTTTTTTTTATCTATGAAGGTTCGATAAGAAGGTTCTCTCTCATGCTGATCGAAAGAGGGGTCACTCTTAAGTTGATCCCTGATGGTTCGCCCCATTTATTATCAACGAAGGTTCTCTCTCTTTTTGATCCATGAATGTTTGCTCATCATTATTCATGTCACATATAGCCACTGGATTCCCTCACATAGCACGTTTTATTATGGGAGGATCATCTGCTCAATACAACAGTTTTACCTCAACTGCTGGGAAGTCCCACATAGAGTAACCCAACAGACTGTCTCATTGTAAGGGTCCTGGCATAACAGACGACACGTCGAACGAATATACAGTATGTAAGATATATTAAGTTTTGTAAAAAGTCCCATGTTGGATAAGAGTCTGATCCCAACTGGTTGTAGTCCATCTTCTGCAAAAACACAATTAGAGTATCTCTAATGTACTGCCTCATCACAAGGGTCCCAACGTCATAGACGGTGCATCGATCGAATGCACGGTCTAAAGGATAAATTTCTTTCGATAAACTGGGGTTGATTGCATCTCATCCCGGTCCAACATGGTCAGTCCAACCAAAGTGTGCCAAAATAAACGTCTCATCAAAATGGTACCAATGCCACTGATGATGTATGAATCGAATGCCTGGTCTATTAGTTACAAGCATTTAAATGAAATATGGGCCGGTTGGGTATGGGCCCGGTCTGACCCAGTCGAACTGATCTTACCCAACTTGGGTCCGGCCCAATATTCTTGGTTTACTGCGGTCAAAGGTTCGGCCCACTGGGTAATGGGTCCGACCCGCAGTCGGCTCAGCCTGCCAAACACGGGCCAGCCGGACACTTCCTTTCCACGTCCGTTCCATTCAGTATGTTCGGTAGGCGGGTGGCCATTACTCCTTACACACGGTCTACAGACACATGCATCCATCACGTCCGAGTGCCCTGGGTACAGACCTCCACATCTACATGGTGTTTACTGGTGTCGCGCCTTAATGCTGCTATGGCTAGTTAGACACGAACCTCTGTCGTCATGGTGCGCCGATGAGCGTGTCACCATTTATATGAATCCCTCAAAATTGCGTTGCCGCCAAATTGATCATTTCGTCATGAATATTTCACAATAATCATGCACATAAGGGGGACCCGAGAATTATTCATCTCGGTCCATGCCCTCTATGTTAGAGTTTAAACATGGGGGTAAAATAATTACAACCACCCAACATATTAAATCCCTATTATTAATACCGCATTATAACACTCCATTATGAATGATCTAATCGTGGATCAACCCATTTGTGGGTTGATCCTCATTTTACGTTAATATCAAGAACCTAGAAAGAAACATCAATCACAGAGAATGAATAACACCCAACATAGATTTCAGATCTATTATTGATGACATAGAGTGATTTGAGTCATCATCGATCTGTGATCCCCTGGCGTTCATCACCATTCATCAATCAGTGATCTGTTGGAGTTCTCCACACCTTTTCCTTCCTCAGATGCAATCTCATTCTCAATGAGTGTTCTTAAACATCAAAGAGAGAGAGAGAGACGTTCTACAAGCCATAGTTTTTCCTTGGGTTTTTATGTACTTTGGAAATCTAATTAATTAGATGATGGAGATGTGTTGGGAATTTCCATACTAATTCATTAATGAGATTCATTAATGAGTTATCATCACCTCTTTGCTTCACCACAGTGCTAACTGGCCACTACATTGAATCAAAACTAACTCAATAAAATAAACATAAAAATATTTAATGTTTATTTTATCCTTTTAATTAAAAATTATGAAAATTATCCTTTCGGGTTGACCCATTCTGGTCGATGTTAGGACGTTCTGTGGTGAATCCCAGCGTTCTAAAATCAGTGATGCCCTCTAATTTTCGTTTCAGACACGAGTTCAAAAGATAGAAAACCCCGGTCAAACAAATACTGAAATAATATTAAATAAATTTTTAAAAATTACATTACGGCATCTCTAGGACATGAAATCATTTGTCGTCTCAGATCATGGTTTTGAAATAATCTCATTTAATTGCAAAAAAATTACAGTAAATTTTCCAAGGTATTACATCATTATCCTTACAATTGTTATTAGAGGATGTTTAGTAAAAATATTCAAATTATAATTAGAGAACATTGATTAGTGAGAATATCCCTAATATATAATTTATGAATAAAAATAGAAAAACATCGTATATTTTTTTCTGGGAAGAGATTTCATGTATATTTCTAGAAATACATCGATATCTAGATACTACAAGAGGGTTTGGTTCTTTATCATGTGTAACTAAGGTTGATAACTCCAACAAGGTATCCCGAGCCGAATTAGGGGTGACCTGGTACATGACAATGGGTCTTACCAGGCACCTGGTTTGACACTCCTAGGGGATATGATTTGGATAATTACATGTTCTTTACAAACCACTATGAAAGATTTTAAATAAAATTTTCCTCAAATAAACTATGTTTATGATATTAGATATGCATAAAATATCAATTCATGTTGTGTTCTTTTCTAGAATGAGTTTATACATTACGATTTATAAAATAATCTAATTTTTTTCATTATTCAAAAATGAATCCTAATGTAAGGAATGAATGTTTTATCAATGTAAATATCCTATGAAGGTATTTCCCTTATATTTAAGATAATGATATTAGTATTAATGTTGGGGATGGTTCTAAGAAAATTATCACTATACTAGGATAAATGGATAAATTTATAGACAATGACCTTACCCATATAGATAATCATGATCGAAAACATAGAGAGAAATGATAGACCACTTTCTGCAACAATGAACTCCAGCATTAAATGGGACGACATACCAATTTTTAGTTGAAGAGTGGAAAAATGCCTTATAGATTATATTTTTTACTTTAGGAAGTACTGAAATGGTAATGGATTCCATGGATGTTTAACATCTATCAAGAGATGCAGATAAATCATGTCCACAAATTAAACAGAAGAAATAGGAAGAAGAAACTAAAAATATGGAATGTATGTATTTTAAGGAACATTCCCTTGAAAAATATTTTCCTCTTGAAGACTGAGCAGATATGGAAATGAATGTTTTTCATATAATGAAAAAATTATGATGAAAATATTTCGATGTATGAAACCAACTTTTCAAGGAAAGAAAGCAATATTGTGGACTACATATGTAATACAATAAGAAAAATTGATTGAATCATTGTTGGTTTAAAAACATTCCTACAAAGGGAACAAGTCTTCCAAAATAACTCATTGTATGATGATATAGTCTCATATCATATTAACATAGAAAAATATTTATCTATGTATTGTGACTTTAATGTAATGTAAGAGAATAAGAGAGTGGCAGTGGAGAGAATGGATAAAGCAATGAATAAAAGTGGGTTTTTCCAACATGTGATACATTTAGAAGGAAACTCCCCAAATCCTTATTAAAAGGAAAAGGTGTTTGTTATAAGTGGGGAGAAAAATTCCACCAAGCTCATGATTATAAAAGAAATAATGAATCTATTGTTTTTTAGTGCCATAATTGTTGGGATATATGACACTATCAAAATTACTTTTTGATATATCAAAGATAATTTCCCCAAAAAAGGCCATCGGAGAAAGGACATGACTTTGAAATCACTACTACATAGGTTGAAGTTCTTAATGATGTGGGGTTAGGTAACATAATATGTTCCATAAATGTAGAAAATTTATTATTTGATTCTAGATCAATGTATTCTTTTATATCGTCCTAGTTTTCTTAAAAAAGAAGATATCTCCAATTTTACAAAACAAGGGAGTCACTAGTAAAAACCAAAGGAAGTCTCATTCTAACAAAGATGTGTCATGAAGTTCCCATTATAGAATATAAAATTTGTTTGACTTCTTATTTATTCATTATACCTACCGTTGAATTAGATACAATAATTTTCATGGATAGCCCATCAAAATATGTAGTGACAATCTATTTCAATAAGAATGAAATTATGATTTGCAAGGAACAGGTAGAATCTTATATCTCTATAGAATAAAAATCACCATCTGATTATTATCTAGATATATCCCCAGTAGCTATACAAAATGAAATTCTTGGGGAGAAATAGAAATCAAAATTTATGGGTGATTAAAGAAATATTAAAATTGATGATGCACTTATTCGACAAGAATACAATGAGGTATTTTGAGAGAATTTACCTATAAATCATCCATAGTGGGGAGAAAAGTTATCTATTGATTTAATTCCTATTTCAAGAAATATATCAATGAATCCTTATATAATATCCATGGTTGAATTAATATTACTGAAGAAACAACTACAAGATTTGAGTTATAAAGGATTTATCTACCCAAGTTTCTTTCCATGGGGATCCACTATTCTCTTTTTCTAAAAGAAATATAGATCCATGATTATATTAAATAACTATATAAAAATCAATTATCATATGATAAAGAACAAATATCATCTTCTTGGTATTCATTATTTATTCAATAAACTTCATGGAGATCAATATTATTTGAAGATTGACTTTTGATCAACATATCATCAATTTTGTGAGAGGAAAAAAGATTTTCCAAACACAAAATATGAAACCAGGTATGGGAATTACAATATTAGAGTTATTCCATTTGAACTAACTAATTGTCCTTCTATTTTCATGGATCTACTAAATAGAGTGTTCAAGGAATATCTTAATGACATTGTTGTGGTATTTATTGATGATATCTGTAACACCCCGAGATTTTATGAAATATATTCTTTTTAATTTCTTTCATATCATCTGTCTTACTCTATACAAAGATTAACTTGCACTATACGCAACACTGTATTATCTTGTATTATACGAAATACATTTCTTGGATCGTGTTATACACAATTTCATGTTTGTTTTATTGTAGTTATTCTACGCAATATTGAGTGTGTATATATATATATATTTAATGTATAAATGAAATATTGTTGTATTCAATTATACAAAACAACAAACGAGTCTTTCACTACACGCAACCCTGACTTGGCTTGCATTGCATGCAATCGCGACCTTCCTAGATATTGTGTGTTGTACGGAATACCGGGTTTCACTAAGCAAGGATATATTGTTATAATATTATTATACACAATACTTTATGAATAGTATTTACTATATTTTTAATTTTATTACAATATTATTCATCTCACATATTTTCTAGAACATGGTATGAGAACAAAATAAATTTTTTGGGTAAAATAAGTATTTTTTAAAAAATGCAGTTTTGTCGCCTTTTGATGGTGCACCCATTTTAAATCTAGTTTTTGACATGTTTATAAGTTCAATTTGACAAAATAAAATTATTCCATTTAATCAGGATATAAAAATTTAATTTGGATAAAATTTTCAAATTATTCTGATAACTGTCATGTTTTAATGAGTAGTAAAAACACGCTATAATTTAATTAAAACCAACTTTTTTCATCATAGTAATTTATATGGGTATATTATATTTTTAATTATTTTTATAGTTTAATTAGAATATATTCTTACCATTTAATCCAATGTTGTTAATTGGAATTAATTTCACTTTGAAATTGGACATAAACAAGTGTCGATCTATTGATAGTTATTATTTCTTAAAAACAGGCTATTTGTTTTGATAACGGGAATTACTTTTAAAATTAATTAATTCCACTTCTATGTTTTGAATTTGAAAAAATAGAAATAATTTTTGGATTCAGAATATCAAATATAGCTTAGGCTGAATTTTTGGTATTTTTTTGAAAAACATCAATTTTTGATGAATAGTGAAACCACTTAGTGGTAGTTAAAAGACGGACTCTTTCATTTAAATGAAAATTTTCCACTTCTGTGAATTGAATTTCAAAAATCTTACATAAATGGTTGTTATAAATAAGTATAATGTTGTTCAATAAGATGAAAATAATTTTTGGTGAATAGTAACTTTTGACTTTTATTTACAGTAGTTAATGGTAAATAGGGTAATTCAGGGTTAAAATAATATTATAATAATTCAAAATTACCTTAACACTTGTCCTAACCTTATTTTATGAGTAGTGTCCGACCATGGGCATCCTTCAGTCGATTTGGGGACCCTATTGAGCCACTTGTTAGCGATAATGACAATTTGGATTTGTTAATTTGATGTAAAGACAAAATTGACATTAACAAAAAAGTTTTAGTAATGAATTTTTATAAGAAGTTATATAAATTATCTTTTTGACTATAAATATTCATTGGAATTATTACAACATCTCCTACAAGATGGTATATTTATTATAATTTTTAGACATAAAATAAATTAAATTATTTATGACACAATAATGATGCAGTATTTACCTCATTAATAATGATTTAAATAAATAAGATTATAATGATTAAAATATTATCCAAAACATGTCCAATTATAATGGAATGATTTTATATCTACCATGAAAATTCTTATGTTCATCTTTAATGATTTTTGGACCTTTTTAAGTAGAAGATAAATTTATAATAAAATAATATTTTCACACTTTCTAAAAGAGCCCCTCCTTCCCCTTATAAAAGAAGACCATTTCTATACAATTACTCACACCTCTCAATAAATTTGTCTTGACCAAACTCTACCCAATTAATCTCCCTACATCCCTATACTACCCCTAGAATCCTTACCTTAGGACGAAGGCACTTCAAGAAAACCTTTTGGTTCAAACCAAAGGAAGTTACCCAAATTAAAGGTAATGATTTCTTTTAAATGGCTTTCTTTTGTTCTACTATTCCAACCCCTAAACTCTTTTTAATACTTTATTTTGAAATACTAAATATACTATGATGTTGTTATGAGAAGGACTAGAACTACACTTTCACACACCTCCATCTAATGGATGATAAAAATAATGTTTCTGTGGATGGAAAACTAACGCCTCACGAAACGATGATTGTTCGCTTTTCTCTTATCGCCTCTCATGGTGGCCATTATGATAGAAATGTAATTATATATGATATATATTATGTTTATTATTTCCTTATGCTTATTTACTTTCCAATTATATCAAGCCTTTATGGTTTCCATAGTGGGTAAATACGATAATCTCTTTTGAGGATATGCGGACTACCGCCCCATTAAAGTGACGTGATTCGTTAATGCCTTATGTGGGGTGTATAAAGGATGGAGTTAATGATATAATATATGATATTATAATGTAATTATATTATAACTATGTATAATTATGTTTTAATTCAATTAAAATAAGAAATATAAATGAAAGTAGCGTTCATGCGTATGTACGGCTTACCATCTCCATGAACGGTGCATTTCATTTCTTACATCCATATGTTATGAACTATTATTAATACATGTATATGCCAGATATATATGATATATATGATATATAAATCAAGAATATCATTCTAGATATAATGAACCTTTGACCACATGAACAACATGTAATTATAAGAAGTCCATTTTTGACTCAAGTACCAAATATCGACAAAACAAACGTTATTAACTTAAATGGTTACATAATGTTTATAACATGGTAATAAGTGAATTAAATGGAATAATAAACATGAAAAAGGTTCTTAATCGAGTATAAATTATCCTTGTTTTATTATTCAGGAGATTAAAGAACGATCGAGTCAAGTCGGACAGGAGGTAAGGGAACTTCTTAACCCAACTTCCGTTCATTGGGTTGATCTTATCTTTCTTTTTTATGTCGTTCTTTGATTATGTGAGAAATGAATTTTTATATCTTATCATGTATTTATACTTTATTTATGTGACATTATAGTGAATACACATAAGTGATCTATTTTATTTACAAAAAGATCTTTGTACGGGTTAACATTTACAATCTTGTTTTTATCTGAGATTGTTTATTCTTAAGTATTTACTAGGGTTATATTTTTCATCCATTTCCAAAAAAATGTTTTTCATAAAGTGTATAATATTATTCCATTTTTGTTTGAAGTCATGATTACCGCTCTTTGACTTTTAATTTTTGTTATTTAAGTGATCGTACTTTTGTTTACCATAAGTGGTACTTTTGTACTTTTCTTTTATAAGTACAAGGAGGATGTTTTTTTAAACTTATACGGCATGAATGGATTTTAACAGTTTTCATAATGCCTTATTTTCCTGAAGCTTACTCTACCATATTTCATAACTATTTTCAAAAAAATCATTTTCTTTTAAAATTTCATGTCATTTTTTGAATAGAAAAATTATTTTGAAGAATAAAGGATATTTTCCTCAAGAATTTATTTCAAGTGTTTTATCAAAACCATTTTCCATATAAGATGGAATTATTTCATATGTTTATGTTTCAAGTATAATGTCTATATAATTTACATTGTTTCACTTTTCTTATGATGAAATGATATCCATTTTTATATATGAATTATGTTTTTATGGGATGATGTTTATGAAACCCATTTTATTCTATGGGTAATGATGAATGATTTATGTTCATGTTGTGGCACACGTAAGAATGATTTCATTATATGATGTGTGGGACCTATATATCCCTCCAATGCATTGGGTAAAGATTTATATCGCATGATATAGACACTGCTGGAACTGTAAGTTAATCTGGTTCAGTGTTACAGTACTGGAACGAGGAGTGAACTTGGTTCAAGAAGGGACTTTGTCCACCAAGATGGTCTTGGCAGCAATTCCTTGGATACTATGGCAATCATATCATGTGATTAATGGTTTTACATAATTACAAGTTTTATTCCAATGAAATTTTATCCTGATTTATGTTCCATTCTGATCGATTCCTTACGTACTGCCATGTTTTATGTCATTTCTCAAGATTTTGATGTTTTAACATTATGTTCATATTTTTCAGTTCAAATGTTTATTGTTTGTTTTATTTTCTCCATGCTTACCCTTACTGAGCATTTGAACTCACCCTTTTATATGTTTTCTTTTCCCTAGTATATAAATAAAAGTTTTAGGTAAGAAAACAAAAGAGACAGATATTTATGGGAGATGTTGAAGATCTGTCCCCATGATTAAAATATTATGTTCTGAGTTTCCAAAGACACTAAACTATTATGATCCTTGAGTGTTGGTTTTTGTTATGTATTATGTATTCCTCAAAAGTAATATAATGTCCATGTACGTCATGTTTGAGTCTCTAAAGTTGGTATCAGAGGAACATTTAGTTAACCATTGGAAACTAGGATGTGAAAACTTTAGTGAGATCCCTCGAGATATTTCTAAGATATGTCTATGGATTTCCATAATGTATAGTATAACTTTAGTTTATAGACCTAGAGTTATTTTAATGATCATGTATAACCTAGGGTGAACCGAAGGTGTCATGGATTAAAGAATGTTTGATAAGTTAGAGATCTTATAAATGATTTTTTTATGATTATGTGGTTCCCCGTTATTTTAAATATTTCTTACACCATGGTTTTTGGTTTTATTCAATGGATGGAACTAGAAGGAATTGGGTCAAAATTGAATCCAATGGAAAAATTTGTGACTATGAGCAATGAAATTGCATAATTCCTAAAAATAAAGTTATTATAATTATGCTGAATCAGACATCGCAAAATAGAATTAACAAGGTGAACTTTAGTGGCATTCATAATTCATCATATTAGAGGAATATGGACTTTTATGCATGTTTGCGTGGTGAGGATCATAGAGAAAGGAAGATTGATATTTCTAAATAAGGGAAGAAGAACATTGAGGAATACCTCAAATGGAGGGGAATAATTTATCTATGTGGGGAAAAGGTTCATAGAGTGATAGACTATTATGGAGTTCAATGTATTATCTGTGGAGAACATGGGAATTACGCAACACAATTCCCTGACCTAAGAGGTTACTTCTAAATCAAGGAAGGACCTATTTCATGCCAATCATTGAAGAGGATGGATTGAATGGTTTATGTATTGGAATTAAATAATGATGTTGTTGAGATACATTTATGGTATATTGAAATATCTATGTATTGTTCCATTGTGGTTTTCCATAAGTATATGGTGTGGGTATCCATGAAAAGTGATTTTGGATATCAGGTTATATGCACATAATGAAGGGATATGATGAAAATGAAATGATTAATAGTATTCATGAGCTCGTGACTGATATAAGGAAAAAGTGATAACATGGTTTGAGTGTATAGAAATTTTGGGATTTGGTTATGTAGAAACAGTTAACTTTGGACAGCATTCATGTTTTCACTAAAGTTCAATGGGTATTTTTTTTTCAGGAGAATACATGATTAAGGTATTCACATGTCTGGAATTGGACCAACATGATATATCATATGATATATGGGGGATAAATGATGGTATTCACATGATCGGTAGATGACATTTCTAGTAATGGTTTTCTTTATACTATGAGCGTGTACAGAAGTATTTCAGATAATCATAAATATTGAATGTATTATGTTGGAAATAAGTTAGTTTTTTTTAAGGATAGAACTTTTTTCGATATTTTTTATGGGATGCTATAATAATGTAGTTTTAGAAAAAGGACATCCTGCTGGACGGGCAAAAACCCGTGGCGTCTAACAAGGATGTGGAAATAAAACCCACAACTGAAGTGTAACATACCTTTATCGCCTACCACTGGCCTAAAATAAGTCCCTGGTTTGTAGAAACAAGTTTTATTTTTTAAGTGGTATGATAGATGAAGTATAAGTCCATTTTAGGATCCGTATACAATTAATCTCACCATAGATGGACTTATGTATATAACTTTTTCTAACCTTATGTTTGAGATAGATGGAATGATCTATCATTCAATAACATGATCTGCTAAAACTTCATGAATGAAAAATTTAACTTCATTTCTTTAAGTGATTAAGTGGAAATCGTTCAGCGCACGAACAACAGTGATATTGTACCAAAATAAAGTTAGTATTTCTTCTAGTTAAAATTAATCAACTTTAGGGAAATGATCTTGAAAACAACAAATTTTTTCCTAGTGTCCTTATATCTGATGAATTAGATGGTACCTTAGATAATCACAAATTTATGGCTTTGGGGTTTTTGTATTTTTCATAGACATGTTCTCTACCACTCTCCATCAGAACATTATTGTTAGGTTTCTCTTCCATATCCATATTTTCACCCATGTTCTCCTATGTGGAAACCTAGTGATTATTTAATTTGGGTAACCTATATGTTTCATACTTCACTATTTTAAATTAAGTTTTAGTATTCCTTTTTATGATGTTGGTTTCAATGAAAGAAACTTTCATGTAGTAAACTATTTATAACAACGACGAATTTTGAGGGAGAAATTCATTTTAAGGGGGGTAGAATGTTACACCCTGAGATTTTATGAGATATATTATTTTTAATTTCTTTCATATATTTTATTGTACTCTTGACCAAGATTATATTGCGCTATACGCAACACTGCATTAGCTTGTAGTATACACATTACTATTCTTGGATCATGTTACACACAATTTCAAGTTCGTTTATAGTAGTTATTATATGCAACATTGAGCTTATATATATATATGTATATATATGTTCAATTTATAAAAGAAATATTGTTGTATTCTATTATACTCAACAACAAAGGAGGCTTTCACTACACGCAACCCTGACTTGGCTTTCGTTACACGTGATTGCGACCTTCCTTGATAGCATGTGTTGTACACAATACCGGGTTTCTTTAAACAATGATATATTGTTATAATATTATTATGAACTAGCCGTTATGAATAGTATTAACTATATTTTGAGTTTTATAAAATTATTATTCATCTTACATATTTTCTAGAACATGGTATGGGAAAAAAATAAATTTATCGGGTAAAATAAGTATTTTTTAAAAAAATGCATTTTTTCCGCCTTTTGATGGTGCACCCATTTTAAATCGAGTTTTTGACATGTTTATAAGTTCAATTTTAAAAAATAAAATTCTTTATTGGAATCATAATATAAAAATTTAATTTCGATAAAATTTTCATATTATTTTGATAACTTTCATATTTTAATGAATAGTAATTACGCGCTATATTTTAATTAAAAACAACTTTTTTCATCGTAATAATTTATATGGATATATAATCTTTATAATTAGTTTTAAAGTGTAATTAGAATATATTTTTACCATTTAATCCAATCTTGGTCACTGTAATTAATTCCACTTTGAAATTGGACATAAACAAGTGTCGATCTATTGATAGTTATTGTTTCATAAAAACACGCTATTTATTTTTATAATGGGAATTACATTTAAAATTAATTAATTACACTTATATGTATTGAATTTTGAAAAATAGACATTATTTTTGAATTCGTAATATCAAATATAGCTTTGGATGAATTTTTGGTATTTTTTGAAAAACTTCAATTTTTGATAAATAATGAAACCACTTAGTGGTAGTTAAAAAATGACTCTTTCATTTAAATGAAATTTTACCAATTTTGAGAAGTGAATTTCAAAAATCCAACATACATGGTTTTTATCAATAAGTAAAATGTGGTTCAATAAGATAAAAATAATTTTTGGTAAATAGTAACTTTTGACTTTTATTTACAGCGGTTAAAGGTAAATATGGTAATTCAAGTTTAAAATAATATAATAATAATTCAAAATTACCTTAACACTTTTCCTAACCTTATTGGATGAGTAGTGTCCAACCATGGTCATCATTTTGCCTATTTTGGGACCCCGTTGATCAACATGGTAGTGGTAATGACAATATGGATTAATTAATATAATATAAAGACAAATTGACATTAACAAAAATCTTTTTATAATGAATTTTTATAAGGGGTTATATAAATTATCTTTTCGACTATAAATATTCATTGGAAATATAAAAATCGTTCCTACATGATGGAAGTTTTTTTTTAATTTTTATACATCACATAAATTAAATTATTTATAACACAATAATGATGTGATATTTACCTCATTAATAAATTATTTAAATAAATATGATTATAATGATTAAAATATTATCCAAAACATGTCCAATTTTGATTGGATGATTTTATTTAGACCATGAGACAAATTTTATTCATCTGTAATGATTTTTTCGGACCTTTTGAAACCGATGATAAGTTTATAATAAAATAATATTTTCACACTTTTCAAAAGAGCCCCTCCTTCCCCATGTAAAAGGAGACCATTTCTATCCAATTCCTCACATCTCCCAAGACATTTGGATCATCCAACCTCTGACCAATTGGACTCCATAAATCCCTCTACTCCCCATATAATCCTTACCTTAGGCATAAGGCACTCCTAAAAGTCTTTTTGATTCAAACCAAAGGAAGTTACGCAAATTAAAGGTAACAGTTTCTCTTAAATTTTTTTCTTTTATTCTACATCTCCAACCTCTAACCTCTTTTAATACTTTATTTTGTAACAAAACTAGTATCCCCCATATACTAGTATGTTGTTATGATAAGGATTTGAACTAAACTTACACACACCTCGATCTAATGGATGAGGAACATAATGTTTCTGTGGATGGAAACCTAACGCCTCACGAAATGATGATTGTTCGATTTTCTCCCACCACCTCTCATGGTGGCCATTATGATGGAACTGTATTTATATAAGATATATATTATTTTTATTATTTCCTTATTCTTCTTCAATTCCCAATTATATCAAGCCTTTATGGTCTCCATAGTGGGTAAATACGATAATCTCATTTGAGGAAGTGCGGACTACCGCCCCCTCAAAGTGATGTGATTCGTTAATTACTTTTGTGGGATGTATAATGGATGGAGTTAGTGATATAATATATGATATTATATTTTAATTATAATATAAATTTGTATCATTATGTTTTAATTCCATTAAAATAATAAATAGAAATGAAATTAGTGTTCATGCGTACGTACGACTTATCGTGTCCATAAACGGTGCATTTCATTTCTTACCTCCATATGTTATGAACAATTATAAATACATGTATATTATCTATATATATGATATATATGATATATAAATCACGAATATCATTTTGGATATGATGAATCCTTGACCACATGAACAACATGTAATTATAAGAAGTCCATTTTTGACTCAAGTACCAAATATCGACAAAACGAACGTTATTTACTTAAATGGATACGTAATTTTTATAACCTGGTAATAAGTTACATTAAAGGTAAAATAAAATTTAAAAATGTTCATAATCATGTAGAAAATAACTTTGGTTCATTATTTAGGAGATTAAAGAACGACCGAGTCAAGTCGGACACGAGGTAAGGGAACTTCTTAACCCAATTATCATTATTTGGGTGGATCTTCACTTTCTTGTTTATGTCGTTCTTTGATTAAGTTAGAAATGAATATCTATATATTATCGTGTATTTATACTTTATTTATGTGACCTTATAGTGAATACACATAAGTGATCTATTTTATTTACAAAAAGATCATTTCAAGGGATAACTTTTCCAAGCACGTTTTTATCCAATATTTTTTATTCGTAAGTATTTACTGGGGTTATATTTTTCATCCATGTCCATAAAATGTTTTTCATAATTTGGTTAATATTATTCCATGTATTTCTAAATTCATGTTTACCCCTCTTGGAAATTTAATTTGTGTTATGGAATTGATTTTACTTTTGTTTACCATACGTGGTACTTTTGACTTTTCCGTTAAAAGTACAAGAAAAATGTTTTTTTAAACTTATACAGCCTAAATAGTTTTTTACGGGTTTCATAACGCCTTATTTTCATGAAGATTACTATAACATATTTCATGACTATATTCAACAAAATCCTTTTCTTTTAAAATTCTTGGAATTTTATTAAAAGAAAAATGATTTTGAAGAATAAATGATATTTTCCTCAAAAATTTATTTCCAGTGTTTTATCAAAACCATTTTTCATATAAGATGGAATTATTTCAATTGTGTAAGTTTCAAGTATAATGTATCTAGGATTTACATGGTTTCACTTTTCTTATTATGAAATGATATCTATTTTTTTATATGGATGATGTTATGATGGGATGATGTTTATGAAACCCATTTTATTCTTTGGGTAATGATGAATGATTTATGTTCATGTTGTGTTGCATGTAAGAATGATTTCATTATGAGATGGGTGGGACCTACATATCCCTCCAATGCATTGGGTAACTATTTATATCTCATGATATAGACACGACTGGAACGTTATGTTAATCATGTTCGGTGTTACAGGACTGGAACGTGGAGTGAACTTGGTTCCAGAAGGGACTTTGTCCACTAAGATGGTCTTGGCAGCAATGACTTGGATACTATAGAAATCTTATCATATGATTAATGTTTTTCCATAATTACAAGTTTTATTCCCATTCTATTTTATCCTGATTGATGTTACATTGTGATCTATGCCTTATGTACTACCATGTTTCAAGTCATTGCTCATGATTTTGATGATTAAACATTATGTTCATGTTTTTAAGTTCAAATGTTTATTGTCTGTTTTATTTTCTCTATTCTTACCCTTACTTAGCATTTGAGCTCACCCTTTTATATGTTTTCTTTTTCCTAGGATATAAAGAAAGTTTTTAGGTAAGAAAACAAAATGGGAATATCTTTATGGGAGATGTTTAAGATCCTTCACCATGATTAGAAGATTATGTTCCGAGTTTCCAAAGACACTAAGCTATTACAATCCTTGAGTGTTGGTTTTTGTTATGTATTAAGTATTCTGCAAAAGTAATGTAATGTCTATCTACATCATGTTTGGGTCTCTACAGTTGGTATTAGAGGAAGGTTTAGATAACCTTTGGAAACAAGGATGCGAAAACTTTAGTGATATCCCTAGAGAAATTTCTAAGGCATGTCTAGGGATGTCCCTAAGGTTTAGTATAACTATAGTTTATAGTCCTAGAGTTATGTTTAAGATCATGAATAACATAGGGTGAACCGAAGGTGTCCAGGATTAAAGAATGTTTGATAAGTTAGACATCACATAAGTGACTTTTTATGATTATGTGGTTCCTAGTTATTTTAATTGTTTCTTACACCATGGTTTTTGGTTTTAGTCAATGGATGGAACTAAAAAGAATTGGGTCAAAATTGAATCCAATGGACAAATTGGTGACTCTGAGCAATGAAATTTCATAATTCCTAGAAATAAAGATATTATGATTATGCTGAATCAGACATTGTGATATATTATTAACAAGGTGAACTTTAGTGGTATTCCTAATTCATCAATTAGGAGGAAGATGGACTTTTATGATTGTTTGCATGGTGAGGAGCATAGACAAAGGAAGATTGAGATTTCTAAATAAGGTAAGAAGAACCTTGAGTAATACCTCAAATGGAGGGGAAGATGTTATCTATGTGTGGAAAATGGTCATATAGTGACAGACTATTATAGAGTTCAATGACTTATCTGTGGAGAACATGGGCATTACCCAACTCAATACCCTGGCCTAAGAGGATACTTCTAAATTGAGGAAGGACCTATTCCATACCAATAATTGAAGAGGATGGATTGAATGGTTTATGTATTAGAATTAAATAATGATGTTTTTGAGATACTTTTATGGTATATTGAAATAGCTATGTATTGTTCCATTGTGGTTTTCCATAAGAATATGGTACCGGTAACCATGAAAAGTAATTTTGGAAATCAGATTATATGCACATAATGAATGTATACGGAGAAAATGAAATGTTTAATAGTATTCAGGAGATCATGACTGATATAATGAAAAAGTGATATCAGGGTTTTAGTATATAGAAATTTTGAGATTTTGGTATGTGGAAACAGATATCTTTTGACAGCATTCATGTTTTTACTAAGGTTCAATGGGTATTATTTTTTTTCAAGATAATGCACGGTTAAGTTATTCAAATGTTTGCAATATGACCAAAATGATATATCATATGATATATGGGGGATAAATGATGGTATTAAATGCTCAGAAGATGGCATTTCTGGTAATTGTTTTCTTTATACTAAGAGCTTGGATAGAAGTATTTTAGATAAGCCTAAAGATTGAATGTATTATGTTGGACAGAAGTTAGTATTGTATAAGGATATAACTTTTTTTGATATTATTGATGGGATGTTATAATAATATAGTTTTAGAAAATGGTGAACTTGCAGGACGAGCAACAACCCATCGCATCGGACAAGGATGTGGGAATCGAACCCACAACCGAAGTGCGACATGCCTTTATCGCCTTCTACTGTCCTAAAAGAAGTCCCTGGTTAGTAGAAACTAGTTTTATTTTATTAAGCAGTATGATGGATGAAGTATAAGTCCATTTTAGGAACGCTATACGATTAATCTCACCATAGATGGGATTATGTATATAACTTTTGCTAATATTATGTTCGAGACAGATGGAATGACCTATCATTCTATAACATGATCTGCCAAAACATCACGAATGAAAAATTCAACTTTATTTCTTTAAGAGATGAAGTGGAAATTGTTCAGGACACGAACAACAGTGAGATTGTACCAAAATAAAGTATTTCTTCTAGTTCAAATTATTCAACATTAGGTAATTGATCTTGAAAACAAAAAATGTTATCCTAGTGTCCTTATATCCGATGAATCATATGGAACCATAGATCATCACAAATTTATATATTTGTGATTGTTGGATTTTTCATATACATGTTCTCTACCACACGCCATCAGAAAATGATGGTTAGGTTTCTTTTCCAAGTCCATATTTTCACCTATGTTCTCCTATGTAGAAACCCAGTGATGAGTTAATTTGGGTAACCAATATGTTTCATACTTCACATTTTCAAATTATGTTTTAGTATTCCTTTTTAAGATGTGGGTTTCTATGAAAGAAACTTTCATGTAGTAAACTATTTATAACCCCGACGACTTCTGAGGGAGAAATTATTTTTATGGGGGGTAGAATGTAACACTCCGAGATTTTATGAGATATATTCTTTTTAATTTCTTTCATATCATATGATGTAGTCCACACCAAGATTATCTTGTGCTATACACAACACCGTATTAGCTTGCAGTATACGCAATACTATTCTTGGATCGTGTTACACACAATTTCAAGTTCATTTTATAGTACTTATTCTATGCTACATTGAGTGTATATTAATATATGTATATATATATTCAATGTATAAATGAAATATTGTAGGATTCTATTATATGAAACAAAAAAGGAGTCTTTCAATACACGCAACCCTGACTTGGCTTGCATTACACGCGATCTCGACCTTCCTCGATAGCATGTGTTGTAAGCAATACCGGGTTTCACTAAAAAACGATATATTGTCATAATATTTTTATGGACTAGTCTTTATGAATAGTATTAAATAAATTTTTAATTTTATAACATTATTATCCATCATAAATATTTTCTAGAACATGGTATGAGTACAGAATAAATTTTTTGGGTAAAATAAGTATTTTTAAAAAAATGCAGTTTTGCCATCTTTTGACGGAACACCCATTTTAAAACTAGTTTTTGACTTTCTTATAAGTTAAATTTAAAAAAATAAAATTCTTCCTTGAAATAAATATATAAAAATTTAATTTGTATTAAAAATTTCATATTAGTTTGATAAATTTCATATTTTAATGAATAGTAAAAGCACGATATATTTTAATTAAAAACAACTTTCTCATAGAAATAATTTAAATGGTTAGATTATATTTTTAATTAGTTTTAATGTGTAATTAATGTATATTTTTACCATTTAATCCAATGTTGGTCATTGGAATTAATTTCACTTTGAAATTGGACATAAACAAGTGTCGAACTATTGATAGTTATTGTTTCTTAAAAACACTCTATTTGTTTTTATAACAGGAATTAATTTTAAAATTAATTCATGAAACTTATATGTTTTGAATTTGAAAAAATATACATAATTTTTGAATTCGGAATATGAAATATAGCTTAGGCTAATTTTTTGGTATTTTTCTGAAAAACATAAATTTTTGATGAATAGTGAAACCACATTGTGGTAGTTAAAAAACTGACTCTATCATTTAAATGAAATTTTACAAATTCCCTGAATTTAATATCAAAAATCCGACATACATGGTTGCTATCAAGATGTGAAATTTTGTTCAATAAGATGAAAATAATTTTGTGTGAATAGTAACTTTTGACTTTTCTTTACTGCGGTTAAAGTTAAATAGGGTAATTCAAGGTTAAAAAAATATTATAATAATTCAAAATTACATTAACACTTGTCCTAACCTTATTGGAAGATTAGTGTCCGACCATGAGAATCCTTGGGTCAATTTTAGAACCCCATTGAGCGTCTTGTTAGTGATAATGACAATTTGGATTAATTAATTTAATGTAACGACAAAATTGACATTAACAAAAATCTTTTAGTAATTAATTATTATAATGGGTTATATAAATTATCTTTTTGACTATAAATATTAATTGGAATGATAAAAATATTTCCTACATGATGTAATTTTTTTATAATTTTTATACCTCAAATAAATTAAATTATTTATGACACAATAATGATGCAATATTTATCTCATTAATAAATGATTTAAATAAATAAGATTATAATGATAAACATATTTTACGAAACATGTCCAATTCTGACATGATGATTTTATTTCGACCATTATTCATATTGTCTTCATATTTAATGATTTTTGGAGCTTTTTAAACCAAAGATAAGTATATAATAAAATAATTGTTTCACACTTTCCAAAAGAGCCCCTCCTTCCCCTTATAAAAGGAGACCAATTCTATCAAATTCTTCTCACCTCTAAAGACATTTGGATTATCCAAACTTTTCCCAATTAATCTCCCTACATCCCTCTACTCCCTCTATAAGCCTTACATTAGGTAGAAGGCACTCCAAGAAGTCCTTTTGGTTCAACCAAAAGAAGTTACCCAAATTAAAGGTAATAGTTTCTCTTAAATTGTTTTCTTTTATTCTACTTCTCCAACCCCTGAACTCGTTTTAATCATATCTTTTGTAAAAAAACCAGTATCTTAAATATACTATTATTTTTTTATGAAAAAAGATTCTGACTACACTTACACACTCCTCCATCTAATGGATAAAGAACACAATGTTTTTGTGGATGGCAAACTAACGCCTCACGAAATGATGATTCTTCGATTTTCTCCAACCGCCTCTCATGGTGGCCATTATGATGGGCCTATATTTATATATGATATATATTATGTTTATGATTTCCTTATGCTTCTTTACTTCCCAATTATATCAATCCTTTATGGTTTCCATAATGGGTAAATATGATAATCTCATTTGAGGAAGTGCTGACTACCGCCCCCTCAAAGTGATGTGATTCGTTAATGAATTTTGTGGGATGAATAAAGGATGGAGTTAATGATATAATATATGATATTATACTGGAATTATAATATAACTATGTATAATTATGTTTTAATTCCACTAAAATAAAATATAGAATTTAAAGTAGCGTTCATGCGTACGTACGGCTTACCGTCTCCATGAACGGTGCATTTCATTTCTTACCTCTATTGATTATGAACAATTATAAATACAAGTATAATCTTGATATATATGATATATATGATATATAAATAATGAATATAATTCTTTATATAATTAATCTTTGTCCACATGAACAACATTTAATTATAAGAAGTCCATTTTTTGACTAAAGTACCAAATATCGACAAAATGAACGTTATTAACATAAATGGTTACATAATGCTTATGAAATCATAATAAGTGACATAAAAGAAATAATAATCTTGAAAATGTTTCTTAATCATGTGTAAAATAACTTTGTTTTATTATTAAGGAGATTTATGAATGATCGAGTCAAGTCGGACATGAGGTAAGGGAACTTCTTAACCGAATTTCCGTTCTTTGGGTTGATCTTCTATTTCTTGTTTATGTCATTATTTGATTATGATAGAAATTAATTTTTATATCTTATCATGTATTTATACATTATTTATGTGACCTTATAGTTAATATATAAAATCGATATATTATATTTACAAAAATATCTTTGTAATGGATAACTTTTCCATGATCGTTTTTATCCAAGATTGTTTATTCGTAAGTATTTACTGGGGTTATATTTTTCAACCATGTCCATAAAATGTTTTTCATAAATTGTTTAATATTATTCCATGTATGTTTAAATTCAGGTTTACCCCTCTTTTACTTTTACATTGAGTTATGTAATTGATCTTTCTTTTGTTTACCATATGTGGTACTTTTTGACATTTCCGTTAAAATTACAAGGAGAATGTTTTTTTAAACATATATGGCATGAACGGATTTTTATGGTTTTCACAATGCCTTATTTTCATGAATCATACTCTACCATATTTCATGAATATTTTCAAAAAAAACTTTCCATTTAAAATTTCATGGCATTTTATGAAAAGAAAAATGATTATGAAGAAAAAAGGATATTTTCCTCAAGAATTTATTTCAAGTGTTTTATCTGAACAATTTTCCATATAAGATGGAATTATTTAATATGAGTATGTTTCAAGTATAATTTATTTATGAATTAAATGGTTTCACTTTTCTTATGATGAAATGATATCCATTTTTTATATGGATTGTGTTATGATGGGATGATGTTTAATAAACCCATTTTATTCTTTGGGTAATGATGAATGATTTATGTTCATGTTGTGGTACACGTAAAAATGATTTCATTATGAGATGTGTGAGACCTATATCTGCCTTCAATGAATTGGGTAAATATTTATATCTCATTAGATAGACATGGCTGGAACGGTAAGTTAATCCGGTTCAGTGATACAGGACTGGAACAAGGAGTGAACTCGGTTTAGGATGGGACTTTGTCTATTAAGATGGTCTTGGCAGTAACTCCTTGGCTACTATAGAAATCATATCATGTGATTAATGGTTTTCAACAATTACAAGTTTTATTTCCATTATATTTTATCATGATTGATGTTCTATTATGATATATGCCTTACATACTACCATATTTTATTTCATTTTAAAAGATTTTGATGTTTAAACATTATTTTCATGTTTTCAAGTTCAAATGTTTATGGTTTGTTTTATTTTCTCCTTGAATACCCTTACTGAGCATTTGATCTCACCATTTTATATGTTTTTTTTCCATATGATAGAATGAAAATTTTTATGTAAGAGAACTAAAGGGGATGATCTTTATGAGAGATGTTGAAGATCTTTCACCATGATTAGAAGATTATATTCCGAGTTTCCAAAGACACTAAACTGTTACGATACTTGAGTGTTGGTTTTTATTATGTATTAAGTCTTATGAAAAAGTAATGTAATGTCCATGTACGTCAAGTTTGGGTCTCTATAATATCTTTGTATAATATGAAATCTAGTAACACCAAGTGAATCACCTAGGGATTTATCTAAAGACTCTTAAAATAAATGAATTTTATTGGATGGTTAGAAAGTGTGAGTTTTGGCTTCAAAAAGTATCATTTCTTGGACATATTATGTCAAAGGATGGAATATTAGTTGATACTTTAATGAAAAATGAAATCCATGAGTGGCCTATTAAAATGAATATAACTAAGGTATGTAGTTTTATTGGTTTATAATGTTATTAAGGGAATTTTATTCATAACATCACCTAATTATCTAATATGTTAACCAAGAATACTCATAAAGGGGTTATAATTGTATGGAAAAAAGAATGTGAAAATTGTTTCAAATTATTGAAGAATATGATATTGAATGATTCGATCTTGAATATAATATGGGAAAATGGTGGATGATGGATTTATAATTATATGTCAAGGAACATACATGAGTGTATCTATATGCAGAATGATAGAGTTATATCCTATAATTCAAGGGTGTTAAAAATTCCTGAACAGAACTATCCAACACATGATATTATGTTAGAAGATGTAATCATTACACTAAAGATATGGAGACACTATCCCAACAATGAAATAAGTCAGATATATTTGGATCACAAGAGAGTGAAATATATATTCTCATATAAACAAATCAATATGATGCAATAGATATGGCCTGATCTACTGAAGGATTATGATTGTTCAATACACTACCACCGTGGGAAGCTTATATGATGTCATATGAATTGAGAAGGAAGGTTAATGGGGTTCTGAACAAAATGAGGATTGGGAATTACCATGTGTACATGGATATAGTAACGAAAAATATGGGAAATACCCAGAAAGTAGAAACATCATTACACATTCAACTAGTTTCCCAAACATCTTTATTGAAAATAATTAATAGATCTCATTAGGATGATGAGTATACTCTAAAGAATATTAATGTTGTGGATAATAGAGAGTTCCTAGACATTGTGTGTGGGGATGTAATTCTAATGTTTTTGATGAGGATATGTGTTCTCTCTATACCAATAAAAAAATCGTAGTTATTGGATAATTCCCATACCTCATATTTGTACATACACCCTTGTATAACTAAGATGTTTCTATATCTAAAAGGATATTTCTAGTTAGAAAATATGAAGTGGGAAATTGGTGATTATATCTCAAGATGTTTAGTGTGTCAATAGGTGAATGTTGAAAGACAACATCTTTTAGGTGTAATGAACCGTTTCTTATTCTTACATGAAAATTGGTTGACATTACTATGCATTGTTTCACTAGATTAAAAACACTCCATGAAATAATGATACAATTTGTTTGATTATTGATCGACTTACAAAATCTACACATTTACTCTCTATAAAGGAGGACTTTCCACTATAGGGCCTTCCATAACATTATATTAATGATGTTATAAGTCTTCAAGGAGAACCTATTTCTATTATATATAATATTGATCCATGTTTTAGATTGGATTTATAGAAAAATATTCAAAAATCAATGGAGACTGAGCTTTGAATGAGCACTTCTTACCACCCTCAAACAAACATGGAGTCTGAAAGGACCATTCAAATAGTTCATGAAAAGTTGATAGATTGCTCCCTCAATGTTCAAGGTATGTGGGATCATTATTTTCCTTTGGAAGAATTTTTCTAAAACTATAGTTTCCATTCTTTTATTAAAATCGAACCATATGAACCATTGTACGGAAAGAAATGTCGTAGACGATCTTGTTGGGAGAATGTTGGTGAAAATAATCTTGAATTCCCACATTTTGTGGAGGAAACAATAGTAATGGTAAATACTAATCAAGGACATATTAAATCAACTCCCCGTAGGAAAAAGAGAAACGAAATTAATTGAAGGAATGATTTTTACATTCATGTTGGAGATCTTGTTTTCATTAAAGTATCTCCCAGGAAGGGTATTATAAGATTTGGGAATAAAAAAAAGGATCCCCAGGTACATCGGTCATCTTGAAATTATAGAGAGAATATAGGTGTGTCATATCTTTTAGAGATGCTTCATAGCCTTTCTAACATAAAAAATGTGTACCACATCTTCTTGTTAAGGAATAACATGCAAGAACCAACACACGTCCTCATTTTTAAGGGAATATAATTGCAACATCACTTATGTTACTCTAATAAGCCCATCTAGATTCTAGACAGTAAATATTAGGATTGATAAATCAGACGACTTAGATGGTAAAGATACATTGTGAAAATCATAAATATTAAGAGGTGATGTAGAAACCTTGGAAGATTATGATTGAGAACTATCAAAATCTTTTTATGGGTAGCCATCTATAAATTTGGATGATGAAATTTGGGCATGCGGGGATAATGTAACTACCGAGAACTCTATCATTGAAATTTAACTTCTTATTTTTATTTCATATAGTATATATCACATAAAATCACTTATAAGAGACAATAAATAAATCATAAATTCATAATGAATGAAAGAAGATTTATTTTTAAATTTTGACGAACCAATATTGATGAAAGAGTATCTAGGCCTTAGGAATTGTTATCTAACCCTTATGAATAGAAAATTGGACTAATGAATAGTGACATCACCCATGAAAGTATAAATAAAATTTAGGCATGTTATAAATAAAATTATCATGTAATTATATCATATTATAAGTAAATGAATTTTTTTAAAAAAATTAAATTAACAGTTTGTATTTTTGTAAGACATTAATATTTAAATAGAATTTTATAATTAATAAAATGTTTTAAAATAATATATATATATATATATATATATATTAAAAGTATTCATAAATTAAAATTTTTTGGTCTGATGATTTTAGTATAATTTTATGAGACCTAAGTTAAATATTTAATGTGTTTTAAAATCGGTTATATATTAAAAACCCGTAATTTCATGTAAAATATGAATTTAATTGAAAAATAAATTTCTCAAATTATAAAATTATTTTCATCAAATAATGTTTATTTCTTAGTTCTATATGTCAAGAAATGGTTAGGCTGAATTTTTAGGATTTTTATAAAATACATGAATTTTTTGTGAATAGAAAAATATGATAATTTACGATAAATGACAAATAAAAGACTTATTGAGTCTCAAATAAAGATTAGATGAAGCAATCACACATGTTTATTAATCAGATTCAATTATTAAGGTATATATTCATAAAAATAAACAATATTTTTTGTCATGAGAAAAATTATAAAATAAGGAGATATCACCCCTCTCCTCTACAATAAAAACCTCCACTCACCACCCCCTATTCTCACACCTTCCAAGACTTGAGACATAAAAAATGTATGCCAAATATTCTCCCCAACATTCTTCTTCATGTCCAGAATCTCTTGTAATCTTCAAAATTCAAAAAACATTTCCCTTAAAGATATTCTCAAGGAGGAATATTCAAGACATAAAATCCTCTTCTTTTTCCGTTTATTTTCTTTTCATGGTCATTGTTTTATTATTCTCTCCTCAACTCATCTATCCAAATGAGAATGAAGAAACCCAATATCATTTATATACTATATTATATCTTTTTAATGGAGTAACCCTCATTAATCACCTTACTATCTCTCTCTCTTTTATTTTAAAAACAAAATCATAATCTGGAATGTGCCGATTTACAACCTTCAAGGAGGGTGAACATTCATTATTGAATTTCACCATAAAGGATAGTAATGATACCATTTTTAATGAATAAACCAAATTATAAAATATGTATTAGAAAATTTATTATTATTTTATGTAACATATTTACATAATATTAAATGATAAAAAAATGACTTCACTATGATCAATAATCACTGTAATAATGTAAATGATTTTCACTAAATGTATTATATAATTATTCATCCAAATATCTTATAACCAAAAGTTATATATGATCATTTACACTTTTGTGTGTTCATAATTATCATATAAATTCAATTATAGATAGTTATACCCATTCAACATGAACTTCTATACTCATATTCATGTATATCGATCATGAAAACCAAGGAAATGACAACTCATGTGCAATAAAATTATATCTTATAACTCATTAAAAAGATAATAAATGAACTTAATAAAGTAATAAAAAATCTTTAAAATATAGAAAAGATTCTGAATTAAATAATGAATGGATTTAATCTTATTATCGAGGATGTTATGGTCAAGTGAAAAACATATTCAGTCAAAAGATAACGGTTTCTCCACAAACCTCCATTTTTTACTTCTACATTATATATTCTCTCTCTTTACACCAAGAAAATTATTAATTATTCTTTTTTACTCCTAAAAATTATGTATTAATGTTATATTTATGTTTATCAATCAGAATACTTCTTTCTTTTATGGGAAGTTACATGTTTTTAAGGATCTTTCTCAATCCTTCCCGATACATAAACATGATTAATGAGAACATTTTGTTTTTTTACGAATTTTCATGTATCATATAAATTTTTCTTAAGAAAAAATAAATTTTATAAAATTACTAATTTTATCATGAAAAACCATATTTTTTCATTAATGGTTTTATATAAAAAATTATTACACAAAAATTATTTTTCCAAATGAATTCTTCTTCGAAAAGTAAAAGATGTATTTTGCTCAATAATTCCTTGATGATTTTATTAAATTATTTTCATCTTTTTCATCAACTATGTTAAATTTTATGATTTATTGATGTTGATATATTATTATTTTTATCAAAAATATGGAATTAAATTTTTTATGACTAGTTTTACATTAGATGTGCAATATTAATACAATTCGTCATGCTACTCAGATTGGTTAGTGATTATGATTACAGTTTGGGGATAGTTAAAAACATTTCATAGGTTCATGTTTTTTATGATTGGCCCCATTCATTTGTGTAAAAAATTAAAGATATAATGTGATATGTGGGGCCTAATATAGCCACTCGATGTATTAGTATGAATCATGAGACCAATCATAATTCGATTTTGGCAACGGCCATACCCTGGTATTTTCAGTCATCTAGGTCGAGGACATAATGATATGTTTTAGATATCTTGCATTATGAATTATTTCATTATGATATTAGAAATTGATAAAACATTTTATTATTGATTATTATAAAAACCATTAATAAGAGTTATTCCTTTAAGAATTTTATATGAATTAATTCACTAATATTTCATTCCTACAATATTATTATCATGTTATATTTTAAAGGAACATGTTTTCATTATTCACCAGGCTTAATGATTATGTTTATGATATATTCTATTGTATTAATTACCCTTGATAAGAATATGATTGAAACCCTTTTAAGTGGTTTTTTTCTAAAGGATGATAATATGAATATTATGAATGACTTGAAGGGATAATCTCGGAACTATAGATGTTCCAAATAAAATCCCTATATTATTTTTAATTTCACGTTGTTTTGTAATAATTATGTATGAATCTGGTTTTCCAATTCTACTAAACAATTTAGTCCTTCAATATGTGATTCTATTTAATATTAAAAAATTTAATAAGTAATGCACCGGCTCTAAGATACTAGGGTTGGTGTCATTATAATAACACCATGATGTATTTCTAGTAAGAAGTTACATTCAGCATCCTCCAATTAATGTCCCTAAACACATTCACTCGTACTGGATTTATCAAATCTACAATGAACTCCATTTAAATGAGGTCCTTGAATTTCAACAATGTGATACCCTCATGTCTTTTGACCTCAAGTATAATCTATCACTAGTGTCTCACAGAACCATAAAGTATAATGTTCACAACATTCACATACAGACTCTCCGAGTTCTCTACCAAATTGATGACCAAATCGATAATCCATATCTTATCTTATGAATCATTTGGTCCTCTTATTCCATATATAGATTTATTATTATGGATATTTAAGTCACGAGTATAGTCGACCATAGTCCTGGTAACTCCCTTAACATGGATATCACTAGGCATAAGACTCTTGATTGAAGTGGTCCTTCTTCTTAATCCATTAGGGCTATTGTGAGATAATTGTCTTATAAAATTGCTTATAGAACATGGATTCCCACTATCATGGGAGGATTCTATACTACCCCACAAATAAGCTTCATCCAACATCACTAATGGAGCAATTTCTATTACATTATTTGATGTATTTAATAGAAAGCATGAGTTTTAAAAAAAACTTGTGATCAGTCTAAGGGATGACATAATGTTCTCCTTAGAGTCTTCCCATTACTCATGGAATACCCCTCTGAGAACTGGCCAATATCTCAACTTTTAACATTATATAGAGTCATATATATATTAATACAACAAAATTATTAGTTTAAAATAAAAAATTCACATAGAAATTTATTAATAGAATGGAAGAACATATATATCACCAGATCATAAATACAAGTATATCTTGAACATATATCACACATAAGGGAATCAAATTACAAAAAAAATGACACTACAAAATGTATAAATATAATGTGGTACTGATTTCCTAGTCATAATTCATGGAATCTCCCAAAATATCATAAAACAACAACAAAAACACTATCAACCATCACTCAGTGGTCTGTTACATATAAGCATGCTAGGAAGAGGGAAACTCTCCCCTGCGATTCACAAATAGCTATCTACATTCCAAAATGTCTCAAGATATTCAAAAATTATAGATGAAATATATGATATGATACAATTTTATGAAACCGAATCTCAATCAATCGAGTCTAATCTAGAGTGCCACATTAACTCATATGCGCCCCATCATATGGAATAGGTTTCTAACTATCAGCAAAGATATAATTCATGAAGAGAGTGAACTATACCCTTAATATCATAACCTTACCCAAATCATAAGATAATAAAATATAACTATCAAAATAATACTATGGAAATAAATAAAATTTCAAGGAATACATGTCAAATAAAAAATGGACTCTTAAAGTGTCAATCAAAACCAGATAAAATATCTAGATTGGTAAATAAATAAATAAATAATAGTTTCCTCTGGTGAATGTCCTAGCTCCTATCCCACCTCCACAATCATCTTCTCATCCATCTTCCATGGGTTCCATTCCCATAATCATATCCATATTCATGTTGTTCTGGCATGAATAAGGTTTCCCATGATGGGTGTGAGTAATAGAACCTAGTAAGACATCACCAATTTGTCATTAAAAAACATGCACATGTATAACATGAATATTTCATGAAAATAATGACTGGGAATGAAATCAAAAAACATAAAATAACATATTTATGGGTTGTATGATGATAAAGATTCCATAGACCATTAGTGATAACTACATCAAATTAATTCCAGAAGGATAATCTTGATCGATAGAAAGGAATCGGAAATAGAAAAAATATTGTTGAAATTTTACTCAATAACATCAAGTCCATGAGTCTTTATTATTTTATAATAACTACTTATGAACATATATAGAGAATCTAAAAATAAACATATTTCAACATGTTACATGTTATCCACAAGGCATTAATTTTAAGCATGTTACTTGATATCCAAAAGACATTGAGTTCTGTCTCGGAAACAATACTATCAGGATTTTACCCTGGGTAAGGTTCTACTATCATCATCATCACGTTCCATATACAGTCCCCCAATGAGGGATATTTTTAATTGAATATTCCACCTATGACTCGTATAAAATATGTCCCACTCTAGTTATTGTTTGACAAGAAACTCATTTGGAATGAGACCTCAATAAGAAACCATTCCATAAAGGTATTTATAGAATAACATGACTTAAGTTGTCTATAAATGTATCCAAAACAAATGAATGTGCAATTAATGGATCTCAATTAAATAGAATCCATTGTTAAAAAATAATTAGGTTATGAATTCATCATTGATTCTCGAGGAATGCCTTGTGTCTAGACAACAATCACAAATTCGTCAATATTCAATCAAAAAAAAGATATAGAATATGGAAGAAGGACTTGTGATGATTTTTTTAAATTTATTCCCCAAAAACATTACCATTCTTGATAATTATATCTCCAATCAAGATAATTAATCTTATAAACATTCATTCTAGCATTGATAAACTAGTATTTTATCATTGGAATTTGGTTCTATCATTTATCTTCCATCAAGAAGGGGATTGAAAAATGATTTTTCATCACTAAAACATTGAATGACTATTGAATAAGTTAGATATTATTTTGATTATTAAATGAAATATTTACTCAAGATCTTAGACAAATTTATGAGGAATATATGAATTTGTTTTTATATTTTTTTTGGAAAACGCATATCCAACACCGATCCATAAATATCTATTATTGGGAAAGATGGATTTTCAGTAGATACAAGGAGATATTATAATTATAGAATCATGTAATCATTATGAATATGAAAGAGAAGGGGGTGGTGAATGGGTTTTTTAATGATGCAATAAGGGAGGTATTGTATTCAAAATAGTCTCAATGGTTTAGAATTTGGGTATTAAATGAAGGTCAAACAATGTGTAATTAAGTCTCGTTGGGTGAATTTAATGCACCCAAAGACTAGGGACACTACATAGATGATGGGACTCAACAACTTGTTGGTGGTACCAGAAACCAGCATGTGTTCCTGAAATAATTCCATAATATATAACGCATACATTGGATGGTCGGTGGAACCCCACTGGTTGGATGGTGGGGTCTATTGTTGGAAGCATACCTATTGGAATGCCAATTGATAGTCATTAGATATTTTCTATCCACCTAAAGGTCAAAACCACTTTAACACTTCCTCTATCAGTTCAAATACCCTTAGTTACTAAAAAACATTGTCATCAAAACCATAAAGAGATATGGGAAAAAATAGAATAGATCAATTTATAAAACATAAATACCTAATACATTAAAATAAAATGATGATGTCACATCAATGGTCTACCATTATTTGATAACAAGATCTACATTATATATTTATATTTCTAGTGGGTTTTTATAATTATACGTTCATTTCTAGAGTGTCCAATATTAAAATTTAATATTTTTTCCTTTCACCGGATCATTTTCTCCATGTGGAGAAAATAACCCCATTACTAAAATCATGTTAAATTTTAAAAAATATGTTTAATAAGATTTACACAATACAAAATCCTATAAAATCTATTTTGGAATACAATAATCATACCCCTAGAAGATTTCTTCGACAAAAAAATCATCATGGTGGTGCTTTAATGATCATAGAAAAATTATTACATATACTAGAGACCCTAGAATTACATTATAACAAGACATCAACAACATTTAATTAGATTGTATCTATTCCTTAAAAATCAACATCTACTTTAGTAGTAATATTTTTATAGGAATTTTATTCTTTTCGTGGCCTTCTATGTTACTAAATCTAATCTTCATGGTTAGTCCATATATTATGACATGGATTTAGATAATTCTCATACTCCCCATATATATGTTATTAAATTATTTGTGTTAACTTATGTTGACCTCTATTTATTTTTATCATGATAATTAAACTATTCATTTTTATGTAATAATGGGATGATCGATGACAACCTATTCAAAAGGTAAATAATCTTCCTTTCCCAGTAAAGAAATCCACCTGGTGCTTCATTACAGTTTTTTTTATATAAGAATTATAAATTTCATCCGTTCATCATATTCATCACTTGATGTTTCATGAGACATTGTACATCTCTTTTTTCTGTGTTTTTGAATTCAACCATGTTTACATTGTTACTTATATTTTGTGATAGTTGGTCTGGAATAATCATATGTTTTCTCACTCTATATCACATTATGATGATTTTTTCTTTTAGGTAATCTCTACATTTTTAGACACACCTGTGTTTTCTTTTAGTTAGATCCAATACCAAATCCAAATTTTATGACATGAGTGATGTTAAATTGAAAATATAGCGAAATAGTATTGATCAGAAAACAAACTCAACCAAAAAATCTTATTATTTTACGTTATCACATTGGACTATAGTTACTCTTGATCAAAATATTACAATATTAGTTTAACCTTAGTTAATTTATGATGACTTATCTACTCATCCTAATCCCTAAATGTAACCATAGAATCATTTCTTCATAGTTGTTCATAAAGAGAATGTGATCATCCAACGTACATCCTCTATGAGTTTCTATCTATGTGTGTAGTCTTAGTCACATTCGTCTTACACTAGGGTGATTACAATTCAATTATAAAGAAAAAATTTTCAGGGAGATTACACTAATGTGAATTTTTCACCAATCTACATCCACTTTCCACTATCTTAGTTGGGATTTAGTACTATAGAAACCATTGAATCAAGACATTACCAATATTTTAGGATGTCATATAATATATAGAATCATCTATATATTTTTCAATATGGTTCTCAAATAATTATCCATATAGTAACTAAAATAACACCAAAAATACCTTATCCATTCTTCAATGTGATCTATCGTTAGAAAATAAAAATATACATAATTAATAAATTGATAATATGGTTTAATGAATATATCTCAAAAAATTAAACACAATCAACGTACCTAAAGTTTTAGTGTCTCAAATACTGGAAATATAAACATCATATTATACAACACTAGTTAATAATTCATCATAAGTATGCTCCAAAAGACTCCTATCTAGACATATCATTTGATATAATCATTTTAATCACCCATAGAATGGAAACATACGAATGGAGGGATATAAAATGTTTTAAGGGAAAAATATCAATAAATTATATATGTTTAGATCATAAGAATATTAGAAAACATGGCTAGGGTACAAATATCTTATTACTATGAATATATGAAAACCATATTTATCATTATCAAAGGAAACATAATCTCAAATAAACAAAAAATACCATTTAAAAAACATTGTGCAATCATATTCTATTAAAAAAGAGTAATTTAGAATAATAATTGGCATACGATTATGACACTGGAGTGTGGAATTAGATTAATCATATAAATAACATGTTAAAGATACCCACCAAGCCATTCATTAAATATTATGATTAGGCTAATTAAACTTGTACCAACATGGTCATAGGATAATCGTACTATGAACCCAAGGTCTTGTGATAAAACTTCTTTTGTAACGCTTAGGATTTCATAAATCCTCTTATTTAGCCTTTATATTGCGATAAATCTGCACGTGTACCCTTTTTCTTGGGACAAATCGTCATCTATACCTTTTTGCAAGAGATAAATTGTTATGAATACCCTTTAAATGGGAAAAATACTTCTACGTACCCTTTTTCACAAGGTAAATCCTATTGTATACACATTACATTTTGATAAATTATATTTTAAAATAGATAAAGAGAAAATTATTATCACTCTGAATAACCATAGTGGAATTATAATTATTATGGCATTAGATAAATCTGCTATTTAATTTCTGATCATTTTTTAACCCACATGACAAATCTTGATTTTAAAACGTGGTTTCAAAAAGTACCCATATTGCTTTAGTAACACTTTTTTAAAAACCCATTTAATGAGAAATAGTTTTTAATTGAATATATAAAACCTTCAATGAATAAATGATGATGAAAAAAATATTAATTGAGTATTAGAGACATTGTTCCAATTAAAACATTTTTTTATTAGATAGTGTGTCTCAAGGATCTAGAATTTATGACAATAAACCCTTAGGAGTAACATAATCATTGAATAAGGAAAAATATGATAATGATTTTGTATGGAATAGATTTTGAAACCCATTAATAAATGATTTACTACAATAATGTTTATTCATTTGATGTAATAAATCAAAATTGGAATCATAGAGGGTAAAGAGAATGTTTGTAACTCAATTGAAGAATTTTTAGTTAACACAAAAACATGACATCTATTTGTGGTTAATAGTGAATTATCTATACTCAAATATAACGAACAAAATATTTTAATAACTTATGTAAAAAATGAAGATAAAAACATGAAATTTTTTTAAAATTATTTCATAAGGACATGTTACGAATTTATTAACCTATAATATGTTATTCTCATTATATGGAATTAGAAATTTCATATGTTTATTTCATTAAAATATCATTAATATGGAAAAAATTAAAAATAGTATGTTTAAAGTTCATAATTAAAAAATTATTCAAGATTTAAAAATCATTTTATTTAATGACTACACTATTCCTATTTTAGTTGGTTAAAATACATGAATACAACTTGGGAATATGGAACTCATGAGGAACTAGTTTTAGATGTGTTTAAGGATTGAAAGATGATATAAAAATTAATAATTTAAATAATAAAAAAACATATGAAAAATAATTAAAACTACATAAATATATCATTATTAAATGACAATAAAATTATAATAGATACCATAAACATATGTAATATAATTTTTTTAAATTTGTTTACATCGGATGTAAAACTGAGTAAAATAGAAATGTACTAAAAAAATTTCATGAGCAAGGGAATAAATTTTGTTAAATATATTATGACATATTAAAATTCATTAAAATTTTGTAATATTAATATGTCATCAGTAAATACATTGTTAAAAATGTCCATGTTGGGTGGTCATGAAAAACAATATGTGTTGTTTATAGAGGTTGTAGCCCACCCATACAGACAATTCGAAATCCCATTTTAAAAAAATTGATGAAACAATTGTATATGATAAACTATAACATAATAATTTTAAATTTTTTATTTGAAACATAATAAATGATAAAGTACATTTTTATTACTAGTCATGAGTGGTGGGGATGAAAAAAACAACATCACATTTTGGCAGCGATAGTCTACGCGTACATACAATCGAAGTTATTTTATTTTCTAAGTTGATAGATAGGATTTCATAATAGTTTTCCAATTATAATAAAGTAATATATGTAAAATAATGGTATTTATTCCATTTTATTAATAATATTATTTATTATTTATGAATGATTAGAGTAAAATAAAATCGTTAGTGAATGTAATACTCACATTGGATGCCAGATTTGTCTCTTGTAGACCTCCTTGGAAATGATATCCTTAATAAAACTAAAGGTGAATAGAAGGATAAAAAAGTGTTATATGCTTCAAGTAGGATCAATTTTATATATTTTCAATAATAAATTATAATTATAGGTTTATCTTATAGTAGTACTGCTGTAATATTTTTATAGGTGAACTGAATGGATTTTTTGGAAGTAACTATTACATTTTCAATAATATAATGTTAATATTCAATGGTCAACCACTCCAAAATGGAAAAAATAGTGGAGGTGTGTGTGGTTTTCAATTCTATTCATCTATAAATTTTATATACAATCTAAATTGTTTTAATTATTTATCATTTACATTATAATTTTTACATTAATTTAATTTTCCATTGGTTATTAATTTTTATTTTTAGTAATTAATATTAATTAAAAGAATACATAATAGAAAATTTAAATAAATTGAAAATTCATATTTACTATTTTAAAATCATTTTTCACAATATATTTTTTTTAATTTTATTTTAAAAATAAAATAACATGACGTGTAGAAATAGTTTTTTGGAAAAGTTTATCATTATGTTTACAATATTATGTCCAATAAAATATTACCATAATTACTGATTTTTGTGAAATAAATTTTGTTTTTAAAAAAATCATAGGATTATTTAAAAGAATCAAAAAAATAAATTTTACCATCAAAGTAATTAATTATATGAAATGAACCACTCTAGTATAAATATACAAATTACTACTAAGAAAATTTTTATCTAAGGAATTAAAATGTGAATTTTTATTTTATCATATTTAAATTCTTTCCTTTAATAATAAAATATTTATATCAAATTCCAAAACATAATGGAAGACTATTCATATTGTAAAATATTTTTTTTAATATGTTAAACATTGGTTATTTTGATTTCCAAAAAAATTATAGTTAATTTATTAGTAATATATTATTCATATTATTAATACAGTTTATTATTATTTTATCATAGTCTATATAGTCTCTTGAAATAAATCAACGATTTTTGATAAATATAATTTTAAACAAAAAGTTGTTTTCTTAGTTATGTTATCAGTACTTATTAAATTACATTAGATAAAAGTGATACTTTATATCCATTATATTCATTCTTCATAATGTGGTTTATCCAATTCATGTCCACTAATTAAATTTCAAGATATTTTTGGTTATATTTAATACTTATATTTTTATCATAATGTATAAAGGAGTTCATTTAAGATTTATAATCCCCATGGAGAATGATATCATACATATTATTTATTTAAGGAACATTTATAGTGAAATATAAGGATGTTAAGATTTTTATTTTAAATAAGGATTTGGGTTTTAAATTGTGTAGTAATTATTTTTATTAAATTATTAATATGGTTATGAATTATTGTTATTATTATTATACTTATAAATATTAATGATATCATTTATGTTATAATAATTATTATTATTATATTTAATTACAAAAATATTGTTATTATTATAATTATACAATAACAATTTGAAATAGAAATATTTATGACTGGTCATTTAGGATGGGAGCCCGACATAAATGACATGTGGCTGAAAATTGCACTGTAAATACAATTATTTGTGATGGGGGGCCCTTACATTAAACCATATTTTTTCCAATTATTAATAATCTAACATATGTGATGGTATTCATGCCCCTTCAGAAATAAATATTTGTTTTGGGATTGATCCTGACTTTCAAATAATATAAAAAATAAATTTTAAAATTAAAAAAACTTACCAAAAATATTTATATATATTAAATTAATAAAATTATTATAAATTTAAAAATATAAAGTAATTATAAAAAATAAATAATTTAAATAAATCAAAATATATAAAAATGAAAATTTCAAATTAAATAAAAACATAATAAAAATAGTTCATTCAAATTTATATCACAATTAATGTGTAAAAAGTACATATATTAGAGATGAGGGGGAGTTCCAACTAGGGGATGATGAGGTGTAGAGAACTCTATACCTATACCCTATACAAAGAATTATATGTTCTCATCCACAGTCACAACTTCTATTCATTTTCTTGAAGCTTCTCCCCATGTTACAGCTCATGCTATGGATGAAACCATTCTTTCTTTCTACATTGCGGCTCTATAATCTCATCTTGAGCTCACAACTTCTCATTATACTCAATTAATGATGATTATGACTCTCTATAAGTTCTCCCTGAGCTAGCCATCAATGGTGTAATAGTAACATAATTACAGTCAGGCATCAATCGAGAATAGAAACCAACAATTCATCTTTTCTTGAAGGCATACAGAGTCACATGTATCCATGTTAGGTCTTCAAAACCAAATTCATTGGTTCCCTAACCCCCCATCTAGGCTTGGATATCATCATGTGTGTGATAATTCACTACCTCATAAGACATCTTCCAATGCAACATGTTTTATAAATATTAAAAATATTATTTTCAATTAATTTTAAAACTAAAAATTTACAACTCACCAGAATCTCATTTTGTCAACCACTAGTAATCTCACCAGTGATAGGGTTAGTGTTAAATCTCATGTAAACATCTGAATCTATAATATCGGGCGATTAAATTTATTAAATGAATATTAAAATAAATACTATATATTTATATTTATATAAGTTATTAACTAAATTTACATACCATATTTCACCGATTAGTATTAAACGTACTAATACCATCTCTATGTGTGACCTTTCATATCCTTCGGTTCTTCCAAACCAATAATAATTTTATTTAAAAACTATATTTTATATCTAATGATCAAAATCCATCCCAAACCTGTGATGAGATGTAAGTAAGTTGATGGTTGTATCACGAATAAAAAAAGCGACTTCAATATTCTTCATGTCTCTCTTCCTCATAATTTGTAAAAACTGAAAAAAAAAACATTCACACACTCAGGTCTCCTATGAATCCTAGATACAGGTCCTCTTTCTATCTTTGATGAGATACCCTAGACCCTAAAAATAACTAATAATAGAATTTAAATAATTAAATATTTTTCAAAATAACTGTTATATATTAGCATTCCATCTAATGATTTACACTGTTCTTATGAACATCAATGGGAATATGATGCCACATAACCCATTCTCTAGAAAAATAATTCTAAAAAATAGATCTCTATTTTCAATTATCTCTATGAAAAAAACCCTGGTAAAAGGAACAAATAATAAAACAATTAGTAAATAAATAAATTTGATAAAATTCATGATAATGAAAATTAATAGAATTACATTACTGATCATACCTATGCATACCTGGATCAAAGTTAAGATGTAGAAATTTCCTAGGAATGGGTTCAAGAATCATCATTCTCACAAGACCACAAACCCTTTGAGTTAATGCATTCCCAGCAACTACAGGGTGGGATGACACACCATCAAGGTCATCACAAGTTCGTATAGTTCCTTCGAGTACTCATAACAACTCATCATAAGTCACTTCAGGAATCTAAAACATGAAAAAAAAATCATCAAATAATTGAACACTTGTGTTATATATTTATTTTTATTGACTATAACCAACATGTACTTGTGTCATTATTCGTCTTCATAATCATCTTTATATATGATAGTGTCAATATGTTCATCTTACTATTTGGTATCGTCAAATTCAATTGAATATTTAGTTAAATCATCAATTTTTAATTCAAAATCAATTTTTACATCATCAAAGTCATCATAACATCGACTCATAATCAAAAAGTTCCATCATCAATATTCATGTATCTTCTTTAAAAATATTTGATAGGATCTGTCTCTTGAGAAAATTAAATTCCTTGGATTTAAATAGAACCACATTCACTTTTCATAAAATGATTATCATAGGAATTAATTTTCACAATGCTCCACCAATAAATCAACACTCTTGATGAAACTCAATATTTTGAATAATATGTTGTATGATCTTTCAAATCTAATAAAAAATGTTCATTTAAGGAATTAATTATTTATTTTTTAATTTTAGTGATTAAATGTCACAAATGAACATGAAATCCTCTATCAGTATCAAACATATAGGATTTGAACATCATTACATTAATCATTATCAGATAACAATGTTCAATGATTTCATCAATTGTTTTTTTAAATTTCAACATCACTTTCACTATGATGAGATACTCTCAAGAAAACACCATTATTCATTTTTTTATTCACTATAAGAACATGTATGAAATCGAAATCCATTTTCCACATATGCATTTTACGATTAAACTATTATGGATGGTGGGTTACTCAATACAAACAATATATAATTAATTTTATCAGCATGTTATAATACATGAAAAACTATAAAAAATTTATAAATATAAAAAAATAATTGATTTCATATGTTAAAAAATAAATAATTTACTTTACTATTCATTGAAACCAGTATAAAAAATTATATTTTAGATGTTGTTTAGGGGAATCTGATGTAATTTGTGGAAATTTTTCCCTGATATGATCATCATATCTTATAAAAATAAAATATATTTATTTTATTTAATGAATTTATAAAATATGTTATAGTGTCACTCAATTTAAAAATCATGTCATTTTTCCATAGTTGAGAAGAACATATGTATATGACATATCATTTATGTAATCTAAAAACTAATGTTCATGAAATCCATCAAAGCTATGTTCCAAAAAATTAATTAAATGATAATTAATTTTCAAGTGCGTCGTTAAAATTTCCATCATTATGGCCCATTAAATTATGTTTTAAAGTACATTCAACATGGATATAATGGGACCTTAAAAAGAAATTTCCTCCTTTAAATAAGCCACTTCAATTGACCCATTAACTAATTCTTTGTTATGTACATTTTTCTTCAATTTATGTATGAATATATCATATGGATGTATCTATAAAAATGTACCAGCCCTATACATTCTTCTTTATGTGGAAAATGTAATATCAAATTTTCTACAAAATCTGAGAAATCCATTAGAAATTTACTTCCATTTTATATAAAATTTGAACAACATATTCATCCATTCATCTATGTGAATAATAGCTTTAACTTTATATACACATTTCCATAAAAAATATGATATTTTTATTGGCACATTCCGAATACAAGATTTATTCATGCTTATAAATCCAATCATTAGAATTCTTTACTATTTAAAAAAAATCATGAATTATTAATCTTGTATGTAAAATGACTGCTTCGGAAACAACTAAAAACATTGGAAGAATAACCATATGGAAGCCTCAAATAAAAATACAGTAAAAAAATAAAAAATGGTTTTCATAGGAATGTGTATAAGACCCGTTTAGCTTCATTAACTTCTATGATCTATCATTTTCATACATCTCATGTTCTGGTCACCTACAAATTTGGGAAATATTAAATCATTTATTTACATTATATTAAGACATGCTAGGGGTGTCCAAAACAGTATAAAATATATTATAAAAATATTTCTTCTAAATATTCACGACATACAACTTGTGACAGACCAAGAAATATTACCATTATGGGAGATCCCATAAACTACATCATTTAATCCAGTTTTTTTCCCTTCCAAAATCCATCTAGTTCTAATTATTTTATTGTCGATACTATTGTAATGGGAGGTAATGATGAGAAAATATATTTTTTTTCAATACCATTGATCATTTTAGGAGGTCCATCTCATTCAATTGTACCTTTTCTGAAATGATTTATGTTTCCTCTGAAATAATGATTAATAATATGAAACATGTTGTGATAGTCAACAAATACTTTTTTCTCCCATTGAAGAGAATATATTATTTTCTTTCACTCATAAAGTACATACATGATTTCAGACCATGTGTACTCCATCCACATAACATGCAATATGTTTGTATGCCACAAATTTTCAACATTAATGCATATTTCCTTAAGATTTTTTTCCCAAAAACATCATTTATTTTGACACCATTTATCCATAATAAATTTAACACATCAATAAATGACATATTAAACATTGATATTCATTTTTAAATTGTGTGGATTTAAATTTCATAAAAATATATGTGGTTTTTCCATCATCATCTATAGAGGTAAGATGTACATATTTATAAAGATGGGCCAATATGAATGTTGAATACAATATAAACTAAATTCTCCTAAACCATTAGTAGAAAGATCCAATCGCACATTATGGGCTTCTAAAAAATGAATGATTTACATGGTTGAAATGTTTCCATGAATCCCCATAACAAAGATGGTTTATATTCATTCAAGTTGACATGTTGGATTTGTGACAAGAAATCAATGTGGATGTGTTCTGAGTTATAAATGAATAATGTAATCTGGGTGTAAGTGTGAAAAAACCCAATATATTTAACAATAACCCATACATAATTCCCTATTTGAACCTAATTATTCCTAAATTTCTCATATATAGGAAAACTAACATATTGATAATTTTCACCATAATATAAAATGAAATTTTTTGACTATTCATAGATAGTTTTATAACCAAGACCAAAATTTTTAACCAACCTCTTTCTATCACAGAAATTGATAGGCAACAGATTTCATTCTGGTAATAGTAATTTAACCAAAGAGAATATCTAATAAAAAAGCTATTTGAAGTTCCCATTATCCAATATAATTGCCATAAATTTAGTATCTTGTTCAATTTTTCTTATCTTTAAACTATGATATAACCAATCTTAAGTGGACATCAAAAACTAATAAAATCAATATAGTTCTATCTAAAGAGATAAATCAATATCATTCAAAATTTAATATTATTGAAAAGAAAAACCAGAACATCATATACTAAAGTTATAAACCTTAATGGATCTAGAACCAAATTATTAGGATCTTCTCTGGAACTATGTTCATCGAGTTGATACCAAAATATCATAATCATTTTGAAAACCAAAAATGAAATAGATAACCCCCACTGTTTCAAATGAATTAAATTCCTCCAATAATTTTGCTTGTGTAGATGCATAATTTTACCATCTGAAAAATATTATGGTTTAAAATATGAAATGATATAAATGCTTCAACACCCTCAATATATATAGGATTTACAATAAATATTTTTGGATTATTGCGATTATTTATCCATTTTTTATCTTTCAATAATGAATCTTATCTTCTTCATTGATCCAAATTTCGTTGAAAAATTTAAAACTAAAAATATTAATTATAATTAATCATTTTGAAGGAAGATACAATAAAATTTTTAAAAAAATTGAAAATTACTTCTAAATTTTTTCAATTCAATCTAATTTCATCTAAAAATTTTTAATTCAACAAATTAGTGTAAATTTTTATTAATTAAATCAATTTTATTATAATTAATTATAATTATTATTAAGGTAAATAGAATTTTGACATCAAGGAATGAGGGAATCATGGAGTGATGTTGATGAAGGTGATTACATAGTGAAATAATTCTTGTTTCCCTGTGTTAACACCATTTAGAGGATAGACCGTCAAGGGTAAAAATATGAGTTTACCCATGACTAACTCTCCTCCAAATGGGATGAACATATGGGTATCATAATTATTTAACTACATCATCTACTTCATTCCCTCCCATTCATGCTTCCCTCATGGGAAGTTGGGAGTATAGGGGATGGAGGTGAACATTGAGAAAAGATAATAGAAGAATTATTTCACACTATCATCCCCTTCATCTAATATGTTCCATGATTCCCTCACATCCCACTACCACAAAATGGGGAAAACGAATCGCCTTGTTTTATTAGTGCTAAGCAAAAAGCACTAATAAAGGGGAGGCCTTTATCTGTGCTAGCTAAAATCAAGGATACATGTATCCTTTATCAGTGCTATGAAAAACACTAATAAAGGGTACACCTTTATCAACGTTTTTCTTAGCACTAATAAAGAATACATTTACTAGTGCTAAATATGGAGATAATAATTGTTTTTAATAAAAATTTCTATAAAATTATTATTTTTTATTCAAAAATTTTGTTTATTTATATACATTAAACAAAAACACACGTTTATAATTTATATATTTAATTTATGATTGATATATATATATATATATAATGTTTTTAAAAAAATATTTCTATTATTATAATTATATATTTATAATTATAAGATTATAAAAGTTTTATTAAATAAATACTATATTTATTATATTTATTAGATTTATTAGATTTATTAGATTATTTATTTTTATTAGAATTATTAGAATTATTATAGATATTTTACATTTATATTTTTTACATTTATTATATAAATTAATTACATTTATTAGATTTATTAGATTACTATATTTATTAGATTCATTATAATTATTATATTTTCATATTTGACATATTTAATAAAATTATTTTATTAGTAATTAAAATATATAAATACCTCTTAAAAATATAAATATTTCTATTAATTATTAAATTTATATGTGTTTCCAATTAATTTGGTTAATTAATATATTGATCATGTGTGCTTATATGTTATGTATCATAATATTCATTTATGAATTATACACCCTTTCTTATTATTTTGGTTGTCAATTTGTGGCTCGTTTTTTATTATGTAAATGTACTAGTTAGATGATTAATTTATGTTAACCATATATACTATTATGTTCTCAAAAATACTTATAAACCCACATTAAATATATTTTTATATAAAATATACTTATTAAATTTATAATTATTATATATTAATAATTTATAAACACTTTTTAGATATAATTTTTGTACTTATAATTACAATTATATATATATTAAAATTATTATAAAATTATAATAAATAAATATATTTTAATTTTATAAATATACATATTTTTATACTTACCTACACATATTTATAAATATTTTAATTTATAGTTATAATATAACCATAAATAAATGTATATATGTAAATAATTATAAAATTTTATAATAAATATATTCATTATACAACTTATAAAGTTATAATATAATTAAATATATATATATATATATTTATAAATACATATAATTTTTATTATAATTCCTTGATGAATATAGATATATTTAAATAAATAATAAATTATCATAAATATATTTATTATATATATTTATATACAAATAGTTATAAATAAATTTGTATATAAATTTTTATATATTTAAATAATGTATAAAATATTTGTAGATATTTATAAAATTATAAATATATTTTTATAATTTTATAAATTATTAAATATATATATATTTATAATTACAACTATATATAAATATTTATTTATTATAATCTTTAATTAAATATAAATAAATATATATTAATTTATAAAATATATATATTATTTTCACATATATTGTTATATATAAATAAATAAATAAATTTATAACTATATAGAAATATTGATAAATAAATAAAATATTTATATTTATTGTTATAAATAAATACAGATATATTTAAATAACTATAAACTATACAAAAATATATTAAATATATATACTAATAAAATTATAAAAAATATAAATATAAATTTGTTATAATTTTATTGTTATATAAATATATATATATTCATATAATTCTAAATAAATATATATTTATATAAATAAATATAAAAATATAATAAATATAGTTGTATATATGTGTATTCTTATAATTATATATAATTTATATATTTATTATATATATATTCTACGTATTTAAAAATAATAATATATATTTCATATAATTTTATTATTATTTAAATTATAATTTTATAAATTTATATATTAACATTTATTTATAGTTATGGTTATAAATATGTATATAGATATTTATCACATATATAATATTATATATATATATATATATATTAATATAAATAAATTATTTATATAATATTTGTATCAGTGCTAAATATGCCTTGATAAACAGTCCCTTTATGAGTGCTATAAATTTAGAGCTGATAAAGTCACCTTTAATCAGTGCTTATTTAGAGCTGATAAAGTCTTATCATTATCAGTGCTAAAAACCCGCTGATAAAGGTATCGTTTTTCAGTGCTTTCAATTTTAGCCCTGATAAAGCATACCTTTATCAGCATTTTTTAGCTAGCATTAATAAAAAGTTCATCATGTTTCATAAAAAACCCCAGATAGTCACCTTCATTCTCACTCCCCTCATGCTCTCGTGGTAGCTGACCCGTATGTCGCTGACCTCTACTCTGCCCCATCCCCAGCTCTTCCACCATCAACCCCGCCTCATCTATTGCCTCATCATCCAACGAAATCCCCTCCTCCACCATGAACCCACCTCTACCATGAACCCGTGTCTGCCACTCCTCCGCCACGAAGCTTTGTCTAACGCTCCGCTGCCATGAACCCACCTCCGCCTCAAACCCTCGTCTACTGCTCCTCCGTCATGAACCCCACCTTTGTTGTGAAGCCCTCTACTACCGTTGTCGCTACTTCTTACCCAGAATACACCATCACCGGACACTACTGCTACAGCCATAAGTGTATTATATCACCTTATTAAAAAAATCGTTATAATGTTATCACAGTTACTAAGAAATGGTTGGGTTGATGTTTTCTATAGGTTTTTCAATTTTTTGGGATTTGTATTTACTGGTATAATTAGATGGTTTATTATGTTATTGGTGGATATTTCATTAGAGGGTGTTGGAGGGGAGATTGTGTTTATTACTTATGTTTTATTGTTAATTTATAAATTTATCATGTTGACATTTTTTCTTAGCTATGCTTTTATTATGCCATAGGAACCCAAGATAACTATGTTACTAATATTTTGTGTGTCATATTGAAGGAGAATAAATCCTATATTTTTTTCCCCATACATTAGTGTTGTAATTACCATGTTACTTCACATATAGAGTTAGGATTGTGATATCCTTATCTCTCTTCCTACAGTCTTGGTATAAATGGGAACCCTTGGCTTGTTGCTTCTATAGGTATATTTGTAACATTTTAACATCCTAGGATCTAGTGAGATTCCAACGATGATTTTTTATTTGATGTTATGAAATTTTATATCCCCACAATAAACATATTTTTCATCACTTTTTACATTTCATGGATGTGTTACAAAAACATAATTTTGTTTTAATTATTAATGATAGTGCCACCACTTCTCCAACAAGCACCAGAGAATCACAATCGAAACATGTTGGATAAAACATCTAATTCTATTCCATAGATGTTAAGAGTGGTGATAAACCTAAATCCAGATAACCTAGATTATTTGGGATAACAAACACTGCATATATAATAATCCATCATTTGTCGTAAATGGGAATTTAAGAATATTTTAACAGTTATCCTTTCAAAATAAATCATCCAATTACCTCAATTTCTTGCATATCGCTAAATTTATTTAATGATATATTTGGATCATGGATATGTGTACACGTAGTGGGTGGGGAGATGAATTTTTTCTAGGATTCCCTTTGATTGTTTTCAATAGGGTGAGTACCGTGTCTATTTCCTTTTTGAGTTTTAGTTTGTGAAAGTAGGATTATTGAAACTGATTTTTATGATCAAACAACATTGGAAAAAATTATGCTGGTGTTCAATGTCATACCAATTTAATAAAACAAGTTTGGTGATCTACATAATAACATAGTTTAGGTAAATACATTATGATTGGAGAGCCCAAAACTATTGTGTAAATCATTTAAGAGAGGTTCACATAGTTTATGGTTATAGTTATTGTTTTAGAAAAGTTTATTTATATTATTTAATGGTAAGTGTGAGGTGATAACTCAGCATAAATGGGTAGTTAACTATCTTAGTATAAACAACCTCAGGAAGGGTGCATGGAGTTTATGTACATAGTTCACAAACCATTGATGAAGGGTATGATGTTAGTACCAAAATGGGCGTCATGATCTAGGAGCACTCTAACACCTTGGAAAAAGGAATGAGAACAATGTAAATCATAAATCAAGTTATTTGAATTGGAATGTAGTTTTAATTAAATATATTTTATCCATGTGTTAGTGTCTATGATTTCAATTCTAGTTATGGAAGAGGTTACTATATTATGTGGAAGGGGGAATAAATCTTATGAAATCATTAAATGGGTCTAATATGGGTGGTTGGAATGTCAGGGCATATCCCATGGCCCACTTAAAAAAGTTTAAAAGTCATTTAAGATGAACCATATCCCATTAGATCAAATTTAGATTAAATGGAATCTATTGAGTTAAATTTTAAATCATATTTTGAATAAAGTTATGGAAAGATATTTTTATAGATCTAGATCATAGGAAATATGACATTGTCTTCTCTTAGTGCCGATTTAGTGGAGAAAACCATACATGATTTGATGAATTCTCATACACCACATTTAATATGGAGTTTAATTTGGTTGAAACTTATGACTAAGTATAAAATAAGAAATCTAGATGTTCTTAATTAGGGGATAAATTGATGTATAAGGGAAGAAGATCACTTGTTATCCCTACCTAACCAAATGTTCATGATATACTTTTTGGACACCCAAGTCATATAACCATAACTACACATGTAATGAATCTTTACACGCACAAGTACTTTAGGTTAAATCCCCTCAAATGGATAAATTATATAATTCAAGTAATAATCAAATAATATTTTCTTATCAATATAACATTATATCTAAATAGTTAAATTATTATATTATTTCAATTTTATATATTCTATAGATTACTTATTAACTATTGATATTCAATGTGATGAAGTGGTCATGACATTCTTGTTGATGAATCCATAAAAGGTACCAAACTTGGATTTTATTTATGAAAGTTTATTTAAAGGGTTATAGAATATTATTTGACCTGATGTTTTTAACCTCATGAATGGGTTCTAGACAGGTAGGAATTCTATTGTGACTTATAATGATACTCTCATCACTTTGATTCTAGAGTTTACTAATATGGGTCCAGTTAAGAATTTTAGAATTACTTGTCTTCATAATGTAATTTATAAAGTCTTTTTGATGGTTTTAGAAAATATATTATAGAAAATTATACTATATATTATTTTAGTACCATAGTTTTTTTTATTTTTAATTCAGTCATGATGTATAAAAAAGGACAAGGAAGGCAACATAGTTTCTTATAGTGATGAGTGGCATAAGGAAATTCATTGTGTTAAAGGAAAGACACTTGAGAAATTTTTGATTATTTAATGGGTTTATGATTATATATTTTCATAGGTGTATTTATAAACAATGGAACCAATAGTACTTCATGTGAGATATGTATACATTCTTCTTGGGGTGTACAACCAATTGATTTCATGTGATCCAAGGATCATTGTGATAATGTGGTGTTTGTAGTAAACTAGAATATGAGTGTTTCATGGTTGTGAGTGTGGTCACTGACTGTGGAACATATCTATTGGGACTCTAGTTTTATGGTGAAGGATAAATTATATAACTATATAATGGAAGCATGGATAAGGGATATCCAATGGGGGGAGTACAATATAAAATACATTTTGAAATTATTATTGTTACACCATCCTTTCGAATAATTTGATGTAATCATACAACACTGATTGGTTTGGGATGAATCAAGTTGTTTTCTATGTATCTTTTATAATTTTTCTCTATTGGGATCTATGTCTTCAAGAAAAATTCCAAATTGGCACTTTTAAAATGATTCAAGTGTTTCGAAATGTTTCTTAGAGGGTTGACTCGTATTTAAAATTATATAGATTATTGTGTCATGAATTTTTATTTAATGCATTAAAAAGGAATTTTGGTTTTGTGAATTAGTGTTTGTAACATATTTATTTATTTTAAAAAAAGTCTTGTTATTTTAAAGTGGAATTTTTGTAAAAGGTTGGTTTGTTATGGATATTTCAGGTGTTTTTTTAAATATTATTCAAATGAAATTTTAACTGTAGTTTTTTTCATAATATTTTAAGTTATGATTTTTGGAGATTTAGGAAAATAATTTCATTATAACAATATTTTTTATAATTACATATTTAAATACTAATATCAATGAATCAAATAGGATAGATAAGAATAAAGAAGGGATGGGTGCCAATCATTTGACAATAGAGTATGAAGTTGGAGTGAAACAGTTCATCAAGTTTGCAGAAGATCATGCATATGACCCTTCTCAAATCCTTCATTCATGTTTACGCTATTGTTATTAAAAAAAATAGTCTAGAGGAGTTGTAAGAAAACATGATTTTCTATGGAATAGATCAATGTTATAAATATTTGAATAAATATGGGGAAAAGAGAATATTGATAGTGGCTGGGATAATAGTGCATTTTATGGATCATCTAATATGATTACATGTGTGGATAATGATGAAAATCTTATCGATCATAATATTATAGATGTGAATGATAAAGAATATCATATTGAAGAAATTACAAGGACATTTGATGATGAAATTTGTGATTTCCCAAAATTGTGTTAGCACTAAAAGTGTAGTGAAAAGACAACTTTGTCTGGTTGTTTCACTAAATATATAGTATTGTCAGTCATACTAAAGCTGTATGATTTGAAATTAGGCAATGGATGGAGTGAATCCATTTTTATAGAATTACATTATCTTTTTTATGACATGATCTGAGAAGATAATGAGTTCCTGATCCGAACATTCAATGCAAAAATAATGCTATGTTCGATGGGTATGATATCTGAATGAATACATGTTTGCCCGAATGATGGTATATTGATTCGTAAGGACAAAAAATCACTTAGATAATCCGATAAGTGTGGTTCTTATCAATACACGAAGATTAATTCAGTTCTACAAATGTTTTATGGTTGTTTCCAATCATTCCAAGGATTAAGAGCCTATATGGTATTGAGGAGACCACATGGGAATTGATGTGGCATGGAGATAGAAGAAATGAAGATGGGAAAAAATTTTAGTCAGAAGACTCTCCTCATTGGAGGACAATTTATCATGAGTATATTTATTATATAAATGAGATGAGAATACTTTTTCTTGCATTATATAGACATGGTGTGTATCTTTTTTCTTTTCAAGGAATCAATCACAGTACATGTCCAGTTATGTTGGTAAATTATAACTTGCCTTTATGGTTACACATTAAATGAAATCACATCATACTATCTTTTATTATAATAGGAACTAAACAATGGGGTAATGATAAAAATGATTGGTTGGATCCATTGATCAAGGATTTGAAATTATTTTAGTATTTAGGTGTTAAGTTGTGTGATTCTTATAGAAATGATGAATTCACATTAAGATTAATGTTTTATGGGACGATAAATGACTCTCTTTCTTATGGGAATTTGTCCAGATATAGCATTAAATTAATTCTTGGCTGTACAATTAGTAATAAATTTACACATTTGATTAGGTTTATTCATTTATTAAATCTATGATTCTAGGACATCGCATATTTATACACTGATAATAGATCTACCAATCATGGATGGCATCATTCCATGGAAGTTTAGAATACTATATAGCACCGTCTCCACTAACTATGGATTATCTTTTTGAGAAATTAAAATATTTGGACACAGCTATTGGTAAACATTTTTTGAAAAATATTACGGAAACTAGTTGGAAGAAGAGACCAGTTTTTGTAATTACCATACAATAATTTTTTATATGTCTGAAATTTTATTAATGTTATGCACAATGAAAAAAAAGTATTTGACAGTTTTATATACACCTTTCTAAATTCTCCCAGCAAAAAAATAATGAAATTAAGGCTAGGTTGGACATGGTTGACATGGGAATACAAGAATGGTTGGCACCATTGAGCTGAAAAAAAAACTATTCTTCCTCCAACTTCTTACACTCTTTCCAGGCCAAAGGAATATATTTTTTTCAACATATTGAATGACATAAAGGTTCTATAAGGGTATTAATAGAATATAGAGAACATCATGTCAATGACCTATTTAATATTAATGGGTCTTAAATAAAATAACTACCATTTTCTGAATCGAGATCTAATTCCTATATATTTACGTAGCATTTTTTACATTAATGTACATTATACATTAACGAAGCTCTGTTTCTTCTTAAAAGATATATGTAGAAATGTTATAGACCTGGAGAAGTTGATTTGTTTTGAATGAGAAATTTCTGTTAAATTATGAAAATAAGAAATGTTTTTCTTGTCGAGATTCATTGATTTGATGGTTCATTTGATGGCTCACTTGGTGAGAGAGATTCAACTATGTGGTCAAGTACACTATAGATGAATGTACACCATTGAATGGTAAATGAAGATTCTAAAAGGGACTCTCAATAATTGAAGTCAGATAGTGGGTTGTATTGCAGAGTGATATATTGTTGATGATTCCATTGAAATTTTTAATGAATACATATTCGTTGTGGAAAACATTGGTCTACCAAAATATTTTCACACTAGGTGGCTTGCAGGTGAAGGATATTTTTGAAGATAGGTTTTCCCAATAAATATAACATATCGGGAGGAGGCCCACAATTACATTTTTCCTAACAGTTTGTAGGTTGACCCATATGTCAAAACCAAAAATAAATTCATAGGAATTTGAATCCATTAGGGTATGAAAATTGGATATAAAATACACATAATATTAAATTTATTTGATGGTTTTGGAACTATATATTTAAGGAGGTAGATGAAAATCAAGAATCAATTTCATAATGAATTTTATGGCTAGCTAGAGGATCATGTGTGTAGTATTATCCTATAATTCTTATGTAATTAATTATTATAAATTCTATACTAATGAACATGATGAAGACAGTACCATTTAGAATAGTGGAGTTACACTTGTGGTTGAAGCAATGCATGTTTCTGGTGCAAAGGAATGAAATCCAATTTATGAAAATATGTTATACTTTGACGTCATCAAACAAATATTGGAATTGGATTATATGAACTCCCATGTACCGGTTTTCCAATGAATGTGGGATATTAAATGGGGTGATTTTAAAATAGATGAGTTGGGGTTCATGAATGTTGATTTCAATGAAGAACGGCACAAAGATGAACCATTTATAATGGAATCACATGTAGTAAAATTATTTTATGTTCCAGATCCCATATACTAAAACTGGTTAATTGTTCTGTTATCCACCAAAACCACAAAAGATTTAGAACAAAATTCAACTGAGGATGGCCATTACATTGCGATTTCACAATCATATCATAGTGGTCCCACTATAGATATAATTGTTTTTATAGGATACCACAATAAAGGGATTTGGATAGTAAATAGGTGGGTCAAACCCCATTAGGACTTTAAAAAGAATATATTTCATTAAGCATGTTATATTTTTTGTAATATAAATAATGTAACCTTATGTTATTAACTATTCTCTACTGCTTTTATAAAATCTATATTATATGTTAATCCAATTTTGTAGATAATAACTTTTGCACGTGATGATGCTCCCAATCCCATGGCACCACGTGTCTCTCAACCTGCTACTAGTCATAGTGCAAAGGACCAACTTTTTTCTAATCCAATTGTAGCTGTTTCTACTAGTGGAGATATACAACAACCACAGCACATGCAGATGCTATTGCTCTGGAGGAATATAATGATAATTTTGATGTTGAAGAATGGTAGGAAACCAAAAAAATTGCGGTGTATAAAAAATAATAGCATCGTAGTTTGACGGTTTTCGAAAAAAATAATTAAGTCATAAGTGAATGGAATAAAATATGAAGTCGTATGGAATAAGAAAGGGCTAACATGTTGAATCCAACAATTCCATGTTCAGTAGTTACATTGGAATTATCACTCGTTAATGTGTTCTGATTGATGTTTAGTCACGGCACTATGTATTCAATGTGCATATGACACTGATGTGAGAAGCTTTTATAGTAATATTATGATATATGTTTGTTAATTTACTATAAAATAAAATAATGAAACATTGACTAACACATCATCATCCCTCTTAGTGTGCATTTATAGTGGATTACTCACACAATGAATATGTATTGATGTTTTCTGGGAGGATTCATAGAGGAATTATCATAATATTAATGAAATATAAACATATAGATACTTAATAGAAAATAAAAATATAGTCACCTCTTTTAAGCTCCCCTAATAACCCATGGGGCATGGGATATGTTTACTAGCCATCATATGGAGCAGCCTTTTCAGGTACATTGTGTTTAGATATTCCTTGTTTGATGATACATGTATTCAAACATTTGATTGAATGTTTTTTATTTAAGAAATATAAAAAAATACAGAAAAGAAGGATACAGTAGAAAAAAATCATACCACAACCGTAAAGCTATAATGTGGTACGCTTTAGTTGAAAAATAATTGGATCATATTTTAAATCTACCATAATACTTTTATATGACTGAAACCAAAACCATAACTATGTTCCACTATTTTTATTTAGATTGATGAATCAAAATCCAATTTCACTTCCATCCCACACCATTTTTATAGATGAAGGCACATGTAAATAAAGATGAAATAATAATAGATGAAATCACACAAAAAATGGGGGAAACGTTTGTAAGGTGTCAAAATAAATATTTTATTTTATTGAAATATAAATTACAAAAAATTGATTAATTATTTTCCTATATTTTCTATCTGACATAATCATTGAAATTAAAAACACCCAAACTGGATGTATATATTCTTTAGGCAGCCGTGATGTATCAAGAAATGTATTCGCATGTCAGAGGTGCGTGTTTGGAGGTGAAATGCCAAACAATTTAAAATAAATAAATAAATTGATGATCAAAGTGAAGAAATAAAAATGATGACAAAAATAAAAAAATCATTTAATAACATATTAAATTGAAGAGATGTTTTATGGAATATATAATGGTTGGGGGAAGGGAAGAAAAAACTCAAGAAAAACCATCATGTGAAGATCCAAAGCCACCACCTAGCTTTGAGGTGAGTCATTCCCCTCAAAACCCTATGATAGCTGATTAATTAATGTTCTAATAATTGTTTAACGAAATATGAATTATATAGAAACTAATTCCTTTCCTGTAATGATATTGTACAGGGTGAAAATTACTATGATTTATATCTATCAACACCCACCCATCACATTTTAGAAAGGGCTACAGTGTTTAATATCTAGAATGTCATGCTACATATTAGAACACTCCCACCATGTCATGTTAATGTGTTGATTAAGGTATCCCATAACCCCAGAACTAAGCCACATATTCCAATAGATGATGATGATATTCTTAATGTCGAAAAATCTCTTGTAACATTCGTCGCATGATTGTCAAGCTTGTAAAAAACATGTCAAAAAAGAGGTATTCACTTTCAATTTATTTTTCAAGATAAAACATTAACATTTAATGATAAAAGGTATAAACTGATGATTATTAGTTTAGACCAACATAGAGAAGGGGGGAATAGAAATAATTTCACAAAACCATATCAAGGATCTACCAAACTAACAAAATTATTCACTGAAGGAACCTTAGACATTCCCATTATATATTTGTATATATTATCATTACAGGGTCATGTGAATATAAAGATGAAAGATAGTGGGGTTTATACAATTTTTTTGTAGAAAACATGTATAAAGGAGAAGATCTATATTTCATTAGTGTTGAAAATGTAAGTGAAATCCCAGAGTATGATTGGCTTGACGTCTCTGTTTTAAATTTATAAATGAGTTATGTTTTCATGATTTTATTTTCCAAATGATAATATAATAAGATAATTATGACTATTTAAATTTTATATTTTTTCAGGCATGTATATGAAAAAAAATTGAATGGACTTCCCCATAAAAAAATTTGTACTCATTAGCCCTCACATCATCTCTATAGAACAAAAATAAATATAATACAATAAAAATAGTGAAATAATTCAAGGATTTATTAAATAGTTTCACATTAAAAATATGGTTGGAAGACTCTACATAATACCAAAAATCCCGGGGTAAAACTCCATAATTTAATCACCTCAAATATATTTATTTTCATTTATTTCTTATTTTTTTAGTGTTCTTAAGAAGAATTTGATTCTCATTATAGTAAATTTGGGTACTCTGAAAATTTCTTTGTTGGATTCAATACATTGATATCCAACAAACGGACCACACATGATGGCATTTTTTAATTTTTAATACACTACATTCAATGTTTTAGAACAAAACATCTAGTTATTTAATTTATATTTTATTTTAGTGATTATTCTATTATGATAAAGTTGTGCGTGAATATCGTCGATGCCATGTATTGAGATTAATGGAAAAGGAAAAGGAGCATCATAAGTATAAAAACTTCATTAAAATTTTGTTATCAATGATAACATTTCACTATCCAAAAACATAAAAAAGATTACTTATTTTTCTCAATTATTCTGCAGTGTTTGAAAAAAAATTCATAATTACCATAGTAATTATGCTTTAAATTTAAGACAGAGATCATATTCTATAAATATAACAGCATCCCTGAAGGGGTATTTTCAAACACAACTAATATTTTATTTAAAATATTAATTAATCCTTTGTGTATTTATATTTTTTCAGTACTACCATGATTTTAGAAAATACTCTTATTCACAAAATGAGATATAATTGTTTATAAATGAATAGGAAGAATACCTTATGGATGAATGTACAAAAATAGCATGAAATTGTGAATGGTATAACTCGAAGTGTCTATATTTATTTAAAATTGTATGTTTTTTTATAAAAAAACATGTTCCATACTAAAAACATAGAGAACACATTAGGATTGTTTTGATACATTAGGAAAATGATCCACAAGTAATTTTTGATGTGTAATAATCAACTGCACCTAAATTGGATGCATGGTCTGATAATTACGACTTTAAGTGTGTATTTTTCTATTAAATTTAAAAATATGAGGAAAGAGAACAATTATCCTACTGAAAAAAGTGAAAACACATGCATATTATTTTGATACCTTAGGAAAATGATATATTAGTAATTTTCTATGTTTATGAATAAAACATACCACTATCTGATGAATAGTGTGACCGATATGACTAAAAGTGTCTATTATCTAAATAAAATAGAATTTTAGCTCAAAATATGTCACTCATTGAAAACAAAGAAAAATCAGTCTAATTATCATCATAATTAAGAACAACAATTCATATGTTCTTTATCACACATATGAAGTAGTTTCATCTAAAACTGAAAAACGATGTGACCGATATGACTCAAAATGTGTGTTTTCAGTTCGAAATTATATTTTAGTAAAAAAACACAACTGACATACTAAAAAATCAGAAAACACGTTATTATTGCTTTTATACATTAAGAAAAATGATAAATAAATCATTATTTATATATTAGAATCAACCACACCTCAATATAATGTACAGTGAGACCAATATGACTCAAAGTGTCTTTTTTATTTAAAATTGAAATAATTTTTTGTAAAAAATAATAACCACTAAAAACAAAGAAAAAACATTCATTATATTTTTATAATATATGTATATGATCCATGATTCATTTTTGAGGTTAAATAATCAGTCCCACCTCAATAAAATTCACGATGTGACTAGTATAAATAAAAATGTAAATTTGTATTTAAAACTTGAAATAATTTTAGTAAAAAGGAAAAAATACCATATTGAAAACCAAGGAAAAGAATTTGGATTGTTTTGATACATTAGTAAAAATATACATATGTCATTTGGGAAGTGTAGGAATAAATCATACCTCTAACCGATGCATTATTAGACCGGTATGACTAGAAGTGTCTGTAATCAGTTTAAAATTTACATTTTAGCTCAAAACGTATCACTCTTGAAAAAAAAGAAAATTATTTCTGATTTTATTAATAATATAGGATGGTGATTCTTAAGTCCATTCTGATATGTATTGAGTAGTCTCACTTCAATGAAACACACGATGTGACTAGTTTGACTGAAAAAGTCTGTTTCCAGTTTAAAATGATATTTTAGTAAAAAAACACAACTAACATTCTATAAATTGAGAAAAAACATTTAGATTTTTTTCATACTTTAGAAAAAATATATATAAGTAATTTTTTATTTGTAGGAATCAACCACACCTCAATATGATTCATGGAATGACTATTATAAATCCAAATGTGTTTTTATTAAAAATTTACATTAATTTCAGTATAAAACATAACTAACATACTAAAAACTGAGAAAACACATTCAGATTGTTTTGATAATTTAGAAAATTGATCCATCCATAATTTCTAATTTGAAGTAATCAAAATCACCACAATCCCACACATGGTGAAAGTAATATTACTAAAAGTGTCTATTTTCAATTTAAAACTGGCATTTTAGCTCAAAACAAATTTCTCACTGAAGACCCAGAAAACAAAATCCAACTGTCTTCATTATTTATGAGATTTATTACTATTTAATTTGTGACATTTATGAAATAGTATCACCTTAATACGAGGCACAATGCAACTGGTATGACTCAAAATGGGTATTTCTAACTTGAAATTATATTTTAGTAAAAAACACAACTGTCATACTGAAAACAGAGAAAACCGAATGGGTTTGTTTTGATACTTTAGAACAACAATCCACGAGTCATTTGTGACATGTAAGAATCAACCACACATCAATCCAACAAATGATATGACTGGTATAAATAAAATATTTTCATTTAAATTTAATATTAATTTATGTAAAAAATAAGGGACAGACTAAAAACCAAGAAAACTCATTCGGATTATTTTGATACTTATTACAATTATCAATAACTCATTTTTGACATTTAGAAATAATTCACTCCTAAATATGCCACATGGTGGGAGATGTATAACACCAAAAGTGTTTTTATTAAAATTTGATATTTTATTAATAAATTATTTAATAATAATGTTTAATTTATTTCAATATAGTATATCTAACATATTATTTCTTTCTTATATTGGTAGAACCTTTTTCTTTAGTTGGATTGATTTATTTGGAAACTAATACTATGTGAGCTTGTTTTTTAGAGGGGATCATTGATGTCAAAGGATGAAACCTTAATTTTTTTAATAATTTTTTGGATAATTGTAAATGTAATTGTACAAATCATTGTTTGAAATATATATAACATTATTTTCCAAACACTTGTGTGCACTTCTTTGTTATTGTGTGCTTTGTGAATGTGCTCTTTTGTGTAGGTTATGTGTGTGTGTTTTGCTGGTTCTACTGGTGGGTGTTCTATTTATATGTACAGGTGCTGCTAGTTAGTGGGTGTGCTGTATACAAACATCACACCAAAGGTAACTATGCCTTTTTCAGCGCTAATTAAAGTGTTGATAAAAAACACTCCATTTGTGCTGTTTCGAGTGTTGATAAAGGAAACCATTATAAGAAATAATTAAAGAACAAATAAAGTGGAATTTTATCAGTGCTTAAAATAGTGATGATAAAAATTTTAAATATCCATGATAAAATAGCACTGATAAAGGGGTTCCTTTATCATTTCTTTTTCTTAGCACGGATAAAGGACACCCTTTATCAGTGCTTTTTTTCATGGTTAATGGAGACCCACCGTTATCTTCGCAGGGATTAACAGTGAATTTCTAGTGTTGTTAAATGATATTTGTATCATTGATAAAAGAACAATCAATTGTAGTTCCCCTTGGTCAACCTTATTTATTAATTATGGTTAATTATGGTTACCTGTGGTTATTTTCGTTATTTTTTGTTAATTCTGGTTAATTTTGATCCATTGTGTTGAATTGTAATTTTTTTTAAAATTAATACAAAATAAAAGAATATGATTACTAAATACCATTCATTGCAAATTTTTGTTTACTAAATTCTACTTGTTTCTGGTATTTTTTACTAAATACCACTCTTTTCCTATATTTTTTGCTAAATAATTCTCAATGCCTTAATTTTTTACAAAATAATTTTAATTGTTAATTTTTTTTACAAATATACCATCATTACCGGTATTTTTTACAAAATATAGCGCATTGAATCTATGATTTTTTCTAAATACCACTTATTGAAGGTATTTTATTACTAATTACATCTCATTTCCCATTTTGTTTACTAAATAATACTGATAGTTGATATTTTTTATTAATTACAACTCATTTCTGGAATTTTTTTCTAATTACCGCTCATTGTTAATTTCTGTTATCAAATACCATTAATTATTATAATTTTTTACTAAATATCAAACATTTCTTGTATTTTTTACTAAATACCACTCATTACTGTTATTTTTTTAGTAATTAATGTTAATTGTTGACATTTGTTTTCTAATTATCTCACGTTATCTGTATTTTTTTACTAAATACCACTCATTGTCGAAATTTTTTAACACTCATTTTGGGTATTTGTTACTAATTATTAATCATTTCTACTAATTTTAACCATTTAGTGACCATTTAATTTATATATTTCTAATTCCAGCTCATTTCCCAAAAATTTTAATAATTACCGATCATTAACAATATTGTTTTCTAAAAATGTTCATTTTTGACAATTTGTAATAATTAATGCTCATTTATTATTTTTTCTCATTACATCCCATTTCCAATATTTTTTTAAAAATATACACACATTTCCACTAAATTTAAATAATTAACACTCATATTCGCAAATTTATTATAATTTTGCTCATAACTGGTAATTTTTAATAATTAACGTTCATTTCTGATAATTTAAACTAATTAATGCTCATTTTTAAAAATTATAACTAATTAACTCTCATTTACAGTAATTTTAATTAATAAATTCTCATTTTTACATATTTTAATTAATTAACACTCATTAATACTAAATATAAATAATTGTCACTCATTACCGATAATTTTTATTAATTACAGCAATTTTTTGCTAATTTTTAATATTACATAATCATTTTTGCTAATTTTAACTAATTACTACTCATTTCTGCTAATTTTTACTATCCACCACCCTTTTTAAATAAACATTTACTATCTACCTCCTATTTTAGAAAATTTTAACTCATTACCTCTATTTTCTAATACTTACTGATATTTCTAATAATTACTGCTAATTTTTATGAATTACCTCTAATTTTAGTGATTGCTTATAATTTTCATTGATTAAAACCTATTTTTACTAATTTATATTAAATTATTAAAATATAGAATTAATTTTTTAAAATTATTGTTAATTACTACTAATAATTAATTATTATATATTATTTGAAAGTAGTATAAATTATTTATACATATTACTAAGATATATAAATTATTATTATGTTCTATTAATAATTAATATTCATTCTTAATTATAAGTAATTACTATTGGTCACAACTACTTTCTGATAATGAAATTAATATATCCAAATTAAAATGAATTAATCTAATTAAAATCAATAATAATTAATTAAAATTAAATATTTCTAATTTAAAAAAATTGTTAATTAATAATAAGTACTTCTAAATAATGCTAATATGTTTTAATTACTACTAATTACTTCTCCCTAATAATAATATTTCTAATAAAAAGATAAATAAATAAATTAAACCATAAGAACATTAAAAAAATGCTCTAAATTTTAATTTTTTATCAGATAAAAATAAGATATTTATCTTCCATGTAAAAATTTAATCTTTCAAATGATGAAATAAATATGTGATGATAACAAAAGAAGATATCATATTTTAGATAAGGAATGAATGGTAAAATATCTAGTGAGGGATAATATATATATGTTAGATTAGAAGCTATATGACTGATTCTGATAGAAATCCCATCACAAGTAATCGTAGTTGTGACGGGTCACATCGTAATTAATACCAACCATAAATAACCATTTAAGTGATTAAAATGTATTTTGGAATGGTCCTGTCACAAATAAAGGTCTTCAAACACATAATTTGTGATAGGTAATAAGTTCCCAATGAAATTAACATTAATTATTAAAAGTATTTATGATGAGAGTAAATACGCATCATAAATATATTTTCCCCCAGCTTATCACACTGGTGTACCCAAGGTATTTGAAATGGTAATGTTTTCCCATAAAAAATAAGTATTTATTGAGGAATATTATATATGGGATTCATTTCCAATCACAAATAGTCTCATTGTAATGGCTATTCAAGAAGGGTAATGAGCACGTCACAAAAACCTATTTTTGTGTAGTGACCAACGCACCTGGTGAGTAGTAAAGGATGGATTCTTAAATCTAAGAAACCAATGTTAAAACCCTTAGAGAAACATATTTTTTTGGGACTTTAGCAACAAAAAAGTAGTGTATTTTTTATCTATGAAAAACAAATCAAAATTCATATTAGGCCCCATTTATATGGATTTTGATCACTTTGGTAATTCCTTTCAACCCTAGTGTATAACAATTCAATTTTTGTGTAGTAAAATGGGGGAATTTGTGATGGTTTAACCCTTTTGGTGGTTTCATAATCTAATATTACCATATCAATGTGTGTGTGTATTATTAATAATATTTTCGCTTAAATAAATGCATGCATCATTTTCATCATCATCAGCAACACCCCCCCCCCCAATCCAACATTTCAGCAAAATATCAAAAATTCACTCTAAGATGATTTTTACAATCTTTATTAAAAAATAAATCTCATTTTTTGAAATTATAAAATTAATAAATATATATTTTAAATTAAAATACCTAATATAATGAAACCCCTCTTCCATAGGAAAATGAAGACATTAAGTTTAAAGTGTTATAATACTTATATTATATTAATTTTGAATGGGTGTTAATCTATTTTTTTAAAAATAATATAATGATAATGTATTGTTTTCTCCATTCAATTTTATAATGTATTCATCACATTATATTGGTTTTCCCTATATCAAAATATAATACACAATATATTTATTTAATGTGTCACATACTAAAATCCTAGGGTGTTTTCGGTAAAACATGTTCATCCTTGGATATTGGAAATATTCCAAGGGCACCTTCCAATCAAATCTACCCTATAGTCTTTTATTTTATACAATTATAAGTTAATAAAGATCATCATCCACAATGTCTTCTCCATTATTTCCTTTGGATATTTCATTATTTTACAGATATTTCAATTCCATCTCCTTACTTTCATGAAATGATGTCCCTTCAGGCTTAACTCATATGTCATGAAACACTAAATTTCATGAAATAACATCTAGAGGGATATTGGATATATCTATTTTTCAAATAGGAAAAACATTAGGATTTTACCTATGTAGAATCCATATGAAAATCATACAAACTAAATAAGTATACTTTATTTCTTCTACAATTCCTCAAATAATTCCAATAACATCATTTATGCAGTTGAACAAGCTTTAATCATTCTCATCTATAATCTTTTCAAATCATGAAATAATTCATGAAATAAATATATCTTGGTATCCCTAAACTTACTATAACCATTAGTTATATAGATATATATTATATAATTTCTTCTATATGGCCATCTCCATGGCACATACAATCAATTTAATATAGATCTCATATGATAGAGCTCCAGAAAAAGCATTGTGAAATCTGGCCTCTATATTCATCCATTTCCTATTAATAACTGTTTGGGAAAATCTTATCACATCACTATCTTCTATAACATGAATGGTAGCATAATGTACTTACTTCCAGATATATCAAAGATGTGGCATCGTTTAATTCTTCCAAATTGTATAGTTTCTCCAACACAAAATAGGACCTCCTTAAATATATATTATTTTATACATCTCAAAAAAATATAATGATAAATTTAATGCCATAAATTTGAGCACTATTAAAACTTTTTGTACCCCATGACACTTTTAGATAAGTGGGGGGGGCTCAGAGTGTCAACTCTCTCTTTTGATTAAAATAAATATTGTCCCAATGTTGGTAGCAAATCATTAAACCCACTTATTTATAATTCACGTTAATAAACTAAAAAACATACATGGTACACTACTAAGGAATAGTATGAGGAATATATGTCGTTGATCTGTTAGTTATACCATAATCCACTAAACAACAGTATATCATAATTTTTAAAAGAAATATTCATTATCCCTGTGTTTTAGGAAAAATCTATTTAAAATAATTTAATCGATATCACACCACCACCCACTAATTAACTCTATTGAATCCTCCTTGATCACTATGATGGATGAATTCATTCTCAATTTGATGAATTTAAGTCACTTCAAATCATCATGAATATATTATTTAATTTACACAATGATATCCTATGTATGATGTTCTAATATTATCCTTTGACTCTAGAATACCTTCCCAAAAAATTATACGTGATAAATATTGTCTCATTACTATGTTCTACATGATTACTACTTGAATTACACTAGAAAGAACACTAAACAAATAGATTAGCTTCCTCCATAACCTAACCTTGTAAACCAACTATAAACATAGCTCTTCTATAAACATCCCATGTGCGACACCTCTGTGAACTTCCTTCAACTTTACTCCTTCTTACACTTCATCTTGGGTGGCTCTTCAAAGCATAACCTTCCACACACATGCCATACAAAATGTATAGGTGCATTAATTATCTATATCTTCTATTCTTATAACCTAATTACTATGCACATCCTATACAGTATCTCATTTATCTTCTAGTTAATCACCCATAATTCATATAAAGTATTTTTTATATCACTATAATGATCTGAATAGTGGGATATTTCATAGAAATATCCAATAAAACCACCCACAGAAAACCAACCATATTATTCAACCCTTCACCAAATCCCATGTGTGGACTCCTATTGTAGTAATCCTACGATTAACTGACCATGCAGAATATACTATTTCTTAGGCTCCCCACAACATGAAAACCCCAATTTCCATTTTTCACATCTCCCCCAAAATAACTACATTGTTTCCAATAATTTATCCACTCATTACACCCTTTCTACATGGCTCACCAGTATTCCACATGATTCATGTACTATGTTCATAGTTTGTGTACTCACCAAGTGGTCACCAACCATCAATGTGCATCGCATACCATGTACTCATGTTCTACAATAGTTGTGTAGTTTTTGTTACTATTATATAATCACCATATAAGAACCATCATAAAAACATTTATAGCTTGTAAATTTTCCCAAAACAATTAGTAATCACTAGATATTAATATCATTAAAAAACATCATTAGGCCTCCTTTATCAACACAATATCTCTCTTATAATTCAAAAACCATATACAAACTATAGATATTTGAAAATAAATGTAACTAAAAATCATACAATACCTAGGACCACAATAGTTCCTATAATTACCATACCTATTACTACTATACTAGTTTCGACTAGATCATGTAGGCCAGGTAGGATATCCTTATAAATCCATGGCCATTCATGTCTGTTGAGTGGGACATATATGATCAAAACTAGCATGTTTGTTCCCATTAGTAACCATATATATATGGGACTGTTTTTAGTGAACCCATAATGAAGATATTTACAAGGATATTTATTGTAATTAGTTGTGTTTCTATCAGAATTATATTATGTGTTTATAAAATTTTTTACTAACTCATGTTCTAAAAAACAGGATGCCTATTTAAAAACGTCATTAAAATTTATGATTTTTATAATCATATATATATATATATATAACACTTTTCATATACAAATTTTTTTTATTGTGTATACATATACTATTTACATATAAAAAATCTGTGAATATTTCTTATCGGTTATGTTTTTTTAACTCTGTTCCTATAGATTCACCATGGTGAATCTGCGAATAGATTTTACTATTTTTTATTTCTTCAGTAGTGAAGATTTTTCATATTGAGTTAGTAGTTGGATGAATTCCAAAATGGGTCTTGAAATTTATTTTGATGAACTTACTTAGAGGATATAGATCGTAATATAAGTGTTTATCATTTTTTATAATTATATTGATAGTGTATTATATGCAGTGTACCAATTTAATTCAATATTGGATGGTCTGACTTGAGTATAAAATTACTCATTCATTCATTTACTAGAAAATCACCCAAGTGTTTATATTATCATGTTTTGATTTATTTTAATATATATCAAATGAAATAACATTTAAAGATTCAAGTATTTAAGGTAAATTGTACCCCCAATGGTGTATGTTTGTCCCTTACTATTTTTTGAAGCATCTAGAAATCATGGGGACTGTATCTGTTGATAGTGGAAATTCAGTGTAGATTTGAGAAAATTTAGGATTTTTTGTTATAAATATGTTAACCATTACCATTTTGAATAAAATTTCACATAATAATAAATAAAAACTAGGAATACCCTAAATATAAATACATTATTAATATATGAGAAAATTTATTCCATCTCAATCTAATAAAAAATATAAAAAACTGCAAAAAACATATAATCTATAATACTTCTATTCAGGTATATTACAATACTCTGCAATGAATGAGTTTCCCATGTCCATATATAGAGTCACTTGACACTACCAAAGACTAAATCCCATGGATATAAAATAATATTACACTTAAATCATATGAGGTTATATAAATATACTTAGTAGGTTCTACCCTAAAGGCCTTTTGTTTTCATATGAATGAATCAAGATAATGTATTCATGAATGAGATATATAAAATAAGATAATTAAAATAACTTGTCTTAAAGTAAAATAAGCAATATATATGAAAATGGAAATTCATAGACAACTCACTTATTGATGAATAATATTAAATTGATCCCGCCAATGTATAAAAAATTCATACTACAACCAAGTCTAATCAATTGTCCTCCCCTAAAAATGTTATTTTAATTTATGATGGTGGGAAGAGGTCTACCCATATAGACTCTCTATTATTGTGTATTTTTCCTTGTATATATATACACACCAACACACATCATTTTTAAAATAATGATTGGGTAGCTTCCCAATCATAATTAGACTCAAGTTTCTAAATATCCACCCATATAGGCACTTTTGACTACCATAAATATCCAATAAAGTATGAACTCCAAGTATATGTTTATCCATATGAAATGATTCTATTTCTTTTTAAAATACTATATGGAATCTCTGCATATCAACCTAAATCCTTATCATCCAATTACTGTCATATATCATAAATCACCACAAAATATCATAATCAATAACATTAATATTTCCACAAAATCAGTGTCTCTATCATTAAATATAATAAATGATTTTAGACAAAACAATCAATTATATCTCCCAACATAACAAGATACATGTAGGCAATAAATAATAATATTATATATTATTACCTAAACATTTGATTGAGGCCTAACACGATATATATCTTAGGGAGATAATCACTACACTATTCACATTCATTATATCAAGGGAAGAAACAAGATATACAACCTTTTCACAAGTTGTTGAATATATTGAAACTCATTCTCACACTATCTCTAAATTAACCACATCCTCTAAATATAGAAATATATCTCATAATAAAATATAGAATCGAAAACATATTATATTTATCACCCTGAGAGAAGATTTCTTATGGCCCCTAGTAATGTGGCACGACCTGTGTGAAAACATCACCGCCACTATGTAATGTATTATATAAAAATATGATGTCACTATTATATTAAAGATCCCCCATCATTCCCAATATGGATCATGTGTAACTAACATAACAAATTATCAACAGCTATACCATCATAATGAAAAATATATAAGAAAATATAATGACCCTTGTTCTGAATTTTCATAACCCATGGTACGATTCATAAAAATTGTTTTCATCAATATAAATTTTCAAAATCTTCACCGATAATTTAAGATATTTATAAAATAAATTATCATCAATCAAAAAATATTGTCATAATTTCTTATTACGTGTTCCAATTTTTTAACATGATATCATATTAAACTATTAATCAATCATAATTTAATGAAAAATTAATATCCATATTCATATAATTTTTCTATAAATTTCCATCTTTCTTTTTTAACTTTTCAAAATTACTTATTTTAATACACATTCGAATAAATTTATAATATTATTCCTTAATCACATAAAATATAATTCACATAATATATTTATTATAATTTTTGGACATAATATTCATCTTACACTAAAATTAATTATGTACCAATTATTAAAGTCACAAATCATGATAAATTTACATAGATTGAATAATTATTAGAACCCTAAATCAGTTATCCCAATACAAAGGGTATTTTTATACCCAACTATTACATTTCATAATATATTCTCTTTATCCATATTCCTCTTCATCAATCCTTGATAATAAAAGAATTTAAAACTAATTATCTATAATAAATAATAAAAATTTTATATATTTTAATAAGGGATTAAAATTAGTCAAAAATACACTCCCAATGAAAATAATAATGAACCATTCCATTAATTCGTTATATCTCCCTATTTAATTTATCATCCAAAAATCCCCACATTAAATACCTAATTGCGACAATTTTCTTGATATTGTCTCAAAATACGAACCCTTATATTTCAGATATTGTTCAATTGTTAAAAACTACCACATTTATCACATAACTTATTTATAAAACAATTATAAAATGATTATTTTACAATATAAAAAAATTAATATATTTTTCCATCCTAGCCTTTTATTTTCACACTATTTTATTACTATCTATTATAATTTTTCATGAATTTCTAGTAAAATTCAAATAGACATATATGACTTTTAGGATGTAGTGTAGGGTTTTTTATTGGTACATAGCATGTACTGACCTTGTCGGTTGACATGAAATTCCAATAATTCCATTTTAGTGGTATGTTTTAAAATTTGTTCATATTTTTATAAACCATATGGCCAAAAAATAATTTTCCACATACATTTAAAGTGTGGGGTATATAGTTAGTTCATAATCTAGATATCTATTTGGCCAAACCAATTCTATTTTATTGTTTTTAAAAATTAAAAAATTCCTAAACCACCCTCCAATAATTTCATTTGAGCTTTATTGGGAGAACATCAGGGATTGGATATGACCTATTTAATTTTGGATTGTTATGTTATGGCATGTATTTTTTTATCCTTCCTTATTTAATTTTCATGTTTCAAGCTTTTTTACTATAATCTTCTCCATGTGTAACTATTAAAACATGATAACCCTGATTTATTTAAAAATTAATTTTCTATTATTTTTAAAATTTATCATTGTTTATAAATTTACACTATTTTATCTTAGTCATGGTAAAATGATAGTTTTATAAATGGTATTTTAATGGATATTAGGCCATGTGTTGATGAAAAATGATTTAGAAAACTCCCTAGATATTCTTTAAAATGACATAATAAATTATTTAAGAAATTAATGTTTTAATAATGGTTTTATCTGAAATTCAATGACAGTAATTTTGTTATATTGGTCACAACCAAATAATTTTACATAGTTTTCATATTTAATATAGTATTATTGATGGGATTTGTGTTCTTTGGATATTACCTTTTGATTCCTCTTATATGGTTTTAATTTAATTATGTGTCTCGTGAAATTTTAAATGATGTTTCAGTTTTCAGTTAATTGTGTTTTATGTTTTTATCATTAAATTTAGTATCATCATGGTTCTAAGGGGATTATTTACTAAATTTAACAGTATTTGGTTCTATAATATGATTTCTCTATTTTAGTACAAATGTTAAATATTTAAGACATGGTTTCATTTTTTAATGAATTTGATCATTTGAATTTCTCAATGTGGTATCAAAGGCCTGTTTGGATTTTTATTTAAATAGTTGGACTAAACTCCTTATTTATTATTATTTTTAAGATTTATGAGAATATTGTATATATTATTTTTTTTGAGAATATTTATTTGAAATGTTTACTTGGGGTGGATATGAGTGGTATTTTTATATATCATTGATGTTTCATTTTTCTGTATTAGCATACACATTCATTTACATTTATGGGATCCTGGTAACCTCATACCATAGATAAGGAATTCTAAGAAATGTTTCTCTAGGCATGGGTTGTCATACCAAACCATGGAAAATAAAAAAAATAGTATCTAATATTTAATGGTATATGGTTTGGAAGTAATTTTATATGATAGACTAATCTAGTAGAAATTGAGATTTCTCTCCCAAATGATTGTGCACATTTGGTGATGATAGGTTTTATCAATGAGATGATGTCACTTTCAAGGTTTGAATTAAAATAGTTTCTTGGTTCCACTACTAGGATGTTAGTTTTTATTTAGTTACTTTTAAATTACTATTTATGATATCACCAATTTCTTTTTATAACATAAGTAGTTGATTTTCCTATTTATTTTTTTATATAATATCATCTTCATATATTCAAACTTCCATGGCGATTTATTGTTTTATTGTTATAATGTTTTTACATATCAAATATAAGTGTTTATTTTATATTATATTTATGGTTTATAAATTGTTTTCTATAAAAACTCAAGAAAAATAAGGTATTATCAAAATATGGGAATTATTTCGTTTAATTTTTGAATAGAGGGCATTAATGATTGTTTTAACGTATCTTATTTTCATTATAATTTTTTATTCACAAAAAAAATACAAAATTAATTCTTGTTTAATAATGGAATATATTTTTAAAAAAATTAATTTTAATTTATTTTGTGTATATATTATGATACTTATCCGAAATGTATTGTTTAAATATATAATTCTATTTATTGACTAGTATTAATGGAATTTACCTTTAAAAATTATGCAGGGGTTTTTGGAAGGGTACATAATGGTATTTGAGCTCACGCATACAAACTTTTCACATTTGGTTTAGGTTCATGTATTTGGATAGACCCCCTATTCTGATTTTTTATATTCACTCATGGTGTTCAATTGGTGTTAATATTAAAGGGTTATAATAAGTCACAAGGATATTTTCATTATTTTATATTATTTTAGTTTTTATTTTTTATTGAATCATTGGATTATCAATCATTTCAGATTTCATAACTCTTTGGTTTTAATAATTTTTTACTTTATCATTTATTTAATATATAAAAGTTTCTTCAATGTTCATTTTGGATATTCTTTGTTTGGTTAGTTTATTATTTTTTATCTTTTTATATTATTACATGGATTTCAAACATATTGTTGAGTTCTGCTAGAATCTATACATGTTTCCACTGGATACATTACAAAGTTTGTTGGGATAATCCATTTACATATATGTTTAAATGATTCCTTGGAACTAGTTTATAAACCATAGGGTTCCGGAACACAATTTGTGGATTTCCAGGGACAACTGACGTTTCCAGATAGGAGGTGACCAAAATTTGTTGATGAAAAAATTGAATCAATATTACCCTTTATAATTGGTATGAAATTTTAGATTGGATATAGTAATATCAAAACATGAGATGTATACATTGGATGAATCCTACAACCTATTTTTTAGATCCTTGAGATACCATGTCATGTTGCGCTATCAGTCATTGATTTATAAATCTTACTTCATTTATTATTTAATATGATAATTTATACTGATGTTGATTTAATTTTAATTAATATATTTTTATTTAGTAGATATTTTTTAGTTTGGGTTCACAATGGGAGTTTTACTATAGGTGCATGGTTTTCTCAGATGGTATAGTAATCATTTTGGAGCCCTTTCAATCATTCTAAAAAACACTTAGATTTATTGATGATTAATGTTAGTAAAATAATTTATAAATGTAAAATTATGTGTTTTGAAAATAATTATGTGTTTTATAAAATTATAAGAGATACTTTTGATGTTTTATACCAAAAAAATGGATTGATAAATTATTTATAATGTTCAACTAATGTTTCAAAGTGTATTTTTGAAATCAGTAAAGTGATCAACAAAAAATTAAATTATATGAACTTGATGTATAAACATAAAATTAAATTTTAAATATATTTTTTTGGGGAATTGAATGATAATTTTTAATTAAAATTTTATTGCATTGAATAAAGAATGATATATTTTAAATTTATATTTTTATATAATTTTAATTGAGTAAGGATATGAATTTTAGTTTTTAGATAATTCATGTACTTAGAGATTATAATGGAATCCTATGAAATAGGAAGAAATAACTTCAATGTGGTGTTATTTTTTAATTGTTTTCATCATGAAATAATGAATTTGAGACTTTTTTGTGGAAAAATAAAACTCTATTAAAAACATTAAATTGGGAATTCATAATTTTCATAGTGATTTGATCCATTGAGAACCGTTGCCCCCTTTCTCTCATATTATATTAATTTGACTGGCGGTTTGTCTAATTGATACTATTGAAACATTGTTTGATCTTTATTTTTTGTGTTCTTTTTTTCTCTATCATTCCTCTTAGAAAACTGTTGGCACATTTTGACGATATTGTTTCTTGGGATGTTTCTTGAAATAGTACCTCTATTGGTTTAGAAGAGGTCCCTCCTATTAATAACCCTACATATATTCGTATTACAGTGGTGGAGTCCTACTGTTCTATGTGTTTTATTCTTACTCATGATTTCATCCCATAATATCCATTATCTATTATTTAGGGAGATATTTATTCTTGAGTTAGTAGTTGATATTTATTTAAATGTTATATTGTTAAATAATTCCTCTATTAAGACGATATTTTAATATTGTACAAATTTAGTCAGAATTTATGTGATGATGTGATCATTGGGTCCGTGGGGGTGAGGTTGATTTCTAGGGTTCATCCCAGTATGGGCGGTCACCCTACCGATGTTGTTCGTAGTACATTTCTTCGATTATATATGGAATAATTTATGATATACTTTAATGTGATCATTTTATGCACTCAAGTCTTTATTGTATTAGAATCAATCTCCCTATTATCATTGTGATTGACCACTCCTTTTCAATAGACCAATATATTAGGGAATCATATATTATGTCAAGATAATTGGTTGTAGAGCTAGTTTGGGGTGATCATATTTATCTTCTCTCTCATTCACCTCATTCCCCATATTTTTTTATTATTTTTTGTGATCATTGGCTTATATTTTTATTAATATCTTTTCATATACAAATTTTGAGTATAATGGTAGTTTTTTTGTGGTTATGTTTTTCCTTAAATTGATTCATTCTATTGAAATTATTTAGATAAAAATTTCGGGTGTGTCAATCAATAAAACCATCATACTAGTGTTTTTATTAACTTATCAAGAGAGAAAATATGTGTATCATCTTTTTTATAATTCTTTGAACTATTGGGTGAGAGTTTTAATATTTTATTTATTTCCACATATGAGAATTTTAATTTATTTGATTAGGATAAAGAAGTAATGCTAAATATATTCCTCCTTTATAGTTCAAAATTGTTTGGAATTTCATTCTTCCACCTTGAACCTTGGAAACTCTTGGGGAAATAACACAGTATGGTGGGTAGAATTATCAAAACCATACATCCAATTACTTATTTATTTTTTTTATATTTTTTTTCTAATTTTTTTTTTTGATTTATATTCCCATAGTCATTCATGATTTTTTGGTTATATTTCATTGATCATTTTTAAAACATAGTTTTTACTAACCTTTCTACTTATCAGGATAAACATAAAATTCTTTAATAATGAAAAATTTAATGGTTAGCACTTGAATTTCTTACTAATATAGACAAACTATACATCTCTATAGGTGTGTCTAGTGGATATAATATGGTTCAAAATTGTATTGGGGAATCATGATTCAAAACCTCATAACCTATCTAGGTATTAAATTATTGCAAATTATTAGGATAAACTCCCTTGATTTTAATCTCATTAGAACCCTCTCTCCCCAATCACACCAACCATCATATAGGATATTTCTAAGAAGGTATCCCTCTCATAATCTCTCAAATTCCTGGATCCCTCTTTGGTTCTAACATATTTCAATCTATCTTAGTCCCCATATTCCTCTTTATTCATGGATTGTTTATTTTCCATCCATATTATTTTTATATGTTTCTTTCTAAAACCTAGGTATATGTCTATAACCAATTTTTTACCTTTCAATTTTAGTGTATGTTTCATGTTCACCATTTCTTATTAATTTTATATTCAATGATATTTATTAGTTTATATTTATTTGATGGTAGTTTTCTTCATAAATAACTGTTTGAACATGAGAACCATGACTACATTTCTACTTCATTTTATTTTTGAGTTATAATTTATTAAAGGCTATGCAATGTACAATTATCTATATTACTCCGAGTGAAATTTAATTTTTATAAATATTATCTTAATTGAAATTAAATAAATTATATTTCCAAAATGATTTATATAACCCATTTTTATTTGATAAAATTCATCAAAGACTTCTTTATAAAATTCATGATTAAAAATTTATGATTGAGAATATTTAATTATTTTGATGGATTTCCCCAGGTAACAACCCAATAATTCAACTTATTTATAATATCAAATAGAGTTTTTTTAAAGATATTTGTGTTATTTTATTATTAACTTCTGATTCTTATTACATTATTTTATTATTATTTTTCATGTAGTATAATTATTAAAGTTGTTTCAATTATATATCACGTGGGACTATTGGATTTATCATTATATTGAGTTTCCGCATTCCTAGAGAGTTTTTTTTCTTGAATTGTATTTTATTTGATTTAGAAAATGGATTTCCATGATTTATGCCTTGGTAAAATGATTTAAGGCCTGTTTAATAATCAAATAAATAAAATTCATGGTTTCTCTTTATTAAAATGTTATCAATGCCATTGTTTATATTTTATGTAATGATAGGTAATGAATTCCTGAATATTTTTTATTATTGGGGTTTTGAAAACATTTGGGATGTGGTATATTTATTTGACATTAAGATATTTTAAAAAATGTTTTCTCTAATAGGAGGAAAGGGTAGTTTTTAAATATCATTGATGCCTTCTATTTCTTATCCATGAGTTTCAATCACCTCTATTTAGTAAATAATTGGAAACTAGGTTCTTAGATAATGAATTTTTGGAAAATAAATAGTATGAATGGAATATCAATCCTATCCTGGGAAAAAATTAAAATACTAACTAGAAACCTAAGGGATATGGTTTGTAAGTCAATTTATGGGTTGGAATATTTTATTATTAAATGAGCTTATATCCAAAAAGATTGTGAAACAATGGTTATGATGTGATTAATCACATCAATGGTGTAGGCTTTAAGGTAACGTTAAGATTAGGTTAATTGGTTCACTCCCATGATGATCCATCATAATTGGTTTTATTCAAATTATCATTTTTAATTTCTTTTATTTATTTTCATTCACTTGAGTGGATTATTTTTTCTTTGTATACTCCTTGTTTTATGTAATGTTTTATTTCTTTCTATATACTAATTTGGTGATGGTTGTTTTCTAAATTTCACATAATTATCCATTAATATTGGTTGTTTGTTTGAATTCAACATTATGGTTTATAAATTTATTTTTTTCAGTATAAAAACACATAAAATTATTGGTCTTTTAATTTGGGATTGATTTTATTTATTACTGAAAAATAAAAAATAAAAATGTTTTTTAAAAAATATCAATTCACTAAATGTCATTTTGTTATTAAATATTTTCAAAAAAACATTATGCTAAAAAATAAGTGAATATAAAATATATCATCATGTGATTTGTTTCAATTAAAATGGATCATTTACATATATGGTATTTTTTTAAACTATTTTGAAATTATTTTAACATTAAATTTTATGCATTGGTAGTGGGAGGGTATATATCATGATTTATTCTTATGACAACATTTATTTTTGGTTTTTTTAAGTTCGTGTCTCTATATAACGCCTCTAATATGATTTTTCCATGTTGATTATGTTTCATGTGTGTTAGTTATATTGGTGGGTTACCATTCATGTATTTTAATTCTATATTTCTATTCAAGTTTTTATTATATTAATTACTTCATAGACATTTCAGCCATTTCAAATTTAGTATCTCTCATGGTTTATTCTTTGTATTCTGTGTCTTCAGTAATATATATAGAAGTGTAATGGGTGTTAATTTTATTTATTCCTTGTTTTCTAGTTTCTCATTTTGATACTATTTATTTAGTTCATGGGCTTCTAATGCATTGATGAGTAATACTATAATATAAAAAAGTTTCTGATGCATATTTTATTATGTTTATTTCGCTAAACCATTCATATGGGTGTTTCCATGATACCCAAGTACTACTTTACAGATTATGGAGATTAAGAATTCCCTTTATCCCTTTATAATGAACAGATCGAGTTCCCATAATAGGGGTTACATGACATAATTAATGACAAAAATAATATCCTATAAAAATTTAAATTCAATTAAAAGCTAAAGATGAAAATAAAAATCTTACAATGTATTGGAAATTTCATTCTCATATAATAAAATTTATCATTTTATATTTTTAATGATAAAATATTATTTTTTAAACGATATAATAATAATAATAATTATCTATCAAAATTTATTTGAAATAACAATGTCGTTCCAATAAAAGATAAGATATAAAACATGGTTCCTTAATTTATGTGAGATATTATTATATAAAATGCTTAATTATTCACATTTAAAATATGAAAATAATTTTATAATTTATTATTTTTTTATTTTATATGGATTCATCAAGAAACATTTATTTGACGTTATTTTTTGTAGAGGTGAAATCAATATAAATAAAAAACATTTATTGGTATATAAATTTGAATGTTTTTTAATCATAAATAAAATATTTATCTGTTAAAAAATTTAATAAAAAATATAATGGTGAAGTTACTCAGTAAGTGGATTTGTATTCATATTTGATGCATAAGAATGATTTTCCAAAGCTATATATATGAATCATTATATCTACGGATCCTGAGTTGAAAATAGAACATGATAATTGACATGTCGATGATTATAGATAAACTAAATTTCCCCTATTAATACCAATATTTCCATGAGATATAATAAATTTTTAGAAAATTATTTCCAAAAAATTTAATAGAACGTTATAATCTATTCATGTACTCAATATGATTGGGTACATTAAGGACATATAGATAATGGGAGCTTCTTTTTTTATTATGTTTCCTATAAACATTAGTATGAAATCACTGTTAGAAAGGTAATGATAGTTTTTTTTTTGAATTAAATATAAATGAGTGTGATAATTTTTTACAAAATAATCCCACTTATTAACGATACCCAAGAAATACACAATAGGTCCAAACTCTTATACTATGATGATAATACATAATAGTAAAATTTTAACCAAGAACAATAAGAGACTATTAAAGTTTCTAATATCAGTAAAAGATTATTGAAAACTAAATGATGTATTAAAAAGGTTGGAGGAAGATTCCTTTTTGATTATTCTATTCATCAGAGATGTAATTTCTACAAAATCGCAAAGTGGTGTAAGAAACCTAATAAAGACAACAAATTTTTATAAATTTTAAAGAAAATAATTTTTTTATTTTGAGGTGTATATGATAAAAATTATATAACAAAAAATATTTATAAATATTTTCATGACTTAAATGTTAATAAATAATTGATCAAGCATTATTGTTTAATAAGGTAGAAGTATTAATCATATGAAAAAATAATTTAAATGATTTCATCATTCTTGGTTGATTTGGAAATTATAAACAAGATGTGTATATATTACCACATTGATATCTTATGTGGTTGGAAAATCCATGTATATAATTAATGGTTTTATTATAATGTGATACTTTTTTTATATATACGTCATTTTTGATTCAATAAATTATGTAAATTTATTAGAAAACAAAGGATAAAATGAGTTTTAACATTAGTAAAATTTATTATTAGAAGTTGTTTGTTAAAATATAATCGAATTATTTCCGCCACTAATTAATGATTTATATAATTAAATTTATTTTTCTTTCGAGGATATTCCTATAAATGCATAACCTTCTATAAAATATATTTTTATTAATATTTTTTTCAAATATTATATCAAAAATATGTTATTATTATTATTACATTAAATATTTTTTATAATAGTAATATATCATGTAAAAAAATTAATTAGGTTAGTGCGAACATGTTTCTAAAATTATATGTTTGAATAAAAAAAATAATTATTCATACCTGTTCAATTTATTTAATATCATAAATTCATTTCCATTATATTAATAATATAATATCATAAGGTTGGAGAAAAATTGTACTTATTAATACTTATCCATATGTAAGTATGTATTAATAGAAATGGTTGTAAAAATTTTCTATTTTAACAAATGATGTTTTGTACATTATAATATGAGATATCATAAAGCTAAAATATTTCCATAAAAATGATTATATTATTAATAATAATTAAAAATAACAATCACACCATTATATAAATACATTATGTTCATTGATTCAATCTCACAAGAAGAGTTTTGGGGGGAGATAATTTTATTTGATGGATACATGTGGATATTGCTTGTGTCATATAATAGGATAAATTTTTATTTAATATGTGGTATCATGTTTAACAAAATGACAAAAATTGAATAACATATATTCATTAGACATACTCTGTATCTGATTTTATTAGATTTATAATAGAATTTCACACTCTATTAATTGATATTAATTTTCATTTTCGAGATTCGCGTACACTATAAATTTATTTACATTTTTTGATTCACTTTTTCAAAGTTTCTATTCGAGCCCTAGAGACTATTACCCACCTTGGTTAGGGGAGGGATACAACTAAGAGGACATGACTTATTTTCATTGTGTGTAATTTCTATTCAATTGGAAAAAAATAAAATGGTATTATACTATAAAAATTAGTTTATGTTTTATCATTTTATCCTGAAATTGAAAATTTCAAATAAGTGAAATGTTAATTAACATCTCAAAGAAGTACCCTAGGTTATATCTGGTTAAAAAATATTATAGAAATCAGTGTGTGATGAAAATAGGTTAATATTATCATGAGTAGAGAATCGTATAGGGAAAATAGTACACTAATTATGAACAAATTGATTTTTATGTTATGGATAAATTAATTGAGTAAATTACATCGATTGTCACACATAATGTTAATGTAATTCTTGTATTTTATATTTCATAAGAATACCCACATCTTATGGGTGAAAAATAACATTACATGTAAACCATTATTTTCTATTACCACACATATTCCATACATTAGGTTTAGATAATTAGATGGTAGTTATATACATAGATAACCATGCCATTTGTTTTTATTTATCAACAAGAGATTATTCTCTTGTATGATTTTTACTCCAATTGGATCAATGATAGATAATGAATAGATATATGGGTGTGTATATTTTGAGATATGAAATATGAAATACAAGTCTATTTCGTTAATATATGTTCATATACTCATATACATAGATTGTTAACAAGAATATGTTTAACAAACTGTTACTCTCATTTCTTAATTAATAAAACAAGTATGAGTAGACCTTTAAGAAATCGAAATAATATTTATATATATATATGATATACATTTTTCTGTGGTGAATAAAGCTAATTATATGTAATTATATTATAGATATGATCCCAAATCCATTTTTAGTATGTATAATTACTTCTGTATTAAGGGATAATCTTTTCTTATAATTATAGTTTAGATTATTTATAACTTTTGGAAATGATATAACAGTTGTTGGGGAAACAATTGATCCCTATTTTTATTTCATGTAAATGTACAAGAAGCATAAATATTTTATGGCTTCATAATGTTGTATAAGTATTTAAATATCATGTAATTTTAGTTGGATAACCCAATCTTGATGAAAGAGATAACTAGATAGTGTCACTTTTATTAAGTGGATAATGATTAGAAGGAATTTTTTTTATGTCGAAGTTTGATATTACTAACATTATTTATATGAAAAAATGAATAATTTCATTTTCTCCATTCACTGGGAGATCTATTTATTTTTAGGGAATTTGTTTATGATTTAATGTTATATCATTATAGAAATGGGTTTCAAAAAATTATAAATCATGAATATTAGGAGATATAAATGGTAAACTAGATGATTTTTTAGTCATGTCAAGACCCAGTCCCTACAAACTTATCCCTCATGCGTTAGTAATGAAATAAGAGTGGAAATTACCGCCAATCTCCACATTAATTTTTCCCTAGTTTGGTTATTATCAATGAGGGTATAAAAAATCACATCGAGAAGACAATACCCTTAATAAAAAATATATGACTAGGGGAAAATTAAAAATTGGAAAGAAACTTCACAAAATAAAATAAAATAATGAAAAAAAATTATCCCATATTTCAAGTACAATTTCTAGAAATATAGTAAAATTGTCCAATAGAATTTCAAAAATTAATAATATTGAAACTACTCAACAACAACTCCAATATCAATGTTAGTAATATTTATCTTGGTCCCCAAAGTCCTCATAAAAACCCAAAACTTATAATATATATAAAAATGGTTATATAGCATCTATGATCAGTAGTATCATACCAAATTTCTCACATATACATGTGAAAAGAGTATATTAATGTACTAGTGAAGAAAAATTAGATCCCCCATGCACCTAAATAAGAAAACTATCCAATCATTACATCACCATATCATGATCCCCAAATAATGTGTCCTATTATAATAATATATCATAAAAATAATTTAAAATGAATGGTTCCTCAAAACTGCTCCCTCATTGATTTTCATCTCTCTTTCCCCAACATCAAACATTCAATACTCTAATCCCTTTCATGCATATCACATCACAAAACAATCCGTATTTGATGTGGTTCAGTTCATCCCTGCCTACCCCACCCTCTAAAGGCCATGAAACATATGATTGAAATATTTTTCTTCCATATATAATAGCCTTATCATATCTAAAGGTGTCGTACCAAGATTAGTAGGGTATCCTAACATAAAGGATGTCAACCAGATACCTTCCTCCTACCATGAATGTCTACTAACATGAATCACATCCTCTTCATCATTATATGACCTTAAACACTAATTCATTTTCATTGGGTGATTTCCACTATTCATTATTTTAGGGAATATGGGTATCTAGCCATATGATTCACCATAATAATTGATATTCGAAAAAATACCAAAATACAAAGATTATGCTATAAGAAAAGAAGTGAATATAAAATATATCTTCATGTGATTTGATTCCTGTAAAATGGATCATTTACATATATGGACATTTTTGTAAATTGGTTTGAAATTATTTTACCATTAAATATTATGCATAGGTAGTGGGAGGATATATATCATGCTTTATTCTTAGGAAAACATTTATTTTTGGTTTTTTAGGTTCATGTTTCTATATAACTCCTCTAATAAGATTTTTCCATGTTTCTTATGGTTCATGTTTGTGAGTTATATTGGTTGGTGACAATGACTGTATTTTAATTCCATGTTTCTATTGATGTTTTTATTATATTTATTACTTTATAGACATTTCATTCATTTAAAATTTTGTATATCTCGTGGTTTATTCTCAGTATTCTGTGGCTTTTGTTAAATATAAATCAGTGTAATGCATGTTAATTTTATTCATTCCTTGTTTTCTAGTTTCTCATTTTGATACTCCTTATTTAGTTCATTGGCTTCTAATGCGTGGATGAGTAATACTAAAATATAAAAACGTTTCTGATTCATATTTTATTATGTTTATTTTGCTAAACCATTTCTATGGGTGATTCAATGATACCCAAGTACTACATTACAGATTGTGGGGATTAAGAATTCCATTTATCCCTTTATAAAGAACAGCTCGAGTTCCCGTATCAGGGGTTACCTGACATAATTAATGACATAAATAATATCCAATAAAAAATTTCATTCAATTAGAAGGTAAAAATGAAAATAATAATCTTAAAACATACTAGAAATTTCATTCTCATATAATAAAATTTATCATTTTATAATTTTAATGAAAAATTTCTGTAAAGGATATAATAATAAAAAAATTATTTATCTATCAAAATTTATATGAAATAACAATTTTTGTCCACTAAAAGATATTATATAATACATGGTTCCTTAATTTAAGTGAGATATTATTATATAAAAATATTAATTATTCACATTTAAAATATGAAAATAATTTTATAATTTATTATTTTTTTCATTTAAATTGATTCATCAAGAAACATTTCTTTGAGGTTAATATTTGTAGAGGTGAAACCAATCTAAATAAATAACATGTATTGGGATATAAATTTGAATGTTTTTTAAACATAAATAAATATTTTATCTGTTAACGAAAAAATTAATAAATAATATAATGGTGAATTTTTTCAATAAGTGGATTTGTATTCAAATATGACACATAATAACTATTTTCCAAAACTATCTATTTGGATGGTTATATCTAAGGATGCTGAGTTGTAAAAGGAACATGAAAATTGACTTGTCGATGATTATAGACAATCTAAATTGCCTCTATCAATACCAATATTTCCACAAGATATAATATGTTTTTACAAAATTATTTCCAATTAAATTAATAGAACTTTATAATCTATTCATGTACTTAATATGATTGGGTACATTAATGACATATAGAGACTGAGAGCTTCTTTTTTTATGATGTTTTCTATAAACATCAGTATCAAATCATTGTTAGGAAAATAATGATATTTATTTTGAATTTAATATAAATGACTTTGATAATTTTTTACAAAATCATCCCACTTATTAAGGATACCCAAGAAGGACCCGATATGTCGAAACTCTGATACTATGATGATAGTTCATAATGGTAAAATTTTATCCAAGATGAATAAGAGACTATTAATGTTTCTAATATCAATACATGATTATTGAAACCTAAATGATGTATTAAAAAGGATAGAGAAATATTTCGTTTTGATAATTCTATTCATCAGAGATATAATTTCTATAAAATCACATAGTGGGGAAGAAACCCAATGAAGACAACAAATTAATATTAATTTTATATATTTTTTTTATTTTTAGGTGTACATGATAAATATTATATAACAAAAAATGTTTATAAATATATTCATGACATCAATGTTAATAAATAATTGATCAATACTAATTGTTTAATAAGGTAGAAGTATTACTCACATGAAGAAATAATTTAAATTATTTTATCATGCTTGGTTGATTTGGAAATTATAAACAAGATGTGTATTTATTATAACATTGATATCTTATGTGGTTGGATAATTCATATATATAAGTAAATTATTTTTTAGATTGAGATACTTTTTTATATGTACATAATTTATCATTCAATAAATTATGTAAATTTATTAGAAAAAAAATGATAAAATGAGTTTTATCATTCGGAAAATTTATTATTAGAAGTTGTTTGTTAAAATATAATCGAATTATTTCAACCCCTAATTAATGTTTTATATTATTAAATTTGTCTTTCTTTCGAGGATATTCTTATAAATTCATATCCTTCTATAAAATATATTTTTATTAATATTTTTTCAAATATTAACTCAAAATGATTTTTATTATTATTATAACATTTAATATTTTTTATAATAGTAATATATCATGTAAAAATAAAATTTTAATCAGGATAGTGGGAACATGTATCTAAAATTATATGTTTGAATAAAAAAAATAATTATTCATACATGTTAAGTAGATTTAATATCATAAATTTGATTCCATTATATTAATAATATAATATCATATGGTTGGAGAAAATATTTTTCTTATTAATACATTTCCATATATAAGTATGTATTATTAGAATTTTTTTTAAAATATTTCTATTTTAACAAAAGATGTTTTGTACATTATAATATGAGATATTATAAAGCTAAAATACTTCAATAAAAATTATTAAATTATTAATCATAATTGAAAATAATTATCACACCATTATATAAATACTTTATGGTGAATGATTCAATATAACTAGAAGAGTTTAGGGGGAGATAATTTTATTTGATGGATACATGCTATAATTTCATGTTTCATATAAGAGGTTTAATTTTTATTTAATATGTGTTATCATGTTTAACCAAATAATAATAATTGAATAACATATATTCATTATACATACTCTATATCATATTTTTTTAGATATATAAGAGAATTTGACACCCTATTAATTGTGATTAATTTACATTTTCAAGATTCACATACTCTATTAATTTATTTACATTTTTTATTTACTTTTTCAAAATTTCTATTTGATCCCTAAAGACTATTACCCACCTTGTTTAGGGGAGGGATACGACCGAGATTTCATGAATTATTTTCATTATGTGTAATTTCTATTCTATTAGAAAAAAATCATGTTGTTTTATACTATAAAAAGTAGTTTATGTTTTATCATTTTTTCATGAAATTGAAAATTTCATAAAAGTGAAATGATAATTAATATCTCAAAGAATTACCCTAGGTTATATCTAGTTGAAAATAATTATGGAAATTAGTGTGTGATAAAAATAGGTTAAGACTATCACGAGTAAAGAATCATATAGAGAAAAATCGGTCACTAATAGTGAACAAAATTATTTTTATGTTTTGGATGCCTTAATAGAGAAAATTACATCGATTTTCACACATAATGTCAATGTTATGCTTGGATTTTATGTTTCATAAGAATACCGAAATCTTATGGCTGATAGATAACATTATATGTAAACCATTATTTTTTTATTACGGTACATATAACATATTTTAGGTTTAGATAATTATAAGGTAGTTTTGTACATAGATGACCATGTTGTTTGTTTTTATTAATCAACATGTGATTTGTTATCCTGTCTGAGTTGTACTCCATTTGGTTCAATTATAGATAATGAATAAATATATTGGTGTGTATATTTTGATATATTAAATATGAAATAAAAATCTATTTCATTAAGATGTGTTGATATACTCATATACATAGATTGTTAACATGAATATGTTTAAAAAACCATTATTCTCATTTCTTAATTAATAAAACATGTATGAGTAGAACTTTATGAAATTGAAATAATATTTATTTATATATATGATATATATTTATATGTGGTGGAGAAAACTAATAATTTGTACTTATATTAGAGATAAGATCCTAAATCCATTTTTAGTATTTATAATTACTTCTGTACTAGAGATCTATATTTTCTTATAATTATAAATTAGATTATTTATAACTATTAAAAATGATATAATATTTTTTGGGGAAAAAATTGATCCATTTTTTTATTTTGTGTAAATGTACAAGAAGCATAAATATTTTATGGCTTTATTAGGTTGCATAAGTATTTAAAGATCATGTATGTTTAGTTGGATAACCCAATCTTGCTGAAAGAGATAACTAGATAGTGTCACTTTTATTAAGGGAATAATGATTAGAATGAATTTATTTTATATTTATGTTAGAAATTACTAACATTATTTATATGAAAAAATTAATAATTTCGTTTTGTGCATTAACTAGGAGATATATTTATTTTTAGGGATTTTTTTTTGATGATTTCATGTTATATCATTATACAAAGGGATTTCAAAAAAATATAAATCATGAATATTAAGAGATTTAAAAGGTAAACTAGATGATTTTTTTGTCATGTTATGACCCACTCCATACAAACGTATCCCTCATGGGTTAGTAATGAAATAAGAATGGAAATGACCCCCAATCTCCACTTTAATTTGTCCCTAGTTTGGTTACTAGCACTGAGGGTATAAAAAAAATATCATCGAGAAGACTATACCCATAATAATAAATATATGACTAGGGTAAAATGAAAAATTGATATGAAACTCCACAAAATAATATAAAATAAATGAAACAAAACTATCCCATATTTTAGGTACAATTTCTAGAAATATATTAAAATTGTCCAATTGATTTTCAAAAATTAATAATATGGTAACTACTCAACAACAGCTCCAATATCCAAGTTAGTAATATTTTTATTGTTCCACAATGTCCTCATAAAACCCAAAAAAAATATTTTACATATAAAAAGTGTTATAAAGAATCTATGATCAGTAGTATCATACCTAATGTCTCACATTCACATTTGAAAATAGTATATTAATGTACTAGTGATAAAATAGTAGATCCCCCATGCACCTTGTAACGACCCGAATCCGGAGCCACTCAACTAGTTCCCCGAACCCGGTTCTCCACATGACCTCAAGCACATTTCCCCCACATAAATAGGTTGCCTACTAGCAGCGAGGTCCTTGGTGAGTCATTTAGGAAAATATTCCCCAATTTTTTAAAGTATAGAAGGGAATGGAAATAATAGTCAATAGCAGAATCAGTAAACAACATAAAAAAACTGAAACTAAACAACTGGAGCAATGTATAATATAATAATGATGCAACATGGTACATGTATCTATGGAAGGAAGTAAACAATGCAACGTGATGAAATAAAATTGAAACAAAATTACTAAAAGTAAAGAGAAAACTCCAGTGGCATCGAAATCCTATGCTTGGTCCAATTCTCTCCATCTCTAACCGTCAATCAAGTGCCTAATATAGAGGGGCCAAAATCTCTATCCACACATACAACCATATAACCTAGTTGGGCTGAAAATCAGGACCCAAACTGGGTGAGTGACTAATCCCAGTATGCAACCACCACAAGATCTCTGCCCAATTGTCAGTGAGCAATATAGAAAAATTCATGTAAGTAAATGAAATAGAGAAACATGAATACACTAAGTAATCAGTTATAGAAATCTCCATTCACATTTATTGATTAATTTAATTTAATCATTTAATTATCAACCAAGTAATATATCAAATAACTCTATATTCCCATGGCATAGAAAGTAACACAACATGTATCTCAGTAGACTACCTAAACAACAAGTAGTACAAATCCCAAACTTGTTCTTTGGCTTGGTGGACTCTTCACAACCAACCAAAAAATATTCACACTGACTCTCTAGGTGGCTCATACTGGCATAACCCTCTAGTCAAGTAATATTACAAAGGCACGAACACTCTAGGAAGATCTCACCGTCAATTCCCATATGGTCTGGTAACGATAGCTAGAGACTCTTTGAGGAAGAACTTATGTAAAGTTCCCCTTGTATTCCCGATACGTATCTAAGGAAACAATGAGTAAGAAAAATTTCCAATTCCCTTAGGTCCTGCAAATGATACTAATTTATTACAGACTCTCTAGGTAAGCCATTAATCATTAATTCAATCTTTAGTCTACCGGAACAGTTTCACACAGCCCTAAGCAGTCTAGTCGTGCGTAATCGACTGTCAGCAGCCCTAAGTAAGTTCAAAAACATCTTGGATAATATATACAAGGCATAAAAATAATATAAAGAGTATTAAATACATGAAATCAATTATATCAAGGGAGGAAATCAATGCAACAAGGCCTGCCTCACAGGAAACCTAATCCAAATGGTGATAAACAGCCAAAAAAAATGAAAACACCTGTGGGGTGATCCTCAAACAAGATAAAAAAAATAATTATTCATCTAGTAGACTCATGAACACAAGAAATCTAAGTTAGATAATAATACAGGATCAAAACCCTAACTCGAGATACCCGAAACATGGGAATCTAGCACTTTTTGCAGTAAAACACAAAGACATTCAATGTAAGCCAACAAACCACCTACCTAAATCTTATGAGATTGTTATACTTGAACCTATACCTATGAATTGTCTTAGAATGGAGTATTTCTACAAAAATGTTTAAAACTTTCATCCTCAGATAACTCTCATAAGATAAATAATCATGTAACGTGGCCAAATAAGAACTAATAACTCACCGTTGTGATTCTATTGCAACTGATGGTGTTCAATTCGGATAACCAGTGAAAGATAGGCAGCTTAGAGAATATTTTTCCTCCACAGATGCTCTAGATGGAATTAGGTGAAGAATAATATGGAATTAAGGATTAGACACAACCCAGGTCCATTTAACGAAATAAAAAAGAATGTACATGGTGTGTACTTCTGGAGTACACAACGTGTACATTCCTTTTCCATACTCTGCTTTAGGTGGCCTCTAAATCACCCTTATAGGGCAGTGTGTGTGGCCATGACACGACCATCACACGACCTTGAGCAGCATCAAAGTACACAGCATGTTCTTATAATGTACATGATTTGTACTAAGAAAATTTCTTGATTCTCCATATTTTCATCTTTTTCTCAAAAACTACCAGAAAAGGAAAAACATACCAAAGAAGAAGATCCGGGTTCTTACTGTCACGAACCGAATCGGGTCGCCATCCGAACTGACGCCCGACCCGGCCCACGGCAAGGCCCGAAGGGCGTTCCCGATCCCCACGGGCTGGAACAAGTGCCCGGGTATCAAAATAAACCTTGGGAACGGTTTACCCGAGTGAAAAAATGTAAAGCAGCCAACCAAAGGAAACCAAACAGAGATAAAGATTACAGTCAAACATGTAGACAACCAACAGGTTTTTGGTTCACAAGTACTCAAAACCCAAATAACACCAAAACAAGATAACCAAATACCAACCTAAGGACTGTCGCCCGGTGTAAGGACACCGCCTCCAGGCCACCACCAAAACGCCACGTAGATAGTCCTGCTAACAACCTGAACCACTGCACCCAAAAGCTGGACCCCTACCTGTATCAGAAGTAAACAAGTCTACTTACACCCAACGGTGTAAGTAGGGTGTGAGCAAACGCCCAGCAGGATATCACCAATAAAAGATTCCACACACAACTATCAAAAGACAACCAAATGCAATGCTGAAATAAAGATAGAAAGAGGTGCAAAAGAAAATGTTTTTTTTTTATAAAATGATTAAAAATAAAGGCAGTTCAAGATAAACACATTAGGATAGCAGTTCAAGTGACATAACACGTATCAGCATGCACGCAAGGTAACTGGTGGCACCAAGGGATGGGAAAAGTCCTATGGGTACTAGACTAGCGGGATCCTATAACATCGTGTCTCGGTGAAACGTGGCTTAGGCAGCCACGACCCTTAGATAATGTGGCTTAGAAGGCCACGACCCTCAGAACACGTGGCTTAGAAGGCTACAACCCTCAGTTATCATATGTTTAGTTAGTGTTGCAGTCGTCAAACCTGCCAGTGAAACCGGGTCGGGACATCTCCAGAACACTAGCTCACTAGTCCCAGTCTCCCCACCTAATACCCCGGCTTCCCTCCTTGTGCTCACCTAAAGATCAATGTTCATATAGCATGTCACATTAGCACTTTGAGCCAAACAGGTCACCTGCACACTGATATCCTCTTTGAAAACCACACACGCACCAAAACTTTTCTTTTTTTAAAAACTTAAACCGCACTGCATATGCTTTAAATTAAACTAGACGCATAACTTAACGAAATCAATTTTTTATTTAAGAAAAACCACTAAGAAAAATTATTTAACAGTTTTCAAACATGTCGCAACAATTTTTAAAGGTTAAAAAGTCACCCAAAATCCCCCTTTTTATAGTAAAACACATTCTGGCATGCCAACACACAACCTGCGTCATCCGAACTCCCTAACACACACTGCACAGTTGACAAATAATAATAACCAGGCAAAGTGAGTTTCCGCAATAAAAGAAAGGACTTGCAGCACATAAATACACCACTGGAAAATAAAATGCTCATTTAAAAAGTAATTAAAACTAATTTGTCAATATGAAAACTAATTAGCATGGTGATGAAAAATTAAACCAGAACGCAAAAGATCGCCAAGAGATAAGTGAGTGCGGAATCACCTACCTCAAACGGGCGCGGAAAAAGACACATCGCAAGACTCCAGTTGCGCCGCGGTCGCACCGTCTTGAGCCGTCAACTAGGTCCTAAAAACAACATAACGCTCAACGGGTTCAGAAAATTGTTAACATGATAATAATAATGATAATAATAATAGCAATAACATAATAGTAATAGTAATAATAATAATAACATAATAGAATAATAAAAATATAATAATAATAATAGCAGTAATAATATAATATAATAGTAATATTAATAACATACCCATAATATAAAAATGATAATTTTTATAACATAACAACCATAATAATAATAGAATAACCATAATTTAATAGTGATAATAATAATTCATAATAATAGTAATAATAATAATAACATAATACAATAGAAATGATAATCACATAATAATAATAAAAATGATAATATTTAACATGATAAAGATAATAATAATAATAATAACATTAATATATTAATATTAATATCTAAATAATAATACAATAATAATAACAACAATAGTATAAAAATAATAATATGATAATAATAATAATAACCGAATAAAATGTTAGTAAAACAAAATGTAAATAAAATTAACACAAAGGAGAACCAACAGGAGCAGTCGAGCGGTGCAGCGGAACAGGGAGATATGGTGGAGCGGTCTGACGTGGTGCAGCAGGGGCGGTCCGGCGGGAGGTGCGGTTTCAGGGAGGTGCGGATGAGCTGGTGAGGGAGAGAGAGAGCCGGCTGGGTAGGAGAATGAAGGAGGTGCGGCTGGGCTGGGGTGCGTGGCAGCGATGAGGGTGGCCCGGCGAGGCGCCGCACAGGACGGGCGAAGGGAGGCTCGGGCATCAGAAGAAGAAGAAGAAGAAGAAGAAGAAGAAGAAGAAGAAGAATAAGAAGAAGAGAAGAAGAAAGAAAAGGAAGAGAGGAGTAGCAGGGGGTGTTGCGCCTGCTGGGTGGAGTCCGGCTGTGGTCCGAAGCGGGACAGCGGGGGCGGCGGCTTGCTGGAGGCTGGTGGAGGAGGTGCGGCCTGATTGAGTAGAGGGAGGGTGCGCCGCGGAAGGAGAGAACGACGGCTCGGGCATGGCGATGGAAGGAGGGCCGGTGCGAGAGGATTCAGCAGCGGGGGAAGGAGAATAAAGAAAAAGAAAAGAAACGGGGGAGAGGAAAACGTGGGGAGGAAGACACAAAATAATAACAATAAAAAGAAAAAAAAATAAATGAAAAAGGGAGAGGTGGCGGCTAGGGTTTCGGGGAGGAGGAAAACCAGAAAAAAAAACACAACAAAATTTTAATAACAATAATATTATTATCATAATAATATTAGAAATAATAATATTAATAGTAATAGTAATAATCATAATCTTAATAATAATAAACGCATAACAATAAAATAATAATAGTAATAATACATTAGCAATAATAATAATATCATAATAATTATAAGATAATAATAACAATAATAATAATATAATAATAACAATAATAAACAATAATGACATAATAAAAATTTATCCGGTTATTCAACGTTCGAGCATCGGCACCACGTGCCGAGCGACGTGAAGCCAACGCACACATATCAGCGCACTTAAAAAAAATTTTATCCAGCTTTCTTGTGCCTTGCGTGCACGCCAAGCGACGCAAGGCCAACGCGCATTTGTCAGCGCCACTGCGGAAGCCTCTTGTCGATTCAGTCGACACTTCAACCAAGCAATTAAATAAACCGACAATTAATTTATGAAATAAAAATTTAAAATTGAACGCATACCTCAAAAAAGTCCGGGCGTGACAATTCTCCCCACCATGAAAACTTTCCGCCCTTGGAAAGTCAGCTCAAAGCCTGATCAGAGAATAGAAATGGGTACTCCTGCTCAACCCATGACTTCCGCTCCCAAGTCTCGTGTTCATCGTTCCCGTGCTGCCAAAGAACACGCACCAGAGGAATGGACTTTCCATGCAGCACCTTTTCCCGAGAATCCACTATATGCACTGGTCGCTCGACCACAGACAAGTCGGACTCTATCTCCAGCTCCTCCCAATTCAGCACATGCGACGGGTCGGGGTTGTACTTCTTTAGTTGGGATACATGAAATACGTCGTGAATCGACGTCAAATGTGAGGGCAAAGCTAGCCTGTATGCCACCTTGCCAATCCGCTCAAGAATCTCGAAAGGTCCGACATATCTCGGTGTCAGCTTCCCCTGTTTCCCCAAACGACGGTGACCCAAGCGAGGGGCCACTTTAAAGAACACTCTGTCCCCCACTGAAAACTCAAGGTCCCTCCGCCTCTGATCTGCATAAGACTTGTGGCGACTCTGAGCTGTCAACAACTGCTGCCTAATCAGCTTGACCTTCTCAGACGTCTCCTGAACAAGGCTCGGTCCCAAGAGCGAGGCCTCTCCTATCTCAGCCCAACACAGAGGAGACCGACAAGGCCGTCCATAGAGCGCCTCAAAGGGTGCCATTATGATGGAAGACTGGTAACTGTTATTGTAAGCAAACTTGACCAGCCCCAAATGGCTATCCCATGAGCCTCCAAAATCTAACACACATGCCCGGAGCATGTCTTCCAGAATCTGATTCGCCCGCTCCGTCTGGCCATCGGTCTGAGGATGGTATGCCGTGCTCATCTTAATCTGCGACCCCATGGCCTTCTGGAGGCCTCCCCAAAACCGTGATGTAAAGCGGGGGTCCCTGTCAGAAACAATTGCCAACGGCATGCCATGAAGTCTGACCACCTCCTGAACGTACAAGCGGCCCAGTTCCTCTACCTTCGATGTGTCTCTGATCGGAACGAAGTGAGCAGACTTAGTCAAACGGTCAATCACCACCCAGATAACATTCCTCCCTCGGGGTGTACGAGGCAGGACAATGATGAAGTCCATGGCGACCTCGTCCCACTTCCAGGTAGGAATGGGTAATGGCTGGAGTAGGCCAGATGGTCTCTGATGTTCTGCTTTCACTTGCTGGAAAGTGTAACATCGGGATACGAAGTCGGCTATGTCCCGTCTCATACCTGGCCACCAGAACTGTCGGCGAACATCGTAGAACATCTTGGTGGTACCAGGATGGACGGCCCACTGAGACTGGTGGCTATCCTGCATCACCACCTTTCGCAGAGACAACGGCACTACAGCACGGCCCTTGAAGCATAGGACCCTCTGGGAAGACAAAGACCAGTCAGAAGAAGTCTCCCCGCCATGGAGAAACTGCATAGATCGCTGACAAAACTCATCACCAGGATGCTCCTGCTGAATCAACACTAGAAGGGCAGGAGTCAACTGGATGCTAGCCAAGAAAGTACCTCCACTGTGCTCCCTGCTCTCCAAATTCAACTGGGCGAAGAGCCCCATCAAAGTCCACTCATCACTGGACTTCTTCAACGCCTGCACTGGTACTTTTCTGCTCAATGCGTCAGCTACCACATTACCCTTTCCAGGGGTATAGACAATATCAAAATCGAAACCCTGCAGGTACTCGACCCAGCGGCGCTGCCTCAAATTGAGATCCCTCTGAGAGAAAATATAAGCCAGGCTCTTATGGTCAGAATAGACCACAAACTTCTCCCCAAAAAGATAGTGGCGCCATGTCTTCAAAGCATGCATCACTGCCGCCAACTCTAAGTCGTGAGTCGGATAGTTCTTCTCATGCGGCCGGAGTTAGCGAGAACCATAAGCCACCACATGGTCATCCTGCATGAGCACACATCCAAGGCCCGTACCTGACGCATCACAGTACACCACATAGCCCTTTCCTGACTCCGGTAAGGTCAACACAGGTGCGGTGGTCAACCGCCGCTTCAGCTCCTCAAAAAATGTCTGGCACTGTGGGCTCCACTCAAACTTCACCCCTTTCAGGGTGAGTGCGGTCATAGGGGAGGCAAGCCATGAGAAGTCCCGGACAAAGCGCCTGTAATAACCAGCCAAGCCCAGAAAACTCCTGATCTCAAACACATTACTCGACTGCTCCCAAGACATAACTGCTCTGATCTTTTCGGGATCCACTAAAACCCCATGTTTTGAGACGGCATGCCCCGGAAACTTCACTTCCCTGATCCAGAAAGTGCACTTCGAGAGTTTGCCATACAAGCGTTGATCTCGCAAAGTGCCCAAAACAACGCGCAAGTGGTGCTCATGCTCCTCCTCAGATCCAGAGTAGACCAGGATGTCATCCACGAATACCACGACAAATGAGTCGAGATATTGATGGAACACCCTATTCATGAGTGCCATAAAATCTGCAGGATCATTCGTCAGTCCAAAAGGCATGACCAAGTACTTGAAGTGACCGTACCTGCTTCGGAAAGCCTTCTTCGGGATATCTGCTTCTCTCACCCTGAGCTGGTGGTATCCCGAACGCAAATCAATCTTGGAAAACCACTTTGCTCCCTTCGGCTGGTCAAACAAATCGTCAATCCGAGGCAAAGGGTATTTATTCTTGATGGTTACCTTGTTCAGCTTCCGGTAATCAATGCACAACCGAAGGGTTCCATCGGCCTTCTTCGCGAATAAAACCGGTGCGGCCCAAGGAGAGACGCTCGGGCGAATGAATCCTTTGGATTCCAAATCGTCCAGCTGTATCTTTAATTCCCTCAATTCGGTGGGGGCCATGCGATATGAGGGAAGAGATATAGGCTGTGTTCCCGGCGCCAACTCAATCGAGAACTCCACGTCTCGCTCTGGGGGTAAGCCAGAAAAATCATCTGGGAAAACCTCTGGGAACTCATCCACTACACGAGGTAACCTGCCCTGTGAAACACCACCATCGTCCTCCAGCGCGAGCGATGACAACTGATAAGAAAGATTTCCAAGCTCAGGGAGTGGAGGTCCCGCACGTCCCGACCGAGGATCCCATTCTCCGTGAAATACCTGAGGAGTCCCATCTGGTGCTGTAAAGCTGACTCGGCGTTGATAGCAATCAATGTGCGCATGGAAGCGCACCAGCCAGTCCATACCGAGGATCACATCAAATAGGTCCATGTCAAGGACCAAGAAATCCCATTCCATCTCGACACCCGACACAGAGAGTGCGCACGATCGGCACTTAAGGCCTTGCTCCCTCTTTTTCCCCAATGGCGTTACCAACTCCATAGCACACGATAAAAGCTCGGATGGTAGGTTCAACAGATTCAAAAAAACGAGCAGATATAAAAGAAACTGAAGCACCAGTATCAAATAAAACTGCAGATATAGAAGAAGCAACCAGAATAGTACCTCGAACCGTCGAAGGCCCTGCATCAGATTCCGCTGGTGCCTGATCCACAGCATGCAGTTTCCTGGTCCCTTCCTGAGAGCGACCGCTCGCCTGAGGCTCTGCCCTGATATGGTTCTACCCTGAAGACGATCCGGTCCTACCACCATGCCCACCAAACCGAGATCATGTCGTCCTGGTCGGCTCTGACTGAACTGATACCCCTCTAGAAGCCACTGATCCAACCCCACTCTGATAAGGGCGTGCAGTCCTGCAGAAGCGTTGTAGATGTCCCACCACTCCACATCCATGGCATGGTCTGGGAGGGTATGGACAAACAGGTCAGATGTGCCCTGCCCTTCCGCACTGATGGAACACAACAGAACCTGCACCAGAAACCCCAGATGAAAACTGCCTTGGAGGATGACCTGAGCTGCCATCACCCTTCTTCCATTGCTCATCACGCTTCCTCTTCTTCTCAGATGAACTGCCACTGCCAAGCCCTAACACTGATCTAGAAAACCCTGACTTTCCCTTCTGGTCAATCTCGGACATACAAGCACGATCGACCACCTCAGCGTAAGTCTTCATCTTGAACAAGAAAACCTGGGAGTGAATTTCTGGTCGAAGACCCTTCTCAAACTTCCTAGCTTTCAATAATTCGCTCGAAACTATCTCAGGTGCGTACCGTACCAGTTCAGCAAAGTGATTCGCATACTCCATCACTGTCTGATTCCCCTGTGATAGCTCCATGAACTCCCGAGATCTGGCATAGGCTACAAACTCTGGACAATACTGCTCGTTGAAGATACCCTTGAAATCCTTCCAGCTCATGTTCTCGTGCTTCCCAGCCTGGACCACTGATTCCCACCATTTGCGACTGGAACCCTCCAGCTGGAACGAGGCGCACTTCACCCTGACTTCCTCAGGCATGTCAAGGAAATCGAACATGAGTTCTATCTTCTCAAGCCACTCCTCTGCCTCCTGAGGTTCTGAACCACCTCGGAAAGAAGGAGGTTTGCTCATTAGAAACTCCTGAGCTCTATCCTTTCTGGAGCCAAAATCTTCCCCTATTTCTGGAACAGGGGTGGGGGCAGGAGTCGCCCCTTGTCCTAAAGCCTGAACGGCTCGGACCATCGCCTCAACAAATCTCTGATCAAGAGGCGCGGGAGAACTCTCTCCGCCTTCCTCCCGTGGATGCATGGGAACTCTCCGAGGAGGCATCTTACTGAAAAAGAGCAGCAATCAAGAAAGGAAACCATCAATAAAAAGGGAATAAAATTTTCCAACAAGATAATTATTCATCAATAAACCAATCATGCAAAAATAAATCCATATAAAAACTTTACTTTCCTTATCTGGTGTCCACGCAAAGTCTGCAGCCTGCACGTTCCACCCAGAAAGAAAGTGAAACAAGCACCCTGACATCCCATGGTGACTCAGTATCTGTCACGAGGCGTGCTGGCCAGGCACCCTACTCGCAACATGAATTCTGAGCCCCGAAAGACCCAACTCATCCCAAAAAACATAAACCGCCAACAAAACCAACCTCCCTATGATACCATTTTGTCACGAACCGAATCGGGTCGCCATCCGAACCGACGCCCGACCCGGCCCGCGGCAAGGCCCGAAGGGCGTTCCCGATCCCCACGGGCTGGCACAAGTGCCCGGGTATCAAAATAAACCTTGGGAACGGTTTACCAGAGTGAACAAATGTAAAGCAGCCAACCAAAGTAAACCAAACAGAGATAAAGATTACAGTCAAACATGTAGACAACAAACAGGTTTTTGGTTCACAAGTACTCAAAACCCAAATAACACCAAAACAAGATAACCAAAGACCAACCTAAGGACCGTCGCCCGGTGTAAGGACACCGCCTCCAGGCCACCACGAAAACGCCACGTAGATAGTCCTGCTAACAACCTCAACCACTGCTCCCAAAAGCTGGACCCCTACCTGTATCAGAAGTAAACATGTCTACTTACACCCAAGGGTGTAAGTAGGGTGTGAGCAAATGCCCAGCAGGATATCACCAATAAAAGATTCCACACACAACTATCAAAAGACAACCAAATGCAATGATGAAATAAAGATAGAAAGAGGTGCAAAAGAAAATGGTTTTTTTTTTATAAAATGATTAAAAAGAAAGGCAGTTCAAGATAAACACATTAGGATAGCAGTTCAAGTGACATAAAACGTATCAGCATGCACGCAAGGTAACTGGTGGCACCAAGGGATGGGAAAAGTCCTATGGGTACTAGACTAGCGGGATCCTAGAACGTCGTGTCTCGGTGAAACGTGGCTTAGGCGGCCACGACCCTCAGATAAAGTGGCTTAGAAGGCCACGACCCTCAGAACACGTGGCTTATAAGGCCACGACCCTCAGATATCATATGTTTAGTTAGTGTTGCAGTCGTCAAACCTGCCAGTGAAACCGGGACGGGACATCTCCGGAACACTAGCTCACTAGTCCCAGTCTCCCCACCTAATACCCCGGCTTCCCTCCTTGTGCTCACCTACAGATCAAAGTTCATATAGAATGTCACATTAGCACTTCGAGCCAAACAGGTCACCTGCACACTGATATCCTCTTTGAAAACCACACACGCACCAAAACTTTTCTTTTTTTAAAAACTTAAACCGCACTGCATATGCTTTAAATTAAACTAGACGCATAACTTAACGAAATCAATTTGTTATTTAAGAAAAACCACTAAGAAAAATTATTTAACCGTTTTCAAACATGTCGCATCAATTTTTAAAGGTTAAAAAGTCTCCCAAAATCCCCCTTTTTATAATAAAACACATTCTGACATGCCAACACACAACCTGCGTCATCCGAACTCCCTAACTCACACTGCACAGTTGACAAATAATAATAACCAGGCAAAGTGAGTTTCCGCAATAAAAGAAAGGACTTGCAGCACATAAATACCCCACTGGCAAATAAAATGCGCATTTAAAAAGTAATTAAAACTAATTTGTCAATATGAAAACTAATTAGCAGGGTGATGAAAAATTAAACCAGCACGCAAAAGATCGCCAAGAGATAAGTGAGTGCAGAATCACCTACCTCAAACGGGCGCAGAAAAAGACACGGTGCAAGACTCCAGTTGCGCCGCGGTCGCACCATCTTGAGCCGTCAACTAGGTCCTAAAAACAACATAACGCTCAACGGGTTCAGCAAATTGTTAACATGATAATAATAATGATGATAATAATAGCAATAACATAATAGTAATAATAATAATAATAATAACATAATAGAATAATAAAAATATAATAATAATAATAGCAGTAATAATATAATATAATAGTAATATTAATAACATACCCATAATATAAAAATGATAATTTTTATAATATAACAACCATAATAATAATATAATAACCATAATTTAATAGTGATAATAATAATTCATAATAATAGTAATAATAATAATAACATAATACAATAGTAATGATAATCACATAATAATAATAAAAATGATAATATTTAACATGATAAAGATAATACTAATAGTAATAACATTAATACATTAATATTAATATCTTAATAATAATACAATAATAATAACAACAATAGTATAATAATAATAATAATATGATAATAATAATAATAACCGAATAAAATGTTAGTAAAACAAAATGTAAATAAAATTAAGACAAAGGAGAACCAACAGGAGCAGTCGAGCGGTGCAGCGGAACAGGGAGATATGGTGGAGCAGTCTGACGCGGTGCAGCAGGGGCGGTCCGGCGGGAGGTGCGGTTGCGGGGAGGTGTGGATGAGCGGGTGAGGGAGAGAGAGCCGGCTGGGGAGGAGAATGAAGGAGGTGTGGCTGGGCTGGGGTGCGTGGCAGCGATGAGGGAGGCCCGGCGAGGCGCCGCACAGGACGGGCGAAGGGAGGCTCGGGCAGCAGAAGAAGAAGAAGAAGAAGAAGAAGAAGAAGAAGAATAAGAAGAAGAGAAGAAGAAAGAAAAAGAAGAGAGGAGTAGCAGGGGGGTGTTGCGCCGGCTGGGCGGAGTCCGGCTGTGGTCCGAAGCGGGACAGCGGGGGCAGCGGCTTGCTGGAGGCTGGTGGAGGAGGTGCGGCCTGATTGAGTGGAGGGAGGGTGCGCCGCGGAAGGAGAGAACGACGGCTCGGGCATGGCGATGGAAGGAGGGCCGGTGCGAGAGGATGCAGCAGCGGGGGAATGAGAAGAAAGAAAAAGAAAAGAAACGAGGGAGAGGAAAACATCGGGAGGAAGACACAAAATAATAACAATAAAAAGAAAAAAAAATAAATGAAAAAGGGAGAGGTGGCGGCTAGGGTTTCGGGGAGGAGGAAAACCGGAAAAAAAACACAACAAAATTTTAATAACAATAATATTATTATCATAATAATATTAGAAATAATAATATTAATAGTAATAGTAATAATCATAATCTTAATAATAATAAACGCATTACAATAAAATAATAATAGTAATAATACATTAGTAATAATAATAATATCATAATAATTATAAGATAATAATAACAATAATAATAATATAATAATAACAATAATAAACAATAATGACATAATAAAAATTTATCCGGTTATTTAACGTTCGAGCATCGGCACCACGTGCCGAGCGACGTGAATCCAACGCACACATATCAGCGCACTTAAAAAAAATTTATCCAGCTTGCTTGTGCCTTGAGCGCACGCCAAGCGACGCAAGGCCAACGCGCATTTGTCAGCGCCACTGCGGAAGCCTCTTGTCGATTCAGTCGACACTTCAACCAAGCAATTAAATAAACTGAAAATTAATTTATGAAATAAAAATTTAAAATTGAACGCATACCTCAAAAAAGTCCGGGTGTGACACTTACAAACTTTCCCCCTTAAATAAATTCATCCCCAAATTTCCCTAATATGGTGGAAAAGAAGAAACCTCAGACAACTCTGGCCAGTGTGATAGCATATCGGCCTCACTCTCCCAAGCCTCGTCAAGTACACTGTTGTGCTGCCATAGAACCCGTACCAGAAGAATAGACCGGCCATGGAGTACCATTTCACTACGATCAACAATCGTGATAGGATGCTCCTTGAATGATGCATCCTACTTGAGTTCAACATCTACGGGTTGAAAAACACGAGAAGTGTCTATGAAATAGCGTCGAAGCTAAAAACATGGAATACGTCGTGTATAGCCTGATACCTCTGAGGTAACTGCAACCTATAAGAAACCAGCCCGAATCTCTCCAGAAACAAAAATAGCCTAACGTATCTCGGTGAAAGCTTTCCTTGTCTCATGATCCTCTTGTGTCCCAACCTCGGGGTAACACGTTTGAAAACCTGATCTCCGACCTGGAACTCCAATGGTCATATCTACTGATTAGCATAAGATTTATGCAGAGAATGTGTAGTAGCCATCCTCTTCTGAATCAACTCCACCTGTTTGGTGGTATCCCGAATGAGACGAGGTCCCAACACAGCAACCTCTCAAGCCTCCAACCAGCACAAGGGTGATCGGCACGACCTATTGTATAATGCCTCGTTAGGTGACATCTGAATAGTTTCTTGAAAACTATTATTGTTGGGAAACACCACTACAGGTATATGTCTCTCCCAAGAACCTTCAAAACCAAGGATGCATTCTTATAGCATATCCTCAAGCACCTGAATCGTGCGCTCAGATTGGCCATCTATATGGGGATGGTAAGATGTACTTAGAAGTACCTGTGTACTCAATTCCCTCTATATCCCTTTCCAAAAAATGTGATGTGAATCTGGTGTCCCGATCCGAAATGATAGTACATGGAAACCCATTCAAGCATACAATCTCACGGATGTACAACCGTCCAATCTCATCAACACCGAAGGTCTCCTTAATTGGCAAGAAGTGAGATACCTTCATGAGCCTGTCAATGAAAATCCATACTGCGTCATTCCTTGAGGAGATATCAGTAATCCAGTCATGAAGTCCTTTGTGACATCATTCCTCCTAAACTTGGGAATGTGTAGCTGTTGTAAAAGCCATGCTGGTTGTTGGTGCTCCACCTTCACCTACCGATAGGTAAAATACCTCATGACAAAACCAACAACATCTCTCATCATACCTGGCCACCAATACTCGCAGTGCAGATCATAATACATCATGGTGACGCCAGGATGAACTGCCCAAACTGAGGAATGAAAGACTCACGTTATCTCCTCGTGTATACCTGCCATAACCTATACGCGTCCATATAAATGCAAAACCTCACCCTCTCCTATGGTCCATTGGGGAACAGGGTCCTCTCCTAACACACTTTCCCGTAAGACTAGGCCTTCAGAATCTGATAGCTGCCTCATTCGAACTCAGTCAAGAAGGGTAGAGGTAACATCTAAAGAAGAAAGAATGGTCTGCCCCTAGTTTTCATGCACCACCAAATGCATTTCCGAAAACAAAGACATAAGCTACCACTCGCTGCGGGCCTCCTAAACTGCATGTATTTATGTCCTCCTACTCAGGGTGTCTTCCACAGCGTTTCCTTTCTCGATAATATAAGCAAGCTCAAAATCGAAAGAATGTAGGTACTCAACCCATATCTATTTTCTCAATTTCAATTCATGATGCGTAAAGATATACTTGAGGCTCCTGTGGTCAGTATGTACCACAAAATCATCTCCCAAAAGATAATGTCTCCAACAACGCAAAGCATGAACAACTGCAGCCAACTCCAGGTCATGCGTAGGATAGTTCCTCTCATGTGGCCTCATCTACCAAGATCCATATGCAATAACACCATCCTCCTGCATAAGCACTGCTCCAACATAAATGACAGATGCATCATAGAAAACTGTATAACTCTTGCCCAGCTTTGGAAAAACTAGAATCGTTGTTGAAGTCAGTCTCCCCTTCAGCTTCTGAGAGGCTGAATCACAAGCTTCTGACCATACATATTTCACCCCCTTTTATTCAATACTGTCAATAACATTGCTAAGTGTGAGAAGTCATGTATAAACCTCCTGTAGTAACCAGCCATCCCTACGAAACTTCGCACCTCGAAGAAATTCTTCGGCTACTCCAAGGCAACTACTACTCTCACCTTCTCTTGGTCTACTAATACTCATGTCTCTGAGATGACATGACCTAGGAAGTTAATCTCATCCATCAAAAAGTGGTACTTTGAGAGCTTAGCATATAACTGATGCTCCATCAGTGTACGAAAATGATCTCAAGATGGGTAGCATGGTCATGTCGAGTGTGAGAGTACACCAAGATATCATCCATGAAAACCACAATGAAAGAATCCAATTAAGGATGGAAAACTCTAATCATTAGTTCCATGAAAACTACTGGCGTGGTCATGAGACCGAACGACATAACAAAATACTCATATAGACCATACCTTTTCTTGAAGGTTGTAAGAGGTATATCAGATGGTCTGACATGCAACTGATGATTGCCGGATCTCAAGTCATTATTTGAGAACACTCTGGTTCCTCGAAGCTGATCAATGTGCGCATCTATCTGTGGAAATGGATATCGGTTCTTGACCTTCAACGAGTTTAGCCTCCGATAATACACATAAAGCCTAAGGGTGACATCTTCCTTCTTCGCAAACATGATAGGTGAACCCCCAGGAGAAGTACTGGGTTGGATAAAACCCTTTACCTATAGCTCCTACAACTGCTTCTTGAGCTCCTCCAACTCAGGTGTAGCCATCCTATGAGGAGGAATGGACATCGGTGCCACTCCTGGAACAAGATCAACAGAGAAGTCCGCCTCTCCCTCTGGAGGAAAACCTGAAAAGTCTTCTAGAAATACATCTGGAAAGTGATCAACCAATGGAGGAGAGTCTAACTGTGAAGTCCCTTGGTCATCCAGATATAAGTTACCAAATTTGGTCCATAACACCACCTAACCAATGATGCTCTAGTCCAGCTCTAACTTCTTGGACATCCCATTCACCGTTGTGAAGAAAGGATCTGCCCTCTGTGGATGTGAAACTCACCCTACAATGATAGCAACCGACAAAGGCTTGGAAGGGAACTAACCTGTCCATCCCGAGAATGAAATCATATCTTGTCATCTCCAAGACATAGAGAACCCATGAAAAAAACACCCACCAACTACAAGGAGGAATTCTATGCACTTATGCATGCTAGTAGTTCTAATTCCAAAGGGAGTGTCTGGCATCATCATATCCTCATATGTGTAAACAGTATGTCTTGGGATTTCAATAGTATTCAAAAAAATAAAGTATATAGAAGCTTTGGTATCGAAAAGTACAAAGGATAAAACTGAGGCTACTAAAATTGTACCTCAAACTATAGAAGTTCCAGGATCCTGCTCTTGATTAATCTGCTCTACTGCAAAAGTATGGCCTGCACCATGGCCCAATGTAGCAGCCTCAGATCCTTGAGCTGAAACTCCATGAGCTTGACCACATCGTCCATGGACTCTAACTTGGCCTGAACGACTTGAATAACTCTATCCCCCAATCTGCTGTGGAACTGGTAATCCAACTCTTGTACACAATGTCAAAACTGATCCTCCTTCACAAGTCACTGGAAGGAGAACCCTGCAGAAATGTTGCAGATGAACCATCTTGCTGCAAGATCAGCACTCCATTGGGTCTCTCAGGAACTGAGGATTCTTATGACCATTTCTTCCACACTGATCGCACACCACTTGATTTCCATAGGGGAGATCATATCTACAAGAAGGAATACCTCGCTTTCTCGAGTAACCTCGTGTAGACTCTCGTTGGCACTTCCTGCAGTCTATCTGAAACGAATCAGCCATGGAAGCTGAACTGCCCTAGTCCATAGCTCTAGTCTCCCTTATATTTCTCTCCATGATAAGAGCCTGGTTGACTATCAGAGTAATAGAAGTCAACTGAAAGATACTCACCTGTTATCTGATGTCCAGTCTGAGGCATTCCTCAATCTTCCTTGCTAAAAACAACTCGTCATTCCCCAGAATGGAAGTGAAATGTTGTAAATCTGTGAAGAAAGTGGAATAATCCATAATTATGAGAGTAACCTACAATAGGTTAATGAAATATCTGTATCTGTCAGCCCTCAGCGTCGCCGGGTAGAAGTATTCATAGAACATACGCTGAAACTCGTCCCGAGCCATAGCCTTTTGGCGCCCTGCCTGCGAAACCACATCCCACCATCTCTTGGTGGAATCTCGCAACATATAAGTAGCAAGCTTCAATATACTCTCCGGAGGTGTTTCCAGGTTCTCGAATATGGATACCATGGCTTTTATCCCTGACTCAACTACTAGTGGTCCTCCATCCCCTATGAACATGGGAGGATGCTGCTGCTAAAAAACCCGTGTCAGATCTTCCCTAGATGGGGCAGGATGTTGAACTCCCTGGAAGGTCTGCATGAATCTCTTGAAACCCTCTCAGAACTGAGTGTCAGCACTAGTTTCTGGAATCACTGCATGTGCCATGTCTTGAATGATAGGTGAAACTACAGGTAGTCCCTGGTCTACAGTATCAGGCATACGGTCACTGGCTGGTTTCTGACGTGCAAATGGAGGAAGTCTTGGCGACATGATTTTCAAAGGCCATAAGCACACCTTCATTAATGACGAACATAGTTGCAACATAAGAGAGTAAAATGGAATATGAGATAAAAAACTCCAAAATTTGGGGAAAACATGACTACACGGTATGTAGTAGGACTACACGGTGTGTTTCCTGATATTTTTCCCAGGGCACGCACCTTGGCCATACATGGCAGTGTAAACCACCCGGCTACATGGCATGTTCTCAAACTACACAACATGTACTAACCCTTTTTATTCCTACCCGTTTACTCTTACACGGCTAGGAACATGGACAGTCCTAGCAGGAAACAAAATGTCATGTTTTTCCACTACACGATGTGTCCTTAAGATTTTTCTCTTGTCTGTGTCTTTAGTCACACGGACTGGTACATGGACCACTACTACACGGCGTGTCAACATGGTACACGGTGTGTTTCCCAGTAGATTTTCCAACCCATGTATTCAGTAACATGGCTAGGTCACACGGCTACTCTAAGACGAAACTACACATTGTGTTTAAAGGAGACACGGTGTGTACTAGAAATACCTTACCAGGCCCGTGTTGTTAGAGACACGGCCGAAACTACACGGTGTGTTCCTGAAAGACACAACGTGTACAAGAAAAGTAACATCGACCCATGTTGTTAGCTACAAGGTCAGCTCCATGGTCAACTATATATGGCATGTTCCAGAGGGACACGACGTGCACTTGAAGGAAATCCACAGCCCGTTTTGTTCATGACACGGCTGGATACCCAATTCATACTACACGGTGTGTAAACTAGTACACGGAATGCTCCTACAAGAAATTTTACAACCTCGTGTCCCTTCCCACACAGTTAGCAACACAGCTAAAAACAAAACGGTGTGTATTCATAAAGTACACGAAGTGTATTTTGGGTTTTTCCAGACAGTAGCCTCAGAACTGCACCGAAGCCCAGAAAACAAAAAAACAATCGTTAAGGTGCCAAATATTGATCCGTGGGGGCACATATTCCCTGTGAATCAAAGCATGGCATCATAACAATGCATATAATGAGTAAAGAGTATAACAAACTCACGATCGACCAAATTACGATCCATGGTGGCCCATAACACCTCTAAGACCAAAGTTTGGTGTCCATGGTAAAGAAGATCTAAGAAAACGATACCCTATCAACATAGTATGTATTTTATCATACCAGATATCACTACATCATGCATATTCTTTCACAAATTCTATCACAATAGCATGCAATTTCTAATGCCATTTTGATGGCATGGAAAATTGAATGACATTTTATTTTCTAACAAGTTCCTATATGTGGCATGAGATGGAATACCATCATCTCATCGGGTTGCAGCAAGATAGAACCACAATCATATAAATAGTAATAGAATAACACAAGTGCACCACCCAATGGTGAAATCAATGAAACTGTAACATTTTCAAAACACAGAAACTGCAATATTTGAGGTAACCTGGATTTTTCCCTATACACGGTTTCTAGAACTCCCGGGCATAGCTATTTACCATTTACCAATTCTATCTTATCCTTGCCTAATGTCACTAAACTATAACTCAATAGAAATGAAAAGAACCTCCTCTGATACAACTTTGTAATGACAGGAATCCGGAGCCACCCAACTGGTGCCCCATACCCGGTTTTCCACATGAACTCAAGTGCATTTCCCCAAATGGCAGAGGCTTCCGACTAGCAGTGGGGGCCCTGTTGAGTCATTGGGGAAACTATGCCTTCATTTGGTAAATTTTACAAGGGAAAGTAAATAACAGTCAATAACAGAAGCAGTAAACAACATAAAACAACTGAAACTAAACATTAGAAGCAATTTATAATGTAATAATGATGCAGAATTTTACATGTATATATGGAATGGAGTAAACAATGAAACGTGCTAAAATAAAACTAAAACCAAAGTACTAAAAGATAACAGAAAACTCCAGTGGCACCATAGGCATAAGCTCAGTCCCATGCTCTCTAGCTCTAACCAGCAATCAAGTACCTAATGTTTATGTGCCACAATTTTTATCCACACCTGCAACCATATAACATGTTTGGGATGAAAATCAGGACCCAAGCAGGGTGTGAGACTAATCCCAGTAGGCAACCACCACAAGATCTATGCCCTACTGTCAGTGAGCATTATAGAAAAAGTAATGGATGTAAATGTAGTAGAGAGATAGGAATACACTAATAATCAATCCAAAAAATCTCCATTCACATTTATTTATTAATTTAATTCAATCATTTAATTATCAACCATGTAATCTAGCAAACAACTCTATATTCCCAAGGCATAGCAAGTAACACAACATGTATCTTAGTATACTACCTAAACAAAAAGTTGTACGAAACCCTAGAATGTTCTTTGGATTGGTGGACTCATCAAAACCAACCAAAACAATATTCACACTGACTCTCTGGGTGGATCATACAGGCCGACCCCTCTAGTCAAGTAATCATACAAAGGCAGAAACACTCTCTGAAGCTCTCACAGTCAATTCCCCTACGGTCTGTTAATAATAGCTATATACTCACTTAGGAAGCATTTACATCTAATTCCCCATGTAGTCTTGACATGTAACTAATGAAACTATAAGGAAGAACGAAGTCAAATTCACGTAGGTCCTGTGAATGATACAAATTTATAAAAGACTCTCCAGGTAAGACCTTAATCGTCAATTCCCTCTTTACTCTACCACACCAGGTTCACACAACCTTAAGTAGTCTAGTGATGCATAATCGACTGTGAGAAGCCCTAAGTAAGTATAAAAACTACTTGGATAATAGCTAAAATGCATCAAAAGTATATAAATAGTAGGAAATACATGCAATCAATTATATCAAGGAAGGAAATCAATGCAAAAAGGTCTAACTCACCGGAAACCTAAGCCAAAAGGAGATAAATAGCCAAAACAAGGGAAAACCCCATGGGGTGATCCTCAAACATGATAACAAAAAATAATTATTCATCAAATATCCTCAAGAACACAAGAAATCTATAGAAGATAATAATGCAGGATCAAAACCCTAACCCGAGATACCCGAAACATGGGAATCCGACACTTTTTTCACAACAACTCAAAGACATTCAACGTATGGCAACAAACCACCTAACTCAATCATATGAGTTCGATATACTTAAATCTCGGCCCGTGAATCGGCCTAGAACAGAGTATATCAACAAATGTTTCTAAAAATTTCGTCCTCCAATAACACTCACAAGAGAAAGAATCAAGAAACGTGGCCAAAGTAAAGCCAAGAACTCACCACTGTGATTCTATTGCAACTGTCGGTGTTCGATTCAGATAACTGGTGATGGATTGGTAGCTCAGAGAAGTTATGGCCTCCTCGGACACTCTATATAGAATTAGGTGAAGAAGAAGATGGAAATAAATATTAGACACGACCCCAGTCAGTTTAACGAAATAAAAAAGAATGTACATGGCATGTACTTGCCTTTTCTGTACTCTGCTTTAGGCGGCCTCCAAATCACCCTTACACGGTCATGTGTGTGGCATAAAACGGTCATCACATAGCCTCGAGCCGCATCAAAATACAGGACGTGTACTTATAAAGTACACATCAAGTACATTGAAAATTTCTAGATTCTCCAGATTTTACACTTTTTCTCAAAAACTACTAGAAAAGGAAAAAAATTACCTGAGAAGAAGATACGGGTTCTTACACACCTAAATAGGAAAACTATCCAATCATTTCATCACCATATCATGATCCCAAAATAATGTGTCCTATAATAAAAATATATAATAAAAGTAATATATAATGAATGGTTCTTTAAAACCGCTCCCTCATTTATTTTCTTCTCTCTTGCCCCAACAGCAAACATTCAATGCTTCAATCACTTCCATGAAAATCACATCACAAAACGATCCATATTTGATTTTATTCAGTTCTTCCCTGCCTACCCCACCCTCTAAAGGCCATGAAACATGTGATTGAAATATTTTTATCCCATATATAATAGTCTTATCATATCTAAATGTGTCGTATCAAGATTATTAGGGCATCATGAAATGAAGGAAGTCAACCAGATACCTTCCCCCTACCATGGATGTCCCCTAACACGAATCACATCCTCTTTATAGCGTCCTGTATTTTTATAACATAAACTTTTATTTCATTACACGGAACTGAGGATCTTTAAGGTTTAGTGTCTTGGAAACAAGGAACATAATACATGAAAACAACATAAAACATTATTCTTAAACACTTGGAAGGCTTATCCTTAAGTTCATCCAAGGTTCATTACTGCATCTCATAACCTGGGGACATACATCAAAAGAAAGGGTGAGCAGATGTCCTAGTAAGGGAAACAAGAGAAACATTTTACATGTGAACTTGAGATACTTCAATAAGGACATGAAAAGAACTTTAAGGCATGAGAAAGTAATCATGAGATACATCATAATAAAAATAACATTTTATATAACTTGAATATGTGGCTGCAACATTTAATATTGACAATCATTTCGTTTCACCAAGGTCCATCCGCAAGGTGTCATTAAAAATTACCAAGGTTATTCACCAAGGCGTCGTTAAAAATGGTCATCTCTAGAGATTAAGCCTTTACCCAATGCATTGGAGCGCTTTCTGGGAGCACCCTTGACATGTCATTATTATCATGTGAGCCACATATATCATCATCAATCATTTAATAAACAACCCATATAGAATAAAAGAAAGGGGTTTCATTTCATAATCATAACGTTTTGAAAACTACTTTAATGACATGATCTTTATGTCACATTATACCCACAGAAAACGGAAAGCAGGTTTCATGTTTGTAAATACCAGATTTTAAAATAGAACATGTTGATATATATGTGAATACCCCTGTATAAATAAGAGCTTTGAGTATTCACTTTATAACATAAAATAATTTTGAGAAAAGAGAGAGAGGCACTTTGAGACGAAAATTCTGCAGCATAACGGCTATGCTTCGGGGTTTTAGAAAACATTGAAAAGAGAGGGGACATGGGTCAAACATTTATAAATGACCCATAAAACAGTATAGGGACAAAATATAATTGATTTAAGAACATGGTAATGATGTTTTAAAGTATACCATATGAAATGAAGAACATGAAAGGAAGACAAAAATAACATTTCTCTTATGAGAATTCGGCAGCCTAACGACGTCACTTAAACTTCAGCAAAAATGAATTGACAAGGTCAAATAGGGACTCTCATCACATGAAAATAAGAGTCCCATATGATAGATATAGATATAATACCCCTACATAATAGAAAAGAACTTGCAAGACTTGACATGGAATTAGAACTTTGAAAAGGGAGAAAGGTGCAAGGACCACTTAAAAATTTAGCAGCCTAACGACGCCACTTAAACTTCAAAATACTGAATTGAAGAGATCAAATGGGGTCTCTCATAATATGGTAATAAAAGATCAGTATGATAGATATAGATATCATACCCCAACACAACAAAAAGGAACTTGAAATAATTGACATGAAAGTAGAACTTCAAAATGAGAATGGTGAAGGACCACTTAAAAATTTGGCAGCCTAACGGTGCCACTTAAAACATAAAAATACTGAATTGAAGAGATAAAATGGGGTCTCTCATCATATGATAATAAAAGATCAGTATGATAAATTTATAGATAATACCCCAACATAGTAAAAAGGACATGAAATACTTTACATGAAAATAGATCTTGAAAAATGAGAAGGGAGAAAGAACCCGTTACAAAACTTTCAGCAGCCTAACGGCGCCACATAAAACATCATAAAACAAAATAATGAGAGTAAGAGGGGATCTCTCATTATATGAACATAAAAAGGGTGGTAATAGGAGTATAAAAGAACATCCTCCAACATAAGAACATGGTGCATAAAAGGAATGACATAAAAGAGATCAGTTGAATAGAAAGAGGGGTCGGATCCCTTACCTTAAAATGTAACTATTAAACCTCAAAGGTTGGGACCTTGAGGGCTTGGGGGCACCGTGGGAGGACTCCTTGGGAGGTAAAGAGACCAGAACTTCGTTGGCGAAGAGTGGGGAGTCGAATGGATGAGATGAGGGCTTGGTATTTATAGGGAAAGTGAGGGGACAAGGCATTAATGGCCAAGGGACACTTCACATGTGCTTTTCTCAAACCCATGTGCTCTCCCTTGATATTTCCCATTAAGTTAGGCCACATGGGGCCCCCCATACAATAATTCAACCCCCTTGGCCGGCCAATCCTTAAAACATCTCATTACATCATCATGACACAGCTATGATGTCATTAAACATACCGAATCCCTAAAACTGCATTTTTACTATTCACTGAAAATTCAACTTTCTCAGAAAAATCCCAAAATTTCACACTAACCAAATATCAATGCTCTGATTTAAAAAATGAAATCCATTTTATAAAAATAATTTTCTAAATATTTTTAAATTTATTTTTAAATAAATACACTATTCACAAGAAATTCATTTTTTCAGAAAAAACCCCAAAAATTACCATACCATAATATCGGTGCTCTGAGTTCAAAAATGAAATCCATTTTATAAAAATAATTTTCTAAATATTTGTAATTTAATTTTTAATTAAAAACCACTATTCACCTAAAAAAACTAATACTTGAATAATAATTTATGAAACCACTATTTAACCATTTTATTAAATCACATTACTTAATCAAGGTCACTAGATTATTTTAAAACATTCTTTAAGTGAGATTACTAATCCATTTGGTCATATTACTAATCCTAATCATAAAATCACTATTCATAATTTACTATTCATCATAAATCAAGTTGATCTTATTAGACTCCAAATTTCATAATTAACATAATTGTAGAAGACCATTTTTTGAAAATCATTACACATTTTTAAATATTTAAGGTTTACATAAACATTTTTAAAATATCCTTTTTCTAAAATTCATAAAAAATATGCATACTATATTTATCCGGTCATTTGAAAATTCATAAACATCATCATAAGAAGAAATCCCAATTTTTATTTAAAACAAAGGATTACACAAGGCAGTTACGGTCTTGTTACATATCCCCTTATAATACCAGCATAGGACCTAAGAGTAAGGTGTGCTAGGGTGATAGAATATTGGGGCGGCTCGGTCAACATTGCCTGAGTAGTAATTTCTATCAGTTTGAACTTCTCGCAAAGGTGATTCCATTCTAGCTTCACATGATGAAGTTCGGCTTGGGTTTGGTCCAGAGCAGAGCCCAATGGTGCTACCTCCTTCCCAAGTTCTGTTAGATGGGCTTCGATCAGTCCAAGACTAATAGGTGATGCCATCAAATCTTCTTTCTATAATAATTAACCAAGATTACTTGTATTTAGAGACAATAATCAAAACATTTTGTTTACAGTGGTCATATTTACCAATGGTCATATAACAGTCAAAACCCATTGGTCTCATTTTAATTATAATCATGTTTATCAAATAAAATATTTTTTTGAGTATAAAAATAAAATAAAATAACACATGAAATTAGGAAACAAGATTTATTCAAAATTTCGGGCCTTTACAATCTTCCCCCCTTAAGAAATTACGTTCTCGCAATTTTTAAAATTGGGTTTTGAAAATTCATTGAAAGTCCCACATCGTAAAAAGAGTCAGTAACACCATTACATTAAAAGAAAGAAAAGGAAGTACAAAGGCCACCCGAGTTTACTCATACTATGATTCCATGTAGGAAACATGGACATGGAGGAGAAAACAAAGGGTCACGTTCTAAAGGAGAGTGATAGAAAACATGATTAGGAGGAAGTTAACCACCATAAAATCCCAAAATTATGATGTGTGTAAGAGGTATTTAGTTACCTAGTAGGAAACGTAAACCAACAACGTTTTTGTTTTATTTTCCTTTTCATAACATTGAGGAATTCATTTACAACATAAAACAAAAACATAATGAAATATATCTACCTTCATGTAGAGTTTCATACTTTAATATGTTTCTACCAGAACTAATCTTTTCTCCAAACGATGAGCATTCAAAACTACTTGGTCTCATCAAAACACAAGAATCATCTTCTAGAGAATCACATAATCCACAAAAGATCAACTATCTATTTCATATATCTTTAAACATTATCCCAAAAACAGAAAGGGTAAGGTAAAACAACTCTTCAAAAAGAAAGAATCCCATAAGAATGGAAACTAACTTCAAATATTAAAAGTTCCAGGGTACTACCCATAGTTCATCATTGACCATTCCATAAATAACGGTCATTAAGATTCCTCAAATTAAACCAAACTAATATTGAAACCCAAATACAAGAAGGATTTGATAACATAGTCTTCCAAAAAAACTTCATTGTTCATCTCCAAACAACATCAACCACTCCTAACATCTTATAACAAAAGTTGCTAACCTAAACATATTTTACCCATGATAGGTAAATCATTTCCATAAGTAACCTAAATCACTATAAGTCTACCCTAAATTCATCGATTCTTCAAAATATAAGTCAACCTTACTCCTCAATGAAAATACCACAGTAATCTATTTACCTCGATCAAATACGGTTCCAAAATTAATGAATGTCTTTCAAAATAATAATAATATTTTAATCCCCTAATCATCTATTTCATATTAATATGGCATTCATTACATTTCCTATCACATTGGTTATTGGGACATGTTCTTCCATCTCCCACCATTAACTAAGAGGAGAAATTATAATTAGAGGCTTAAATACTTAACCAATAATCATGAAAAAGAATCTCAAAGCATATAAGGATAACTTGTAGAAGAAAAGTATACCCTAACTTGTGATCCCCTAGGTTCCAACCTAGGTTATCCATGATTATATATTCTTATGTGAATCTTTGTTCCTTTAATAATGGTTCATACTAAGCTTATGAATTTACCAAAGCATATCCCCCGAGAGTGTCGTAACCAAGAGTGCAGCAAGGCCCGTTGTCGTGTACCAATTCTCGTTCGAGTCTTGCCCAAAGCGGTGTTTTCAGGTTTTACACCTATGTACATCTGTGCCAGAGGCACCTCTACCTGCTCGTACCCAGACAGGGATGTATTTGCTTGGAAACCCCTTACTCAATACTCACCAAAATACCAGGAAGATTTCCTATATTTAAACTTTTTTATAGGGTTCTTCCTAAAGTTTTCATATCCTAATTTCCACAAATAACTAAACCATCCTTTGATAACAACTATAACATCCCGTATTTTTATAACATAAACTTTCATTTCATTACACGGAACTGAGGATCTTTAAGGTTTAGGGTCTTGGAAACAAGGAACATAATACATGAAAAAAACATAAAACATTCTTCTTAAACACTTTAAAGGCTTATCCTTAAGTTCATCCTAGGTTCATTACTGCATCTCATAACCTGGGGACATACATCAAAAGAAAGGGTGAGTAGAAGGCCCAGTAAGGGAAACTAGAGAAACATTTTACATGTGAACTTGAGATACTTCAATAAGGACATGAAAAGAACTTTAAGGCATGAGAAAGTAATCATGAGATACATCATAATAAAAATAACATTTTACATAACATGAATATGTGGATACAACATTTAATATTGACAATCATTTCGCTTCACCAAGGTCCATCCCCAAGGTGTCGTTAAAAATTACCAAGGTTTTTCACCAAGGCGTCGTTAAAAATGGTCATCTCTAGAGATTAATCCTTACCCAATGCATTGGAGCGCTATCTGGGCGCACCCTTGACATGTCTTTATTATCATGTGAGCCACATATATCATCATCAATCATTTCATAAACAACCCATATAGCATAAAAGAAATGGGTTTCATTTCATAATCATATCATTTTGAAAACTACTTTAATGACATGATCTTTATGTCACTTTAAACCCACAGAAAAGGGAAATCAGGTTTCATGTATGTAAAACCCAGAATTTTAAATAGAACATGTTGATATATATGTGAATACCCCTGTATAAATAAGATCTTTGAGTATTCACTTTATAACATAAAATAATTTTGAGAAAAGAAAGTGAGGCACTTTGAGACGAAAATTCTGTAGCATAACGGCTATGTTTTGGGGTTTTAGAAAACATTGAGAAGAGAGGGGACATGGGTCAAACATTCATAAATGACCCATCAAACAGTAGAGGGACAAAATATAATGTATTTAAGAACATGTTAATGAAGTTTAAAAATATACCATATGAAATGAAGAACATGAACGGAAGACAAAAATAAGATTTCCCTTTTGAGTATTCGGAAGCCTAACGGCGTCACTTAAACATCAACAAAAATGAATTGACAAGGTCAAATAGAGTCTTTCATCATATGAACATAAGAGTCCAGTATGATATATATAGAGATCATACCCCAACATAATATAAAGGAACTTGCAAGACTTGACATGGAATTAGAACTTTGAAAAGGGAGAAAGGTGCAAGGACCACTTAAAAATTTAGCAGCCAAACAACGCCACTTAAACTTCAAAATACTGAATTGAAGAGATCAAATGGGGTCTCTCATCATACGGTAATAAAATATCAGTATGATAGATATAGAGATCATACCACAACATAACAAAAAGGAACTTGAAATAATTGACATGAAAGTAGAACTTCAAAATGAGAATGGTGAAGGACCACTTAAAAATTCGGCAGCCTAACGGCACCACTTAAAATTTCAAAATACTGAATTGAAGAGATCAAATGGGGTCTCTCATAATATGATCATAAAAGATCAGTATGATAAATTTAGAGATCATACCCCAAAATAATAAAAAGGGACATGAAATACTTTACATGAAAATAGATCTTGAAAATGAGAAGGGAGAAAGAATCCGTTACAAAAATTTCAACAGCCTAACGGCGCCACTTAAAACTTCATAAAACGAAATAATGAGAGTAAGAGGGGATATCTCATTATATGAACTTAAAAAGGGCAGTAATAGGAGTATAAAAGAATATCCTCCAACATAAGAACATGGAGCATAAAAGGAATGACATAAAAGAGATCACTTGAAAAGAAAGAGAGGGGTCAGATCCCTTACCTTAAAATGTAACTCTTAAACCTCAAAGGTTGGGACCTTGAGGGCTTGGAGGCACCTTGGGAGGACTGCTTGGGAGGTCAAGAGACCAGAACTTCGTTTGAGAAGAGTGGGGAGTTGAATGGATTAGAGGAGGGCTTGGTATTTATATGGAATGTGAGGGGACAAGGCATTAATGGCCAAAGGACACCTTACATGTGCTTTTCTCAAACCCATGTGCTCTCCCTTGATATTTCCCATTAAGTTTGGCCACATGGGGTCCCAAATACAATAATTCATCACCCTTGGCCGGCCAATCCTTAAAACATCTCATGAAATCATCATGACACAGCTATGGTGTCATTAAACATACCGAAACCCAAAAACTGCATTTTTACTATTCACTGAAAATTCAACTTTCTCAGAAAAATCCCAAAATTTCACACTAACCAAATATCAATTCTCTGATTTCAAAAATGAACTCCATTTTAAAAAAATAATTTTCTATATATTTTTAAATTTATTTTTAAATAAATACAGTATTCACCGAAAATTCATTTTTTCAGAAAAAACCCCAAAAATTACCATAACATAATATCGATGCGCTGAGTTCAAAAATGAAATCCATTTTATAAAAATAATTTTATAAATATTTTTAATTTAATTTTTAATTAAAATACACTCTTCACCTGAAAAAACTAATACTTGAATAATAATTTATGAAACCGTTATTTAACCATTTTATTGAATCATATTACTTAATCAAGGCGCCTAGATTATTTTAAAACATTCTTTAAGTGAGATTACTAATCCATTTGGTCATATTACTAATCCTAATCATAAAATCACTATTCATAATTTACTATTCATCAAAAATCAAGTTGATCTTATTAGACTCCAAATTTTGTACTGAACATAATTGTAGAAGACCATTTTTTGAAAATCATTACACATTTTTAATTATTTAAGGTTTACATAAACATTTTTAAAATATTTTTTTCCTAAAATTCATCAAAAATATGAATACTATATTTATCCGGTCATTTGAAAATTCATAAACATCATAATAAGAAAAATCCCAATTTTTATTTAAAACAAAGGATTACACAAGGCAGTTACGGTCTTGTTACATATCCCCTTATAATACCAGCATAGGACCTAAGAGTAAGGTGTGCTAGGGTGATAGAATCTTGGGGCGGCTCGTTCAACATTGCCCGAGTAGTAATTTCTATCTTTTTGAACTTCTCGTGAAGGGGATTTCGTTCTAGCTTCACATGATGAAGTTCGGCTTGGGTTTGGTCCAGAGCAAAGCCCAATGGTGCTACCTCCTTCCCATGTTCTGTTAGATGGGCTTCGATCGGTCCAAGACTACTAGGTGAGGCCATAGAATCTTCTTTCTATAATAATTAACCAAGATTACTTGTATTTAGAGACAATAATCAAAACATTTTGTTCATAGTGGTCATATTGACTGATGGTCATATAACAGTCAAAACCCACAGGTCTCATTTTAATTATAATCATGTTTATCAAATAAAACATTTTTGTTGAGTATAAAAATAAAATAAAATAACACATGAAATTAGGAAACAAGATTTATTCTAAATTTTGGGCCGTTAAACTCTTCATCATTAGATGACCTTAAACACTAATTCATTATCATTGGGTGATTTCCACCGTTAATTATTTTAGGGAATATGGGTATCTAGCCGTATGATTCACCATAATCATAGATATTGGAAACAAATACCAAAATACAAAGCATTTAAGAATTGTAATTCTTATTCATCTTAGATATAGAATGTATAGAAATAAAAAAATACATGATATTTATATAACCAATAAGATAAAAATATGAGTTTACAAAAATAAGGACAATGTGTCCCTCAAAATCACCATAACATCACAAAACCTCTGCCACTGTCTACTTTCATACCAATGACATCACCCCATACAACCACCACACCCAAGCCACACATGATCCACACAATCCCACATTCCAATTACAAGTTACATCATTCCAAAAATTATTATGATTGCACTAACTCCCATTTACTAATCCATTTCATTTAACATTATATAGTCAATATATTAAAAATTAAATTCATTTTATTAAATTACATGACATAAACTTCATCTGATTCATATTTAATTCATGCTCATAAAATTTTTGTTTCATTATTTTAAATTTATTCCACAGCTAGCTACGAAAAAAAAATCACCCCACATAATAGCTCCTAATTTCATATCAACCATCACCACCACTATTTATTTTCCAATCCATTACAACCACCTAAAAAACATATCATAACATCCTATTAAAAATAATCTAATAAATGAAATGCTACACATCATCCCTCTTCACATCTCATTCAAAAAATCCAACTCTTTGCCTCCCAACACTTTTTGAATGAAGATCATTCAGCATCATAACTGGTAAAAACCTCCAAAAGTATTCCACACATCACACAAGTAAAATAACCATGAAAATCAAAACATATCACCACATTCTAGCTTCCACTATTTACTTAAAATTTAGATTTAAGAGATTCACATAACATGACTTCTTCTTTAGCATTGATATTATCAAAAACAAATATCATATTTCCATGGGAAACGAGTTCATTAGATTAATATAAGTGAGTATCCTTTTTTTACATAGTGAATTTATTCATACATTAAAAAAAGTTTTTCAAATCATAATTGTCACAACACATACTAGTATACCAATATTTAAAGTATCAACCAACATTAACAAGAAGTAATTGGTACATAAGAAATATCACAAAAGAATTTACCACATTAAATTTCTCCCCATTCCCATACATTATAGTTTGTAAAATTAATTATATTCTTTTGATGGAATATAAAATCCACCAAAATTAATAAAAAGCGTGAAATCCCCATGTATGCACATAAAAATTGAAAAAATTAGGATTCCCATAGAGAATAATTTAAATTTACAATGAACAATAGGGAAAAAATTAAATATAACACCATAACATCACAAAGAATCCTTCCATAGATCATGGATTTTCAATATAATGCCTCCATAATATGAGGATCAAAGATGATAAAATGGCATTAAAATAGCCTCTAAATTCTATAAAATTCACATAAAATTTGGGGGAAATTAGAGTGGAATATGATATATAATAGGGTTTCCAAAATTTATAAATTGTCAATACCATGACACATTCTTGGTGTGAAATTATAGTTCACACCATGAAGTTTCGGGCTAATTCATGAAGCGGTGAATGCATTTAATTCAAACATGAATATTATCTACTAAATTACTTGGAACCCTAAGGAATAATTCATCCACACCATGAATAATAATTTCACATCAAAATTTAATTAATCATAAAATTACATTACAAAAAATCATTTTTTGAATCACTGGACCACATTCCTTAGATAACCATTCACTTCGTGAACACGGGTTTACACCATGAACAATACCCTACAGTATAAATACATCTCCAAATGCTATAAAAACTTTTAGTACTTTTTATGAACACCTGTATCTTCTACACCAAAAAATAATTTGTCCATAAGGAATAGATCAATACATTTTATACCTCCCAAAATTTATCACCCTTGATTATCATAACCAAACCCAAATAAATGAAAAAATATGGGGTTCCAACCAACTACCCTATGTGATACCTCTCGATGAACTCGTTATAACTAAAACAAAACCACCAGTCATGAAAATAATTAACAGTGGAAAAGAAAATATAATAAACATAACATCTAGACACTTTATCTGCAAATAAAAAAAGATAAGTAAACTCTTAAACTAATATAAAATAGCTCAAGGTACTAGTCATGCATCTGTATCTCATTATTCCATGAAAACTCTTTTAGGTAACAAAAACTATCCCTTGTAAAAACCATTCAAAACCAAGAAACCAATTAAAAATAGCCTTATCAAGTATTGAATCATTATCCTCCCATAAAACATCTCTCATTAATCTTCATGGATACTGTAGGCACCTTTGAAAAGAGGAACCGCCACCAAATGATGCAAAATAAGAATTGTACTCCTCCCTTACAACCAACATTTACTAAATAATACATCCACATTAAATGGGTTTTAATATTTCCCAAATTAAAAAAAATAATTATGGAAAATTTTCATTTTATTTGACAATTTAAATTCTATAAATTTTCTTGAAAAAATCTATACATATTGTTTCTAAATAGGTTGAAACATATTCAAAACAATTTAAAATTCATTAAAAAAAATTTAGTGGAATGTGTTTAACTCAACCTAGAAATTCCCACTATTATAACACACCAAAAATATTGGGAAAATCTACTGATTGTGACCGACAATATATCACTACAAATATATCAACTCACTAGACATAGGACAGCTCAGACCAATCTACTCAATAGTGCCAAATTGTGCCATAACCATAATAAACCACCTCACTCTCTACCTCGGTAAAGCTTAGGATATGAAAACAATAACATTATATTACAACTTCTCAACTACAAGGGAGGTTTTTTTACTAGAGTCCACTTTTAAATTCTTATGACTTAATAAATTTCAAGATTAATTAAAAAGTCCCCCCTGATATCTATCTCAGATCACTACACTCCACCCCCAATCATTTTTTATCCATCATATGAAACAATACAATGAAAAAGAAAATTTTCAAACCATTTGGGTCTCCAATACCCCAAGGGAACCTAAACCTTTTCTAACCAATCATTAAGATCTAGGATGAAGTCTCCATCAATGAAATTCTAAACATCCTGCCCCTTATAATTTTAACAAGGCTCTATGATATATCTATATTTCTACACCCAAAACATATATTGTATTTGGTTAGACTTGCAATAAAATTATAAAAAAAGGTTATAGTAAACAAAAAAATTTGTATTATTAACACAAAAAGAAAATCTTCTTTTTGATAGAAGTATATAAATCCAAACAAACTCTTCTAAAAATAATCCCACATAACCACCTCACATCCACCATGAAGCACAACACTTCCCCACCTCTCATCAAACACAAGCCTCCTATAATTCACATAACCATTTACACCACCATTTCACCCTCCATATTTCATAATATGAAAAACTAGTAAAAAAATAAAACAACACCACCTCAACACGCAGATTATGGGAACCCACGCAACACATAAAGATTTTTTTGGCATTGGGTGGAACGAACTCATCTGGCATATTTTAAAACATGACATATATATATATATATATAATGCTCCATGATGGGAATGGGTTTGGCCTTATTCGTATAATTTAATCCATACCAAATGACAAGATAATATGGTCAATCACTAAATACCCAATCAATGGTTTATAATAACCATTACACTTCATTAAATTAATTTCTGTGTGAAAACTATGTTTATCTTCAACCATTTCATGATTTTTAGAATAACATTTTTATTAATAATTGTAAGTTGATTTTATTTTATTAGATTTAGATGATTCGATCAATACTACAATATCTAAACTAATTATCTTATTATGGGTAAATGATCAAAATAGTATGTAATATCATGTTAATGATCACAAAGTTCCCATGTTAATAAACAAAAGGATTCATGACTTTTGCTTCATTATAGGAAATATTCTTCTATTAAATTATTTAAAACATAATTTTATAATTCCTAAAGAAGGTTCCTTATAATTTAATATGACAAGATTAATTAATATATCAAATAAAAATGAAACTATATATAACACTCAACATTTCCATGTAATTTTTAGAAGAATAATCATTCCTTGGATTCAAATAACTCTATCATAGTTCCTGGTTAAATAAATATATGAAGATGTTGAGGTACTAAAAATAATAAATCACATAAATAAAAAAATCATTTATTATATTTGGAAACATAAACCCAATATAACCAAACTTTCACATAACATGTTCTCTTATATCATATTACCCATTCAAAAATTTGACATTTCTTGAGAGTTTTATCGTGTAGGTGACATGATTTCATATTCCAAAATATAACATGGTTTCATATAAAAAAAATGAAACACCAAATGTTGTATCACTATGGGTTATTCTTTACATGATCAAACTAAAAAAATATTTATGCATTTCATCACTTAGAAAAACATTCTTACACACCACAATAATGGTCACAATATTTTAGAATTTTCCCTAAAGTAAACATCATCAGTTCAGGAAATTATTTTTATACTCTAAATAAAACACAGTTAAACATAATACATGATCAACATTTACATAATAAAAAAATTTAACTGGAAATAGATGTTTTTAAAACTATTAAAAATGATACCGATAATAAACTACTCTTGCATTAACATGTGAGGCACGATTATTTCAGAATTATAATTTTGTATCATTCTTTTAAAGAATATGTTCAATAGTGTAAATGTTTTCAAGTTTCTAAGGGTTACCATGTTGAATTGAAGTCATTTTCAAACAAAAAATAATAATCAAAATCCATACTGAAAATAAATTCTTAACAAATATAATCCATATATCATATGAATAGGGTAATACATGAATTTGCATTCACATATATATGTTCAAAGTACACATATAAAAAATAATTCATTAAAAGATTCTTAATAATTCATGTACATCGATATATATTGTTGATTGGAAAACTATCAATTTGATAAAAATTACCTTGTATAATGTTTATCATCTTTAATCATTCCCAAAAATGGCCCCTAATATTCCTTTGTAATAAATTATCATCATATGTCTATAATATATATATTTATTAATACCACACAGAATAATTTATTCCAATAAAGATGAAGGAAAATATTCCTATTGTATATTTCAAATTTTAAGTGAATTATAATTAATCAGGAAGGTTATTTTTCATTAATTTTATAATTTAAATATCCAAACACATGTTTTCAAAAAAAATACATATCACATTATTATGATACATCAAAAATGAAAAATAATTCATAGAATATTAACTTCAATGAAAATCAAAATACTCCCAGGAATGGTTTCCAAACAATTATTTATTATGCCAGTTTGAAATCTAATCATGGTAGCATGTTTCATTATCATTTTAAAAATTTAGTAGTTATTCACAATAAGATAAACTCATAATTTTTTAGTAACATTTTAAAAATTTGGAGAATAGGTTACCATGATATTCATTTCTATATTTGAAATAAAATTAATTTAGTATGGATCATATTTTAAAAATAAAGTGAATAACACATTCATGTATAAACAAGGTTTTAAAATAATAGTTCGTGCAATTTAATAACCAATTTAGTCTTTTACTTTAGGATACATGAATAATTACTAAAACAATAACAAGTCATTAACGACTACATCATAAGAATAGTTAAAGAAACAAACCTTAAATTTCAAGATATATTTAACTAGGAAATTTATTTTTAACATCCTAAATCCACATCGTTCAACATCAATAACAAAGAATATTGATGAATGTCAACAACTAGGACTCAACCCTACAAGAATAATCACTTCCCTTGGCCATTCAATATTCATAGGATACTTCCATAAAATTATGGGGGTCTAAAATCACATGTCCTTGATGGTCTCCATGGTCATTATGATTCATTGGATGCCACTGATAAGAATTCTAAAGCAACCTATGCAGTCCCCAATAGTTTCTAAATAAAATATACATCATAACCCTCAATCTAAACCTTTAATACCACTCTATCATGACCCCCTGCCTCCTTAGGTACCAATCCTATTCTAACTATATAGGAGAATAGATAATGACCCTTTATTCATTCCATAAGTAGGCCTCAAGTTGGAGACTACAATTGAGGGTATTAAAAATATAAAATATTGAAGGTATTACAATCAATAATTAATATAGATTCATGAGATATAATAAATGAAACCCAAGAAACTCCACTATATAATATAACTAAAAGTAAACAAAAACAACATATAATTAATGCACAATGTCATGTGATTCAATAATATTATCCAAGTGAATAGAAATAATAATTCCAATGTTAGTGACTCAACATAATCTCCAAGCTATTAATGTCTAGATCACTCATCAAACTCCCCTAGAATAATGAAAGTAGTTTATATATGTGTTGGGAGAGTATAACATGAAAAATAAATAGTTTCATACCCATGGTATCCCTTTCACATGTAATAAGTGTATAAAATGAATCAATGACTAAATAGTTGAACTAACATTTACCTAAATAGGTTAACTAAAAATCCCAAAATTATGAAGTGGGATATGGGTTTAGAGTAAGTTACTGGTAATACAAGGTATGATGTCTGAATTTAACATTCTCATTTTGATGGTTTAAGGGACCAAAGGAATCAAAATTCATAGACTTATTATTATTTTGAGAGAGCTTACAATTCAGGATTTAATGGTGCATCCAAATATTCTCTACCCCTGAAAAATGTTCAATCACCATGTGATTCAGGTAGAATTGAATTGGTGTTTAAAATTTAAAGTCTTGATCAAATAAACAAATCCCCCAAGGTAGCATCAGGGGTGGAGTTTTTGTGTTTAGGGAAAAAATTAATGGAAGATATGGGTGACATGAGACAAAGCCTTTGTGACATGGTAATGCAATGGTGTCTCATGTTGAAAGTGAAGAAGTTTTAACATGTTTCAATGTTGATGAGTTAAATTTCATAGGGGGTGTGGTGAAGATCAGGTCTGGCTCTAGAATCAATTTTATATCTATAAATCAGGGTAATCAATTTGAAGGTTTTGAGAGTGAATGGAAATATTAGGAAAACGAAGCATCACATGCATAGAAATTCAATGAAAAGTGGGTATTATTAGGGGTAAAATCTAATGATGACACTTCTTGTCATTTTTTGAAGACATTGTGGAATAAAATCAAGGTAAATTGATACAAAATCTTAGGATGAGGAAGGGGAAGAGAAGAAATCATGACTCAAGGATCTATATCCTCATTAAAAGAAAAAAATTGAAACGGAAAAAGCACTATTTATGGTTTTCCCAATCACTGGAGAAAAGATCTACTAAAAATACAAATTCCATGATGATGAAAAATTCTACTAATGTTAATTGTAACAATTTTACAACTTATATTAAGTCTAAGGTGGTGGATTATGAATTAGCTTTTGGGAGGCCTTAAATCTTAAGAAGGAAGGGACTTTGTTTGATAACCTATATTCTAGTGTGGACATTGTTGATCAGGATGCGGGTGAAGATAATGAGGAATTATATGAATTTATAATTAAATATAAAGAATAAATATAGAAGGAGTCACTTCCCATTAATGACTCACAAGAGGATGAAAATACGATATCTGAGAGTCTATTACTTTTAGAAAATAATAAGGCCAAAATAGAGTGGATCAACAAGAAAGATTTTGTTTTTGAAAGAGAATTCAATGTAAGGAAGATACAAATGGGGGATTATATTCAAATGTGGGACAAGATGTAATATTGGTTCAAATACCTTATCATATATGATCTGGCTACATAGGTAAATAGACTATATTGGAAATTTTAAATGAATAACACATATAATAGGATTAAATTATATTTTAATGGTTGGGCTTTCTCTTATAGTATTTTATTCTTTTTGTATTTTTACTTTCATGGGTTCTCACATTTCCTAAAAAGTTTTTTCTAAATAAGAACTCTTTTTCATGTAATCTTAACCTCATCATGACACACTCACCAAATAAGTCATTTCCCATGACCTATTCCCTCTTAAGATACCCCTCATTTTTTTATTATGGTAGCTCATATTACAGAAATGGATAAAGAGATATAATGACCCATGAGTCCCTCCTTCAGTAGTCTCATGGTTTGGAACTTACACCAGGGGTATATATATATATAATCTCACTCATGGATATATTTTCCATTAATAGATAGGAAATAATCATTATACAGGGAATAAAGCACCAATGAACTCCATAACATAATATAAAATAAATGAAAACAAACTATACCATAATGAATATAAAAATTCGGAAATAAAATTAAAGAAACTATAAACCCCAATACGACTACAAAATCCATTGAAGATTTCTATAAATAGACACTCTCTTTGGTGACCTAAACTAATAACACTAGAAAACAATATTGGGGTGAGCACATGGGAGTAATCTGTATGACCATCCTTCAAAATAGTTAACAATCATGTATACAATAAATTTACAATATTAATAAAGAATAAATAAAAAATATTAAAATATGAAAACATAATCATCAGAAACAATCAAGGAGTGAAGATATATAAATAAAAGCCACATAATTATAAACAAATAAGAAGCATGGATCCAACCATAAAAAATATTCAATATCTATTCAGGTACCACATACACATCCAAACCTACATTTCATATTTAAACCAAAAAAATATTATATAATCATCAAAGAAACACTTCCTCCACTAGAAATTTTTTTACTCCTCTCAACTCCAACTTGTCAACCTGGGGTTATCCCTAAAACTATTAGAAAATCATTATGAAAACCCACTCACAAGATATGGTACATGAATATGAGTTAACACAAATAACATATCATAAGTCTTCATTAAATACATCCACAACCCCATCACTACAATCAAACATATTCACATCCACAACCACATTCACATAGACATCATAATTCTATTACTTCCCAACTATCCAACAATAGTGTAATATCAATATGAATTGCATAAAACTCATTCCATTATCCTTTTATGTTCATTTCATACCAACTTCATTCCATTATCTATAGAATGGTAATGTGAACATATATAAAATCAACATCATTCACTCCACATAATATGAATAACTACCACTATGAGCAACCACATTTAATCAACAATATCCCCACTAGTAGACTTTTATCTTCTAAACATCACAACATCTACATGTAAACCAAAAATGATCCATTATTTCACAAAAGAACATGTTACCCCTCCATGAAATATTTTCCCATAGAGGAATTTGAACCACCATGAGTATTTATATCTTATAAAGCATTTCAATCCATATTTCCTTATTCCATATAAAATCCATAACTTACAGCCCCAAAATAATACTAATACTTCAAGAAAATATCATAAAAAGGGAAAAATAACATTATGACTAGAACTCATTTTAAAATACTAAAATACATGTTTCCTAAAAACATTCCTCTTTCCCCATTAATCAACAATTTCTATCGAGGATAAATATATTATTTCATTATTTTACAATCCCAATCATTTTATATTCGATATACCATTTCAAATTTATTTATCCATTATTAAAAAATTTATTCATTCAATAAAAATTCATTGGTTTTCATTTACCATTCACCCACATCACATTTCACATTTTGGTTTCTCTATCAAAATTCCCATTTTCATTTTAATAATTATTTTCATCGAAATTCAAAGAATTCTTTAAAAACATTAACATTACCAAAAAAACCATATAAAATCAAGTATCCAATAATAAAAGTAATATATACTTCCAAAAATTTCTGTAACATGATTTAATTTTTCTATTTAAGGATATTCTCATTATTATTTGGTTCATTTATTATTCAATTAAAGGATTAATCCAAATACAATTATTAATAACATTAAAAATTAATTAAGTATCAATTATTCATCATTTCTGAAATAATAGCATTAAACATAATTTGATAAGGATCTATACATGTCAACAAATTGAGATAAAAAAATCACACACAAGAATCCATTTTCCCCCCATTAAATTTCATTTAACTAGATTATCTCATTCTTTAATAGCTTTCATTCTTTATAGTGTGTTTTGTTATATTTACCTCTCCCATAATCCAAAAAACTGAAATGAATCATAATAGTATAGTTGTAAGGAACACACTATAACTATATTCAAGAATATTAATTTCATAAGAAGGGTGATATGTCTAAAAATCCCATACAAGGATATTTCTTTTGTAGGTCACATCACCCAAAAATATAGTAGAGAGATATGATATGACACACTTTTCTAAAAATAAGAGAAGGCTTGGGATATTTCCAAAATGCTTCAAAAAACCCAAACATCAATGTTTTATGTCACTAGAGCTCAAGATAATCAATGTGGAATTAAATTGGGACTAGTAAACCCATTTTTAACATTGTAGATATTTTCTATTGTATGCATCAAAAACTCCATCAATCATTCCTTATTTTCTTCCCAATTTAATTTCTCAGTCCATTTATAATTTATAATATAACTTTCGGTTGAGGAAAACATAAAAAAACAGTTATAAATAATTATATACTTAATGTTTTTTTATTATTTTAGTAGTTTAAATTCAATGAAAATGTGTCTACATGGGTTACGAGTCTAATGAAAACTAAAAGAAAGGTTTCCTTGCACAGAAAAATTACATTTATTCCAAAATCATCCATCGCATAAGGGTACTATAATTTTACCCTTATTCATATGGGTACCCTCACACTAGATGTATGTGATTCATATGAGTGGTTTGATTTTACACATACGTAACTGGTTACCCTTAAATAAGGTTTTTAAAACTCATTTTACATTAAAGTGAGCTCTATAGTACCCTTATATGGGTATTTGAAATCTTCTTTCTTCCATTAAAGAAGGTGTATAATACACTTCTATGAGTTTTATAAATCATGTGTTACCCTTAAACAGGTTGGTATGTACCTTTATAGAGAAAAAATAGCAACTTGTACCCTTATGTAACCTAACCAATATATTGGTTAATATTTTGTAGTACTCAAACTATCCTTACATAGCTAGATAAAAAATATGTTTCCTTTATATAGTTATAGAAAACACTTCTTTACCAATAAATATTGGTTAAATACCATTAATTATGTTTGGAATGACCCTCTATAGTAGAATAATTCCCATACATATCTTTTTTAAACATTGTCTTACAATTATGAAAATCAAGGGAATCATTATTTACCCTTATGAAACCATTATAGAAAGTGGATTTCCCATCTAACACCCTTTAATAAGAGTGTTACCTAAACACAGCTACAAGGACATATGTAAGGGTAAAATAAATATCATAAATATTAAATTTTTACATAAAAACTTCTAAATAATTAAACAAAGTATTTATTAATAATCCACAAATCCCAAAACACATCTAAAATAACAGAATCATTTTAAAAATATCTAACATATGTTTCATATAAACCTTCAATACAATCAAATTACTTTCAGATATTTCAAATCCTTTAAAAAATACTTTATAAGTTGAAAAATCATTTTAAAATAACTTTTATAATATATGTATTAATTCATATACCACCGAACTCCAAAGAGTAAAATGGGATTGATTTGGGAAAACCCATACCCAAATTTTATCTACATATAACAACATATCATCAAAATACTATATAATAAAATGTCCTATGTAGCCACTCCCACACTGATATTCCAGTCCCAAGACTCAACATCAAACATATTATACTTCTCTCCATTAAATTAAAATCACATAACATGACCATCTATCTTAGGTGTGGGAAAAAACACATCCCTACCCTCCCCACCCTTGTATGGTCTAGTATCCCATGATATCATCAATCACTATACACACATCCATACCTCATCACATCATCATGTATCATATTGAGGGGAGTATGGAATAATAAATATGGAGTATATCATCATTTTTTCCTCCTCCTATAATGCCTTACCCCACCACACATAATATTTTCATCATCATTGGGTAATCTCCAGCACCAATCCATCCTCAATAGGAGATCTCAAAGACAAACCATTCACAATTTCTATTGTTAATGCAAGAGTAGTGAGTATGGGGAATTCAACCATCTGATTCACCACAATCTTGTATGTAATTGAAATAACACATAATCTAGTACATTTTATGGTTGGATAGGATATCCAACTATGTTAGGCATGTATAGATATAACAAAAAATAAATTATAATTATATAACACACATGGACAATATATGGGTTCACAATATGAGTGAAAACATGTATAACAACATCTCCACAATGTCTCACACCTCCAACCCTATTTGTTTCCACAAAAAATGCATCACACCACACAAAATAAATACACAAGACAGAAAATCCAACTTTTCATTTACAAGTTCCACCATTTTTTAAATTATTTAGTTTCCAAAAACTCTAATTTACTAATTTATTGCATTTATTAATGAGAATGAATTTAATCAATTGAATTTCCCATCTCATGTCATAAAAAATATGCATATAGAACCCAATAAAGACATTATTGACATAATTAAAAAATTATACATTAGTAAACAAATAATAATAATAATTACAAATATTTTATAAGGAAAATAAATAGAACATTATATAATATAAATATTTGGATATTATTGATCCATTAGAGTAACCATACTCATGAAAAAATCTATAGAAATAATACATAAAATGAAAAATCCAATATTCCTTTAAAATTTGAAATAATGTATAACCTTTATAGAATGTACAATTTAATGGAAAATGAATGGAATAAGTGAAATTTAAAATAAATTAAATAACCTATATCATAAGAATAGTAACCTAGGCATTAGAATATTAATCTGACCATTAGAAATTAAAATCATTCTACTAGAAAAATAACCTCACCTTTAAAAGTATAAATAAAATTTAGAAATCATATAAATAAAAATATGATATATTTATATCATGGTATTACTATATTAATGTTTGAAAAATGATAAATTCAGTGTTGTTTTTTTAATTTTATTATTATTTAATATTTTTTAATTTATATAATAAAATACAAGAAAATTAATTTTTATAATATACGATTCCAAAACTGAAAATATTTTTAATTATAATTATTAAATAATTTAATGTGACCAAAATTAATTTTTCAGAGAGAATCAATATCAATTAAAATTTCACAGTAATTATTTTATGAATAAATGATGATTTTATTTATATTTAGAGGCCTCATATTTATAATGTTATTTTTATAATATGTATCTCATTTTTGAAATATAAACATTAAAAAATTATTATGAGGAATTTCATTTATTTTTCTAAAATATTTGAATTTTAGTGAATAATTAAATATGATAACTTATGTTGTTTAAACTTTTAATCTTAATACATAAATATTTTGGACATGAATGATGTAATCACCAATTGATTCAAAAAATCCTAAACCATATACTATGTTTTGTGATAATAATCAAATCTATTGATTTTGTTGTGCCAAAATAATAACCCAATGATTATAACAATAAAAAATAACCCTCACCTCCCCTATGAATACCTCCCCTCACCACCCCTTCTCCCTGCACCTTCTAAGTCTTATAGATGTGAAATATTATTCCAAATTCCCTTATGAATCATCTCTCCCACTTATATGTGATTATGGTCACAAAAAATGCCAATTCCATATTCCTTAAGGGATTCTGCAATGTGAAGATATTCCATAGGTAATTTTCCCAAAGCAACTTTTTAATTTAATTTCTTCTTTTACCTTATCATAATATCCATTATGCATAAAGTAATTATATATATATATACCATAATTATATATTGAAAATTTAATATAATTTATCTTCTACTATTTCATCTCCTCTTATTTAGAGAAATGAAACTATTTTCTAAATTTTGGATGTTTTCCATCTCCGTGGATAATAATTTGTCCTTTTCCATTACCAGCATCAAAATAGACATAAAACCATTATTATGGTGAGAAATATTTTAAAATGTATATAATAACTTTTTTCTTGTTATGGTACTAATATATATACATAATATTAAATAAAATATCACTTGTCTGTGATTATCAAAAAACCCACAAAATAAACTAAACAGTTATCGTTAAAATTGTATAAAATGAATCATCATCAAACCAAAAAAATGTTATATGGGACCCTTTAACATTTGGATGTTCATTAATACCATATAATTTCACATTATTTCAAATATTTCCACTTTAACAAAACATTGATAATATTACACAAGTGAACAAACCATGAAACCCTGAAACGACCACTCCTGAAATGATAAAATTAATATTTAAAACTCATTGATATTAAATTTAATGGGAATAGTAAAATTATAATAAATTAAATACATATAGAATATTTTTTTCATTAATAGATAAAATAATCTAATTGGATTATCCAATACATTAATTTCAAGTGTATAACATATTCAGACATAAGGTACGAGATCTTACGAACATCCAAATTTCCTTTGGCTTATGCTTTCCCTCTCTTCACACCAATTTATTTCATCATTATTCTCAAATATTTCGTCAAACAAATTTATATGTTCCATAAATATGTATCTAGTTCAAATTATCCTACTTTGGGGAAGTACATACTGTAGATGGTTTCCTTCACAATTCCCCTCGATGAGCAAGACTAGTAAAAGGGAACTTCTCAATTTCTTACTCATTTTCATGTACACAAAAACAAATATTTTAATCCAAAAAATATTTCTAAAAAGCCTCTCATTTTATTATGAAAAAACATTTTAGTACTTTTATAGTGTTATAAAAACCATTATTCCTTTTTCCAATTTAAATACTTTTTAATATTTTCCCTTAAACCACACTAAATTAGAAGATTTCAAATGTTTCTTAAACACTCTTTTTCATGTATTAATTTTATAAATACATAATTATTTATGATATATACATATTATAATTTTATTATTTTATAAAAAATATTTCATACCTTCTTTCATTTACACGATTATGATACACCCTTTAGTTGTGCCTTATAGAAAGATTATGATACCAATTAAATTCCATGGGTAACAGTTGTGTTTATTCATTTTGATTGATTTTTTATTTGGAAAAAATATTCATGAATATGTAATAATGGGTGTGCCTAGATAGATATCCAATCCATTGGATAATGTTTTGTGTCATGGGACATCTTGAATAAGATTATGATTAAACATAATCTAATATGTTATATTGTCCCCCATACGATATAATCTTTGATGTTATCCTCGACTCATGTTTTTTTCATGTTATTTGTTTCTTATATATTCTATTTTTTCCATGATCACATGATAACATGTTTAATATATTATTATTCCATATATGTATTCATCTTTCATTCATTTTTATGTTGTTATATTTTGTCTTCTAACCCATGTGTTGTGATTTATTAATATGTTCATTCCCCTACATGGATTTTTAGATTATCCCTTTTATCAATGTATTACCCATGTTTCCCTATTATATTGTTCAAGACCAAATAAAAATAGGAGAACATTATGGAAAATATGTTATAATTTGGTTTTATGTTATCTAATTATCTACATAGGCATATACAGAATCTAGAATTTTAGATTATTGGTTTGTATTGAAAGGATTTTTATTATTAAAATCATATAATAATATGTGTAAGAGGATAGGGTCTTTATAGATATTATCGGGAAAAAAAATTATTGTAATATTTAGATATTATTATTGGAATACTTTTGTAAGAAACATATGGATAATTATATCACCATGGATAACCAATATTAAAACATATGGAATGACATGTTAGTGTATACATTCAATGTATAATTTTATCTTTAAATATTAATATATTCATTTTTATATGCTCATTATCTAATTATTCGTCCCCATAATTTTATTTTATTTATTTTACAAAGTTAATGGTTGGAAATAAGAGAACTTGTGCCCATAATTAATGTGATTGGAAATGGGATTATTTCCCAAATGAGATATGAAACCTGATGGGAATGAGAGTAGATACATCATGATAGAACTAGGTCAATTGGATCATGTTATTAATAATAACATCAATAATATGGAATTCCATATTTCTCAAAAGAACTAGAGAGTTTCAGTCCAATACTATATGTAAAAAATGTATCATATAATTTGTTGATCTTCTGATCCCCTTATAGAAGAACAATTGAATAACTCTCCCAATAAACTATTTTATGTCCTTAAATGCCCCAAAGTGGAATAAGCCATAATATTTTTCTATAATTTTGAGGTAGAATCTAATCAGTGGTGGCAACTGATAATAATAAAAATGTATAAGGAGAAAATTTATATCTTTAAATGGGAATAATTCAATAAAAAAATTTCAAAAACTGATTTCCCCAAAAGATCCATCTTAATATGGGGATGGATTTTTATTCAATCTGGTCCAAATATAAGATGAAACTATCAATGAATATGAAGAAACATTTCAAATCATTCATGGAATGATTTTGGAGTTTTTATCATCACTAAAAATAAGGTGGACTTATTCTCAAGATGCTTGAAACCGAGGCATTAAAAAGCCATAGAAATTCAGGATATTCAGAGTTATGAATAGATTTTTTGTTGTTCCCTTAATATTGAGAAAGAGATATGTGATTCTCAGTGGCCTCATGGGACAGTTTAAAATAAATTTAATATGGAATTCTATCCATGAAGGAAGATAGAAAAATATTATTGAGGATTGAAAACCCAAAATCACACTTTTCAAGTTTGTAGGAAGAATGAATCTAGAATCTGCATAAGGCTAACTAGAATGTACATTATGTGTGGAAAAGAGGGGCACCAAGCTTACCAATGTTGTAGTGTAATGATGAAACCCACTAATTAAGAAGTGTAAATGATGCTTTAGATAAACATACTTCCATTTGTTCAGTTCTTCCAATAAAAAGTACATGGACACTCTCTAATTCAAATCCCTAATCATAGGGTTGTTGGAAAAAATTTGCAACACAAACCTCCCAAAAGGAAAGAATTGAAAATTCTATCACTACTACTAATGTGGCACCAAAAAATTAATTTTTTTATAGGTAGACTAGTTAACATTCATGAATATCACACATTCTATTTGATTCTTGTTCTATGAATTCTTTCATATCATTCATGCTTAGAATAACTATTTAAACACCAAATAAAAATATTATGGTTGATTTGTCTATGATAATAGATAATGGGGATAATAATGCATATAATGTATATAAATCCTCCCTAGTTATGTTCTTAAACTAAACCTACATTTAAATATTCATAATCAACTTTTTAATTGTAAATATTATTTATTTTTGAGATTGTATATCTAGCTCAAATTTTTGATAGAATGGATATAATCATTCTCAAATACATGACTTTTTTAGGGAATTAAATAATCGATTCCATGAATATTTTAATGGTACTAATCCTTACTTATAGGTTGAGTATTCAATTGAAATTATTCCTAGAGCGCTACCCATATCAAATACATCTTATAGGATGGACACTTTAGAGTTCGGAGAAATAAATAAGCAGTTACAATCGAATCTAGCCACTTTTTGTATATGCACGAGTGTTTTTCCAGGGGGTGTGATATTCCTCTTCATATAAAATGGATTAATCAAGTTTCCTCTACATTTATTAGTGTGTACTAAAAAAATCACACTAAATATAGAGTATACCCTTCCATGGATATTTTAATTGTTCGATCAACAATGCTAGGAAAAGTGTTTTTATAATGGGGTCCTTTGGTTTGAATTTCACCAATCAAAGGTCAAGAAGGAATATATACCCAATAATTACTTTCAAAATAATTATGGACATTAGGTATTTATATTGATGCCTCTAAACTCACTATTACTTCTAAACATTTCATGGACTTAATGTATAGACACATCATGGATTACCATGAATTTTATTTTAGTATTTATAAATAATATTTTGATATACTCCAAATGCAAGGAGGAACATAAGGAGAATATTAATAATATTATAAATAAATTGGAGAGAGTTATGATAGATTAAAATTATAGTAAATATGACTTCTATTTGGAGGTAGAATCATTCTTGGGGAATTTATCACTAGAAAAAAGATATTTTTTGACACTTCTAAAACAAAAATAATTGTGGAATAGATGAGAAAATAATATATAATTAACATCCATAGTTTCCTTACTATAAATGGGTATTACCAATAAATTTTTAGAAACATATTATGATTTTCAAACCCACTAATGAAGATTACTTATAAGTGAGTAAAGTTTTTCTAGACAAGTAAATATGAATATTGCATTAAAGAGTTAAAAAAGAGGCTATCACTACACCAGTACTTACACATCTGACATGTGGGGAACACATTGTAGTACACAGTGATTCATCAAAGAAGGAATTTGTATGTGTACATATAATATATTTTGAATGAATATTACTTAAATAAGCTAAAAGTTTATGAACAAAAAAACCACACATGATCTTCAGTTGGTGTTGGTTATCATTGTGTTGAAAATATGGTGTCATTATCTCTATATGTAGAATTGTGGGATATATACTGATCCTTAGAGCATAAAATTTATATTTACAATAAATGAGATTAATATTAACTATTGAAGATGGTTAAAACTAATCAATTAATATGACTTCTCTATCCACTACCATCATGGAAATGCATATAATGTGGCATATGTTCTATGTAGAAAGGATAATATAAGTTTGTTAACGATGATAATTGAAAAGGATCCAATATTTATAGATATTTAATAGATGGATATGGGAATTATAAATTTATGAAAATAATCATTAAATTATCTGGTTATTTATCAATAATCCCTTATATAGAAGATAATGGATTCTCAAGAACATGATGTAAAAATTAAGAAAAAAGGTGGAAGCTTTAAAAAATGGGAAATCCCCATAATTCAAATTTTATGAGGAAGAAGCCATGATATTTTGGTTACAACAATTATTCCACTTAATCCTAATATAATTAATGATATTTTTAATGATCCATAGAGCACGACCTTCTCTATCAACCTAGGGAGCACAATGACATATTTAGATATCATATAACACTATGGGTGAGACAATAAAAAGAAAGTTATCATTATATAAACATCAAATTGTCTAGTATTTTAGCAAGTAAAGGATTAAAGGAAATATTATAAGGGGGATATGACCCCAATACTCATACCTACATGAAAATGGGAAAACATAATTATGCAATTTTCTCTAGATTTATGAAGAAATATAGAGAAAAATAAAGATATATGGGTAATTTTGGATCACCACACAAGGAATACTCACTTAATAGTGATTCAAGAGGACCACTCACTTGACCCACATGAATGGATATACATCAAGGAAGTGGTGGGAAGTATTGAGTTCTATTATAGGTTATATCTGATCATGATACTTGATATTCCACCATATTCTAAAAAAGTCTCATACATGATCTAAACACTGAACGGAAAATATGTATGTCGTACCTCCCTCAAACTAATGGTTGGACTATTTGGACAATTAAAACACTAGAAGACATGTTGAGAGAAATATCAATGAATATCAAAGGATGATGTGATCCGTTTCTTCCACAGTTTTTGTTCTCTTGAAGAAATAGTTTCCACTCTTGAATCCAAATGGATCTATATGAAGCCCGTTATGGGAAAATAAGTAGAACAACTATATACTTGGATGATGTTAGGGACCGTTAGATTCAAGGACCTGAAATTCTATGGGAAACAGAATCATAGGTGGAGACCATCCAGCAAAAAATTTGAGATTTACAATGTCAACAGAAGATTTATATAGATGATTGTTGATGATAATTAGAGTTTGAGGTTGGTGAGAAGCTATTTGTATATAGATTTCCACGGAATAGAGTCATTATATATCGAATAAAAGGAAATCAATATCCAAGGAATATCAGTCCCTTTGAGATTCCTGATTTGGTTAGAGATGTGGCTATTTGACTTGCACTTACACCAACTGTGTATCCAGTACATTATGTATTTCATGTATCCCTCTTGAGGATGTACATACCAGATCGCTTACATGTACTGATATCGGATGTGGTATTTTAAAAAACAAATCAATCTTATGAGGATTATCTTGGGAAAATTTTCTATAGTAGAGACAATGTTCTATGAAAAAAAATCCACTAACTTATTAAAGGTACTTTATAGAAACCATAAGTAATAAAAATAAACATTGTAACTAGATTAAATAATAATGGTGAAATATCCTATCATGTTTTCACCAAAATATGTAAAACATAATTCTAGGGTCGAAACTTCCTAATAGGGTAATAATGTAATGACCCATAATATTCAGAAATGGATTTCAATTGTTATTTCCTAAAACACATCCCATAGATATCCAAATAAAAACATTATTATCTTAAGTTATGAATGATTTAATAGTCATAATAGAATACAACAAAAATTTCACATATAATAAAAGTATAAGAAATATGAAAATAGGATAATCAGAGAATTTGGCTCTCCACGATCCACTTGAATGACCATTGTCACGAAAAAAGATATATAAAAAAGAATATTAATAATAAAATATTAAATTTTAAAATTAAGGTGTATATAACCATGAGAGATAATATAATTGAAAGTAGAATAAATATAATAAGTTGTATTTATAGAAACTAAGGACCCTATACTGTTGGAATAATAACCCGACTATTGAAATTGTAATATAAATGTTAAAATTAGTAATCTAGTAATCAGAATAGTAACCTCACTTATGAATGTATAAATAAAATTTAGGCATCTTATGAATAAAAATATGATATATTTATATCATTGAATATGTAAATAAATATTTTAAAAATGTTAAATTAAGTGTTGGTATTTTTGTAAAACATTAATATTTATTAAAAATATGATAATTAATATAATAAATAAAAATAAAATTAATTTTCATAATATAATATTTATAAATGAATATAATGAAGTATCATAATTACTTGATAATTTTATGTGACATTAATAAATTTTTCCAAGGGTTAAAAATCAATTATAATATTGAAAACTGTATATTTAGAATAAATGATTATTTAATTTAAAAATTCAAATTATAAAATTCAGAACATAATTTTAGAAAAATTGATTTCAATTTTGAATCTTACATGTTGAAAAATAGTTAGGGTGTATTTCATAGATTTTTTAAAATAGTTTAATTTTCTCGTGAATAGTGAAACACGATAATTTGCAGTATTTAACATCATAACCAAAATACATGAATTTTCGAGTCATATATGATGCAATAACCCACGTGTTTGAACTCCAAAGAACCATTTACTATATTTAGTGATAATAATAAACACTATTTATGGTACTAAACCAAAATATTAAGAGAATGAATACAATAAAAAATATGCACCTCATCCCCTGTAAATACTACTTATCACCACCCCTTCTCCTCACACCTTCTAAAACTATTAGATTGTAAATATTCTCCACAATTAACTTCCAAATAATATATATCATTTAAAATATCTTATTGTCTCAACAAAATACCAATTATTTTTTCTTTAAGGGGTTCTTTTGAGGATTAGATATTCAAGAGGTAAGTTTCTCAAACCATCTATTTTAATTTCATTTCTTCTTATACCTTCTCCCCACCTAATTCTTCAAAATATTCATAAAAAATATACTATAATGTATACACTATAATTATTTATTTCTAATTGAAAATCATCTATCCACCCCTATTATTATCTCCTCTTATTCAAAGAAGTGAAAGAGTTTCCCAAATTAGGGGGTTTACAGTCTCAATGGATAATGATTTTCCATTTTCCATTAAGTCCTTAAAAGATGGTCCTAAAACCATTGTAATGGTCAAAAAATATTTTAATATGTATATTACAATTTTTATAATTTGATACACCTAATATAGACATGAAATTATATAAAATGAAACATGTTCGTAATGATCGAAAACCCGATGAAAATAAATAAAACATTTATGATTAACTATTTATCCAATGAATCATCTTCATACATAAAATATTATATGTAAGACCATTTAAACATATTTATGTCCATTAATACTGTAAAAGTTTACTAATCTTTAATTATCCTAATTTCATAAGAACTTTCATAATTATACAAAAGTGAACCGACCATGAAACCATGAAACATACACTCACGAAATGGAAAAATTGATCATTAAAACCTTTTCGAATGGCTATAAATGAATGTAATAAATTATAATAAATAAAAAAATACTTATAAGTGTTAGTTAATTAATTATCCATGAATCTAAATTGATTATATATTAAATTATGTGCATGTTAATAATGTATTATGCCATATGATAAGGGATCTCTTTGACCCTCCAAATTACCTTTGGGTTACACTTTCTCTCTATTTAAAGTAATTTATTTATTCAGTAATATTATATAATTATTATAAATTTTATTTATATGTTACAAAAATATGTCTCTAGTTTAATTCATCTATTTTTAATTGGGAAATACATACCCTGAAAGGTTTTTTCTCAATTTCTCTAGATAATAATGCCTGATTAAAGAAAACTTCTCTATTTTTTACCCATTTTCATGTACACTTCATAAAACATTTTAATCCACCAATAAAATAAAACAATATATCACATAATAATGAATACTATTATAGTTAATATTTTGTTCTATAGAAAAAATTATTAATTCTTCCTCTTTAATAACACTTTAAAATTTTCCCTAAAACCACACTAAAGTAGATCATTTTAAAATGTTCCTAAACACTCTTTCTCATGCATTCAATTTAGTTGAACATAATTATTCATGACATAATATTATTTTTGTTTTATGATATTCTATTAATTATTTAATTAATTCATTCGTTCATACCATTATGATACTTCTTTATGTTATATCTTATTATTACTTTAACCATTTCATTTCACGGGTTACAATTTTATTTATTCCTATGTTTAATTTTTATTTGGCACACATTTGCATCAACATGTTTTTATGCATTCTCCCAAATAGAAATACAATTCATTTTGTAATTATTATTAATAAGACATGTCATTTATGTGATTAGAGTGTAAAAATAATCTATTTTGGGACCACTTCCATCATGTGATATTATTTTGGCACTTAGCCTCGACTCAAGTCTATGTGATGTTTTATGTTTCTTCCACATTCCTATGTTTCAACGATCATATGATACCATTTTATATATGAGAGTATTTTATATTTATATTCATGTTTCATTCACTTTTATATCATCATTTTATGCTTTCAAACTAATGTTTTATGGTTTATTCATATGTTTATTCCCTCACTGGTCTTTTTAGTTAATTCATTTTGCCACTGTATTACCCATGTTTTCATGTGTAGTTTTTTGAGATCATTTGGATATAGGAACTCATTATGTAAAAGATTTAATATTTTGGTTTCATGTTTCCTAATTACATATCTAGTCTTCCTAAGACACTATAAATTTCGGTCATTAGTTTGAATTTAAGGTATTTCTATGCAAATAATCATATAATAATACATGTCAAAGTATATTGTAGATATAATTTCACATTACCTACCCAATATAATTATCATTAAATTAATTTTATCCAATTAGAACACATTATATTCAAAAGATTCTTATTTCATTCCATTTAATGATATTTCAATCTCCCCATTTCAAGTTCATTCCATTGCAAACTGGAAATCTAACACAATCACATCACATACTGGATCACCATCTCATTTAAACCATCAGTGTAATATGAAATATGTTAATCCATCACAAAACCCCATCCATATAAACTGAATAAAAACATTAAAACAACATCTTTAATAAACCATTTCATATCATGACACATCAAATCCCAATCCATCCAACCATAACTTCACTTCACAACACATTCTTTATCAAAATCAAACAACATCATCATTAGTAAAAATTACCACAAGGTTCCCACAAGCACAAAATATAATGTATCATGAACATAAAAACATAGTCTCACATTTTATCTTTAACAATTTACATTAAATTTATATTCAAGTTATTTCACATAAAATCACTTCTTCTTGTGGAACTGTATTATTATTCATTTTTAATTTCTCAAGGGAAACGTGTTCATTAGATGCATATAATTAACTTGATATTTTTTAAGAATAGTAAAATTAGTCAAACATTACATTAATGTATGAAAAATATAATTGTAACAACACATACTGGGCTCTCAACATCAATTATATTCACTAACATCCATATGAAATAATAATGACATATTAAATATCATTCAATTTGTAAACACGTGAAATTTTATCAGATTCGTAATAATTTTATTTAATAAAAATAATTTTTTTCTTATGATGACCCATACTATCCACGAATGGAATAAAACACATGTTATCCCCACACATTTTCATAATAAGAAAGACAACATTGATATACCACATAAAAATGAAGTTTGAATCACCATACTCAATAGGATGAAGAATAAATAACTGGAAGACCATAACCAAACAAGGAAAATCTACAACAATGAGGGATTAAAAATATCATGCCTTCAAAATATGAGGATCATAACCAAAGTAAATGTGTTAAAAGATCCTCAAAATCTCCTAGAATTCACTTACAAATCAAGAGAATTTATAGAGTAATGAGGGAAATACTAGGGTTTCCAAAATATATAAATAGGTCTAAACAAAAAAAATTATGATATAAATAGACTAGTCATGTTGTGAAGTTTAGGGATGAAAGAAAATCATGTTTTGATCTATATTTATGAAGTAAATGACATTAATTCAAGGCTTGAATATTATGTACTGAGTTTCATGGTGCCTCAAGCTTGAATTATTTCATTCCATGAAGGTCGAGTCATAAGTTATAATTATTACTCTTCCATTCATGTAGATTTATAAATCACACACAATTTCTTAAAACAAGACTACTATCTTTTTTTGTCTGGTGGTTTTTAGTATGTGTTTGTAGAAAACATTATCTTTTCCCATACTTAAAAAAACTTGTATAATGAAAAAAATTACTATTATTCCTTATGATAATTTTATTGTGTATGAATGTGAGAATCAAATTCATTTTTAATCAGAAGAAGAGTTTGAATTGTTTCATGTTTTTTGTACTGAAAGAATACATGACCAAAGAACCGAATTTGCTGCTGATACAATAGGAATATCCTCATAATGATTATTGTATTAACATTCCATTTAACTTAATAGTGTTTATAACTAAAATATATATAATTGTTACTATTGAATGGAATACCATTTCCATTTTAATTATGTTAATCAATATGACTTTAGACATTTAGTTTCACAAGACTATTCAAGCACCATACTTATGAATTCATTGCAAAAAACAAGGAAAGATACCCATTTGGAGATAACCTATAAATACCAAACTATTTGAAGAGTATAGAAAGGGTTTTACTAATATATATGAACAACTCATTCATTTATAGTGTAATTATTTATAGATTGTTATTATAAGGAACCCTTGTTAGGTTGTTTCCTTAAGAAATTTTTTATTTATAATTTATATCGAATAATTGTAATGATCGATGACTTATAGGGATTTCAAGATGATAAAATTGATCCCTCAGATCGAGGGACTTCTAGAATAGGATTACATAGCTAATAATTATATATAGGGATTCTGAGGATAGGATGAAAAATTGAATCTAGACATCTTATCAAGGGATTTCATAGTAATAAAAGACAAACATTACTGTAGGTATAAAATATCAGGTGCCTTATTCAATTTTATTATCTACCTTAATCACAAGGCTAATGATATAAATTTTTTAATATTTACTGTTAGTCATTATTACATATATATAGATACGATAATTCTTTTTTTTACAAGTTTATAATCTCCTATTCTTTTAATAGAACATTAGTCATCATACATAGATTTCTATAAGATTGGTCATACCAGTGTTACTCTGATTATGAAAAAGAGAACATTGATTTAATAATATACGATGGGATTATAATTATTTTACTCTAATATAATAATTCTATTTCTAGTTACAATTATATGCATATGATAATAGGACTGAGTCTGAGTCAGATAATGTTGATGATGTCAGATTTGTGTTTCTTTTAGTTTCAATATTGTAATCTATTATCATAAACTACAATTCACCCCTATTGTATGTATATCCATCGAAATTAATTATTATAATCATATTAATTTTATGAGAGGTGGTTTTTACTACTTATATACAACCTATGATTTTTATTTATTCTACTTAATGCATATTTTTCGTTTAATTTTTTTATATAATATTACTACCCAACATTATACAATTACATCTATTTGTGGAAAATAATTACTATTTTCTATGAAATAGAATGTATTAATTTTAGTTATATATATAATTTAAATCCAAATTACCACCCATCTTTGATAGTATTGATTATGAGTACAGAAGATATACGATGAAAAAATTTATTATTAATACTAGATGTGATAACTTTGATGTGTCTTTTGGAGACTATTGGGTTCCTGGTATGGAATTTATTTATTTTATAAACCAAGAAGAACAATAATTGGAGTTAAATTATATAGATGTGAATGCTCTATTGTGTCCCATGAAAAGAAGTATTTACTCTATGATATCATCATTGGAAGCTGAAAATATTAGATGTAAAAAGATAATTTTCACATATTTTAGAACTTCTAATGTTTTTGAGATAATAAGAGTGACACATAGAGTATAATAACATGTTTTTTATTTCTTTTTTGAACAATCCATTTCAAATCTTCATTATAGGTTCATCAAAATCATTAATAATTTAATCACTATTGAAAAAAGGTAATGATGATGAATTCCCTGTTGAAAATATTATTAATATCCTTAACACTACGTGGGAATAAAAAATAATAGTTTTTTTATGATACATTAAAGATTAATAATCTCACTCTTGATGATCGTATTGGAACAGTCACGAAATGTGAAAAAATATTGAAGAGAGACGCTAAAGATATTAAGAATAAAAAAGGAATTTTTTTCTTTTTCTCCTCCTTTTCCTACTGAACATTATATTGTAGAGAATGTTAACAAAACATCACAAAATAATAAATTATTTATTCAATATTATTATAGTACTTATAATCATTCTTAAAATGAGTTAGATAATCTAGGCCGAAGGCTGAATAAGTCATTCGGGAATAATGATGTCCAATACTAATTCAATAAAAGAAATAAGGATAAAAGTGATAATAACGATGATGTTTCATGCTACGAATATATGAAATATATACATATCGAAAATGATTTTTCAAATTTGGGGAGGAAAGATAGAAAATAATGGAATTCAAAATGAAATTCAAGAAATTATAATACGTATAATAGAATGACTTTCTATAAATTTTCTAACATGTGGTTCATATTTGAGGGGATTCTTGTGAATGTTATTTAGATAATAAATGTTATATATAGAGGAATTTCTGTGTTTTCTTAATATAACCAAGGTTAGTTAATGTTAAATAGAAAATGTTTGAAAAACTTAAAACCATACTAACAAGTCCCGAAATGCTAATTATCATGTTGAGAAAAATTATACGTCTTCTGATGAGTAATCTTCTTTAGGATAAGATAATTATTTATCTAGTTAGGATGAGGTGTCCCGATTTATAAAACTTTTTGAAAATGAAAATTGTTATCTTTTAAATTTACATGATAAATATAAGGATTAAATTTCCATAGAAGACTAAAGAATACATGTTTTGACAAATGAAATATTAGATCTCTGTAAGGATCTTGAAAGTTATTTTTTTTAAACAATATATTTCAAACTACTTTCCCAAAGTAGTTTCTGAGAAACATTGTTTACAAACTAATTTTGATAACTGTTTTTACAAAAGTATTACTAATGAGGATGAGAATTTATTTTTAAAACTAAAATATGAAAGTTCTTATTTGAATAAATATTTATCAATGTTTACTAATATAAATGAAACTTTTGATAAAATTTATGAAACAATTATTCATTTTTGCAATAATACAAATGGGTATTACATACAGAAAAACTATTTTCAATAATAATTACATTGTTCCCAAAATTTATCCCTTTTTTAGGGAGTTACAAGGTTGTGGGTATGGGAATAAATATTATTTTTAAAGTAAAATACCATCACTAGGATTTCATAGAAAAAATTTCAAATAAAATGACATTTTCATAATTTTTTTTTAAAAAATGTGGTAATCCAAGATTTATTTTCTAAAAATACCAAACCCAATATGTTTTGGGTTCTAAAATTCTATTTTTTTATTTTTATGAACATAAGGAGAGTAACAAAAATAATTATATGCTATATGAATAGAAGAATTACTTTCTTAACTTTTCATTTCAATGGTGATTATTTAGTTTCTTGGTCATGTATGGAAAAAAACTCAGTAGCTCTTTCCACTACTGAATCTGAATTTGTGGTAGTAGATAGTTGTTTTGTACAAATGTTGTGAATGAAAATAAAACTCCCCAATATTTTATGGTATGTATCTCCTTAAATAAATAAATTTATTTGATAGCTAACACCGAGCCTTAAAGAACTATACAATAAAATATTAATGTTACCATTATAAATAGTATTGTTTCCACTAAAATAATAACCTCGCCTGTGTTTGTTTCAATAAAATATATTTAACTAATAAAATAAAATATGATATTTTTATATTTTAAAATAAATAAAATAATTTTTTAAAAAAGATAAATTAAATGTTTTTATTTTTTGAAACATAAATGTTTATTAACAATTTTATAATTAATAGAATGATTTAAATGATAAAATATTTTCATAAAATAGATTCATAAATCAATATATTTTTGTATTATAATTATAATATAATTTTATGAGATGTTAATTAATTTTTCAGTGTAAAAAATACAGTGATAATATTAAAATTGATATTTTAAGAATAATTGATTATTTTAATAAAAAAATATTTATCAAACATAAAAAATTGATTTCGAAAACATGATTAAATTTTTGGAATCGACACATAGAAACATGTTTAGGGTGAATTTTGGAGATTTTTTATAAATAATTGAAATTTAGTGAATAGTGAAATGCAATAATTTACAGAATCAGCTAAATACATGAATTATTGAGTAATTTGTGATTTATTGCTAATTTCAGAACCACTATATCGAACCCACATTAAAAATATATTTTAATGTGTCACAAGAATCGTCATTGTTGATATTCTTGAGCCAAAATATTGAACAAATGAATAAAAAACACCCTTCACCTCCACTATAAATACCACCCCTCACCACCCCATCTCCTCAAACATTTTAAACCTTGATGTTTGAAAAATTAATAAAAATTAATCTCCAAACAACATCCCTATGTCAAATAGATTATATTATCAATAAAATACCAATCCCATGTTCATTAAGGAGGTTCCCAATGAGGCATTATACAAGAGGGAAACAACACTTTCATTTTCAAATAATTTTTTTTTGTCCTCTACTTAACTCATTTATCAAAAAAATAATAAAAACACTTGTATATTATATATTCAATAATTATATTTTGTTAATTTAATTTCCATCATCAAACCCCTTATCCTCTTTCTTTTATTCTGTATATTAAAATGCCATATGTGATGTGTAAATTTACCACCATCTATGATGATGCGTTTTCATTTTCAATTCCCACCATAAAGGATGGTCATAAAACAATTATTATGGTCAAATCATATTTTATTATACATATTATAAGTTACAAAATGTTCTAGAACCAATATATAAACATGAAAATAAGTAAAATGATATCAATTAATGATGGTTGTAAAAACCTACAAAATAAATTAAATAATTTTTATTAACTTTTTATCTACCAAATATTCATCTTACCATATAACTCAACGATATATATGATCAGTTAAAACTATGTAAGATAATTTATAAAATATAATTTCTATTCTTTATAACTATTCCCATATACATGAACTTCCATGCTTTTATAAAAAGCAAACCAATATTGGAAACACATGAAAACAGAAAATCCTGAAACAGAATTTTTATCATTAGAAATCCTAAGAATGACACTAAGTTAAATTAATAAACTATAAAAAATTAAATATATGTTGAATATTTTCTGAGTTATGTAATTAATAAATCTAATTTTATTTTCCAGTGTATTATATACAATTGTAGAAAAAAATTTGAACTTAAGGTAAACGAATTCTTCTCAATTTGCATCTCATTAAGACTTACCTAGTATTATAAACCTTATAATTTTTATGTGGTTTATTTACTACATTTTGTAAATTAATTTTCCTTTATAAAATATATTTCCCTTAAAAATACAAATTTATGGTATCATCTATAGGATTTTTTTTCTAAGCCATATACCATATTTACATATGGTATTTACATTGAATGTTATATAAACATTGGATATATCAATAAATGTGTATCCTCTACTGAATACAAATATTTTTATAAGACATTTTGTTAGTGAATTAAATCAATGTTGGAATAATTTTTTGTAATTTTATTGCGAGGTGGTTCCGGATTATAGATAGCCCCTTGATGCATTGACTACACCACATGGATGTTTTAATGAAAGATTTTCCTTATATATTTTTTATTCAACACATTTCATCACATTTAATCATCAGTAAAATCAAACAATGAGATTCCATTAATATAATATGACCATTATAACATAGTTATTAGGCTAACGAGAGTAAATATAACTCAACTAGAAAAATGTATATCATATATAAATCAATTATATTTTTTTATATTTTTTATCTGAATTACTATTTTTAAATGAAATTAATGTAATTTATATTTTATATATGTAATAAAATATTTTTGATATTCATCCGATGGATATTTTTTGTCATAGGATATGAACAAACACTATTTGATTTATAATAAACTATATTTTTTAAATGGGCAAGTTTCCATCATTTAATGGAGAACCCGTTTTAAATTAAGAGTTTGACACAGTAATTATTTTTATATGACTACACAAACACATTCTTTTGATTAAGGATATAAAAATTTATTTTTTATTATTTTCTAATCTTTTTCTGATAACTCTCAAGTATTGATGAATATTACAAATACATTAAATTTTATGTGGAGACAACATTATTCATAAAAATAATTTATATTGTTAAATGATAATATCTAATAGTTAAAATGTATAAATATAATATATTTTTATCATTCAATATAATTTATTTTATTAGAAACAATTTTACATTGAATTCAATTGTAAAAACATTTCAATCATTTGCAATGTTTTAACTTTAAAAATGTGTTCCCTCTACAAGAGAAATGAAATAATTTTAAATTAATTACTGAAACTTCTGTGTATTTAATTTTAAAAATTGGATTCAATATTATTAAATATAAGGTCTAAATTTTATAAATATATTTTTTTTATTTTTGGGTATTATAAATATTAACATTATTTAATTTTGTTAATACAATAAAAAGGTACCGGGTAAAAATACTATTATAAACATACCCTAAAATGTGTCTTAATATCATTGGATCAATGTTATTAGACTTAAATAATCCGTGATTCAAAATTTTACCCATTTTATTCTACATGGATAAGATTAAGACATTTAATTTATTTTGTTTAATGAAATGTTAAATATGCCTCAATCAAATTTTTATAACTAAATCATTTTTATATAAATCTATACAAAATATAAATTCATTAATATATTCTAATTTTAAAGATAAAATGTCTTTCTTTATCATGTTAATATATTTTTAATTTATTGTAAATAAATAATTACCTTAATAGCTTATAAATTAATGATACAGAAATTATTTTATTGATGAAAATGAAATAATATAGTTTTTATTAAAATAATAATATCCATTATAAGACCAAACACTTGACCAAATATTATAGGCAGAGTATATCGCATCCATAATAATCCAAAGATTATGTCATTGTCCATTTGGAGTTGTATATAAGGGATTATGACACTTATATTATTTTATTTAAAGTTATGATAAAGTTGTTACCAAGATAATTTAATCAGAATAAATTTTTAAATAGCAGATTTTTCATAAGATAAATTCAACTATTTTTTTCATGAAATCAAGGTGAAATATATTAATCATATTATCTTATTTTTACTTCTTATTCAATAAATATATATTTTAAATATTTACAAAAAAAATTAAGTAGTAATTATCTTATTAATATAGACAACAAATAAATTTTATTTAAAATGTTAAAATCAATATAATTTGTGTTAATTAATATTTTTAATGATTTTTATAAATTAATTTTTAATCATAGAAATATAATAAAATAGTTTTATCTTATCTAACTTATTATCTTTAAATTTTATAAAATCTATGAATTGAATAGTGTCAAAATTTACACTATAGATTTTTTTAAAATAATTTTTTATTAAATGACATTAAATCATAAAACATTTGTAGAATTATATAATATTTATTATTTGGTATAAAATGATATAATTTATTAATGTATTTTCTTTTTTACATCTAATAAATAAATAGTTCAACCTTTTAATATTGAATTCTTTGTTACCCTAGTTAAAAAATAAATAGATTAACTAATTGTTAAGTAATAATAAATTTTTTAAATTGATAGAAAGAATTGTCAAAAATATATCAGTTGACGATATTAGAACACTATATAATATAATCATCAAAATTGGTAAATTTTGGAGGTTTCTGGGTAGGGTTTAATTTTATTATAAATTATTATTTATGGAGTTTTCAAAAGTGCCCCTCACATCAATTATAAAAGGGAACCTCCCCCCTCGCCTATTAACATCACATTGATCCTTCATGATCGGCCCTAACATATCCATTTACCATATAAACATCTATAGTAACATTATAGAGGTTCTTGTATTCTTCAAAGACAAAGCCTAGTGCTCTAATGGGAGATTTAGAGGAAGCATATATAAGAAGAGGCAATTTCCACTACTGATTCATTCAAACATATTTTTTTCATCTACTTTATATTCATGGGTTGTTTTATTATAAATTAATAACTAAATTATCACATATATTTTGATATGATTTTATAATTATGAACAAACCATATGCCAACTTCCATCCTTCATACAAAAAACAATATCACCATGTGGGTGTACATACAACTTATCGTCTCCACGTTGTGGTGTAATATTTTTTTAACACCGCCTTAATTGGATGTGTATAATGATGTAAAAAATATCTATATATGATTATTTAAACATGATATTAATTATGAAATACTACACACCACCCAATTCATTACCAGTCAAAAAATACTGGAATGATATCATCGCTTGTGCCTACGTACGGCCTACTATCTCAACGATGCGATGTGATTAATTCTATATGATATTTATTAATGAATGATTATATAAATGTAAAGAATTAATAAATATTTTATATATTATATTAATAGAATTTTGTAATGGTATAACTATGTCCTGATAAGGATAACCCGATTTATTCGATTGAACATGCAAATGAACATAAAGTAGTTTATATCTGAATACCAAGTAAATAATTAATGTTTTTAAAAAATAGATGATAATATGATCATATATGATATCATGGAAATGAATATTATTTTTAAATAATTCAATAAAATTAATTAAATCATTATATTTAATTTTCAAAAACATTCAAAGTAAATCATTCCTAAGGTAAGGGATAATTTCGAAATCTCATTATTATCCGAGATTGTTTGTATGTAATTATTTATTGTGGTATATATATCATCCACATCCATGTTTCCAAAATATATAATTTTTTTTATTCTTATAAAAATTTTTAAATTAAATTTTATCCATTGTAAAATTTTTATTAGACGGTTTAAAGAATTTTTTTCTTTATTTGATCTGATGCAATGTTTAAACTTTCTGAAAAAAGTACGAGAAGATTGCTTTTGCCTTATATGGCCTGAAATTTTTTTTATGCATTCATGCCACCATATTTACATAAATCTTATTTAAAATATTTCTTGTTTACTTTCAATTAAATTATTTTCTTTTAAAATTTTGTGGCATTTTTTGAAAACAAGACATATTTGAGGAAGAATGAATATTTTCCTCAAAAATTAATTTCATGTAATTTATAAAAAATATTTTCCATATAAGATGATATTATTTAAGAAGGGTTTTTATTCAACCCATATACTTATTATGGATTAAATTTATTACGGAATTATATTTATTTTATCCATATTTTTTACATGGATTATGTTTTGATGGAATGATGTTTATGAAACCAATTTTATTCCTTCGTTTAGGTTATGATGAAAGATTTATGTTTTTATGGAAAACATATATATAGTTCTCAATAGGTGATGGGGGAAAAAATATCTCCCTCGAATGCATTAGATAAATATTTATATCTCAAGAGATAGTCATGACTGTTATTCAACATAAATTCGGTTCTGTAATACATGGTTGTAATGACTAGTGTGCTTGGTTCAGTAATGGACTATATCTGATATGATGGTCTTGGATATGTTCCTTGACTAATATGAAATTATTTTCTATTCTTATGTGTATTCCCTAAAAAATAAAGTTTCATGTTATGACTTTTGGTATTATTTCCATTGATTATAATAAAATTTTATCCCATCAAATGATATCACGAACATTCATATATAGGATAAAACATTCAAATGTTATGTTCATATGACTTTTGATTATGATATGATTGATATTGTTTACCCGTACTGAGAATCTCAGCTCACACATTAATATGTTTCTTTTCCCCAGGTCATGAATAATTTTATTAAGTAAGATACATCAAATGGGAGTCAAGTTATGAAGAAATAAGCAGGAGATAATATAGATGTTTTATGAACTAGTTGTTTATGTTTCCTAGCTTCAAATGACACTATAACTATACAATATTGTCCTGGATTTATTATATTTTGTAAATAATATTATTAAATTTATATATAATATCAGTTTATGTAATGTATGGTTTATTATAGTTTTTATCAGAGGAAAGGTTATGTAATCCTTTGGAAACTAGGATGAGAAAACCTTAGCAAGAACCCAAAGGATGTGTTAATGTATAAGTTACAATCGCAATATACTAGAGATGATCAGGAATAACATAGGATAAAACCTAATGTATCCTAAATTGAAATTTTATTCTGGATTATGTGGTTTCCCCATTATAAATATTGTTTCTCACATAACTCTTATTGATTTTATTCAATGGATATAACAGGAAGGGACCACGTTAATGCTGAATGCAGTGGGAAATGAAATTATTATCCTTTTGATCAACCAAATGTTATGGGATAAAGAATAAAAAATATTATAGCTTTTCTCACACAAATTTTGTAAGATACTAATCATGATAGAATTCCAAATGAGAAAAAGTGGGAACAATATTCTATTAAGACCTTTATGAGGCATCTTATACCTTATTTTGGTGGGTCTTATGATCCATTAGTGGGTGAATAATGAATCAGTACCACTAAAAAGATATTTTTAGTTCTCCTATTTTTATATCATTATAAAGTTATCAAAATTTTCAATTGTTTGGATGGTGAAGTTTATCAATAGTGGAACCTTATCATGAATATATGGCAAAGAGATGAAATTGAGTCCATGTAATAGGACAAGTCATAGAACATATTTTTCAATAAGTACTTTCCTATTATTATTAGAGAAAATATGGATAAGGAGTTCCTTGATCTTAATAAAAGGGATGATGAATCTTTTTGTACACACGAAGCAGATTTTACAAGACCTGTAAGATACACTTCTGGAATTAGTATCCTACCAGAGTGTTAAATGGAATGATTCATTAGTGGCTTGTAACGAAGTCTCCAAAATGGAATTATCCATAAGAGACATCAATAACAATTAATAAATTTTTTGATGCAATCTCAATGTTGAGAGGGAGATTAGATTAACACATAATTCTTTTATATTTTCTATGAAAAGAAAAATGAAATTTAAGGGAAAATCTAAAGACCATGATGAAAAGAAGATCAGTTCTCCCTTATAATCAATGTGTGGAAATAAACATGGAGCAAATTATCATAAGGAGAATATAAAATGTTTTACTTGTGGAAAATAAGGTCATCAAAGTAATGTGAAAATGATGTCTAATGATGAAAATTGTGGAAAGGCTATACAGAATGCACCTCATACACTTCAATTCATCATGTTTAATGAAATGGGGAATTATAAAAATCAATGACTTAATCCATAGGTTATTGTTATTGATTGATGTTAGAAAACTCGTAAGGCCAAAGACAATTGAAAGTCACATGACATCACTATCAGTAATGTGAAGTATGATAATGAACTGGGGATGGTTACACTTACGTACACTCCTTTGTAGAAAACATTTTACTTGATTCTGGATCCACAAAATTTTTTATTTTTGAAGAATTTTCTAATGGTATTTTCATATTACCTCAACAATTAGATGTTGAGTTAGCATTGAAAACTCTTAATAGAACAAGGGTTATATAAAAGGATTATAAATCTTACCTACTTGAAGTTTGTGGGAATGTTTTTCATGAAAATTTTACAATCCATCCTATCTATGAATTTTAAGTGATTCATGGCATGTATTATATTTCACTATATGAATCTCATATCAATTTTCAAGTAAGAGAAGTCACCATTCATATTCCAGATCAATCAATGATCATCTATCAATTCAATGATATGTAATCCCTGCCAGTGAAAATTTCTTCCAACGTATGGGGCTTTATCCATCTTAATTAATTTTATCTATCTAAAATGGTTGGGAAGAAACTAGAAATTAATAATACACCCATTCTATGGGAGTTTTATGATTTCTTTCCAAAATAATTACCAAGTATTCCCCCAAATTGTGACGTTGGGTTGTTAATAGAACTCGCACCATGTTTTATTCCAATTTCAAAGACACCATATTGAATGTCCCCAATTGAGTCATAGGAATTGAATAAGAAACTCCAGAAGAATATTAAAAATGTATTCATACACCCGAGTGCATCACCTTGTAGTGAACCTATTATGTTTGTTAATAAGAATGATAGATCAATGAGACTCCGCATTGATTATCGGGAACTTAATAGGATCACTATCAAGAAAAAATATCCTATTCCCCACATTGAGGGCTTATTCAACCAACATGGATCTCAATACTATTCCAAGATTGGTCTTTATTCAAGATATCATCAATTAAGTGTAAATAAGTAGGATATACCAAATATGGAATTCCATACAACGTATGGATGATACAAATTTATAGTGATTTCTTTTGGTCTTACTAATACCCCCGATATCTTCATGGATCTAATGAATAGAGTCTTTAGAGTCTTTCTAGATCAGTTTTGGATAGTATTTATAGATGAGTTTCTTATATATTCAAATAGATTGTAATAACATGTATAACACTTGAGAATTGTACTAAATACCCAGAGAAATGTGTTGATTTTTGAAAAATTAAACAACTGTGATCTTCGGATTCAGAAGGTTTCATTTTTTGGTCACATAATCAGAAAAGAGGAGATATATATGTATCTAGAAAAAATGGAAGTTATTAAATGTTTTCCGTAACCAAAAATGGTAATTGAGATCCCATGTTTTGTCGGTTTGATAGGATAATATGGACGTTTATAAATGTTTTTTCACAATTATCTATTCCACTAACCATGTTGACTCACAAAACGAGTTATGTTCATGTACATAGAGGAATGTGAAAAGAACATCAAAGAGAACAACATAAGTTTATCCAGTGTGCCTATGCTCACACTGCCTTGTAGTAAAAAATGGATTGTGACCTATAGTGAGGCATCAAAAAAAGTCGTTTGGTTGTGTTCTCATAAAAATTGATATGGTGATAACTTAAGCCTTGAGACAATTGAAAATCCATCAAAAATATTACCCAACTAATGATTTGGAGTTAGGTGTGGTAATATTTTCATTAATGATATAATGGAATTATCTTTATGAGTAATGGTGTAATATTTATACTTATTATAATATTATAAAGTATATTTGTACACAAATGGATCTGAATATGTGTCAAAGAATATAGAAGGAGTTTATTAAATATTACAACATCTCAATACATTACCACGATGGGAAAGCAAACAGGTTTGAAGATTCTTTGAGTTGAAAGGACCATGAAATAATCTCTATGATGAGGATCACAAAGACCCAATATTTAACAATTTTCAAATTATAGATATTGAAATTTTAAATTTAGGAGAGAAATAATGTCTTTATTAATTGAATTTTTGACAATCTATACAAGGGAAGTATAAAGAGGTGCAAAAAAATGACTAGCTATAAATGAAAGTAAGAAATGTTCCTAAATTTATCCTTTATTTTGATGGAATAATAAGGTTCAAGAATTACGTTCGGGATCCTCTAATATGAGAAGTAAATAAAGAGTTTTTATATGAGTCTCATAATACATCATTCACTATTCGACATTGAAGAAAAATGATATTTAGGTACATGATAGTGTATTTATAGTGGGATGCAATGAAAAGAGATGTTTCTAAATATGTCTCTTGGTTCTTGGTTTTTCAGTAAGTTAAGGATGAGAGATAGAAGTCTCAAGGGATTTTACAACAATTAATAATATAAGAATAGAAGTGGGAAAACATAAATATATACATTGTCATTAGACTTCAAAAAAAATCTATAGTAAAAAATGGTATATGGGGTATAGTGGATTTCCTTATGATGTCGACACACCTTATTTCTGTAATAGGGGATTTATCTTTTCATCATCTTACGAGGATATATGTAAAGGGAATTATAATATTACTTGTACTACCACTTTCAATTATATCTGATTGGAATCTAAGGATTACCTATATGTTCTAGAAAAGTCTTTAGTAGGATCTATATATGGAGATAAGTTTCAGCACTTCCTATCATCCTCAGAATGATGGGAAGCTTGAGAAGACAATAAAACTCTAGAAGACAATATGAGATCTTTATCTATGGATTTCAAAGTTTATTGGGATCAACACCGACCTTTGATGGAATTTTTGTAAAACAATATCTCTCACTCTAGTATTCATATGGATTCTTACGAATCCCTACATGGAAAGAAGTGTATAACTCTAACTGGTGGGGAAGAATTTTGGGAAAAAGCTATTAGGACCGAATCTTGTTGATGAAATAGAAAAAAATGTCAGATCAAATAAACAAAACATAAGGTATGTTCAAAGTCGGAAAAAAAGACATACTCATAGCTGATGAAAATACCTAGAGTTTGAAATGCGTGAAAGGTTGTTTCTATGAATATATCTCTAGAAGAGAGTAATGAGATTTTGAAATAAGGACAAGATGATACAAAATTAAATTAGTCTTTTTGATTTTTTCGATCGTGTTGTGAAGGTAGCTTACCAATTGGTTTTTCTAATAAATCTCTCTCAATTTGTTGATGTGTTCCTTAAATCACACATGATAAATTAGATACCTGATCCTTCACATGTACTAAACTTAGAAGGCGTAAAATTGGAGAAAGATCTTTTTTACGAAGAACCACTGAGAGAGATTTGGGATCTTTGTGAAAATGTTCTTCGAAACAAGACAACTCTCATGGTTAAGGTTTTGTAATAGAACCACCAATTTGAGGAAGGTGTGTGGGAAATTGAATATGTTGTGAGGAATATTATTCCTTATCTATTTGTATCCATGTGATTAATTTCTAAGGATAAATTCATTTAAAAGGGGAAAAATGTAACACCCAATAGTTTTAATGAAATATTTTCTCTAAATAATTATTATTTAATATATTGAATCGCTTGACTTTGTGAGCTTAAACAAACCACGAGACACCCTTAATATAAAATGACCATTATAACCTAGTCGTTAGGATAACATGAATAACTATAACTATCTTATGAAAATGTATTAAAAATATAAATAAGTTATATATTTTTATATTAATTATTTAAATTACTATTATAAGATGAAATTATGGAAATATATATGTTATATACTTCATAAAAAAAATTTATATTCATCCAATGGATATTTCTATCATAGGATATGAATAAACTCTATTTGTTGTATAAAAACCAATATTTTTCAAAAAGGATAAATTCCTCCTTTTAATGAGGTCCCCATTTTAAATTAATATTTTGAGTCACTAATAATTATTATATGACAACATAAACATGTTCTTTTGATGTGATATATAAATTTTTACTTTGGATGGATTTCTAATATTTTTTCTGATAACATTCATGTTTTGATTAATAGTAAAAATACACTATATTTCATGTGAAGCAACATTTTTCATCAAAATTATTTATATGGTTAAATTATAACATATAATGGTTTTAAATTATAAATATCTTATATTTTTATAATTTAAATTAATGTATTCCATTAGAATTAATTTTACATTGAATATAGATGTATAATAATTTCAATCTTTTTCAGAGTTTTATCTTTATAAACTCACTCCCTCTTTCTGAAAATTGGAATAAAATTAAATTAATTACTGAAACATATGTATTTAGAATTTTGAAAAATTGATTCCATATTTGGAATCATTAGGTCAAAATTATGTAAATATATATTTTTAGGGCATTATAAATAGTAAGTTCGGAAATTTTTATTAATTTGAATAATGGGAAAAATGGGAATGAATACTATTGTAAAATTACCATAAAAATTATCCTAATATCATTAGACAATTTTCTCTGACCTAAATAATCCTTGGGATAAAATGGTATACATCTTAATCCACTTGGATTAAATTAGAGAATTTAATTGATTTTATATAATGAAAAGTTATCTATACCTCACACAAATTTCACTACTAAATCATTTTTTATATAATGTTATAAAAAAGATAAATTCGATTATATATACTTATTTAAAAGATAAAATATATTTTTTCCGGTAAAATTATTGTTATTTTTTATAAAATAAATAATTAACTTAATATCTTGTACATTAATGATACAGAAATTATTTTATTGATGATAAATAAAGAATATAGTATTTATTAAAATATCTATAACCATTACAAGACCCAAAACATGACCAAATATTATTTGATGAGTATAACTCATCCATAATCATGCAAGGGTCATTATATTTTCGATTTTAAGCCTTATAGAATGGATTATGACATGTATTGGTTTTAAAGTGATGTAAATTTTGTCACCTTTATAATTTAATAAGTACAACTTTTTTAATGAAGGATTTGTCAGAATATACATTCGAATAAAAATATTATTATTCAAGATAATATATTTTTCTTCATCATAGTGTTTTATTTTTAATTTTTATTCAACAAATACGCATATTAAATTATTACACAAATTTGATGTACTAATTAACTTTTTAATATAGATAACAAATATATGTTATTAAAAATTTTAAAATAAATATAATTTGGGAAAATTAAAATCTATAATGAATTTGATAAATTAAATATACCTATTATTAATACAATAAAATATTTTGTTTCAAGTTAACTTTTAATATTAATATTTCTAAAAAACAGTGAATCTAATAGTGTCAAAATTGACACTATTGGTTGTTTACCAAAATAAGGATTTATTAAATTTTAGAAAAATAAAAAAAACATTTTTAAAAATATATAATAATAATAATTTGGTAGAAAATTATTCTATTTATTTATTTATGGTCTATTTTACATCAAATAAGTAAATATTTCACCCTTGTAACATTGAATTATTTGTTTCCCTTGGAAAAAATGAAATTGAATACCTAAATGTAAATTAAAAATATGATGAGTAAATTTTCAAAATAACATTTAATAAATTTTTTGTTTAATTATATTTCAGCCTTATATCAGATAATATTCAAAATTTTCTCATTTATGGACGTTTTTAAGTAGGGTTTTATTTTATAATAAATTATTATTTATGGAATTTCCAAAAAGTACCCTTCACCTCTATTATAAAAGGGAACCTCCTCCCTCACATAATATCATCACATTTATATTTATAGCTCATCCATACCCAGTACATCTCCATTATCAATATAAATAGTAACATTTATTGAGGTTCTGGTCTTCTTCAAAGGCCAAATCTAGTTATCTAAAAGGATATTTAGAGAAATCACATCGAAGAAGAGGTAATGTCCTCTACCGATTAATTCAAGATTCTTTAATAATCTACTTCCTCATCATGAGTTATTTCATTATTAAGTGATAAATCTAGTATAAATTTCATGACCCATCCCTTGAGGCCCATGCTCTGACTACCCTATGTCGCCTTCCATAGGACAGGGGCTGGCGAATAGCATCAGAATGGTGTATCTCTTAAACAGGAAGATATTTCATTTCTAACCTGTATAGACACACAGTCCAAGAACACAACAAGAACAAAACACAAAGACTAGAATGCATTATGATGCAGCCACAATGTAAACTACTGTAGTAAAAGAGTGCGGAATGTAAAAAGGGGCAGGAATACAAGCCCAACTATAAAAGTACATGTACGACTGGAAGTACAATAAAACTGAAAGATAAAGAAAAACATCTATTGTTTCATCCTCTGAGGTTCCTACCTGTAGGGTAGGTAAGGATCTCTTCTTCAGTACTCCACATCCATCAGTCTCCTCCGCATCATGTCATGTCGAGTAGTCCACCTCTGAGCACTATCCAGTCCTAGCTCTCTCGGCCTCGATCAACATTGTACTTCATCTGTACCAGACACAACAAGGTGCAGGTGAAGCCCGTGAAGGGATGAGTATACCAATAATCACTAGGGACCACAATACCCCCATAGGTCTTCTAGAGTTCCAGAAAAGAAAAAATCACAAATTAAGATATCAATTATACTTAGGTATATGCTAATACATATACCTAAGTTATCAAGATATACTCATCTCATACATTAAGGAAGGACACCACATAGGTAACACCATAAAGGTAAAAGTACTACACAGGTAACACTATGAAGATAGTACCACGAAGCTAAAAGTACCACATAGGTGTCACCACAAAGATAGTACCATGAAGGTAAAAGTACCACATAGGTATCACTACGAAGATAGAACCATAAAGGTAAAAGGACCACCCTCATATAACCATGAAGATAGAACCACGATTATAAAAGTACCACGCAGGTATTCCCACAAAGATAGCGCCAAGAAGGTAAAAGTGCCACATAGGTATCACCACAGAGATAGTACAACAATGGAAAAACGTACCCCACAAGTATCAGACATATCTCAAATAGAGTCTCAGCCCAAACCAAGTTTTTAGTGATATATAAAAGTTTATATGATTAGTTGTGAAGCTAGATAATATTGTTCCGTCAAGAGGTACTATTGCTGATCATACAATGTTTGTCCCACATGGGATCGATAGGTACTAACCCCCACAGTAACCCACATAGGATCTGATCCTCTTAGGATTAATAGATAACTAACCCTAGTAATGACCTACATAGGATCTGACCCACACAAGATCGGTATGCGTTGACCCAAACATGATTGTTAAGTGCTGACCCACACAGGATCTGACCCACAGAGGATCGGTATATTCTGACCCACATAGGATCCCTGAGAATTGAACCACACAATATCTTACCCACATATGATCGGTGATGAACCACACAGGATCACTTGGTACTAACCTCTATATGATCTGTCTCCAATCTATGCCTCACTGCCAGCCACTGGGTTCCCGCTCATAGCACATTTGGGAGAACTTCTCCTCAATCCATCCTTAATACCTCAAATTTTACTAAGATTCATGAATAATTATCTCAAAGGTCCTTCACATCATAAGAGACCCATCGTAACAGACGACACGTCATTCGGGCGTTCGGGCTGTAAGTTATCAGCATTTCTGCTCCGAGGGTCGATTGGATTCGGGGTTCGACCAAAGCCAACCATAATCCAACAATATCCAAAACTAAAGTTGAGTATAATAAATGGACAGACTTGATCCATGGATTCTGTTTCGGCAGATGGTTCATTAAACCGATGCATCTTTCTCAATATATGGCCACAAAGGCATTTTCTGAGTCCAGATGGGCCCGGGTCCGGTACGACCCGGTCGGACCAACCCGACCCAACCCGACCCTGTCCGGATCTGGCCCAACTATCCTAGTTTGCAAAAGGCATGTACCACCAAGCTATGGTTCGGCACGGCCCATGAAGGGGCGCCCTGCGGTTCTTCCAGCGGTCTGGTGGCACGTCCTGGCGTGGTTCGCCCAAGCCGCAACCTGGGGGGAGGCGTCCCCCGGTATTTCAAACCTCCCTCTAGACCATTCGGCTCGGACTACATGGTGGTGCCATGTGGAACCACCTTATTGAGATAGGGACCCTCTGGAGTGGGTCATGCCTGGTGTGATGCGGTCGGCCAAAACAATCGGCCAGTTCTCCTCCCAGCGGTGCCGTCATGCACGGCTGCTCCGCCTGGGGATGGCCTGGTGTCAGCCACCCTCCAGCCTCTACCACATCCAAGCGGTCGCAACCTCTTACTCTAGCGGCGAGGATGCATGCCTCCGCTCCAACATCCATCCAATCGAATGTTTACTTCCACCCTACACCGCCTCGGCCAACGGGCCGCAGTCTCCGGCTCAACCGGCGGCGCGGATGCGCCCCTCCCTTCTTCCTCACGGTCGGCTGGGTGTCCACCACCACCTTCTTCTACGAGTCATCACAGCCTCATTCCAAGCCCAGAAATTATCTATTTTTCTTATTCACGATATTCGAGTCGAGGCCTCTGTTTCTATACTTCGCTCTCAAAAAAACATTGTGTTTTTAGGGTCATTTAAAATTTTTCATTGAAGACCGCACAAAGAATACGCGAAGAACACAAGAAAAAAGGGGTATGGTATATGTGCAGGTCAGTAGACATGTTTGTTTTTTCATCATCATTTTGAATTAAGAATATGAAGAATTAGAAAAAAGGGATTTAATCATAATTCAATTTAAAACCCGTACCTCAATCGTCTGTTGGAGATGTCGCGAGAAAGGAGATGATGTCAGTGAAGGGGACGTCGGCATTTTTTTCCCCCACAAAACGTCTCTAATCAGGGCTCATGCATCGTCCTCATTCTTCATTAAGGTTGGTTCTTCATTAGAAGGTGATCTTCTAAAATTTCTCCCCATGCTCTCTCAAAACCCTCTTATATTGCCAATGGATTCTCCATCCTCAAGAAAGGTGGGGAGCCAACATAATAAATTATGTTTATTAATTTAATTAAAGTTGGAAAATTATTTTAATTGAAGTTTGAACATTAACTAAGTGAAATTCCAAGGGTCACTTCCCATTAAAGAAGGGAGTTCGGGTGGTCCCCACCACTATGTATTCAAAATGCAGGTTTCATGAAAATAAAATAAAAGTTATTGTCTTATTTTATTTTGATTCATTGAACTATCCCATGAAAATCCAAAAAAAATAACTCCTAACCTCAACTTAATGCGGTCAAGGTGAAGGTCTCTTTAAACAAATATCAGTGCTAGAAGTTCAACGGTGTCATTAGATTTAAATTCTGGGAACCAGTTCAAAATTTATAAAATGCCGCTTGCGTGTTTTTTGAACGTACATGAAAAAATGTTCAGAAAATTATTAAATGTCACCCTCAACACACACTGGTCAAGGTTAGACTTTTCTTATGTGAAACACGCCCCAAAGAATCCAACAGTACTCTCGGATTTTCAATCCTACTTGTAGTTTAAAAGTTATGAATTTTACAATAATATTATTGTCACATTTTTATTTTATTTACGGCCAAAAACTTACTTTAACTGGAGGCTTTTGTCGGCTTCTGTTAGTATCTTCCTAATGAATGAAAACCCTCATGAGTATAGCGGTGGTCTTGGATTTTTAATCTAAGTTATTGTTTGTGAGTTATATGAATTTGAATATTAAAATAACTTTATTTAATTATTTTCTTTACGGTTATTCCATTTTCGGGTTTTCTCTCAAGAGGCCCGCGCCGACATAACTTAACTCGTACCTAGGGTAAACCCACCATCCTGAGTGCAATTGTTCACTCTGATTTTGGACATGAGTAACCGTCTATGAGTTATTCTACTTTTTCATGAAAACTTCTTACACGCTCTAATTAAACCATAAAAAAACATCGATGGATTATTATAGTCACTTCCGGCCTCAGAATCACTCGCCGTCAGAATTCATAGTCCCTAAATAATTCCATATAATTAAAAAATTATATGTAATTTATGTGACATTACATTCTCCCCACCGTAAGGCTTTACATCCTTGAAAACCAAAACGACGACAAAACAACCAAAAGGTGGTACTGAGCACTAATCTGAGCCTCATGCTCCCATGTATTCTCCTAGAGGTTCTTGTGCTGCTAGCGTACGCGCACCAGAGGTATTGACCACCCTGAAATACACACTCCTTTCAATCATAAATCTCCACTAGAACCTCTGTAAACATCACACCATCATCAAAGTCCAACTCGTCATGGTGGATGATGTGAGATAGGTCGTGCACGTACCACCAACTACAGTGGAAGAGCCAAGCGGTATGCTGCCTTTCCTATCCACTGAAGAATCAAAAAAGGACTGATAAACCTCAGTGATAACTTGACACATTGGCCAAATCTCTGTAGTCCCCATTGAGGAGAGACCCACAAGAATATGCGGTCCCCCTCATGGAATTACATGGTTCTTTGTATCCTATCAGCATAATACTTATGCCAACAATGTGGAATCTTCACTTGATGAAAAGTGATACATCATGATACAAATTCATCCACTTCTTTAATCATCCCTGGCCACTAGTACTGACGTCGGATGTCCTACTACATCTTCACCACACCGGGATGTACCGCCTGAGGGGACGTATGGAACTCCCACAACACCTCCTCTCAAAGCACTACTAATACCATGGTACATCATCTAAAGAGGATGATGTGCTCCCAACCTTCTTAAAATATATCTGGTGCCTGTCCTGATGATATCTGAGCACATAGAGCCTTGTAGTCAATGACCCCAAAGGTGAATCTCCCAGACTTGCTGAAAGAGGGTGGGAGTGACAGTCATAGACTAGATGTATGCAACTTCAACTTTATCCACGAAGGATATCTACAGTGCGACTAGCTACCATGACGGCTCACTCAGCAGTTGTAGACCAAACCTTCTATTGAGCGTGTCTACTACCACATTACCCTTTCCCGAAGTATAGACACTTTCAAAGTTGTAGTCTTGGAGGAACTCTAGCCACTCCTGTGAGGAACTGAAAACTCAAAACTCCCCCTGCCATGAGGGTAAGGCTGGCTGACTCATGAGTGATTGGCTGCACCATCATATGCAAGAGTTTATCATGTGTTTCATAGGTTTCCATTTTCAAAGACTAAGGAAAACTCCATGAAAAAATTGTAGAAATACCACAACCTTTTTTCCTAATACAGTCAACCTGAGTATGAAATATGGATATCTAGTCAAACCCAAACTAAAATCGTAAGGCCTTGATGATTTCCCCAAGAGGTTCTATTTGAAACTCTCACCTTAAGGGTCAGATCAGACATTAGGTGTAAGTGTGATTATCGGGTCTCCTCCTAAAGGTATCTCCAGACGTGAGAGTCCAGTCAACGGCTTAGCTGTAAATTATCGGTCTTGAACAAGATCTGTGGTAATAAGGAATGATTTTTTTCTATGTATATTAATATGGAAACTAGTATTAGACACATCCCATACCTCTAACCATTTTCGGTGCCCTTGGGTCACACTCCTTGACTGCATGAAACTAAGCTCTTCATTTGTCCTCCATCACCCTTGGCCTAGTGGGGACCACATTGAGGTGGTTTTTGTGACCTATCAAAATGTACACCACCTCATGATGCTCTCCTATCTCAACTCCCACATCTACATCCCAATAGATTTGATTGTCCCTATCACATCCTCTTCCTGTAACATTTTACACACCCAATTCTCTGAGACTGGCACTGGTTTCTTGCTTTCCCATTGATAACATTCACTGGATATAACTTCTCTGCCAAAAGGCATTCAACAATAAAGGTTCTTTCTAGCAACCTAACATAGGTAGGAATGCACAGAGGGGTAGTGTTGTCTCGGATACCCCTAAAGACACCTCTCTTGGAAGTCTGAGTCCTGATGCACTAATCATATTGTATTCATCGAGTACTAGGAATGGTCAGTATGCCACGATTAATACTCTGCTGCCGACATGTCATCCTGCCAAAGCTGTAGAAGCTCTAGCTAACTCTCAGCCACCTCCTCAAGCCATTAAATAGGTGCATGAGATTCGGGCTCACCTCAAAACCTAAGGGGTGTCTAATTTTGAAACTTGTGTGAGGAAAAAAGCCTAAATGTGTCCTCTACCAGTACCGCTAGGTGTAACTGCTTCCCAATAGGTAGTGAAATAGTTGACACACTACCCTAAGGTACTATTTCAGGTAACGTTCCAGATACCGAAGCCTCATCACTATGCAGACCATCCTCATGGTAACTCACTGGAGAAGACTGGATGCTAAGATCACCATATGCTCTACCGGTGTCTCAACTAGGAGGAAAAACTCGAGCCACTGCCTCTATCCAGTCATCAGTTGCATGTGAATCTAACTTGCCTCAAAACATCATAGGCCTCTGCTGATGGAACTCATGTAGCATGCTCATTCAGCCAGCATCTTCTACTAGTGGAGATGGTGGTAACGGCTACCCAACAGGTAGTGGTGCTGCTTGTACACCACCCGGAGGTTCTAATGCTGTAAGAGGGGCCTGCATCGAGGCTTCATCACTCAGGGGGCCATCATTGTGTATTCTTTGAGGAATCATGGTTGGTTGGATATGTGGTGGCATCTTGATAAGGAACAGGTGCACCATGATCATTAAGATATACCTGGTGAGCTGACTCCAAGGAAATCAAAAGAAAAACTATTCAAAAACACACACAACCCGTGTTTTCGTGCACTGAGTCAAAAATCATTATTCAGGGTCCTGGTGTATGGATACGGCAGCTTCTGCACAAACACTAGTATCCCCGAACTGAAAACTACACTAATAACACTTAACACTATAACTTCACAGAAAATATTTGAGTCCTAGTTCATCGGTAGAATCGAACTCCACTGATCCAACTTTGTCACGCCCCATCCCTTGGGGCATGTTCTATGACTACCCCAAGCCCACCTTCCAATGTCCAGGGGCAGGAGACTAGCATCGGAAAGGTGTATCCCATAAACAGAAAGACATTTCCTTTTTAACCATTAAAAACACACAATCTAGGAACACAACAAGAAGAAACCACAGAGAGTAGAACGCAATAAGATACATCAACAACGAAAAATGTTGTTGTAATAGAGTTCTTAAAGTAAAAAAGGGGTTGGAATACAATCCCATCTGAAAAAGTACAAGTATGACTAGAAGTAAAATACAACTGAATGATAAAATAAAATAGATACTAGGTCATTCTACGAAGTTCCTACCAGAAGGGTAGGTACAGATCACTTTTTCAGCACTCCACGTCTGTTAGTCTCCACCACGTCACATAACACTGAGTGGTACACCTCCAAGCACCATCTCATCCAAGCTCCCTCAGCCTCCATCAATGTTGTACGTCATCTGTACTAGACACAATAAGGTACGGGTGAAGACCGTGTACGGGTGAGTATGATAATACTCGGTAGGAACCCCAAGACCGCTAAAGGTCTCCTAGAGTTCCACAAAAGAAAAAACCACAAATAAAGACATAAATTCTACTTAGGTATATAATGATACATATACCTATGTTATCAATATATACTCATCTCATACATGATTTAAGGACACCACATATGTAACATGAAAAAGGTAGAAGTACCACACAGGTAACACCACAAAGATAGTACAACAATGGTAAAAGTACCATATAGATATCACCATGAAGGTAGTACCACGAAGGTAAAAGTTCCATACTTGTATCACCACAAAGATAGTACCACAAAGTTAAAAGTAACACACATGTATCCCCATGTTGATAGTACCACGAAGGTAAAAGTACCAAACATGTATTACCATGAAGATAGTACCACAATGGTACAAAAGTACCACACAGGTATCAGACATAGTTCAAATAGAGTCTCATCTCAAAAAAAGTTTTCAATGAAGTATAAGAGTACATATGAATAGTCGTAAAGCAAGATCATCTTATTCTGTCAAGAGGTGCTGCTGCTGATCATACAGAGTCTGACCCATAGAGGATTGATAGGTACTATCCCCAAAAATGACCCACAAATGATTTGATCCACCCATGATAGATAGGTAACTAACCCCCACAATGACCAACAAAGGATCTAACCCACACATGATCGGTAAGGGTTGACCCACACAGGATCACTAGGAGTGACCCACACAGAATTTAACCCAAACAGGATCAGTATACACTTACCCACACAAGATCGTTTAGTTTTAACCCACACAATATCTGACACACACAAGATCAGTGCTGACCCACACAGGATCCCTTGGTACTAACCTCCGTATGATCTGTCTCCAACCTCTACCTCACTGCAAGCCACTGGGTTCCCGCTCATAGCACGGTTGGGAGAATCTATCATCAATCCATTGATCATACCTCAACTGCCAAGAAGATCCACAATGAAGTATCCCAAAGGTCGGTTATGTCATAAGGGACTCATCGCAATAGACGGATCGCCAATCGGATGCTCATTCTGTAAGTTGTTAGTTTTTCCGCTCTGAGGGCCTGGTTGGATTCGGGGTTCGATCCAACCCAGCCGTACTGAAAAATTATCCAAAACTAAATTGGAGTATACCAAAATTAAATTCAAAATCCACGGATTCTAGTGTCGCATATGGTTCATCAAACAGACGTCTCGTTCTCATGATATGGCCACAAAGGTGTTTCTTGGTCCAAATGGGCCCAGGTCCAGTCCAACCCGGTCAGGCCACCCCAGCCTCAGCCGCCTCGACCCGGTTTGGGTCGCCCCGCCTAGTCCAGGTCCATCCTGGTGGGCCTGCGCCATGGTGGTCCCATCCCGGTTTACCGGGGCCGTGGTGGGCCCCACCCATGAGGGTACCGCAGGGCCCGCTAGGCAGCCCGCGGTGCTGCTCGCGGTTCAGTGTTCCACTGTGGTAAGGTCCGCCCTAGCCGCAACCTAAAGGGAGGTTCCCCCGGTATTCCAAACGGTCAGTTGTACCATTCGGCTCTGCCTACCTGGCGATGGCGTGTGGCGACGCCATGTGGCGCCGCCTATATGAGTACAGGACCTATCGGAACGGGTCATGCCCAGTGTGACGCGGTCGGCCGAAACGGCCGACTAGTTCTCCTCCCAGCAGCGCGGTCGTGCACCTCTAATCCACCCATGGCCAGCCGGGTGTTGGTCGCCCTCCAACCTCCTCCACGCCCATGCGATCATGACCTCCAGCTCTGGCAGTGCAGATGTGGGCCATCGCTCCACCACACGGCCTGAAAGATGCTGGCTACCACCATGCTCCTCTATGGCCAACTGGCCATGGCCTCCTACTCAACCGGCTGTGCGGACGTGCACCACCCTCCTTCCTTGTCGTGTGCTGGGTTCCGGCTGCTGCCAACTTCTATGAGTCATCGTGGCTTCATTCCTAGCTGGAAAATTATGTCCTTCGCATATTCATGATCCTCAGGTCGAGGGGTCTGTGTCCATATGTTATACTAAACAAAACATTGTGTTTCCAGCGTCATTAATTATTTGTCGCTGAAGAACGCAAGAAGAATTTGTGATGATCCAAAGAAAAAGGGTTATGGTATATGTGCGAGATGATGGCCATGTTTCTTTGGCCATCTTCATTTTGATTCCAGAATATGAAGAATCAAAAAAAATATATTTAATCATATTTAAATTTAAAACCCCTAACACAATTGTCTGTTGGAGATGTCGTGAGAAAGGAGATGAAGTCGGTGAAGGGGGCGTTGGCGTTTTCACTCCCACCACTCCTCTCTGATCTGAGCACATGCGTCATCATCATTATTCATTGGGGTTGGTTCTTTGTTGGATTATGATCCTCCCAATTTTCTACCCATGCTCTCCCAAAACCCTCCTCTTTTTCTAATAGATTTTCCAACCACAAGCATGGTGAGGAGCCAACTTAATAAATCTTGTTTATTAATTTAATTAATCTTGGCACATTAATTAAATTGATGTTAGAACATTAACTAGGGGGAATTCTATGGGTCTCATCCCATTAGAAAGGGGAGTTCATGTGGTCCCCGTTACTAAGTATTCAAAATGGAGGTTTCATGAAAATAAAATAAAAGTTGTTTTATTTTATTTTTATTCTTTTAACTCTCCAACAAATATCAGAAAAAATATACTCCTACACTTGACCTATTGAGGTCGAGGTGAGGGTCTACTTAAGAAAATATCAGCGATATGAGTTCAACAGTGTCCTCAGATTTTAATTTCGTGCACCGGTTCAAAAGTTACATCATTTCACTGGTGTATTTTCTGAATGTACACAAAAAAAAAGTTCAGAAAATTATTAACAGTCACACTCAACCCATAGCGGTCAAGGTTAGGCTCAACCATGGTGAGAAATGCCCCAACGAAACCAACGGTACTCTCATATTTCTAATACAAGTTACTGTTTAAAAGTTATGAATTGTACAATATAATAATTGTCACTTAAATATTTTATTTAAGGACAAAAACTAATTGTTTCAGGTTTTTGGCGCCTGCCAATGTTAGTATCTTCCTAAAAAAATCATACCCTCACAAGTTTAGTGGTGGTCTCATATTTTTAATCTGTGTTACCATTTGGGATTTATATGAATTTGAAAAATAAAATAACATTATTTAATTATTTTATTTACGGTTATTCCATTTTTGAGTTTTCTCACAGGAGGTACGGGCCAACTAAACTCAAGTCGTGCCTTCGGTAAACCTGCAATCCAGAGCGCAATGGTGTCATTGGATTTCTGATTCGAGTAACTATTTATGATTAATTAGACTTTTTTATGAAAACTTCTTAAACACACTAATTAAACCTTAACACAACTTCGATAGATCATTCCGGGCACTCCGGGCCTCAGAATCGTGCACTGTCAGATTTATCTTTCTCAAAATAATTCCATATAATTAATAAAATATTCCTAATTTCAAGTATATTACAATAAATTATATACTAATATTTTATTATAATTATTAGAAATCTATATTCCAGCTTCTATCCATCCTACAAAAAAATGAAATCACTATGTGAGTGTTTGTACGGCTTACCGTCTCCACCTTGAGGTGTAAGTAGTTTTTCACCACAACCATACCTAGATGGGTATAATGATTATATATGATTATTAAAACATTATATTAGTTATGAAATATTATATACCATCCAATTTAATACCATTAAATAAATATAGTAATGATATCACCGCTCATTTGTGCATATGGCCTACTATATTCACGATGTGATGTTATTCATTCTACATAATATTTATTAAAGCATGATTATAGAAATGTTCATAATGAATTAATATGGTATATCTTATGATAGTATAATTTTATAATTTTATAACTATGAACTAATAAGGATAACCGAAAATTATTTGACAGAAAATGCATAAGAAGGTTAAGAATTTAATATTTGGATAACTAGTAACAATGAAATGTTATTAACAACCAGATGATAATATGAACATATATGATATCATAAAAATGAATAAGATTCCGAAAGAAGTCAATTACAATATTTAAACAATTATACATTAATTTCAGATACATAGAGAGAAAATCATAACAAAGCTAAGAGATAAATTCACAATCTCATATTATCTAAGATTTTTCATACTTAAGTATTTACTGTGGTATATTTATCATCCAAATCCATGTTTCAATAATATGTAAAATTATTTTTATTCTTCTTTAATTTATTGAAATAAATTTTACCCATTGGTAGTTTTTTATTAAATAGTACAAAAGGAATCTTATTTTGTTATTCGATTCAAGGTACTTTTCATTTTTTCTGAAAAAAGTTCAAGAAGAATGTTTTTTTAACTTTTATAGACCGAACGTATATTTACACTTTCATAACACCTTATTTCCATGAATATTACTTTAAAATATTTGAATCCTATTTTTAATTAAATTATTTTCTTTTTAAATTGTGTGTCATTTTGGTAAAAAACATTTTATAACTAGAATGTATATTTTCCTAATGAATTAATTTCAAGTGTTTATAAAAATTATTTTAAATCAAAGATGAAATTCTTTAAGTAGGGTCATATTTCTATACATATTGTTATTATGTTTTGATTATTTTTAATATTTAATTATATTTATTAAATTCATTTTTTACATAGATTTTGGTATGATGTAAAGATGTTTAAAAAACTTATTTTATTCCATCGGTTATGTAATGATGAATGATTTATGTTTTTTTTGCACACGTATGTATAGTTTTCATTTTGTGATGTGTGGGAAATAAATATCCCTCAAATGTATTGGATAAATATTTATATATCATGGGATAGAAATTATTAGAATGACATGTAAATTTGGTTCGATAACATAGGGTTGGAATGAGGAGTGATCTCAATTCAATAATGGAATTTTTTTACTATTATGGTCTTAGAAATGAGCCATGACTAAAATAAAATGATTTTATATGCTTATGTGTATGGTAAATAACATCAAGTATTATGGTATGACTTTTGGGATTATGTCCATTTATTCTTATGAACTTTTATCCATTCAGATGATACCATGATATTTTATGTGCATGATAAGACTTTCAAATGTTATGTTTTTGTGTCTTCTGATTATGATATGATTGATATTGTTTACCCTTACTAAGAATATATTCACAAAATTTCATATGATTCTTTTCTATGGGTCTTGAGGAAGCTATAAAGGAAGATATTTCAAAAAGGATTATATTTATGAAGAAATATTCAGGAGACAATGTAGATGTTTTATAAACTAGTTTTTTATGTTTCCTAGTATTTAAAGAAACTATAACTATATGTTCCTATCATGGAATTAATATATTTTGTAATGAATGTTCTTAAATTTTGATATAATTTCAATGTCCCTAGAGTATTTTTCTTTGTATCGACGGGTCTCATTGGACAAAACAGTTGGAGACAAACCCATCGTTCTTGATTCCAATCAGTACCACATGGGTTTCTACATAGATACTTAAACCTTCTTCAAAGTATAATGGTTCCTTTTATAGATACATGACATCTAGTATTTATTCATTTTCTATTTTCATTATTTAGTTATTACATTCCCTAGTATTTTCTCTATTAAAAAATATATGGTTTCATTTCTATTATTATTTAATTGATGGCATGTGTTTTCAGTTATTTAACTAGACATAATGATAATGACGTATTGAAATTATTCACTTATTATTGATTCATGTAAAAATTACCGATCATTTGATCTTACATGGTAATTTATCTAATTCCCCTAGGTTTTGATGATGGAATATTTGAATAATTATCAAGCAAAAAAATTATTTCCATGTATTGTGTTATATGTTTAATTACCAATGTAATAAGGGAACCATGTATGTTTCCAGTTATACAATAATAATAAACTAATATGTTCTTATTCATTTGATTTATTATATCTATGTCATTATAGAAAAATAAGCACTGACTCTATGCTACTATGGATATGTTAGTTATAGTTGGTAATAGAGAGATTTTAGTATAATTTATGGGAACTAGATGTTAAATAAACATGATAATTATAATAATTCCTTATAGTGATTTATTCATCAGTACTTATGATGATAATAAACAAATTTAGTTTGTGACCATATTTATTGATGGAACCTAATTGAATAATCGGAATCAATACCTTTGGGAAATGTAGGGATTTTTTTACTACAAAATCAAAAACAATTAGTGTTAGAGCTAAGAATATCATGGCCATATTAGAATAGCTTACATGGATTATGAAGAATAACCCTACTACATATATGATTGATCGATTCATGCGGAAAACTCCTCCATAATTTATTGGGAATATCAATTCAGTGGTAGCTAAGAAATAAATCAGGTACCTTGAAAATATATTTTTTTGAATTGGGATTTAATGAAAATGAAAATGTAGTACACTTATAATATTTTTTCACAGGAGATGTTGATCAATGGTGGTCATCTAGAAAACTAAATAGGAATATGACATATAACACATGAAGTGGAATGTATTTATAAAAAAATTCATTGATATATATTTCGCCCATGGGGAAGAAACCAAAATGAATAGAAAGTTCATTGACATAAGGGAAAAGGAATTATAGACTATTGCAGATTACGAATCTACCTTCACAAGACTATAGAGGTATACTATAGATTACATACATGATTTATAAAATAAGATTTTTCATTTCATTGATTTTATTATGCCACGACTCTAAATGGCATTAGATTCTTAAATATTTTTATAATATGATGAAATAGTATTATATTCCATCAAAAAAGAATTATTTTTTAAATCCTATATGATCTTGTGAAATGAATAGATAAAGATGTTTTATTATTACCATGAAAAGGTGAAGCATCTAAAAAAAGAGGAGAATCTATTATGTGAAAATTTTGGAAATAATCACCCTTGGAAATGCATGAAATGAATGTAATTTTTTAATAATTGTGGATAAAATGGTCGTCAATATATTGAATGAAATGGGACAAAATAAATAACTGATGTTCAATGATTCAACTATAATCAAATGTGTCATTTTTATGACTAATTATCCAAGAGTCTAGGGAATCTAACACCAAAGAGACCGAGATGAGATGGGAAAGCTTATGCAATCACCACATTTGTAGTAAAAGTACCTGATAATGTGGTGATAGGTACATTAATCCAATCATCAAATTTAGACAATGCATTATCTAATTTGGGATCCTCACAATCTTTTATATCTAACCAATTATCCAAGAAAATAATACATTTACCATTTAATTAATAAGGTATTTGTAAGTCAAAACATCTAAGGATAGTCTCATTGCATCAAAAATTAGTCAGCTAGTCCAACATATCCGACCTAAATGTTCTTTTGTTGATGAAATTATCATCATACCCAATTTTTAAATTTATATAATCCCCATTATGGGATGGATTTCAAAATATTATGTTAAAAAAATTCAATAAGAAGGAAATTACGATTTTCGGGGAAGATGTAGAATCCCTTATCTTTAGAAAAGAATCGTCATCATATGATTCTTATCTAAATCCCCTCCCAGTAGCTCTACTGAATTGAATTATATTTTAGTAAGAGAAAAAACAACTGTGGATGGGGAAAATAATCTTCAAATTGATGATTTACCAATTGTATAGGTGTACATTGATGTATTTTCTACGGAATTACCTCGACACCACATAGAAAATCAGGATGAGTGGACTATTCATTTTATCTATTATTCAAGACAATTATTAAAGGATAATTATATTTTGGACACTATGTAATTATTAGAGATAAATAAAAAACTATAATATTTTAGTAAAAATGGATTTATGTTCTCTATTATTTCACATTGGGGACCCAATGTTTTCTTTTTTAAGAATAAAGATGGATCCTTGAGGATATGTGTTGACTATACAGAAATAAATTCTATTACAATAAAGAAAAAGTATCATCTACCTATCGTATATGTTTCATATGATAAAATACATGGAGATCAATATTCATTAGAGATTAACCTTCATTGTGGGTATCATCAATTGAAGGGTAGAGAAAGAAGATATTCCAGATATTTTTTTCCCAGTGAGGTTTGGTCATTATGAGTTGACATAATTACTCTAGCATTTAATAATGCACACTTAGTTTACATTGATATAATGAATAGAGTATTTATATAATATAGTGATCATTTTATTGTAGTATAAGTTGATGATATTCTTGTGTATTCTAAAATCTATTTACACCGTGAAAATAACATATGGATCATTCTTCATTCTCTCATATAGAAAGAGTAATATCATAAATTTATCATGTGTGATTTCTGACATAATGAATTTTCTTTTCATTGACATATTTTCTCTAATTATTTAATATCAGCTAATCATGTAAATAAAAAAGAAATACGAGAATGTTCTACACCAATAAACATATTAGAGGTATGTAGTTCCACTAGTTTATCATGTTATTATCAGCATTTAGTTCATAAATTTTTTTATTTGGATAATTCATTAATCAAGATCATACATAAAAGTGTTGAGTTTGTATAAAAAATAATGTGCATAATGTTTTGATTAACTGGGAAAAAATTGGTTAATTCGCTAATTTTTACTCCACTGTCCATAAATTATGGGTTATTATGATACATTTAAGCATGGAATAAATAACTGGGTTGTTTACTTATGTGAAATGATAATGTTATTTCATATTCATCAAGGAAGATCAAGATTCATGAAAAAAATTATCCAACTAATGATCGTGTGTTGGCATCTATAATCATTTATATGAATATATAGAGACATTACCTCTATGGTGAAAGATGTGAGATATATACAAATCACAAGAGTTTGAAATATATTTTCACACAAAAAGAACTCAACATAAGGAAACGTTGATTGCTTGAGTTACTCAAATATTGTGATTTCTTAATACAATACTATCAATAAAAACAAAATAAGGTATAAGATGCATTAATCAGAAAAGATACCAGACATCAGATGAAAATCAATAATAAAAAATATCATATATTATTTTATTTAGTAAATATAGATATATTAATTGTCATTAAAGGGGAAACATCACTCATTTTTCTATTGATTTCTAAAACATATGTAATGGAGAAGATAACAATTTCTCAATCTAATGATCTGAATTTTCCAATAAAAATTACAGCCGTCAAGGATGGAATATTTTAAGACTTCATGTGTGTGGATAGAATTATTAAATATTGTAAGATATTGTGTGTTCCATCAAGACCATAGAAAAATTGGAACTATAAGATGATGATTTTAGATCAAATTTTACGATTAACTCTAGTAGTATCAAGAAGTATATATATATGAATATATATGAAGAAATTTTTTTTAGGATAATATAAAGTAGTAAATTGTGATTATCTCCCAATATTACTAGTTTTTTAACATGTGTAGGATAAAAGACAACATCTTATGGGATACAAAAATAATATACCGATTTCTATGTGGAAGCAGGATGACAATACTAAAGAAATCATAAATGGATTGACAAAGACCACCATAAATAATGTTATGATATGTGTTTCAAAATAATATCATTTTGATACGATAAGAAAATATTTATCACATTAGTTCCTAGAAACAGTCTATATTATTGAAGATATAAAACTTCGTAGTTATCCTTTATTAATTGTGACTGATCGATATCCCTAATTTACATCAACATTGGTGATGAATCTTTAGAATGAATTGGACACAGAACAAGATATATCATACTCCAACATGTTCGAATTAATTTGGTGAGAGGAACATTTTAGTCATATAACAAATTGATGTGATAATGAAAAAGGTAAAGACTATTCAATCTTATAATAAAGCGTCTTAATGTAAGAAAAAGTAGTGTGCTGAAAGCTAAAGAAATGATTTAATCTTTTAAATGGGAGACCTTTTATTTCTGAATGTATCTCCATGGTGGTGTGTCATAATGTTTTATATTAAAGGTAAACTAATACAAAGGTACATTGGACCATTCAAAATTACAGAATCAATTGGAGTTGTAGCTTACTGATGTGAAATGCCACCATATCACTACAAATTCATGATGTGTTCCACATGACATTATTAACAAGAACATGAAGGACCCAATGAAAATAATCACCTATGAAGACATATAATTGGAAACTGGTTTTTCTTACTATGAAGATCCCATTGAAATTTTTAACACAAGAGATCAATTTTTGAGAAATTGGATGACGCGATAGGTAATGGTTCATTGTAGAAACCATAAAATGGTAGAGGGAACATGGAAACCTACAGATGTTATGAATATAAACAACCCTCATCTATTTATAATGAAATATTCATGAAAAATTTTGAGAATGAAATTTATGAAGGAGGGACACCAAAATATTTTACAACATGTATCTTATTAAATAAATATAATTTATTCTATAACATTTGCTGATCATAAATAAACCATATTATATATTATTATTGTTGATTTTAGAAGTTGTAATGTAGTCATTAGATAAATATCATAACCAATAAGTATATGTAATATTTTTGTATCTCATAAATGAAAATATGATATATTTATTTAATGGAATAAGTGAAAAAATTTATTAAAACTGATAAATCAAGTGTTGATATTTTTTGAAATTTAAATGATTGTTTATAGTTTTATAATTAATATAATTAATTAAAAGAAAACTTATTTTCATAAAAAATAATCAGAAATCAATAATTTTGTATTGTAATTTAAAATTAATTTATTTGAGGAAACGATTGATTTTTCATAGTGTCATTAAATCATTTATAATTTTAAAATCGGTATTTATCGAATAAATGAATATTTTTATTAAAAATTAAATTTATTATATTTATAATATTATTTTAAAAATACGGAGTTCATTTTTTAAATCTACACATTGAAAAAAATTTAGGGATAGTGTTTGGGATTTTTCAAAAATAATTGATTTTTTATGAATAGTGAAATATAGAAATTTCTAGAATTAGCTAAATACATGAATTACTGAGTCATTGATGATGTATAGATGATGTAATAAGTACTATATAAAAATAAAATGCACTAAATACATTACTGTTTCACATGAATCATTACTATTGATATTCTTGATCCGAAATAATGAACAGATGAATTAAATAATCGAAAAACACTCATCTCTTCCACAATAAATACCACACCTCAACACCCCTTCTCATCACATCATCTGTGACTTGAATCTTGATATTATGATTCACAATTACTCTCTCAATCCTCTTATGCACATTCTATATATTTTGGTCTCAACAAAATACATATCCCAAATGCCTTAAAGAGGTTCTCAATGAGACGTTATACATGAGGTAAAATCCTCTTTTGATTTCTTTTAATTTCATTTAATTTATTATGTTTTATTTTCGCATCCTGAAATCATATATCAAAAAATTCATAATAACTCCATTATCATATATATGAATTAATTTTGTTACGATAATTGAATATCCTCTGTTATAAACCTTCCCCACTCCCTTTTATTCTAAAAATGAAAACATTATCTGTGAGGTGTCGATTTAATGTCATCATGGATGATGCATTTTAATATTACATTTCCACCTTCTAGGATAGTCATAAATTTATTGTTATAGTTAATTAATATTTTATTACTCATAATATATTATATATAATTTTCTATAACCAATATATAAAAATGTAATTAAATAAATGATACAAGTTTCGGATCGTCGTAAAAACCACCAAAATAAATTTATTCATTTTAAATATCATTTTTTATTAACAATTATCATGACATATAAAAAATTATATATAAGGTCATTTGAACTTTAGTATTTTCATTAATAACATATAATTTCAATTTTGGATAACTATTACATTTTACATTGACTTTTATGCTTGTATACAGAAGAACAGGTCATGAAAAATGAAGAAAACGAACACACCTAGAATGACAAAATTGTACATTATAACTAATAAAAATGGCTATAATGATCTAAATAAATTATAATAAAAATTATTAATGATTAATATTTTCTAAATTAAATAACTAATGAATTAAATTTTATTATCATGGATATTATGTACAAGTGAATAATGATATCAGACATAAGGTGGGTCACTTCATCTCAATTTTCATCTCATTGAGACTTATCTTGTATTATTCACCTAATAATTTTATGTTGTGTATATAAATCTCTTAGAAATCATTTTTCATTTGAAATTATATTTCCCTTGAGTATTATATTTTCTTGTTTCATGGATATGATTAGTGTCTTAGTCGTATATCATATTTACAGATATATTAACTTGGAATGTTATTTTAACTATGAAAATATTGATAAATATGTATACTTTACTCAATAAAGATATTTAAAAACGTCATAATTTTCATGAATTAAATATATGTTTAAAAAAATATTTGGAAATTCAGCAATTCATGGGTCCTGGTTATAGATGGCCCCTCAATGCATCGATGGGTCTCATGAAAAAAAAATTAGTGAAAAACCCTTCGTGTTTGTTTACAAGAAGATTAATACGAGATTATACCCACATAAATAAACCATAGTGACCGTATAATATTTCATGTGTTAGATACTTGACCTCTAATAATTACTATTTTCATCAATTCATTACACAATTATTACTTTCCATGCGGTTTTTACTGTTACAAAATCTATTGTTTCAAATTAATTCTCACCTTATTGGTGGCTTGTTTTTCTCATTTATTTACCATGAAATAATGATTATGACTTATTGAATTTTATTTACTTATTTTTTATTCATTTAACCCTTACAAATAATTTTATCTCACCCTTTTATTTTTTTAATATCCCCACATTTTTCATATGAAATCATTGAATAAGTATCAAGGAAGCAGTTTAATTTCTTTTTTTTATGTTCTATGTTTAATTAACAATATAATAAGTGAATCATTTATGTATCTATAATATCAATAAAATTAAACTAATTGATTCATGGTGATAATATCTCTTGTATCTATGCTATTGTAAATAAATCAACTACCAAATACATTGTGATAATATAGGTACCATTTATTTAAGTAAAAACCCATCAAATAACTCACATTCTAATCACATATATACAAGGCACTGTTTTCTTCAATATTACAAACTTAAGGTGTATATATTTTTACAATTCATCGACAGAAAAGACAAAAATTATAATATCTTTACGAATTCACATTGTTTTGAAAAATTTGAATATATTAAAAATGATATTAATGATCAATGTAAATTGACCATTTATATATTCTTCTTGATTAATCATCTCCATATATTATGTCTGTCATTTTCATAGGAAGATCAAATAATTTTTTCTGTTAAATTTTTTTTTCTTAAAATAGTTAGTATTCTATGATTATTTTTTTATAAAAAATTTATTATAATGTTTTTTATAGGATCACACTTTTAAAAAAAATCAGCGTCATAATTCCCAAGTATTCTTGGACTCATAGGTTGTTATAAATTACTTTACTCAAAATTGTCTAAAAATATTTTCAGAATCAATAACATTTATTAATCATTTTCTATAAAACAATTACATATTCTAAATTATGTGTAAACTATTATAATTAGTTTACTAATTTTAATATCTTATACATGTTTTTATTCCAAAAGTATCATAATTTGGTTAGAAAAACTATGAATAAAATTTTAACTATACTTATGACACTTTTCACTCCAAAAATTTCACTTTAATTATTTTTGTTTTTTTATTATTTCATTACCTCAGTTAATTAATAATTGGTGTTATATTTTTTGGTTCTATAAAAAATCTTTTTATTTTCAAATATTAAAGAAAATTATAACAAGAATAGACATCAATTTGATAAAACTGTTGAAAAAACTTCAAGAGTTTGTAATTTATTTAAAAGCATTCTTTGGATGAATATTAGTCATTTGATCAGTTTTTTTTCTTGAAAGCATTGGTTTTATGATGGATGATGAACTATAACACATGATGCCTATATAAATGTGGGTAACTCTTTTATCCACATTGTTTCTCTAGAGTTTTTTATTATCCCCAAGTTATTATACCCTTGAATTTTCCTAGTCTGATTAACGTTATTTTTTTATGATCTTCAGTTTTATTTTCAGATTCGATGATAATAAAGTGAAATTTTGAAACATGGTTCATATTAAGGGAAACAGAAAATAAGTAGATCTTTTTTGAGAAATATTAATCTAATATAAATCAAATAATCTCTTCTAAATGATGGAAATATATTTCTTTTCAATAATTATTATAAAAACATAATTCATTATTATTCTTTTTTATTTTATGTGTTCTATACATCTTTTATGTTTATGAATCTTGAAGGAAAAGAAAAAAATTACTTTCAAATTCCTCAGAAAATATATAAATTCACTTATATGAAACCATCTAATATAGTCATGGTTCTATCATAAGGGGAAGAATATTATTCTTCACACAAGATTCTGAATATTCTTGGTTTTTTTAATAAGAACAGTGTCAAAGATTCATTTTTTATAGTATTAAAACATTAGAAAGGTTTCTTAACTAACTATAGAGAGTAGAATAATTTCCCTATAGATGAATGTTTATCGCATTCCTAGAATAGGATATGGAGATACATTACATGTATGAAATGTTTTCATACATTACTTTTTAGTAAATATGAGGATGAAGAAAGTATTTATATTCATCCTCCTCACGACGGTGCATGTAAAAATATCTTCTATCAATTAAAAGATCATAATTTTTCATCCCTTTATAAGTATGATGGTTGTTTATTGTATGGATATTTAAAATTATGTAAGCAATTCATATCAAATAATAGAAAATATTTCTTCTATTAGGGAGGATATAATGTCCAAAATGGGGTTTGTTTTTATGAAAACTCCATGAAGTATGTTGAAAATTATAATGCTGTTTCATTTAATGCACAACCATCAAGGTATGCCCAGGAATATGTTAAGAATAAAAATAATATAAAGGTAGATATCTCACCTATGGAAAAGAGAAAGAATGAATGTAAAATTCATCATGGTGATTTTGAAGAGATGATGAAGAGAAATTCTAATAAGAATATAGGGTGTAAAGAATATAGACTTGTTCCCATGTAATCCAACGTATTGTAATCATAGCTGTAGAAAGTTTATAGAATAATCTATGAAAAAGAAGAATAATATTTGGTTAACAGAATCAATAAATTTAGAAAATCTTCTTAAAGGTGTTTAAAGAGCCTAATAGAATATAGTCACTCCATCATTTCCTATTGATCAAAATAATCTGAATCTTGGAATAGTATTTCAATAATCAATTTAAACATATGTTGAAATGCCTTTATTTTTCAAAAATGGAAAACAAAATGATGATGTGGAAGATTTGGTTCTATTTGTTTCTTAGAATGAATTGGAATCAGATCAAGCTAAAAAGTGAGATATGATAACACAAAAAAATATTGAAGAAGTTATTGATAAGGATATTGATGAATAAATTGGAGGATTACAAGGATAATATAAATAAGAAGAATAAGAATAATATGAATACATTGAAGAAGAAGTATAAGAATAGGTAGAATAATAATAATAAGACAAATATGAAGAAACTGAAGAGGCTAATTACGAAGATATTATACCTAATAAGAATTCAACAAAATCAAAATACCCATATTCATCTAGATTTCCCTCTTATTCAAGAAAAAATATTAAATTAGAATGTTATTAGGAAGAAGAATCATCATCAGAACAGGAATCAAAATCATCATCTACGAAAGAATATGAAGATCAAAATTCAATTGAAAAAATTGATGACGTAACCGAGACAAATAAATATGTTGACATTATGACAATCAAAAATGATAATTAATTTACAAATAAGTTTTATATGAAAGGAACATTTTGAATTCAGTACAAGAAGAACTAAACCTCCCCATCATGGTACATAATCATCAGAATCTGTATGAACAATAGCGCTTAAAAGCTATGATTATATTTTTCATGTTTTGAGAGGGTTATAAGTAACTATTCCTTATTTTCCATACCAGGAATATCAGTTATAGTTTATTCAAAACTATCATAATATGAAATAAAAATATATAAATTTTTTTTATGATTCAATGAACTAGATTTAATCAAAATAATATTTATTTCAAAAAAAATTTAAAACCCGCAAGAGATGTTATAATCATGTTTTGAAGTGGTACAACTAGATTAACTCTTATATAAGACTAAATTATGATAAATATAATAAAATAATGAAATTTATGTTGGGGTCCAATTATTTTTTCAATAGATTATCATAATATGTGTATGACTAGATAAAATTTGGGGAATTGTTTAGAGATAAAACTGATAAACATACTAATAATTTTAATACATTGAAACAAAATATCTATGATATAGAGATGGAGTTGTGAACATAGAAGTTGTGTAAATATGAAGTCATCATATTAAGGGAAAAACAAATAACTCTCTAAAGATATTAAAATAATGAAGGGTTAGGACTAATACAATGAAAAATGGATTCTGAAACATCAAAAATATCAGAAGAAGTTTAATAAATTAAAGGAATTTACCAAGTCATTAATGAATACTGATATACATTTTTGAAATATTTGTGTATTTATTTATCAAATTTTAAAAAAAATGATTATTAATTAATTAATTCTCTTTTCATCCAAATTAGATTTGTTTTATTTTTTATCCAATTTCGATTGGTTATATGTTCTTTCATATTTTCATGGATGATTAGTAAATTCAAGATTGTTTTGTATATTGTTTTTCTTAATTTTCATTAAAATTTTTATTTGTTCCCAATTAATTTTTAAAAATCACAAAGGTGTAGAAAGTATTGTTGAATGGGGGAATAAATTTTTGAATGGGATATTGTACTATAAAGGGGGAAAATTTCATAAATGTAGAGAATTTGTTTCAGAGAGAATATCTTTCCATGTTAGAAGGTTTTTTCCTAATGATAATAGATTATCCTTAGGGAGAGAAATTGTCTTTATGAACAGCTATTATAATAAATCTCCATAATCTTTAGTAGAGATACAAACTCAATGGATGTTATGTTTCAACGTATAACTTTGAATAATAACATCTTAAAAAATTAAATGATTATAATTTTTCAACGTTATTGATTATTTTATGTTTTGGGGTATTTTCTTCCCATAAAGGGGTAGATTATTTAGTCATAAGTTATATGTAATTTTCTAGTCATTTATTTTTTGTAAATCATAAAAACTTCTTTAAAACATTTACATTGACCTTTTATGTCCCATGTGTGGTAGCTTGTTTTTTGTATAAAGCATTATCTTTTACCATAAAAAGAAACATTTCTCATTTATTATGAATATAAACTAAATATTCATCATTATGATAATCGTATTGGGTATGAATATGATAATCGGGTGTAAATTAATTCATAATAAGAGTTTTACTTTTTTCTACTCTATTATACTGACAAAAATCAAGACCATAAAAATGATTCTGGTTTGAGACAGTTGTACAATCATCATAAGGAATATCATATAAAATAATTTAAGTATGTCCATTATACTTAAAAGAGTTTATAATCAGAATTTTTAGAATTTTCTATATTGTAAGAAATACCTTTAACATATTAATTGTATAAATCAATATGATTTTAGAAATTCAATTATAGTTGAGATGTTAGGATCCAGCTATCTGAGGTTGCTTAATAAATTATGAAATATAGTTGTTGGGATATTACCTATAAATACCAATTCATTTGATGATTTTGGAGAAGGTTTCTGGTTGATTACATTTTCTTCAAAATATTTCTTTATGTGAACCACTCAATATTATTTAGAGTAATTAATTAGATTGTATCATTCATAGGAATCATTATCAGTTTGATTCCTCAATATATTTTGTAATTTTAATCTACATCTAATAATTGATATGGTCGAGGAAATTTTAGGATAGGGAGATGGTGAATCTAATAAATCCAGATTGAGGGATTATGGGAATATGAAGGAAAACTCTATCATCATATTGCGGGATTTTAAGGATAGGAAGATAGAGATAATCCAATCATCATATCTAGGGTTCTTTTAGAACAGATAGATGGACATTACTATAAGTATAAAACAGTGGATACTTATAGTCAAGGTTATTTACTACCTTACTCTTAATGTGAGAAGTGGTAAATTTTTCAATATAGATTGTAAGTGATTATTACTTTTACAACACTATTATATTTCTTTTTTAAAATTTTATATTAAAATATAGAAACATATTCATCATAAATAGCTCTCTATACAATTGGATTTATTAGTGTTACACAAATTAGAATAAAAAAACATACATTTATTAAATTAGATCTCTTGTGATTGAGATTCTTTTAGTCTGATATAATAAAAAAAATTCTAGTTCTGAATTTTTGACACTGATAAATGGAGTGAATCTATGTCCAATAATGTTACTTAAAGAGGATTTTTTATTTTTTTAGTTTAAATATTATTAACATTTTTTAATCTACACTTTACCCACTCCCCTCTTGTAAGTATATCTATCTTAGATGATTATTAAAATCCTACAAGGAATTATATTTTGATATTTTGATTTAATTAAACAAAAAAACTCCCTTATAATACTTTATTATTTGAATCCACATCCCCTAATCCAAATTCATTATTTAATTTTTTTGAAAATGGGTTCCCCCTATGAACAACCCTCTATATAAAACATTCAGTTCTAAACCCCTTCAAACCTTCCATGCGCTACCTCCAAAAACCTCCACCTCCTAAAATAGTAGATTAAGGAGTTGAAAATTCATGATATATTATAGGTTTTCTATGAAGAATTTTGGAACTGTGAATTTTGGAAAAGTTATCTTTGTTTCATATGACATTAAAAGTCATTTCTTTCAAAAAAAAATTATGGTTTGAAAAGTGATGTTAATATGTATCAAGACCCAGCCATAAAATAATAAATAATCTAGATTTTTAGTCAATAAAATAAATTTTTAACACAATGAGGATCTTTTAGGTTTACAGTTTTAGGGAGTTATAATATCATACCTACAAAATATACCTCATTCATACAAATAAGATACTATTAAAAACAGTATCCATTTTTTTAACGTATAAAATCATAAAATAGAAAACATTATTTATTTGAAAAATATTCTTAACATTCATAATGGATCCACTCTTAGTCATTCCCAAACTTATATCATGTGAAAAACATTTAAAAACAAGGGATGAGTACAAAACACGGTATGAGATATAAAGAAAGAAATCATTAGTCAAGTGGTATGATTTAAGAAACCAATAAAACCCATATCATAAAAACTCAAATGCATAGAATACTCATGTAGTTGACTTAGGAAACATTTAACATATCATTATTATATTCTACCTTAAAAATGGAATAACCATTTGGTCAACTCTCATCTCTGGAATACCCAATTCATTGGAAATCCATAATGGGGATTACACGTCATATCTTGAGCTATTATAGGATGAACCCTACATATATTGAGCTATAATAGGGACCACACATCATATAATGAGCTATATTGAGATAAACCCCACATAATTAATTTACATGAAACATACAATGAATAAAAAATTTCATAACACATATACACCCTGAGCAAAACACCTTCACATTTCAAAATACCTTTTTCTAGTAAAAATCACTCTTGTAACATAAGCATTACACAATTGATAATGAAATATTATAATTAAAAAAAACCATATAAATATACATGAAAGAAAATATAATAAAAAACATCATGAAATCATAATAGTACACCAATGTCAAAAAAAGAACAATCACTTTGGATTACACAAAGGAGACATTTAAAAGTATTTTAAGAGGGAGGTCCTTTACAAATACAATAACATTGATGAGAGAATTGATTAAATGAATGAAAATGTATATATACAATAAATAAATAAAATGAAACATTATATAATCAAATTACATTTCCAAAGTCATTGTATCGTGATAAAAAGCATTGAAATTGATGGTTAACCAATAGAATGGAAATTTGTTTTAAACATCACTTATGAAATTTAGTCTTGGTGTCAGGTGTAAATGGGAGGGCTTAAAGAGATATAATGGGGTATCGAAAATTCAATATATAATAACTGAATAGTGTGTGAGGTTCAAAAACATACCCCATTATTAGGAATTACAAATAAAAGAACACAACATTGGGGAGATTCTTGAATAAAAGTGAGAGAGAGGGAATACCCTGCCTCAGGTTTGACTTCCTTGAAACATGTTTCAAACTCATATATAATGTTTAAAAGAGTGTTATTATGATTTTAAATAATAATTTTCATGTTTAATACATATTATATTATCACTTTACAACATCATTCAACTTAATCATTAATAATAATTTGTTATTTACCTTATTTTGGGTGCGTGCATTACATGGTTTCCATGAGCACATTGTAATGGATTTTTATGTCCGTTGTAAAAGTACATCCATAAGTGGAATGAAATAGTATTTAGATGTTTCAAAAACAGTAATTATAAAATTTATCATTTTGAATTTTAATATGAGGAAGAATCATTAGTTAAAACATTAATAATGTTCTTTTAGATCATTTTAGTGGTTCTTTTATTATATCTAAATCATTTTGTTTTATAACATAAAACCATGTGTAAAAAAGGATTCTAGAACCATGTATGAGATATAATACATATATTATAACCTTTTTCAACCATAATCCTGATTTTAGGACAAGATATGCGGAATTAATGAAAATTGAAATCACATTGTCCATGAAGTCTGAAATTTTACACGTTAGAGACAATGTTTTTATTCCTTGAATAAGAGATAGAGGAGAATAAGAATGATGATTAATTTCCCATGATCCTGATTAAATCCATAATATACAAGATTTATGTAGATTTAATGACCATTGGATAAGAGAAGGGGGAGATAATATAATAAATGAAAAGGAAAATAAATTAGAACACATGAAAAAGGAAGATGATTTCTTACCTCTTCATCTCTTCTCCTTAAGATCCCCCTTAAGGCCTTTTATTTTGGACATTGGGTGAAGAAGAGAAGGGCATAGACTTAGGGAAATAGATTAGGGTGGGAATTTAGTAGAAATGTTACAATGATAAAGGCTTGAGATGTGAAGTTTGTCAGGGGGAGGGAGAGGGGTTTTTTATACGTGAGGAGGGGTGTTTTTAAAATAATATATTAAATAAAATAATATATCAAATGTTAGACTTGTAATAGTTACTTTTTAAAGGCATATATCATATATTAATATAATATAATTACTTTCAGGATTTAAATTATCTTTATAATTCGAATTAATTATTTATTAAAAGGAAAGTGAAATAAATAGAAAATGATTCTTTAAGGAATCACTTTTAATTTTGGTTTTGTAAAGTTATTTTTAGGTTTCGAAATTGAGTTTATTTTATTTTGAGGAACCATTTTTGAAATTAAATATATCAAGGCCAAATAAAACTTTCTATAATGTTTATTTCATCATTAAATCATGATTGATACAGTTTAAGATATGTCAGTTATGTGAAATACTATATTTTTACTATTCAACTGAAAATTGACGTATTTCAGAAAAATCCAAAAAAAACACCCTAAGCACATTCCATCGTGTTGAATCCAAAATTTAATTCCATTTATCAAAAAAAATTTCTAAATATAATTGATTTAATGTTTAATTAAATCATAATTTACATTAAAAACACAGTTTTGTAGAATTAAAATAGATTTCATAATGCTTTCCAAAATTACATAAGGTCATAAGAAATTTAATTAAATCCAAAAATACATATAATTTATAATTTATGAAAAAAAATTAGGAAAATAAATTTTCTTTCAATTAATTAATTATTTATTATAAATTATTTATGACTTATAAAAACACCTATACTTTGACTATAGTCTAATTGTAACTAATAAGATGCCTAAATTTTATTTAATCATTCACGGGTAAGGTTACTGTTATTTTAGATGTTTTAATATTTATAAGGTTTATACTACTATTCATAATGGTAGGTTACCATTCATAAGGGTAGCTTACTACTAACTAAAAATTATGTTTATCTTATCGTGCTCCAAACTTCTTACTGATCGCAACCATGGATGTCAAATTTTTAAATTTCAAAACATAGAAGTGTGAAATTAAGTTTAAAGTTAATTATCTTATATGTACTAGGGTTGTCTATATTCTCCCCAACTTTTAGAAATTTCTTACTCGCAATTTTTATTTACTTATCCAATCAAGTGAGGGCACCTTTCCCTTGAAGGATTCTCTTATTCACATGTTTCTTCTTTAACCATGTTGTTTGTCCACAAAACTTTTAGGTGCTTGATTAACATATTATACAATACATTCTATCTACTATCAAGAATCTGAACTTGTTTCTCTTCGTAAGAAAGGTTATCTTTAAGTTGGATTAGTTTTGAACTCAAAACATGAGATGAATCTGGAACATACTTTCTCAACATCAAAACATGGAAAACATTTTGTACCTAATACAAACTCTGTGGGAAAGGTGCTCAATATGCAACTTTTCTAACTATCTCAATGATTTCAAAAGGGCTGATGAACTGTGGACGTAGATTTCTTTACTTGTAAAAATGCTTCCCAATTTTCAAAGGAGATATTTTACGGAATACATGGTAACCTACCTTGAAAGAGAAGTCTTTCCTTCTATTGCCTGTATAACTTTTCTGTCTACTCTGTGTTGTCCTCATGTGTTGTTGGATCAACTTCACCTTTTCTACCATTTCCTCTAGAAACTCTAGTCCCAAGAACATTTTTTCATCGACGTTATCCCAAAATGCTAGTGTCCGACACCAGTTCCCATAAAAATCCTCAAAAGGTTCCATCTAAATATTGTAATGAAAAATATTATTATAAAAATACTCAATTAATGAATGATGTTTATCTCAACTTCCTTGGTAGTCCATTTAATACTCTTTAAACATATCCCCCAATGTTTGAATCATTTATTCTGACTTCTCATCTAATTGAGGTCAAAATGATGTATTTAATTTTATTTCTATTCCCAAAGACTACTGAATTCCCTTCCAAAAAAGTATATCTTAACAAGGGATCATAGTCAGAAACAATTAGGTGATCCATGTAACCTGTCAACGTCTTTGACGTACAGTCGAGAAAGTTGATCCGAAGACATTCTACCGCAGATAGAAATAAAATGTTCAAATTTAGTTAGCCAACCAATAATAACCCAAATCACATTGTTATGTTGAGAAGTCCTAGGTAATACTACCATGATGTCCATGGATATATTCTCCCATTTTCACTTTGGCATTGGAAGTGACTGAAGCATCCCCTTCACTAGTTGTCACTAAACATTAAACTGTTGACATGTCAAATATTTCACAATAAAATATGCAATATCTTTTTTCATTCCTTCCCATTAATAATACTCCCAATGGCCTCGATACATCATAGTACTTCCAAGACGAACTAAAAATGTAGAACTATTAGTTTCACACAATAAATATTTCTTCTATTGGGGATCAAAAGGCACACAAAATCGTTTCCCAAATCTCAAAACTCAATATTTATCATGGTTCAATTCTAGAAACTTACCCATTTTAACAAATTCTACCTTTTCATTTAACTCACGGTCTTCCTTCTGTACTTTCCTGATTCTGTCAAATAATGATAAATTTACTAAAGCCTAAAATAAAATAGATGTATTTCCTACACCAACAAATTCTAAACCAAAATTCCTAAAATAATTAATCAAGGGATCATGTTCAAAACGTAACATAGTTAATAATGTGTGATGTTTTCTGCTCGAGGCATCGACCACTTTGTTTGATTTTCCTAGATGGTAATGTATTGTGAAATCATAATCCATTATCAGTTCAACCCATCTTCTCTCAGTCATGATCCATTCTTTATGAGTGAATATATACTTAAAAAATTTACAGTCTGTATATATTTCATATTTGTATCTATATAAATTATGCCTCCAAATTTTTAATGAAAAAACCACATATTATTGTTCCAAATAATGTGTGGGGTAAATTAATTCATTGGATTTCAATTGATGTGAAGAATAAGTAATTACGAGATCATTCTGCATCAGAACACAACCATGTCCTTTCAAAGAATCATCATTGTAGATAAAAAACTCTGTATTTCTAGCTAGGTAGAGTCAGAAATAGAGCATTCACCAATAATCTTTTCAATTCCTAAAAAAATAATATAATTACTTTGTCCATATGAAAAAAAAACCTTTTCGAGTTTACATAGTCATTGGGATGGATAACCTAGAAATGTTTTCAAGAAAATGTTGGTAAAATCCTGCCAAAACCAAGAAATGAAAATTGTTGTAGCCAAAATTCACATTTGAAAAATCTTCCTTATAGTATCATTTATTTAATGTTTTTCAAGAAAACCCCTATATGTTTTTCATACTACACATTTCTTTTAGAAAAAAATGAATTTCATCAATAAAAAAAACCACTATTTTATCCAAGTACTCATGAAATATTCTATTCATAAGATCCATGAATACAGCAGGTGCAATTTTCAAACAAAATGGAATGACCACAAATTCAAAAGTCACATATCTAATATGAAAATATTTTTTTGGAATGTCATCTTCCATCACCTTCTGGTGATGGTACCCAAATCTCACGTCAATCATGGACAATTATAGAGCTCCCTAGAGCTGATCAAACAAGGCATCGATATGAGGCAAAAAAATCTTCTTCTTGACAGGTACATTATTCATAGCTCAATAATCAATGAAAATCCTCATGGAACAATCTTTAATTTTAATGAATAAAATAGGAGCATCCCATGGTGAAGTGTTAGGATGAATAAATCCTTTCTCATGTAGCTCTAGCAACTAATTTTTCAATTCAAGAAGTTCTTCTTGTGCCATTTGATAAGGTGGGTTTTGAAATGGTATATGACTCAAGAACTAAATCAATTGTAAATTGCACATCCCGATCAGGTACTACACTGGGAAAATCATCCAAAAAAACATCCATGTATTCATTTACCACTAGCACATCATTGATCTGAATTGTTCCCTTATTTTCAATAATGTGAGCAAGATAACATTCATTTCAGTATTTTAATTGTTTTTCAGATTAATCATAGGTTACCAATGGTATGGGTTAATTCTTTTACACAAAATGAAACACAGTATAAAAAATCTTTTGATCTACAATATATTTTATCAGGATAAAAATAAAGTTATTCCATCCCCAAAATAACTTCAAACTCTACAAGAGGCAAATCAACAGGGTTCGTAGGTAAACTCTTTCCACAAACAAAGATATGCAGATTTTTATAATTTCTTTTTCAAATATATTTCCTCTAGGATTCATTACTATAAGATCCAAATTCATTTCTTGAGGTCGAGTTTCTAATTTGACTGGAGATTTAGAAGAAATGAAAGAATTTGTAGACCTCGTATCAAACAAGACATTACAAAAATCTAAGTAAACAAATAACGTACCTGAAACCACATCATTTGACTGATCAACAACTACTTAAGTAGTCATAAATGATTTTTACATAGTCTTATTCTTCCAATTATTCTAATTTCCTTCTTGATTACTAGAATTGTCCCATCATTAGCATAATGACCCAATTCCTTTTAGTTAAACCATCTCACCACTGGATTCTCATTACTTTTCGAATCAATTTTCTTGCATTCATGAGGCCTATGGCCTAACATTCAACATCGGTATCACTTCCCAGAATTAACCAAACATTCCCCATGATTCTTTTTACCACACTTTTCACAAGAAGCGAAATTCATTTTCTTACCTCTAGACTTCTTTGATGAGTACTTCCTAATTTCCTACTAGCATGACTTCTTCTTATTATTTTCATCCTGTGGAACGCACATGCCATTAAACTCCATCTCAATATTTCTAGCACACTGAAAAAGTTTCTCATCGATTTTAAACTCTCATGAAGGAAAATCCCTTTATATAAAAGGTTTCAAACCAGTGTAAAATATATTAATTTTATAATCAATATTTTGAGTAAAATTCGGTACATACCTATACAGTCATGTAAAATTGGATTCATATGCAACCATAGATTTATGATCATTCTACCTCTGTTCCATGAATTGTTTCTCCATTTTAAGTCGAATAGTTTTAGGAAAATATTTTTCTTGAAAAATATTCTTAAAATATTCTCATCCATACTATCGATATCATCTCTTTCACTCATATTCTTCACTAGATATCACTATTGATTGGATTCACCTTCAAAATGAAAAATTTCTAGTATTTCCTTTTTTTGTTTTGAAAATCCAATGATATCAAATAACTTTTTGAGAGCATTGATCCATCCCTCGGATATCACTGGATCTGCAGTTCCACTGAAATATGAAGGATGCTGCCTCCTGAAATGTGCCACAAAAGACATGTTATTTTTTGGTTGATCATGTTCATTTCTATCATTGACACCACCACAATTTATTTCTTATGTTAATTTCTCCATTTCTGACACAAACTGTTCGGTTCCAATTCCCACCATTCCAGGCTGAAAATTTGGGCATTTACCCTCCTCATAGCGCCTTCCTATATGAGCAACCATATTTCCTCTGTGAAAAGGAATTCTGAAAATACATATCATAGTTGAAGAAACATGGTATCCTAAAATTCTATGTCATTTTAAATTTACCATAAAGTAAAAAAAATTAGATATGGAATTCAATTAAAATCATTCTAACTGCTAAAACTATGTTAACTATCTGCTGATTCCAACAATCAAGACATGTTCTTAAAACACTACATAATAATGAATTATAGTGACTAACATACATTTATTACATATTGAGGATCTTTTTAGGTTTATAGTTTTATAGAGTTAGGATATCACACATACAAAACATACCACATTCATAGAGATATGATACTATAAAAAACTATATCTATTTTTTTCAAAGTATAAAACATTAAAAAATAAAACATGATTTCTTTGACAAATTATCGTAACATTCATCATGACTTCCCATGTACTCAATCCCATCATTATATCCTCTGAAAAACATTTAAAATGTGCGATTAGCACAAAACTAAGTTAGGGATATAAAGAAAGAAACCATTTTTGAAGTGAAAACATTAAAAAACATTAAATACTATATCAAAAAACATGAATGTATTGAATAAACATGTAGTTTTATTGGGCCATATTTACCACATCTTTCTAATATTCACCCTTACACTTGGAATAAACATTTTTATAGCTTCCATCTCCGGAGTAACCAACGCATTGGAGAGCTATAATGTGGCAAACCCGTTATATCTTGAGCTAAAATGGGATCAAACCAACATATCTTGAGATGTAATGGGGATCACACATCATATCAAGAGATATATTGGGATCAAATCAACAAAATTAATGTCCAAGAAACATATCGTGAATAAAACATTTAATAACTCGTATACACCCTTGAGAAAAACACATTCACATTTCTATATACCCTTTTCTCGTAAAAATAACTCTTAGTACATAAAAATTCCACAATTAATTATGAAATATTATTATTCCAAAATAACCATATAAACATATAAGGGAGACACTATGTTAAAAAATCCTCAGGAAATCAGAATAGTACACTCATGTGAAAAAGGAACATTCTCTTCAGATTTCATAATGGAGTCATTTAATAGGATTTGATGAGGGAGGTCCTTTGAAAATACCATAACATTGAAGATATAATTGATTAAATTAAGGAAAATTTTTATATACTATAAATACATAAAATAATAAATTAGAGAAATAAATTACATTTCACAAGTCATCTTATCAAGAAAAAAATCATTGAAGTTGAAGGTTAACCCAAAAAATGGAAATTGGGTTTAAAATTTACTAATGAAATTTTTGTATGGAATTGGATATGAATGGGGGGGATTAATGAGATATAATGGGGTATCTCAACATCAATAAATATAATATATTAATGGGAGAGGTGTGAAAACATACCCCATCATTAGGAATTAAAAATATATGGACACAACATAGGGGAGATACTAGAATAAAAGGGAGAGAGATGGAAACCCCTACCTCTGGTTCAACTTCCTTGAACCATTTTTAAACATCCTGTATAAAGGTTAAAGTACTATTATTCAGATTTAAAAATATATTTTAAATGTTTATAAAATCAAACATGATCACTTTATAACATCATTCTACCCATTCATTTAAATTCTGTTATTATTTCTCTTGTTTCGGGTGCGTCCATTATTGGGTTTCCATGAGCAGTTTATAATGGATATTTATGTCAGTGGTAGAAGAAACTACAAAAGAAAAATGAAATGGTATTTAACTGTTTCCATTAAATTTATTATACTATTTATCATTTTTAAGTATTATGTGAGAAATATTTATTTTTTAGAACATTAATGATGTCCGTTTAGAACATTTTAGTGGTTCTTTGATAATAATGACCACATTAATTTTTATAAATTTAAACCATGGTAAAAAAAAGGATTACAGAACCATCGATGAGACATAATAATATATATAATAAACCGTTTCATCCAGAAAAATGGTTTCATGACCTGAATTTGAGGAATTAAAGAAAATTTAAATCCCAATGTCCAAGATGTTCGTAATTAGACACATCGTGGACAATGTTTTTATTCCTTTAATAAGTGGGAGAGGAGATAAATAATGATGATGTATTTTAAATGATCATGTGGAAATATATAATATACAATATTTATAGAGCTTTCATGCCTCTTGGATATGAGTAGGTGAAGATACTATAAAAATTTAATAGGAAATTAAAGGAAAACATGTGATAAAGGAATAGGATTTCTTATCTATTTATCTCTTCTCCTTGTGATCCTCCTTAATTCCTTTGATTTTTTCCGTTGCATGAGACCAAAATGTATTTCATGTGGGGAAAGAGATTGGGGAAGTAATTTGGCTTAATTTAGGCAGTGATCAATGATTGAGAGATGTGGCTTGGAAATGGGACGAATAGGGGTTATTTATACATGAGGAGGGGTGTTTTTAGAATAAAATATTAAATAAAATAATATATCAAATGAAAGACTTTTAATAGTAATTTTTTACAAAATATATAATTTATTAATATAACATAATTATTTTTAGTCATTAAATGATCTTTATAATTCAAATTCATTAATTTATTAAATGGAAGGTGAAATGAAAGAGAATATGATTCTTTAAGGAATCAGTTTTTTACTTTAGGTTTTCAAAATTACTTTTTATGTTTGGACATTTAGTTTATTGTATTTTGATAAACCATATATTAAATTAAATATAACATGGCCTAACATAATGTTCTATAAATTTTATTTTATCATTACATCATTAAAGATGAAATTTAAGATATACCAGTTATGTGAAAAATTGAATATTTACTATTCTCCCGAAAATTGATGTATTTCCAAAAAATCCCAAAAATTCATCCAAACCATTATTCAATGTGTTGAATCCAAAAACTAAGTACATTTCTAAAAAACAATCTAATTATTATTAATTTCATTTTTAATGAAAATCATAATTTACTTGAAAATTACTGTTTTTAGAATTCAAATTGATTTTATAATGCATTCAAAAATTACATTAGGTTATATAAAATTATCATAAATCCCAAAAGACATAGAGTTTTTAATTTAAGAAAAAAATTTAGGAAAATAAATTATTTTTAAATTAAAAAATTAATTATAAATAATAATTTATGACTTACAAAAACACCAATACTTTGACATTATTCAAATTATAACTTATAAGATGCCTAAATTAAATTTAATCATTCATGGGTAAGTTTGAAATTATTTTTTAGTTTTTAATAAAAATAAGGGTCATACGACTATTCATAAAGGTATGTTACTATTCATAATGGTAAGATACTATTCACTAAAAATAAATTTGGTCCTATCGGACACCAATCTTCTTGCTGATCACAACCGTGTATGTTATATTTTCAAAATTCAAAACATAAAAGTGATAAATTGAGTTTAAAGTAAATTATCTTATAATTACCAGAGTTTTTACAATATGAAATTTGGAATGGATGTTGAGTTTAGATCATAATAATTCTGTAAAAGAGAAAAACAATTATCCAACTATTTTTTATCTCAACCATCTAGGTAGTCTAGAAACTAGTGGAAACCAAACAGGATTAACTTTTAGAGAAAAATAACAATATAAATTGAGGATTCATATACTACAAGGGTTTTGGGGGATGTGAGTGTGTGGTTAAGAATATGTGGGAAATAAATGGTGCATAACATACCAAATAGCTCGTATTAAAATTTGTTGAGCTGGGGATGAAGTATAATTTCTTATTTAGTTAAATCACACCAATGAAAGATTCAATGTATGATACATATCAAATACTAACTATCCATCCATTAAGAATACTAGAATTATCTTTTATTTGAATGATATGATGTCACCATCAGTCTTATGTAGCCTCACATCTTGCAATATTTTCATGAAATGATGCTTACAAAAACTAATTTCTATTAAGATATCGATTATTAAATATTCTTCCATAGAATCATAAATCATTACTCCATAAAAAATCTTACTTCCCTGATATATCAAGTGAATACAACAGTTTTGTCCAGTTAATTATAAAATCTAGTAAGATTCATATGGGTGTGGAAGATTTCCTGAATAATGAGAAATAGTAATATGATTCTTTATTGAGGTTATTCAAGGCCTATGTATAGGTAAATGCTTTTTACTGGGAGTTATATGATAGTTCTTGAAATTATATTTAGTCATTTTGAGGAAAAATTGATGAGTCTTTAGTGTTACTAAATGATTATGCATCCTGTTCTTATTGGGAATAGCGTGATTCATCCAAAAGGATTTATATATTGAATTTTTTTGTTAAAGTTGTAATTGGGCTTCAAAGAACATAAACCATATATATGATGGTCAAGGTAACTATAAAATGGTGAGAAAATAATGACCACCCCATAAGTTATGACACGTATAAGGTAAAAATATACATGTATGATGTTTTCGGACACAAACACAGCAAAGTTGAAGCCATGGTGAGTCAACAATAAATATGATTTTAAGTTATAATGTTCACTGCCACACAAAAATCTATAGTCTAAATGGTATAAAAAAAATAAAAAGAATGAAATACGTTTGTTTCAATAAATTAATATGATGAGTTTATTATGAAATTTTTATTACTTAGAAAACGAATATCTTATTATATTGAGAGAATATAAATTTTAATAGGATCAAATATCTTTGATGTTCATTTTAATTATAATGTCTTATGAATCTGTTGATTGTGATCCTTTTATAACTTCATGTGATATAATCATTAGATGATGAAAATTTATCCAGCCTTCAATATAAGAATATCATAATATGTTTACCATGATTCTAAAAGATCACTGTGGATAATTGTGGAAAAATTGTTTTGATACTTTAGGATTATTAAATTAAAATTTTAAATAAGATGAAAACCTAGTTTTCTGTGTTTTTGGAAACTATGAAATAAATAACTTTGACTATATAAAGACTTAAAGAGGAAAAAAGAATAATTAGACTTTATGTTTTATATTTTTGGAGACTCAAAGTGGGAGTTTGATGAGGCAATATATTATCAAAATAATGTGAAAATATATTCTAAAAATAATGGAAAAGGTATAACATTCTCAACTATGTTTGTTGTATGTATTATAAAAGTTGAAATAAGAAGAGGTGTTAAACCCTTACACTATATGTAACTACTTATTCTTTGAATTAAAAGTTTGATGAAGGACATTTATTTTGATATATTGAGGTTTCTACATATGTGGTGAAGAATTAGAAAAATAATAGGAGAGCGTATGATCTAAATATGTGTTCTAATATTCATATTAAGGACAATATGATGAGGAATTGAACCAAAAATTATATATTATAATTAAGAGGAAATTCTAGGTATCTCACATGATTATTATTATAGAGGGAAAAAATCATTGACATTTTCTAGGAGGGAAAAAATAAGTTCCAAAATGATCCAATTAACATGGTTAAATCCGAATTCAATATTCTAGTGGGATAGAAGACCAGTAATCTCATTCCTTCATTATATATGTTTGGTGTTAGGATAGTTGGTTCATGGTTATACAATTACTTATTAAAATTCTGGTAATAAAAATTATGTATTGTATGAGGGATAATAAACAAAATACACTGGACTCATTGTCATCGTTTGGGAGATAATGCACCTCTACAAACCCTTGTGTTCTATTTTTTTTCATTCCTACTGTATATCAATATACCTACAAAAGGATAGATAAAGTGTGAGATATTTTTTTAGTTAATATATGAATAGTTTTCAAGGTATAAAATTAAAAATTATAGTGAAATTATATCAACACTGATTCACCCCTACTCTTACTATTGGGAACATAACAATGTGATTAAAAAAATTTCTATCAAGGTAGATCTCACCTCTTTTTAGATTCTATCTATTTGGTTTTCTTATGTATTAAGTTTCTATTTTTAAATTCCTAATGAATTATATATTAGTTTTTGTTAGTGAATTGAATATCAAATCAACCATGGAGTTTATATTTTACAAGAATACGAAGAAAAAGTACAGGATAAGTGAAAATAATCCTTGAAAGGCATCATTTATGAAAGAAGATTATAATTAATCTCTACTAAATAATGGTAAAAATAATTGGTATATATCATAATATTTATTTTTATAATATATATATTAATGAAAATTGTGATGAGAATATATCCCTTTTATGTGTGTCGATGGAAAATAATTTTACCAATTAAAAAATCATGATGGGGAAAAACTAAGCATGTAAGATGGTGATATGGTGGTTGAATATTCCACTAATGAATTGGAAAATAGTATGAAACCATATAGCTCATTATATCAACAAGAATACGGGGCAATAAAATTTTATTGATAAATATGTATTCTAAAAGATCCAAGTATAAGTAGTGAATATCATATTTTGGAAGAGTATAATGATAAGGAATATGTTGAATTGGGTGTTTATTTGATGATTATTCTTCAAAACACTCCCATATATGTTGTCTCCATTATTTTTGTAAATATTTTAATCATATAAGAGAATATCTCCCAACTTGACTAAAATCATGAAATCATTGAGATGGATTTATAATAAAGGGTGATGATATGTATAGTTCTCTTTTAAGAGGTAGAAGTATTTAATATCATCAATGAGGTTCTTGAAGAAATATTCTCTATATTTTAGAATTAATAGATCATGAAAATTAATGAGAGATAAGATTCCATGAAAACACATGAAAAATGAAACCACAAGTATGAATACTTAATCACAGATAAAATTAATAAATAAGTGGTTAAGGATAATTTTATTAAATATCTATAACATTAATTTAATGAAAATAAAAAAAATGCATGAAAATATAGTTGAAGATAAGTGAAAGGAATATAGAGAAAAAAATAAAAAAAAATGTTGGTTGAGATAATGATATTCAATTTAAATTTCATATAGCATGAAATTAAATTAATCCATATCAGATTAGTTTAGTATATGTATAAACAGTAATTTAAAAGGAATTTATTTAACACAAAATCTAAATGAAGTTATCTTATTTTGAAATATAACTATCTACTGGAAGGAATGTAGTAAGACTATTTATTAATCAAAATATGAAAAAAAATATTACTCCCCCTATATAAATAATATTTTAACTAAATTTGTTCCCTTATAATGTGCAATATTAATTCAAAAACTAGTAAAAAGTGGATGAAGAAAAATATATATTACTCCACCACTACATATTAATTTGTTGGAGGAATGTATATACGTATTTTCTCTATAAAAAATCCAAAATAAAGGGTAATATATCACAAAAATAGATAGCATGTAAATTTGAATATTCTAGAAATATAGTTGATAATATAAATAAAACATGATTTAGAAGGAAGTATTGATGTTTGAATAGGTTTGGCCACAAGGCATTAGATTATTGGATTAATTTACTAAATTTCAAATAAATTAACAAGGCTCCTAAAACTCAACCATTTCAAATCCTTTCCTCACAAACCTATATTGATTATATGTCTTCTTTAAGAGTGATTCAATCTACCATATGATCAAAATCATCCATGGTGATAGTTGATCAACTCTAGGTGTCCCATGGTTATTTTTCAAGTTGTTCCTTTTGGATTATCTTCATTCTCTTGGGATAGATCATATATATAATCATCTTTCTACATTTTCATCATGAACTATTTTTAGATTCTATTTTGTGATCGATTGATGGTAGATCACTATTCATTATCTAGACTAAAGAATACTTTTTGGAACTGATGAGTAATTCATGATTTAAACTTCAATCTACATTGAATCTGGAGAATTTACATCCTCATATTTAGAATAACTAAGAATTGATTTTGTAGAAAGGATCCATAATGTATCTGATTCTAGAATCACCTTCATGAAATTTAATTTCCTTGTGTATCACATCTAAACCTTTTTCATAAGAAACTGAAATTCATATTAGGCATCCTTGACTTACAAACTAGCTCCCTATGTGTGAAAAACATGATTTGATCATTTATTCTAAAAAAGTGTAATGTACATTATCAATAACATTGAGGTAGGACATTATTTACTATATATATTCCCTAAATATGATCGTTATTATGATATGACATTGCATTCTGATCTTATTTGGACCATGTTGAGGGTGATCACATGTGTGCAAGTTTGGATATTATTATTCACCCATGATATTCTCTGTTGTTCCTTTATATTATATAACATGTTTTAATTTTTTGTACATGGTATATGTTGTATTTTTATTCTTTTCAGAGTACTAATGTAAAATGTGGAATCGTCATAACATTGTGGTCAAAAATGGGGATCATGTTTACTTACAAAATTTGAATTGATTATAGGATCAAGATAGATGGTGGGTCTTGATGGCCATGTATGTTTTGAAAGATAACAAAAAATAATTATGGACTATTTTGGAATATCCTATAGTCCTAGGTCCTATATGTATATTTATTTGATTTTTGACTGTATCTTATTTTTGTGACATTTCCATTACCACACATGACATAAAGATATAGTGTCGATGCAGGTATTGAATGAATTCATAGTATATTGGTTAGAAAAGAGATGCTCGATGTGATTTTTTATATTATGTGAACCTTTTTTTATTACCATGACATACAATACTATATAATTTCACATATATTAAAGATTCATTATTGGTGTTCTACAGGGTTTTATTACTCACACCCTAGATGGGAAACTCAATTCAATCGTATAATTCATGTATAGAGATCAATGAATGGGAATGGTATCCATGGAAAATTGTAGATCAATGGACCCTGGATCTAGGAGATGTATCCTACCATACTCTAAATGATTAAAAATATTTAGTAATTTACTTAATTTCATTGTTTTTACTCAAATTTTTCATGCCACACAAGGATCTCATTTATTCTTTTGTACGACATGTGTTACATATAATATTACATTATGAGGCCTTATCATCCACCTTTTCTATGTCACGTTTTTTATAATTATTATTATAATTAGTGTAATGAAATGATACTAAGGGAATAGTCTCCCCACTAATGTCCTTTAACCCCTAGATACTAGTTAATATCCTCTTGTATGTTGGGTGGAATGCGTGAGGTCATGTAGCACTCTATCTTAGACATAGTGGGTTAGGCCAGGGAACTAAAAATGGAATTAAAGGATAGATTTATTCTTTTTTGAAATACATAGGACCTACTTGGTTGTATATTGTTTATTTGGGTCTCCATTAGGTGAGTTTTCATATACCTTGGATAAATCATCTATAATCCACCATTATGTTAACATTGATAGATTAATAATTTTTTGTGGGATTTGGTTGCATTAATGCATCATGATTTGGTATATATCGTCACATTCCATAAAAATACAAGATTGGTCTAGCATACTCAATCTTTAATTTAATTCAATGAAGTGTTTTATCTAATTTTGATATACTTGTTTTACGGTTGTGATATGTCTGTGCTATAATTAATTAATTGAAAATGATAATGTTGTTATCTTTTATATATATGTGACGATGACTAAAATATATGGTTGGAGGAATTAGGTTATATTTAGGATGAATATGCCTTGGGGTATTGTTATACTCCAAGGAGATACTTTTTGTGATCCCAAGGACTAGTTATAATATCTCTTAAATGGTTTAGTTTGTTCCTTCTTGTAATATAAAATGATGCCTCAATGATTCTTAACTTCACTACGTTTTGAAATAGGTCTGAAATATCACATGAGGGGGGTATTCTTATTCTACCAAAAACCCTATAGGATGAATCTCATTCACCCAACCCTATGGTTTTGATGGAAATACTAGCATTATCATATAGTGTTCTATCTAGTTTCTATCAAAGGATTTATAGTTAACAAAACTATGATCTATCTGGATTGAAAATTACTAGTTCATCATCCTCTATCTTTTAACAGAAAATTAGGACATTAGGATTAATTTAAGTATATATGGATCATTAAGGGGTTCTTAAACATGGTAGACGCCGAGAGGATTGGAAAGTAATTCTTGTCTGTCTTTTCCATGAGGGGGCTTCTAGATACTAGTGGGACATTATTCTTATTTATAAAAGATGTGAATGTATCACATGATTAACTTTAAATGATATTTCATTTGATGAGTTCCTTTCATTAATGATGAATCTTGACTAAGCATAACATATCATAGTTATTATTTAGTGGAAAATGAGGGAGTCAGCTTATTCTACACATTTAACATAGTTTCTATTATTTTATCCTCATTTAGTTGGGCATAATGATCTGAAAGACTTGAATCTAAAGATTAATATTCAAATACAGTTGACATTAAATTTTATAAACATTTATTTTATGACTTATACTTCAGATATTTTAAAGTCCCTGAAATTTGATAAGAGTTTTTAAGAGGATAGCGTGGAATGTATTATTTAAAATTTCAGTGGACTTCCTAGTGAAAATTCTATTTCAATGAAGATGAAGGAATATGTTTCATGTGATAGTGTTGTAAAATAGATATACATTAGCAAATGTTCTTTAACACCATTCATTGGTGGAAGTAATTCCATGGTGCTTTAAATGTGGACAATTGGGTAATTCACATACCTTATTCCCAAAACCTCATAAAAAGTTACATTAGTGCAATATGATAGGTAATCTGTGGTATTTCTACTTGAATCCATTGGGAATATGGTCTTTTAGGGGTCCATGTCTAACATATGCATCATTATATGGGATTTTTCGGGGTCCTTGTTAGTAGGCCCAATTAATACTACTCAAGTGAGTCATGCATATCGATATCAGGGTCAGGGAGAAGAGGTGGGAAATGTTTATAAAGTTGATCAGACTCCAACAGATGGTGGTGAGGGACGTATATTGTATATTTAGTTTCCTTGATCAATTATACATTATCAAAATCTTTGTTTGATTCTGGTACTTCATATTCTTTCATATCTAATTTTTTTTATTGGACTATATATTCCAAATAATTTCTCTTCTAAGTAGTATTCCCTTAATATAGCATTGGGAATGAACGCGGACCATCATCAATGAACCCAAAGTATCGATTAGTCATTTCACATTATGGAAATATGTGGGATATCATGATTTTAGAGATCCTGATATTTGATGTGATTATTATATTAGACTAGATGACCTATTTCTGAAATCAAAATGTTTTCTATTATAGATGTATATCATTTATATCTCCTAGTGGAGAGATGTTATGGATGACTGGTGAATGGGAGTTCGGATTAGGTATACTGGGGATATGCATGATCTGTCCTAGGATGATTATGACATAAGATATAGACTAGTTACTTGTAGAATGATCATTGTTGGAACCCTCATATTTTCGAACTGTTTGGATCTATATCATGATTCCTTTCCAGATGAAATTATTGGCAAAAATCCTTATATAAGAAATTACATTCATATAGTTATTTTGATAAGTTTGAATCCTATTTTGACGCTCCCTTATCATGTGGAACTAGATGAGTTGTCGGATATCAAAGTACTCTTTAAGGACTTGGAGTAGATGGGCTTTATCAGAGAGAGTACATCATAATGGGGTGTAGCTATTTTCATTACCAAAAGGCTGACTGTATTCTTCAACTCTGCATACAATACAAAAAATAAATTAGGAGATAGTGATGAATAAGTATCCTTTACACTTGAATGATTGGATATTCAATCCGTTATGGGAATGTTGGTGGTTCTACAAGATTTATCTTTTTTTGGGATATTATAAAAGTTTGTCAAGATAGAAGGACATAAAAAATATGGTGTATCAGAGAAGGTATAAACTATAATTTTTTTGGGGATGTTGTTTGGACTAATGAATGAATTTTTCGTGTTCATGGATCTCATGAAAAATATCTTCCACCATTAACTACAATATTTTGTAGTGGTTTTCATTGATAACATCCTCATCCACTCACCTACCCCATAAAAGTTTTCTATTCATCTCATCATAGAAAATAGTATTATTCAAGAAAGTTATCTTTATTTAATATATCAATGGTATGATTTTAGATTCAGAGGGGGAAATTATTGGAACAAATGGTGTCTGATATAGGTATATCAGTTGATCTAGAATAAGTAGAAGCTGGGATGTCCTAGATATGATAATGGAACATGTTCAATATCAAAATAGTTTTGGTTTTAATGGGATTATATCAGTGTTTCATCTAGGTATTTTCTTATTTATTATAACCCATCACTATTCTAATTTAGAAGGGAGTAATGTTTCATTGGTTAGACTAGTGTAATGATGTGTTTCTAGATATGATGGCGTGGTTAACAAAAGAATTGATTTTGATCCTTCATAATCTAATTCTTGGGTATGTTGTATACTATGATGCATCAGGAATGGGTTTGGGAGTGGTACTGATGTAGGGAGAGTCAGTTATATCTTATGGTTCATGTTTTCTATGACCTCGTGAGTTTGATCTATCATACCTAGTACTTGGATCTAGAATCCATCCTCCGTGCTATGTATTATTGAAGACACTACCTCTTTAGTGAGTGGTTTTTTTTTCTATAACAATTAAAAACCATTAATTATATCTTCGAATGGTGGGACCTCAATTTGAGGAAGAGGTGATGGGTAGGGTACCTATAAACATTGGAATTTTAGATGACCTATTAAACTAGTATATGTAACATCATTGTATACTCAATTTTACATAATATGCACATATCTCAGGATTATGGTGAACATCCTTTTTAAGAATAATGGAACATAATGAGCCAGTTTCATGACTGTTGGATTGATGCCTTTGAGGATTAGGAATTGATGTCTTATACTCCATCTATGATCAAATATTATCTAGTATATTTGGTGATGTACAATCAGGATTATGACCCTAAGAGTGTGGTGATACAGGAACAACGAGAAGTTGGTGACCCCATAACAGGGTTGTTTTTAAACGATGATGATGTGATCATTTTACATGGAAGGTCTGAGTTATGATTCCATCGAGAAATATTTAATGAGGGAATTACATACCTCATAGTCTGTGATGCATCATTTAATATAAATGATATATAATGACTTCATGTGGTAGCTCTAGTTGAATGGGATAAAGAGGTACATTTCTAGTTTTGTTACTCAAAGCATTACCTACCAAAGGATTAAGTCAGAGCACCAGTATCCTGGTGGTCAATTCCATCTATTTCTAGTTCCCATATGGATATAGTAGATTGTAATAATAGACTTTTTCATGAGGTTTTTAATGACATGGGGTATCCATGATTTATTTAGGTTACTACTGACTGAATAAAAAATTGTTCTCATTTCATAAAAATATATGAGATCTCTCAATAGATGATCACAGAATGATATATCCCATTGATATAGTTATATTCTATGGATTTCCCATTATCATTGTATCTTATACGAATTTGTTTTTTACTCATGGATTTGTTAGGGCTCCCATACTTTATTAAGAACTCAACAGCGGTTTAGAATGGAATTCCATCACCAAATATATGGGTAGTGAAGTGGATGATTCTTATATTTGAGGGTATGCTCAAAGATTGTGGGCTAGATATTGTTGGAGCTTGGGATTATCACCTACAATTCATTGAGTCCACATACAACAATATTTTTGAGGATTAAATTAGGATGGAACCATAGGAGGCTCATTAGGGTATTCCATTTCATTCACAACTTTTTGGGAATTAGGTTAGTAAGGTAGTGATTGTGGCTCCATGTATAGTACATGAGACCTATGAGAGAGTAGCGAAGATTCAATATTAGATTATCATAAATTATAACATGAAGATAAATTATGTTTACTATAGGACAAGAAATTATGATTTTGTTATAGGAAACCTGATTTTTCAAAGACTGACTAATCAGTTAGGAAAGTGATTTTTGAGAAAGAAATGAAAGTTATAACCATAATTTATTGGACCTTTTGAGATCACCAAACATGCTGGAATAGTGGCCTACCATTTGGATCATCCTACATGTTATCGAGGTATACATAATATGTTCGATATTTATCAACTTCAGAGGTACATGCCTAATACTATATAGGTAAATGACTATGAGTATATCAATACAGATCCAAAAGCATCATATATAGAGTACCTTGTGTATATTTTAGATTGGAAAATGAAATTACAATGATGGATTATTCTACCACTTTTTAGATCATGTGGATGCATGGAAATATCCTTGAGGAAACATGGGATTGGGAAGTAAATTCTTGGTTTTGGTGTGTTGTGTTGTACATATAGGACACCAAGAGATTCTTCTTGTGGACAAGAAGTTATTTGAGGTGGTTAATTGTAACAACCATAATTTTTAATAGAAGTAATTGTGCTGGTTCAAGAATTTGGTTGTGGTGTCGTTGGTTCGCTATGGTATAATAACAAGTTTCAAGGGTTCTAGTTATTTGTTCATTGCTTCATAAAGGGAGAATATTCTATGAAATAGAGGCTTAATGAAGGATTTTGGGTGGTTTTTCCTGTTTTGTTCCTAATTACAATGGAAGGTGGACAAGGTATAGATTCATAGTGTGGGATTAGAGGTAATAGAATAGTGATTCCATTGAACCTCAGTCTTCTTCCCAATATTATAAGATATAATTTTTAACCACATTGTAGTCTCTATATGTGTTTTTTACTAGTAAAATCTTTAATGTAGCCAACTACTTTTCATCGTAGAACTTATAATTTTAGGACTAGCTTCAACATGTACCTATTAAATACATTTTAATTCCTATTTTACAATACTTACAAAAATGTATTGAGGCCTATCAATCATAGCCTTATTTCCACCTATCCTATCACACAGGGAGTTAATCTATTTCTTCTTCAAGAGTTCATCTAGCCAGAAAATTCTCAAATTATTTGTTAATGATGGTGGATCAACCTCTAGTTTTCCAATCATGGATTTCCATAATTTCTACTGGCTTTATCCTCTTATTGGGATTCATTGTATATATAATACTATGTCGTTATATTCTTCCAGAATCTAGTTTTAGAATCATTTTCATTATGTATTGATTTTCGATACCAATTCTTTGGCTAGAACCATTATTTCTTTTTTGGATTCAATGTGGAATCCATGATATGTTCTTGATTATATAATATATATCATTCTTTTACATCCACATATTTGATATATCTCAGAATTTACTGTATTGATGGACTCTTTAAGGTATTTCATATTAGAATCAAATTCTTAAAATTAAATATCTTTGGGTGTTACATATAAAGATTTTTATTGGTGAACCTGAAACTAGGTTACGTATCTTTGATTTGAAATCAAGCTCTCCATGTGTGAATGACATTATTTGGTGTTTATAACTTGAATACTATTGATGTTATTCATCGATAATGTTCAATTAAAAAGTTTCTCACTATGTATAGATTTTTTATATGATTGTTATAAAATTTTGATCTTGTGTGTTGATATGATTTAAGTCTTTCTAAGGGTGATCAAATACATTTCTGTTTGGTTATTATTCTCAACCCATGTTATTTTATGTTTTGTGTTTATATGATATACCTTTTTCCCATGTGTTTAAGGTGAAATATGTACTTTTTTATTCAACAAACCGTAGAAATGTGGTAGGGGGATCCATAATTCCCTAGTTTTTCTAGAGGTTGAGTGTGTTCTGTCATTGAATTTGACATGATGGCATGATTGGGATTGATGATGGGGAAATATGACCTAATGTATACAAAACTAGGGGAATTTTAGTCTATGTGATCTGACTCCTGAGACAAAAGTGATACATAATGCTCTATATAACCTAACGTGGGAGATAACACCTGGGAATGATGGCATATTTTGTTCTGACCTATAAACTCTGGCCCTTTATGGATATTGAGTAGCTTTGATGTTGGATCCTAAGTTCCTGACATTTCCATATCCACAAAATAGAATTTATTCATTGATATGAAGTATTTAATTTCAGGATTCATGGAGGATATGGTAGATCACAAAAAATCAATATTGTTTGTTTTCTTTAGTGAACATTTATTTATTACTATGACTTATATTCCTATATATGTGCACTCGTGATAAGGATACATTAGTGGTATCATATTGGGTTTCATTACACCAACACAATATATATGTGTTGATGAACATGTATGCTTCATGTAATGGGATAAATACATAGATAAGATACCCACGGAAGATGGTTGAGACAAGGAACATAGAGATTGGAGTAGTTCTAAGAGTTACTCTAGAAAATAAAATCATTATTCATTTATTTATTTAATTTCACTATTTATAAAATGGTTTGAATTTCCACATAGGGATCCCACATATTGTTTTATATGATATGTGTTCTATTTGGTGTTAAATTATTCTAACACCTTGATATTTTATTAAAACATTCTCTTCAAATAAATTCTAGTGATATCTTGTGATACACAGAGTCCTGAGTCTAAAAATATTTAATATAGTATATTATTATATCATAGTTATTTAATTATAATATTGAATTGGAATAAAAATATTTTGGAAGAAAAATAAGTATAAATATTTTATATTAAGAAAATATATTGATAAATATATACTAAATTAATGTAATGTAAATATTTTATAAAAAAACTCTTCTTCAAAAATGGGTTTTATTGCTTTTTTATAATCCTATAATCCAATTATTTTATTTAAATTTTAGAAAATTTATTTCAAAAAATTTATTATTGAAGTCATCATATCATAATTATCTTATGCTGAAGTTATGTTATTTTTCTAATTTTTTTAATAAAAAGTTATAAATTCAAATTTTAAAAATACTGTCTTTTATTTTCATTAAATAATGTAATTTATAAGTTATATTATATATTGTATTTGGTCTTAAATATTCATATGAAGAGTTTCATTTAGTGTAAAGTTATTAATTTTATTTTAATCAGCAATATTCATGATTTTTTATGAGATATATTTTTGTTTAAAAATTCTTTTTTCACAAAAACTATTTTTAATTATGTTTTATGAATTTATATTAAAATTAAATTATTCCTCTTATAGATATATAATCCAGGAAAAATGATACCATATTATGAATAATTTGGTTAAAATTTAGTAAATTGTTTATTTTTATTGGAAATATAAACTATGGTAACTATTTATCAACTTGTCAAGGGTGAAATGGGTAAAACAGAGTTAAATTCATGATATCAAGCATAAAAATTAATAAAACACTTCAATTTATTCAATTGGATAGAATAAATTATACTATATAAATACCAAATTATAATATAGGTTATTTTGGTTCCATCTTCTCTTAATATTGAAATTTATATTATTTTAAATTAATAAAATTACAAAATCTCACTCTTTTGAATTTAATATAAATGAATTTTATAAATAATAATAATAATATGATATATTAGGTTCTAAATGTTTATTGGAAATATGAATTAATATTCTTATAATGGTGATTTATTTTTAATATTTAGTGATGGAATAGTTATCTTATATGCTTCTTCAACACTAATACAACACTTGTGTAATATATAGAAAAATCCTTTACATATTTTTAAAAAAAAATAATATCAATTTTGGTTGGTTGAGTTATAGTTCCCATTGAATTTTATAGATGAATATAACATTTTATAATTTATTTGATAGTTTATATTTCAAATAACTTTGTTATCATTAATTATTTAAGGTCAAATTATATGAATAGTGTCAACAATGAAATTAATGATATTTTATGTTAAATAATATTTTATAGATTTTAAAAATAAAAAAAATTAATCAAAAATAAAAATTAATATTTTAAATAGTTTAAAATTATATTATTTGAAACTTTATATAGTTACTGCTGGCTTATAATTAAAATTATTACCCTTTTAATATTAAAAAAATTATTATCACGCTAATGGTAGAAAAATGATATCAAATATGGCTAACCAATGGATAATACTTAAAATGACATAAAAACATATATAAATTTTATTTTATGATTATATTATAACCATATCATATTTTTATTATAATTAATCTCAATTTTAAATCATTACACTTGTGAAACATCTTATTTCCATGTAAATTTATTTTGTAATTCGAAGTGTTTCCTTTCCCTCAATTATAAAAGGAGATCCCTTCTCACTTTTATTTACACCACATTGAGCCATCTAGATCAACCAACCCCTACATTATTATTTTATAATATATTACATGCATAAATTATAGGTTTTGGTATTATTTATAGACCATTCGAATTGTTTTTATGATGGTATCTAAAGGAGGCCTACTGAAGAAGTGGTAATCTTTATACCCGATCTCTTTCAAATTATTTCTTCATATAACTCCTCTAAATTTATGGTATTCATCCAAAAATAATTACATCATTATAAAATATATACTAAGATATTATTATGATTATTTAACTGCCATTATCCACCCACTTTCTCATCAAATGGTAAATAAAAGTATCACTCGTTCATATCGGTGGACTACCACCTCCATATATCGATACAATTAATTTTACATCACCATACATCATGGATGGTAATTAGGTTGTGTTTAATTTATATATATTATATTTATGAAATAATTACACTTCTATAATTATAATATAATATATACCTTCTAACCGTGTTATCTTTTGGAAAATTATAACATGGCTCATGCGTACCTGTGGACTACCACCTCCATGAAGCGATATTATCTTTTTCTTCATTTTTCCCTCTCATGGATGATAATAATGATACATTTAATGAATATATAGGATATATATTTAATAATAATTATTCTATATTCGTGACTTATTATTTAAATTAATTTTTTTCATTCATCAAAAAGCGAAAGCATTGTTTATGCGTGCATATAACTTACTTTGTCTAGGAATAGATTAATTCATTTTTAAATCACTAAACATTATGGATGGATATATATATATATATATATATTATTGGACACAAAAGTTATGTTTAGAATTTATTTTTTTGACATGTCTAGTAGATGAAAATATGAGTTCGGTTTAGTGAATGTTTATAATTTTATAAAGGGTTTTTGCTAAAGGAGAATGGATACATGTTAAAATTAAGTTTTGTCTAAAATGGATACATTAAATGACTACATGATACAATTGGGTACATGATAAATTTGAGTGAATCACTAGAAATGATAAATAGAAAGACTACATAAAAAACCAAGTACATGGAAATAATTTCAATGTGAATCAGATGCATGGGTAGAATAGTTATGTGAAGCAACAATGACAATTTGAACAAAGAATCCAAGTGACCATCATACAAAATAATCTATATCCGAATTCAGGAAATTTTTATTTTATTTATATGTTTGTTTGAATCAATAGTCTTGGATAAATTGTAACATATCTATATTAATTTTTCTATGTAGACCATGCATGATTGTATGAGGATGTTGCATGATCTCTTTCATCCCGTAAATCCATGAAACTGTAATGTTTTATGTATCTAGATTATTTATCTTCTTCTATGGTTTTCTTATAATACTAGGTCCGTATATAGTTTTTTGTCTAAATAATAAGTTATTAGTTCAGTAATGAATCAATTTTTATTATTTTACTTGAGTTCTTCTAGATGATGTAGATACAATCAGGGAGATATTTTGTTCAGAAATATCCACATAGTTTCATGGTGATATACAAGGATAAATTTTAGATTCATTTATGTTTCCTAAAAACGAGGTTTTGTCATATGATTTAATTATGTTATCAGATGGGAATATCATTATCACATGATACATCTTTGGGAAAAAGAAAAAGAGAGAGAAAAATAGTGGGAAGTGTTCCAGGAGGCATTCCAGAATATTTCCCAGATAACATCTGGATTATTATTCTCCAAAATGTGTTACACCAAGGTCTTAGGTCTTTCTAGAATTCGAAAATATTCCTAATAAATATAAATACCTTCATTAGTGTATATCTAAATTATCTTCATGTGAATAAGGAAAGAAACAACAGATATATTAGCGAATTCAATTTTGTAAGAGAGCAGTGAGATCTCCAATTCTTCGTGGAGGTGAAATAAGAGGGCAGTTAGACTACTCCAAAATTATACGCATAAATAAATGATATTTAGTGAATTTGGTGAATTGGTGAATTTTTGTTGACACTCCATGGACTAAACCAATATGGGTGAACCAATTAGAAGTTATCATGTTGTTTACTGCATTCATCACTCATTGAGAAGAAAAATATATTGAATTTTAAGTGTACCTCGAGGTGAGAGGATAAGGTCGTCATAAAAAGAAGAATTATTTTTTAATTCTATAACCAAATTCAACACCCTTAATAACTCATATTTTTATCCTTTAAGGTCCCATAATGTTTTATAGAAGGTAATTTGTTCTTATACTCTCTTGGGAGTATAGAAAACAATTTTCTACCATAAAGGTATCCCCATATTTGAAGGTTGTAATTTCTAGTTGTCGTAAAGTCTTGTCCATCATTATTTAAAATCTAGAATAATTGATGTTTCTAAAGTTTATGTCTATGGATTAACCACCAATATTGAAATTAGATCCTTTATAGAGATAGATCATCAATAATATGTTTTATATTATAAAATCATAAATTACATGTTGATTTATTTCACTGCACCCAATTTTACAAAGGTAATTTTAAAAAAAACCTCTCATGTTATGTGGGAAATGATTCTGAATATCTATGAATATTATTTGATGGTTCATGAGGCAATGTTATAGGTAACTTAGAAAAAATATTACTTCATTGGAATGAATCCAAATGAAAATATTAAGGCTATTTCAATATTCTAAATTCTCTTATTGAAAATATATGTGGCTTTGGTGAAGATATCAAAGATGAAAAGATAATAAATGGTGTCATTAGAATTCTAACATCTAATTATAATGTAAATGCTTCTATTAAATAAGTAATGGATCCCAAAGGAATTTCTCATGATAGTTTTTATACTCATGTGGCCTATGATATGAGAAATAGATATAGTGAATTGAGAATAAATGAAATCCTTCATGAATTAGCCTTTACTTCCATCAAGAAACTCTCAATTATGGAGAAACCATATGTTGCTGATGTTGAGGAGTTTATTTCAATTCTATCCTCTAATATTAAGAGATTATTGAAAATATCCATGGGTAAGCATCATATTTTATTCTTTAATAGTATGAAGGTGGTAAATCTTCTAGAGAAATTTCAAAAACACTTTCAAAAAAGTGATGATGAATAAAAATATCCCAAGAGGATTACCGTGTATTAAGACAATAAGTCTAAGTGGATGTCTTTCAAAAGGAATTTTTTTCAATAGAAGGAGGTAGTTTGGGGAATTTTATTTAGAAGAATTTTGGAATTTTAATGATGAATGTGTAGTTATTTATATTTTAAATGAGTTAATAAATTATGATATTGGTGAGAATGAATTTATTTGTGGATGGATTGATATCTGGGAAGATTGTTAGGCAGTCCATGAAAAAAATAATGTTTAGAGGGAAAAGGATAAGAAGGTTTATATAGTTTTTCATGATTTGTGATCAAAATAAATCAAAAATAAGAACAATAATTAACAATAATTCCAAATATTGAAAATATCAAAACAATAAAATTTTGAAATTCGAGGAGTGAAGTGGATCTAAAACTCAAAATTGAAGAAAAATAATACATCAATAATGGCTTGGATAGAAGTATAAATGATATAGTTAAGAGAATAAAGGACCAAGAAGTTGTTATCTATTGGTGTTAATGGTGTGAATAAAATGGATGATTATTTACGCCGAGTATAATGAAAGAAAAAAAAAGGAAAATGAATCATTATAATGTCATTATTAATGAATTTATAAGGGAGATAACATATATGTTCCTCAAGTTCCCCAGTTCAAATATAAATTCATATACATGGTTACCTCAAATCTACAAGAAATGGCTCCCTAAAATAAGTTATATATATACAATAAAAAATAATTTGACCATGTGACCAATAAAAAGTCTAATACATCAATTATTATATAATTTTCCAATGGAAAGATATAGTACACTTATTGTGTGTTCATTGATTATAAGAGGTCCCTTTGGAAGAATCACCAATCTAAAAAATAATGTATAACTTCTAATTATTATTTTTCTTCTAATTTTATCTATTTTTATAGTCAAGGTATCATGCATATTGGAATCGATTGTGCATCAATAAAATAAAAAATACCCTGAAAATATCTCAAGATTGAAGATGGTATAATATGGATCCCCTACCCAAAATCATAGAGACATATAATTTATTTTATATTAGATAATTAAAATAAAATTTCATGGATCCAACTATTGAAGAGGCACCTTCTTCTCCAATATTGGTAATTAGATTTAGTTCATGTAAGGATGATAATTATTGATATTTTCATAAGGAAAATGAACATGAACCAGGATAGTAAATGGTTGATTCAAATTACATATTAAAATAAATAATTATCTAACTGTGAGTAAAAAGTATAATAAATATGGATTAAATCATTTCAGGAATAATAAGGGTCTTAAGTTTTTTTTGCAAAAATACATGATTGGAGGAAAAGATCAATGGGGGACTAACATTCCCTTAGTTTATGGTCTAAGAAACAATATCCTTATTATAAAAAATTATATTTCCCTATACATATGGTGGAGTTCAATTAATGGATATTTACCATCAATGTTAATGATGGTTCATGTATCATATAGGGAAAAAGAACCAATGTAAATTTATATCATTCAAGAGTGTAAAATTTATATATATTATATAAAGACCATGAACATCCTATAGAAAAGTAGGCTTGACTATTTTATTCAAGAATCTTTAAAAATTATGGTAATGAAAAATTGAGCACATGATATTACTCAGATCATGTATGATCACACACACATATTCCATTCATGTAAAAAGTGGAATGTTATCAAGAAACCTTACTAGAAAAATAAGATGAATGCATCAAATCTTCTTTATCTTGTGCCTATGGATTTATGTTGTCCAATAAAAAACAAATAAATGGATTAATTAAGGTATTATGTGTTTCTTGTTAATGGTTCTAACAATATGGAATTGATTTTTCATATCACACACAAGACCAAGGGTATATATCTATATCACTCTACATCAATGAAGATCTGAAAATCTTCTTGGAAAGATGATTAAACAATTACGAATTGATAATGGGACTAAATAAGAAAATATCATAGTTGAACAATAATTAGAGATTTATGGAATCAAAATCTATTTTTGGATGATATATTGACTCGTAAAAATGGGTTAGTAGATAGAATAGATCACAAAATCAAATAATTGACTAGTAATATTTTGATTGAGAAATATATTTAGAGAGATACAAGAATGTAGCTACCCCTGAAGTAGATTAAATCTCCAATATATAATATTTTTGGGGAAATTAAGGGATAACTACATATGAAATTTAATATCAAAGAAAAATACACTCTGGTATATAGGGTAATTTGGAAGTAAATGTTTTATCTTAATGAGGATAAGAGAATAAAATTTCAGCACTATGGTGGTGATGTAAAATTTATTGGATGATCATCGAAGAGTAATTATTACATGTGTTATAACAAGGTAATTGAAAATATGTTTGATTATAATAATTTTGTGGTGGTTGAAAGTGTAAAAATGATAGTAGTATGCAAACAAATTTCCAATAACAAAATACCCAATTATCAATTTGAAGGTGGTGAAGAAGAAAAACATTCCAGGGGATTTAAAATTAATGAATAAAATTATGATGAAGATTCATATTGAAAATTATGTTCATAAATAAAAGAAAGTTTAAAATGGGACATGAGTAGGGATTAAATATATGAATGGGAATTTATTAGGGAATAGAAAACACTGGACAAATATGGAATAATGATGTCCCTATAATCGTTATACATACTATCATTGGTGGAACTAAAGTATTTTAAATATGCCTAAATTATGAGAGTTAGGTCAGGGATATGGATGAATATATAGAATAATTTAATAAAAGTAAAACCTATGATTTTATACCAAGATAATGTTAAATGAATGTACTCAAAACCATGGGGTGGTTCTCTTATAATCTTTATGAAGATGGAATGTTATCAAAAATAAGGTATGTCTTGTATGAATCAGTCATTCCAAATTGAAGGAATTCATGCAAATGTGACATATGTTCCTATAGAACAGCTCGAAACCATGTATTTATTCCATTCCATATTGTGTAAAAAGTGATTAAAGGTAAAACAAATTGACATTAAATCTTCATTCTTGAATGGTGTCCTTAAAGAGGATGTTAACATTGATCAATTGGATGGGTTTCTCCATGATAAAGATGAATGGAATGTGTGTCATCCAAAGAAGGCTATATATGCCCTCAAAGAAGAAGCAGTATCATGGTATTCTAGGTAATATTGTTTTCTAATGAAGCTCGATTTATATAGAGAAGTATTTAATCACAGCCTCTGCATAAATAAGCACAATGAAAATTGATTTACGGTTCTTATCTATATTAATTACATAATTAATAGATGGTTAGATGACATCCAATGAAAATAGATTTCAGAACACATGAGATGAAAATTTAATATGTGTTTCATTGGTGAAATATAATTTTTATTGGATTATAGATTATTCAATAAAAGGAATAAATATTTATCTCACAAACAATATATTACAAAGAAGTTTTACTAATATTTTACATGGTGGATTCTAGGACCATGATAACTCTAATATTGACAATATTAAAATTTTAAAAGATTATCTAGGATATAAGGTAAATATTACCCCATTTTGGGAAATAATTAGTACATTACTCTATGTGGCTACAACTTAGCTAAATATTATATTTTTTCACTTGTCAATATTCTAATTTTCATAGTGATCCTAAGTAAATACACATGAAATCTATGAATTGAATACTTTGGTATATCCTTCACATGATGTACAATAGGTTGTTCTACAATAGAGAATCGTGGTTGAATTTTTTGGGGTTTACTGGTGAATATTAGGGTGGTTCATTATATGTTAAAACATCAACTTTATGTGGTTATTTTTTTCTTGAGATTTCATGTGTATCATGAAAAATCAAGAGGTAGTATCATATATCTTTGAGAAAAATAGTGGAAGATTAAATCCATGCCTCTCAAGAATGCACCCAACAGTTATGGATGAAACAATAATATGGTGATATTGGTTCTTGGGAGATGTCTCATAGTCCAATTTTGTGGTAAAAATCTAGTGAAACCAATCTAAGAAAAAATAAAATCCAGTATACATGGACCTAGCACTCTGAGAACAAATATCACTTCATAAATGATAAGGTATAGAAATTGATTGTTGTTTTAAAGTATATGTGAACTCAAGATAATGTTGATGATTTATTAATAAAGTTACATCTCAAAGTGGTGAATGAGAAGCATTGATTGACCCTTGGAGTAAAACAATTTCCATCCATATGATTGTTTTTGGGATAAACTCCTACTCCCCATGGATTATTTCATGTGAAAGAAATGTTTTATCACATCACATTGGTTGGGGAAGATTGATATTCAATGGGGAGAGTATGTCAATGAAAAATCAGGGGATCTATGAGTCATAAGTATAACCTTTTCATTCCAAACAATGTCTTCTATTTCCTACCCTAGGCATAGACTCAGTAGGTTTATATAATTAGATACATTATCAAGTTATATGAGGTTATTTTCCCCATTGGTTAAAACCTTTTATTTCATTGATAATTTGGATAGAAGTGAAAATAGAGGTTTAAAGGTGTTATTTTCAATCATATATTGAATATTCTCAGTGAAATATAATGGGGTGATTGTGGGACCCCAAAATATAATTTGAATGGATTTATGAAAAGTAGATTTTTTTACAATTTGGGAATAATTTGGTGAAATGTTTTAATTATAAAATGTTTTTTAGTTAATGAATTGTAGATACATGTGAAAATAGGGTATTAGGACCAATATGATACATGAAAAGACTATATGAGAAAACAGATATGTGAGAAAACATGGTACATGGCCAAAACATCCATGTAAAACTGATAGGTGATAAAATTGGGTATGATGCTAGTTTGGATATGTTAATTCAGCAGGTGGATAAAATTGTTTCATAAATTTGATACATATCAATACGTTATATGTTAAAAAAGTGGTTATATGACCATCTTTAACAATTTAATGCATCAACATTTGAAAATGTTGAGTTCCGCTACGTGGTTGTTCGAGCCTATTGTTCCAAATTCATTGAAACATGTTTACTTGAAAAAGAACATGTATAGTATCTATGATTTCTAGTGGAATTTTTTAAATCAATTTATTCTTTTAAATTCATGAAAGAGTAGAGTTGTATATATTATTGGGTTCAAACACATTTTATGGTAGTTTTATGATCATGGGTCCATAAGAATTTTTAAATCTAATAATTGTGATTGTAGTGTACTAAATATTCATTTTTTTATATTTCATGGATATTCCTACTTCTATATGTAGATATTCTTTGAGAGTAATATTATTCAGAAATATCCATGTAGTTTTATCATAATATATATAAAATAATTAAGAGATTTTAGGTTTTTAAAATTGATGTTTTGTTGGATGTATTAATTATGGTAAAAAATAGAATATCTATATCACATGAATAATCTATATAAAGAAAATAGAATGATATAAGAATGGAGTGTATATTTTAAGGATGAATTGAAGAAGGTTCTTTAGATCCAATAATGATGGTTTATGGATGAATATGATGTTACTCTTGGATCCCAATTAATTTTGGAAGTCAACCTTATTCACAGTGACCAGAAACATTGTCCTTGGTGTATATCTCCATTATCATCATGTTAAGAATGTAAGAAAAAAATGGATTACTTAGAAATTTTTTGTAGGAGAGAAGTGACTTCACCAATATTTCATGGAGATGAACCGGTATATTAAGTGAGACCACCCTATACTTGTACACATAGTGCAATGAGTTATAGTAAATTTAGTGTGCTTTCACATTGTCATGCATTCTCCATCGACCAGAGCTATTCAAGGGAACCTAGTAAAATACCCCATGTAATTTTCTATATTAAACTCACATTGAGAGTATAGGTAGAGATAATCTGAGTTTTTTCTCAAGTTTAGAATAAAAAATTTATATTTCAAAGGAAGTATTATTTATCTAATATACGATGATTCATCCCCCCTACTCCTCTGAGGGTAAATCTTAAAAATGATGTTTAAGTTAGATGATATTAATTAATTGGTCTTAAAATGTTATAATTGGATAATATAGTATATGATAATTATGTACACAACTCTGGTATATAATTATAAAAAATTTAAATTATTATTCATAATGTTAAAGACCATTAAAATCAAGTTGAATTTGTGGTAAGAGTTTATTATTCCAAATTGTCTTATTTGGGACATACGTAATGTTATAACCCAATTTTATTTTATTATGTTTATATATAGAAAATTTGAAATGCTTTATAAATAATATCCATATAATCCTTATATATAATGATTCATTTAAAGTTATTCATTCACGATCCCTATGATATTAAATTAACAAAAGAGGCATGAGTTTTATGTTAAAATATCGTTATTTACCAATATTTTTTATAATGAAGTTAATAAAAATAAATTTAATGATAAACCTCTAAATAACATCATAAAATATATTCTCCTATACTTATTCATGGATTTTTTAGTTAATAAAACCATTTTCACTCTATTTTACATAAAATTACTGGGAAAAGTTTTTTAATAAAAGATTTTCATTATTTCTCTCTTTAGTAAAAAATCCATTTTCTTTCATATCCATGATTTCTAAATATGTTTTCATGAATTTTATTAGTTATATACTTTAATTTTTCAATTTTATTTTTATTAAGTATTTAATTTTTACAAAATATTTTAAAAGGAATCATCATGTTGTTTTCCGAACAATGTTCCGTTTACTTTTATCGAAAATAAAAAATCATATAAATTTTGATATGGAATAAATGTAATTTATTATCATCATGACTAACAAATATTTTTATGCATCCATTAAAATTTTCCATGGTTTTTTAATGAAAATTTGTCAATAAAAGTATAGAATATTTTAGATTTTAAATATATAATTTCAAAGTGAAAATGGTATTTTCCACAAGAAATATTTAAAGAGATATTTTAAATATATTTTAATCTATGATGACATACTTTGGTATTACTTATTATTTACAGGGGATATGATTCAATTATGAAATAAATAATATTTATATACATGGTTTATTGTTGTGATTAAAATATTTTTATGAAATACATTAATTTTCAATGGATTATTCTATAATGAATTGTTGAAATGTTTATGAAACCCACTTTTTTATAGGATTTGATATATTATGATAAATGATTTATGTTCTTACGGGAAGAATATGATAGTATTATGATTATGTGGGATGTGGGATCATAATGATATATCTCTAATTCATTAGGTAAATACAGATATCTCATTAGAAAATATAGAGTAGAATGGGAAGTGAACCCAATTCCATTAATGGACTATGCCTACTATGATAGTCTTGGGAGTGAACCATTTATATTGAAATTATGTAAATTTTTAGAGAACAAAATCCACTATGATAGTCTTTGAAGTTATCATTGACTGAGGGAATTATTTTTATGATTACTTTTATGTCACAATTTTATTTCTTATTCTAATGTTATGTTTTCAAGGATTATGTTTTTTATTTACTTTATGATTTATGTCTTATGAACTTCACAGATTTACCCCATGAGTCAAGATTTTTATATTTTATATATAGGGTATGATTTTCATGTTTTATTCCCATGTTACAATACACTTAGTCTCCTGTTATGTTTAATTTTTCATTGAAATCTCTTTTGTTTACCATTAATGAGTATCTGATCTCACCCTTTCTTACGATTATTTTCTTTAGGATATGAAGAGGTGTTTTATTTATTATGTATTTATGAAAGATTATAGTTTTGAATAACTATAATGGATTTGACAAAGATCTCTTAACAATATGTTTTTTATATATTCATGTTTCCAAATAAATTAAAACAACATGGTTTTGGTGTGTATCATATTACTATGTAATGCATATTAATCCTATAAGATGTAATATTTTTTATGAAATGTATGTGTATCTATAATTGGTATCAAATAAAATGAAGGAATTCGGTCCTTATGAACTATATTTTTTGAAAATTGGGAGAATCATGGCTCACCGCACAAGGGATTTATGAGGAAATGGTTTCTACGAGAGAAAGATGTAAGACTCCTTCATTACAGTTTAGCTGCCCATTCTGAGTGTTCCCTTATTGTGCACTCATGGGGAATATTCTTAGGCAAATAATATTTTATTTACTAACCATACATAAGTATTTGAATATATTATGATCATGGATAACCTAGGCTAAACCTGAGGTGTCATCAATTAAAATGAAGGAGTCATGGTTTACACATCCTATAAATTATTTTTCAGGATTATGTAATTTCTATCATTTATTTCTAATTACCACACTAATTTTTTGATTTATTAGATGTATAAAACCTAATGATGTCAAATTAATACTGAATTGATGGTGAAAAAATGTTTTTTCTCTCATGTAATCAAATGTTATGGAATCTAGAATATAAAATATCATTTTTATTATTACAAAACTTTATCTATACATGAATCAACATGACCTTCCAAATAAATAAATGAGGGAAAAACTAGATACTAATAAATCGATCAATAAATTTGATAATATTTATTGTTATCCAATGTTTAGAGCATGAAAAAATAATTTTGGTTGTCTTCCGTTTGGAAGGTGAAGTGAATCATTGGTTTAATCATTTAAGAACACGAGGTAGCATGAATAAATTAACTCTATACAGTGGGATGAGCATATAAGGTTATTTTTTAGTAAGTACTTTTATCTTATTCTTCATATAAAAAATGGATAATGAGAACCTTGAGTTAATGTGAAAGAATTTTTAATCTTTTAGTACATTTGTGGAAACATTTATAGGACGTGTGAGGTATGTTTTTAGTTTTATAATTGAACTATATTGTATGAATGATTGAATCATTATAAGCTTAAAGAGTAGTATGAAAAGGTGGTTATCTATATGGTGCTTTGGTTTTTATGATGAAAATAGTTGATTATATTCCATGTTAGAAAATGTGAATCGACATAACAATCAATCTATTATTTTGATATGAAAAGAAAGATGAAATTTAACGGAAATTAAAATGACAAAACCATAGATGTAAGAATTTGAGCCTTATATTATTCTTGAAGTGTAGAAGTATACATGGAAAAAGGTTTCTTAAGGGGACTAGTTTTTTCTTTAAGTGTATAAAGGAAGGCCATTAGGTAATCAAATATCACAGTGTTGGGAAAAAGATAGCTAGTGATGGAGAAAAAGAACCAAATAATGAACCACCCAAATTATAGTGTTTCAAATGTAAGGAGTATGACCATTATATAGACCAGTGCTCAAATATTATTCATAATGATGATGATCAATATTAGAAACCTCCTAAGCCACGTGAAAAAGATAATTCTCACAAGATCGCTATTATTGATGTTTGGTATGATAGTAATGTGGTGAAATGTTCACATAAAACCAACTCTATAATTTATACTATATTATTTTGATTTTGCATCTCCCAACTATTATATATTAACATTTTATAAGGGTATCACTATCCTAGACCAAGGATTAGATTTTGAACTAGCAGTGATAACTCCAAAGGGTATGATGATTGCATCTCATGTCTATTATTCTACTCTGATTAAAATCTTTGGGAATATGGTTCATACAAATCTAGTTATTCTCACTCTAGTAGAATATGACTTATCATAGGAATGGAATACATTTATTTACATAAATCCATTAAAAATATTTGATGAATTAATGTTACATTTAATATTATGAACCAACATATGATTGTCTATCAGTGTGATAATAAATATTAAATTATGATTGAAATTACATCAATCTTATAGGTCTTGACTCATACTCAAAATAAGTGATTATATCATATGGTTATTGGGAAACTCAAAATTTAAGACATGAATATATTACAGGGTTTTTGAGGATTTTCAAAGGGATCTTATAGTCTTCCTCAGAATCCTGAAGATAAGGTTTCTATAGAACTCATACCTGGTGCTACACCTATTTCAAATACATCATATAGAATGGAAATGATTGAGTTGTTGTATGTTAAGAAGTAAATCAATGAAAATATCTATAAGGGATTCATATTTATAAGTGTATCAACTTATGTTTCACATTTTTATTGTTATGAATAAATATGGATCAAGGTTACTCTATATTGATAAACAATAACTTAACAAGATCACAATCATTAAGAAGTATCATATTCCTTGTAGTGATTATTTTATTATCAATTATAAGGACTTCAATAATTTTCCCTGTTTGATCTCCAATATATATACTATCAATTGAGGTTCAAAAGTGGAAGAATTCATAAGATAGTTGTGCATATGATGTGTGGATACTGTGAATTTATTATGATGTATTTTTTTCATGTTACGTCCGTCATTATCTTCATGTGTTTAATGAATAGAGTCTTTAGATATTACCTTAATTGGGTTCTGGTAGTCTTTATAGATGACATTATTTTATATTAAATGTGAAATTATGAGTATAAATACCCATTTAGGATTGAACTGATGACCTTTTTGAAGGAGATAATTTATTAAAAAAATTACAAAGTTTGAATTTTAGATACAAAAAGTTACATTTTGTAGTCTTATAATCTCATGAGAGGGATATCAGTGGTTCCATCAAAGATATAAGTTATTGAATGATGGGTCAAACCAATTACTATGACTTAGATTTGATGTTATCTTTTATTGTTAGATATTATTATCTCATTGTGGAAAATTTATCACAACTATTTAATCCAGTCACCAAGTTAACTCCAATGGGATCCAAGTTCTTGTGGACAAATGAATAAAAGGAAAATTAAATGAATATAAAGAGAATGTTATTTAACACATATGTGTTTATATTATATTTTAGTGCAAATGGGTTTGTGATCTATATAAATTCACTGAAAAAGGGACTGAGATGCATACTCATTAATAATGATATGGTGATAGCTTATTCCTTATTCCAATTGAATTCTCATGAAATAAATACCCCAATTTTTATTTGGAGTAAGCTATAATTTTTTGAATTAAATTTATAGATCCATAATCTTTACATAGAAAGGTGTAATATATATATTGAATATAAAATTTTAATGTATATTACCATTCAAAAAAGATGAATATATGCTATAAAATAATGATGAAATAGATTAAATATTATGGTTTCTCAAAACATTAACCCCATGAGAATGTGAACCGGGAGGAAACATGTTTCGTATAAAAAGGATAATGTATAATTATCTATGATGAGTTTTAAAAAAGATGCAATATTTCATTATTTTCAAAGGATGGATTTGTAATTATTTATGGAAGTGGATAAATATTAACTTCCTAAAATGAGTTTTCAACAGTATATCCATGTTAATCTTTAAAATATGTGAAGAAAGATGTATATTTTTAAAAAAATGTATCAAATATTATAGAGATATACCTTTATTATTATTGAATAATTAGTTTAAGGAATCGTGTATGTTTCATATCAATACTATTCAAAAAGGATTTGTTGGAGGATGATAATAGTTCAAAATTCTCTATCAATCTATAGGTGTAAAGAAGTATGGAGTTATGAAAGATTATTTTTAGTGTAAACCCCATAAGAGATATATTGTAGATTATGTTTCCCAGTGCTTCATATGTTATCATGTTATCTCTGAAAGATACAAGTATAAGGGGATGTTACAACCATTACCCATAATAAAATTGATGTCAGAAAACTTCACCATGGATTTTTTTCATCAGGCTCCGCAAATCAGCTAAAGTACATATTTCTATTTTTATTGTAGTCAATTACCTTAGGAAGTTAGAATAGTTTATTCCCATTTGAGAATATTTATCTGTTGATCATCTTGAAAATTATACATTAATTAAGTGGTAAGGATTTATGTAGTACCACATTCTACAGAATCTGATCAGGATCCAAGGTTTTCCAGGATGTTCTAGAGATGTATTCAGCATTATTTTGATATAGAGTTGATATTTAGTACTAATTATCATCCTTATACATATGATTAGTATGATGTACCTATTCATCCATTATATGATATATTGAGGGATTTTTCTATATAGTTTAAAGGTTATTAGGATTAACATCTTCCGCTATTCATCTTTTTGTATAATAATGACCAGTAATCGAGTATTCAGATATATACTTTTGGATCCATATATGGAAAGAATTATATAAGTAAAACATGTTCAGATGATGATAAAAAACAAAATATATTGGGATCTAATATAGACAATGAATTGGAAGTGGTGGTTAGATTTATTCAGCTACACAACAAGGTATCTCAAAGTTGGAAAAACAATTGCTAGAAATAATCTGTGAAATTTGGAATTCGAAGTTGGTGAGAATATATTAAAGTTAATATTTCCATGGATGAATGTTAAGATTTTCATAAGTAATAAAAAGTAAATCATTAGGTATACTGGACATTTTTAGATTCTTGATAGAGTTGGTATTGTAGCTTATCACTTTCCACATCCACAAAATATCTCTCAAGTTTAAGTTGTGTTCCAAGTATCTCTCCTAATAATGTACATACCTAATCCTTGAAGTGTAAAAAACATAAAGTTATAGAGATGGAGTATGCTATTTTCTACGAGGAACAAAAAGTATAAATCATGGATATTAAAGATAAATTTTTATGTAAGATGACTAATCCCCTAGTAAAATTTATCATATGTATTTTTATATTAGAATAAGATACATGGGAACCTAAGTATTTGATAAAACAAAGATATTATTGTTTTATAATCATAATTCTTGTAATTTTGATCTCTAAAATCATTTTAAGGGGGTATAATGTAACACCCTGATATTTTATTACATATTTCTCTTCAAATAAAAAATCTTTGATAGATTTCATGTTTGATCCAATGATTTCATGAGGTTCAATTTTTTTTTATTTCTGGTTAAACTTTTACTTATATTTTTTTAGATTAGATTTAAAGTTGGGAGATGGGTGGATTGGGTTGTTTTTGGGAAAGAATTGGTTATTGGGATGTGTATTGGCTACATACTAGTTACATAATGTTTGATTAGGTCATGAAACATGTAATTATGATACACAACATATAATAGTCCGACAAGGACCTTTCATGCTATGTAAAGTTATTTCCTATGGGAAAGAAAACATGATTTACATGACGTGTTAGGAATATACATGCCTTGGAAATGCCCGATCTATTTTTTTATTTGTGACATAGGACTATAATTTTTTATAGAGCATCACCTCACCCCTCTCTCATGAGTGGAACCACCTAAGGAAGCCAATATGTAGTGTTTTCTCCCAGATTCAGATCTAAAATCTGTTTCTTTCCCCATCGGCCTCATTTGATCAGCACTGGGAAGATCATATTTCTTTTTTAATCAATATCGGTTAATGTGGCTATTGATTGCGTTATTCGGATTTATTATCGTATTACATAATTAATCCTTCTTCGTCGGTTCTTTATATTTATCTTAAATCTGGTTTTTTAGTAAAAGATAATGGACGACCACTCCGATTCTGATATAAGCTTGGTGGTATATAATTTTCTGTAGGCTTTTGGTGCTGTGTAGAGTTATCGGTCATCATGCTACCTGCAGAACAATCCTACAAGAAACAAAAATGGATTTATTAAAATTAAATAGATGAAATAGAACCTATCAGGGATTCCTATACATTTCATGAGATGTGTTGGTAGTTTCCTCCCCATCCCAAGGCCACCCGAGGGTAATCCTTGCAATTTCTTTGGTTTTGACCTTTGATTAACCACACAAGGGGTGTGTTCCTCAGTTTTCCTAGTTTAATTAAGATCATTTATAATTTAATGTAAATGAATTACATGATTAGAATATGTTCTACTTTCTTTTATTATGTTATCATAATTTTCTCTACCTAACATGATTCAATGGATTACATGGAATTTTTTAAATGTCTGGGTATACTTATTGGTTGTTTTTAAATTAACGAAATGTATTTGTCAAAATTTTCGATTAATGTGTGGGTATACCCATGTGATTTTTTTAAAGGAAAATGGTGATTAATGAGTTGGTATACTGATGTGATTTGTGTAAATTTAAATGGAACACATGAGTGGGTATACTAATAAGATTTAATTTGAAGAATTGTATCGTATGAGTTGTTATACTAATTTAATGAAATTTAATGTAATGTATAATATGACTGGGTATAATCATATGTAATTGAATTGTAAAATGGTATTAAATGGATCTAGTATTTTTTGGATTATATGGAAATCTCAGTAAGGATCTATAATGTAGTAGTGGACTCCTTGATTATCAATGCTTCTTGGAGCTTTATTTTGTGGGATTCGTTGGGAATTACTAACTCTTGGATATGTATTTCTTGGTCTCATTTCTGAAATGTTGGTATTCATGTTCCTAGGACTCCAACAATTACGTATATTGAGTTTCCATTATGATTCTCATGGGACTCATTGGGAATTCTTTAATTCTTCAACCCCATGGATTAGGCCCTTCGTGGCCTAACACTATCATTATTATGGTGTGGACATGGGTATGTGATTCACTTATTTATATGGCACGACCATGGAATTTGAGACATTATTGGTTGTAATGAAAGGACATGGAATATTTATATGGTTTCATTATACAGAAAAATCATGGGGACATGATACATATGGGATTACGACAAGGCCATGTTGTTGATTCTTTTTTCTTATAGCTACCATGTTAGGAGATGAAACATATTATAGGGATCCTTGAGAGGTTGTTTGGTATTACTTTTTATATTGGTTATTGACTTGGGAATTCACACATAAATTACTTCTTACATACACTTATTTAGCTTTTCTAGTTGTGAATATTAGAACTATATAGATCTATGGGTGGTTTCCTACTGGAATGTTATCTCACACCCTATTTTGGACTCCCTTATGGAATAAAAGTGACTATATAGTTATAGGAAATGATAGGTTCAATCACCCTATCATAGTTTTATGATGTGCTTATTGAGAGTATTGGAGAATCAGACCATGCTGAGGATTTTTATTCTACTAGGATACCTTTAAGATCTTTTGGCTTTTTGGATACTTGGATTGTATTGTATTGATGTGTACTTGTTTTGGTTGTTTTCTGGATAAATGAACCATTTTCATTATTGTATATGAGTCACTAATGTCTTGTTATAAATTCATGTCTTTATTTTATTGTAACAATGATTATTTACTGCATATACTACATGATGATATTGATAGTCCATTTTGTTGACTATAATGATCAGGGAGTGTTCTCCCCAAAGAGACACCCCGGACATCAATACTAGTCAGTAGACTCTTATGTTTGGGCAGATTCTCTTGAGGCCTAATGGCCTATACGGTTCAAAGAACTTTTGATTGTCATTGGGGTCTAGGATATTACAATTTTGTATTAGAGATTTATTTTATTATTTTCATTTGAGTTTGGAAATAGTAAATAGGGATATAAAGAATGTGGATTTTGGTAATGAGATGTGCTCAATAATAGTTACACATTTTATAGGGAAAACCCAAATTGCTTCGATTGGATTGTTATTTTTTCTATATTTCTTCAATGACAGGTGATTTGATCAATCTATTAGGTTATGCACTTGTGTTGGGATATTAATACTGATACTATTGTGGTTCAATTTATATTGAAACCCAAATAAATGGGGTTATTCTACATCATATATCATATAGGAACCTTTCTAGAAATCACCTTCCCATAATAATACCATGGAATTTTGGATGCATTACATGATGCATGTTGTTGTGAAAGGTGGTGTGATAGATATGTGTATTATAATGATTGAATTTGTGCATTGGATAGATAAGTGACATCATATTCCAATTTATACAGTGTATGAGCCCGTATAGACTAAAAAATGACACACACTTTGTCACTTTTTTAAGGTGAACTTAATTTGATATGGTATGAATTATATGGGAAAACAATTTGGTTCATGAGGTGTTATAGGACCTCATTGATTGGAATATGGTGAACCATCAGTTAACTCATTTCAAAAATTTAATGTTAAATGAAACTTTAATGGAATAGAATATAGAGATATAACATAGATCCAACTTTTGAGTGGGAATGATATCTAGTTTCTAGAAGTTTTTGGTGACTGTTATTTACATAGTTTCCTTACTTTAGGATAAGGATATTCGTTCAAAATTGGTTTTAAGAGTGTAATCACATTTTATATGATTTTTGATCTATGAAAAATGATCTTGTTATTTTCTGAAGTATTTTTTTTTTGAATTTTATAGGCATTCCATCATGATGGACTTCATTGGAATGATAGGAGGGTTTCAATGATCATGCTCCAGAGGCAGTGGGCCATGGGATATCGATGGGTCCTCCTTTAGTGCCAACTGTGTCACTGGATATTGTTCTTGAAATGTGATAAGGCATAGTTCTGTGAGGGTTTCTATGAATTTATGCAGAATTATCATGGAACACCATATATTTCTTTATGTATGGATGAGATGATGTGTGTTTTTTAGCAATATCATCCTCCCATGTTTTCTATAGATGAATTTCCAAATAATCTTGATCTATGGATATATATGAAATTATTGATATTTTATCATATTGATATTCCTTCTAAGAAGGGGGTAAATCTTGCGACATATATTTTTCACGGACCAGCAAAGCACTGGTCGGATGCATTGAACCAAGATGAAATGAAGAGATATATGGGTTTGACATATTTCTAGACATTCTTCTTTGAATAATTTTACCTTGAGACTCTAGAGGCAGAGCATGCCAGTGAGTTTATACGTCTAGAGAAGGTTGTGAGGATGGTTATGGATTATTCAGAATACATTGTAGAGATATATCATTTTTCACTGGAAAACAATTTTTAAGAGTTTTTGAGAGACATATGCTTCGAGGAAGGTCTCAAACAAGCTATCAAATCTCAACTCAATGTGTTATGATTGAATTTTATCACTAAGATTCTGAATAAAGCATTGATTACATAACAAAAGCTGTGTGAATCCAGTGAAACAGAGCATTGAAATGATGTTTTACGACATAGTGGTTTAGCATCTTCCAGAATGATATTTCATTTTGAGGATGCCCATAAGTTGACTTCCATCCATTCTATTTGTAATAGAATCTAGGTTTTTTTCTCCTATTGTGGCTGGGGAGTCCACATGAAGTGTCAGTATGAATATGACCCAGTCGAGTGCTGAGCATGACCTTGAATGGGTATCATGCATCGTTTTAGCAAGATTATCCCTCTAGATATGAGTGGTAGGGGTTTTACCTGACACCAGGTTCTGGAGTATATTCCTCTACTCTATGTCAGGTAGGGATCTGGAGTTGTGTTGGTTGGTCATCTCGTGCAGTGGTGGTCATGGTCATTGAAGATAAGAACCCATTACTCTAATACATCATAGTGGGCCTACGCTGGGTAGTGAGGTTGTATCACAGGGCTATTTCATAGTCAAAATCTACTCATTATAACTACACCTAAGGAGTAGGGTTCTAGATAGTATATGGTGAGAGGTATGAGCATAGTGGTCTCTACTATTTTATTTTATCTTTCTGATGCAGGAGTATTGCATAGTTTAATATATGTCATAGTGGTTAAAAGCCATGGTATGTTTTGTTTTAATTTACTAGAGTTTTTTGTTTCTACAAACTCTATTGGGGATTCTAACAGAGGGTGTATGATTGTGTAGTGAGTTCTCCCTTGAGGTTGGTGGGTGTCACTTTATATGGGGTATTTATTTCCTTGAGATGACAAGGTTTTACGTCGTACTCAGAATGGACTGGCTAGTATCTTATCAAGTATATGTTAAATAATATTTTTAGTTTGTGGATTTCACATCACCAAAGGGTTCAATGTATACAAACAAGGGTGAATGGGTTGTCCAATCTATCTATGATGGACCATCAAATCATTGTCTTTGTGGGATAACATTCCAGATCGCTAGTTTGAATCTGGATGATCAGGGAGTGAGCAAGGAAGACTCTCCTCTACTGGTTGTTCACTTAATGGATGTGTTAACAAATGAGTTTTTAAATTTATTGCCTACAAGAGAATTTGAGTTATCCATTACGCTACTGTCAGGAGATACCTTGGTATCCATTCCTCCTTACAAGATGGTTGTGATGGAGTTTCTTGAGCTCAAGTGATAGCTATAGGATTTGGATTCAAAGGGGTTTCATTGACCCTATACTTATCCATGGTGTTTTATAGTCTTATTGTGAAAAAGGATGATGAAACCCTTAGGTTATGTGTGGATTATCAAAATTTGATATTCTTTATGGTTCATAGCTAGTATCTCTTTCTATGGATAGATAATCATTTTGATCAGCTATGAGGAAATTGAGTGATCCCAAAAATTAATTCGAGGTCCAAATATCTCTAGGTACGTGTATTACCTATATAAAAAACATGTGCATACATTTTTTAATGGTATGGTCTATATGAGTATCTTGTTATTTCATTCAGTCCCATGAATTTGCCAACAATTTTCATGGCATAGATGAACCGATTGTTACATCCTTACTTTGAATCTTTTTTGGTGGTTTCATGGGTGATATCGTGGTGTATTATTTTAGTCCACACAACCATTACAACCATCATGATATCATTTTTAATACAGTTATGTAGAATTTGATATATGCCAATCTCAAAAAGATCCACTTATGGATAGATCTGATTCACTTTCTTAGTCATATCAACTGAGAGATAGGAGCATCAGTCATGTTAGAGATGGTGCAAGCTATAGTTTTCTAGGAAAATCCCAAGAAAAATTTTACATATGGCGTTTTTAGGGATTTCAAGTTATTACATGAGTTTTATACAAGACTTATCATTACTAGAAGCACCATTGATGATATTGAATAAGAAGGGTGTGATGTTTTAATGGATAGAATCTTGTGAAACATCCATTCAAAAGATGAAATGAAGGTTTACATCAGCAATAGTCCAGATACTGTTAGAGTAGGGAAGAAGCTACAATATGTATTGGGATTCATTTGGTATCAATAATGGAGAACTGCTAATGAAGAGGGATATATTCAGGGTGTAAGGGTCTCAGTATCATGGGCTACATGATTGTAACTATCCTATAGATGATCTTGACTTAGTATTGGTTTTTCACGTGTTGTTCTATTTGAGTAGTTACATACTGTGATTGAGTTTTGTGGTGTCTATAGGCCACAAAGCCTCAAATATATTTTACATAGCATGATCTGAATCTAAGATTGTGAATGCGGGTACAATACATAAAATCTTTTGACATTGATCTTTCCTATATGCCTGGTAAAGGTAATGTATTGGATGATACACTGAGTAGGAGGACCCAAATACAGGTAGTGCAATTTTCCAGTAGTGAGTTGAAGCATTAAAAATTGTTCTTTAAGATTAATTTTGAGATTAATGTTATTTAGGGGATGATGTAACTAACAACATTAGTTGTTACCACTAACCTCCTGGATATAGTTAGTATGCGGCATCTATTAGATTCTGAGGGCCATTTCCTACGAGAGAGTGTGGTAGGTGAGGATCCACCTCCTGGATCGACCATTTGTGTAGATGATATCTTGTGTATCCTTCGATTCATTTTTGTTTCAATGGACATATGAGAGGAGTTTATGTGGTATTTTCATGCATCGACAAGGGCAGTACACCCTAGAGTCACCCATATATACCATGACTTATGTTGTCAGTACTGGTTGTTGGGTTTGGAAAAAGAGGTAGTTGGGTTGTATACATGGTGTTCCACCTATCTCCATGTGATGGTGGAACATATATGATCATCTTGGATTTTCTATCAATTACCTAGTCTTCAGTTGAAATGTGATGATTTCGGGATGAATGTTGTGACTGCTTTTTCATGCTCGTCTTAAGGTAATGATGTTGTGTGGGTTATTATTTGCATGATCATAATTGTTTATCATTTCATACCAATCAATAAGACCATCCATTTCAATGATATTTGGATGTTATTTATCTGTGTGATAGTAATAATTCATGGGGTCCTATGACCTAATTTTTGGGATTGGGATGCTCAGTTTACATCTCATTTCTGGTAGAGTTTTTAGAGGGTGTTGGGTATACAAGTTCTTCTGAGCACGACATACCACCATCAGACTGATGGCAAGTAAGAGCGTATGATATAGCTTATAGAGGACATACTGATGACATGTGTTTTGGATTTTGGTGGTGCTTTGGAGAGGCATATAACCCTTATAGATTTCACGTACAATAATAGTTATCAGAAGATGAAAGAGATAGAACCATATTAGGCTTTCAATGGTAGGCCATTCCATTCAACCCTATAATCTCAGGAGGTAGGTGAGGCAGTTTTACAGGGACTGTGTCTCATTCATGAGACTCCTGAGGAGGTATATTTGATTTAGAGGTGAACGAATACTTAACAATCTCATCAAAAATCTTAAGCCTGTCCCCACAAATGACCTCTAGAGTTTGATATTAGGGATCATGACTTTTGGGTGTTTTATGGAGGTTGGTTCATAGATAGACCAAAGGACAGAGTAATGTTTGAACATGATATGTCATGTCATTTGAGATTCCAGAGATAGTTGGGTTGGTAGCATATTGGTTGCAGTCTTTTGATAGGAACTATGCCATGCACATCATCTTCCATGTATCTATGTTGTGTTGCTATCATTTAGAATCATATCATTCTTTTCATCCTAATTAGGATGACCTATTTGTCCATCTATACTTTGAGTAGAATCTTATTCATATAGTTGATAGGAGTATGAAGGATATATAAGGCTAGCCAGTTAATCTATTATAGATGTTATGGCAGTGAGACTGTTTATAGGGTGATACTTGGGAGTTGGAGGCAAATAGACACGCTCAGTGGAAAGAGTTCTTATTAGATTAATCTTGACCACCCTTTCCAAGGAAATTAGAGTATGAATTTCTTTAAATGGGACTGTAATATCCCTATTTTTCAATGATGAATGGATTATATTTTACCCAGTTTTGATTTTCCTTACTTTTTATGGCTTAGATGCTAAGATTGCCAGTGGGGAAGTTGGGTTGCTTTTTTGAAGAATCTGTTTGGATGTGTATTGGCTATAGGCCAACTTCACTATGAATAATGTTTGGGATATGACCTTTAATGTCATGTAAAGGGGTGTTTCAATAGTAAATAACTCGTGATTTTCACAATGTGTAAGGCATTTACACATCGTGAAAATGAGCGAGAATTTTTTTAATAATAAGATGGGGAATATAAATTCTGACAGAGCCTCACCTCACCCCTCTCTCACATGAAAAACCACCCAAGGATGCAAATAGGTATTCTTTTCCTAGTTAAAGATACAAACTATTTTTCATTCAAATTTGGCCTTGTTATATCTACACTGGTAAGATCTTGTTTCCTTTTTAATTGTTCCCATTATTCTGGTTATTGATTGTGCTATATGGATTTAGGCTTATATGACCTAATTTCATTTTCTTTATCCATTTTTAATATTTATCTTAAACCAAGTTGATCCAGTAATTCATATTGGATGTCCATGCCCTTACTGAGCTATGATGGGTTGTCTATAATTTTCTTTATCCTTTTGGAACTTTATAGATCTACTGGTTATTATGCCTCCCTACATAATATCGGGTGCGACCCCAAAATTTAAAAGGCTAAATGGAAATAGATGAAACAAGAAATATTTGGTATACCCATAGGTTTATGGAGGTGCATTAGTAGTTTTTCCCCCAACCCCAGGGAACCCATGGGGTCTTCCTTGCCTTTTTATTGGTTTCGACCTTTTTAGGAACCACCCAATGTCTGTGTTCTTGAGTTTTCCTAGTTTACAGAAGATAAATTATAATTGAGTGGTAATTAATTACAAGCCTAAGAAATTTTCCGCATCCATTCCAAGGTTTATCATAAAATTCCATGCCTAACATGATTAAATGGATTAAATAGAATTTGTCAAATGAGTGGGTAAACCCATTTGTTGGGTTTAAATTTCATAAATGGATTTGTTAGAAATTTTGAATAATGGGTGTGTGTATATACATGTGATCTTTTTAATTGAAAATGGTGGTAAATAGGAGGGTATACCCATGTGATATGATTAAATGGGAATGGAACACATTAGTGGGTATACACATAATATGTAATTGGTTGATTTTTATTATATGAGTGGGTATTATCATTTAATAGAATTCAATCTAATGTATAATATGGATGGGTTTAATCATATTGAATTGAATTGATAAATTGTATGAAATGGATGAATGATTTCTTAGATTAAATGGATGGATCTCTATAGATCTGGAACACCGTAGTGGATGAGTTGAAAATCTATGCTTCTTGGGTACTGATTCTGTTGGGTGCCTTGGGCTTTGCTAACCCTTGGATCTGACTTTCTTGGACTCACATAGGAAATGTTGGTATACATGTTCTTAGGACTCCATCCAATTTCTATAATGATTTTCCACTGAGATTATCCTATAACTCAATGAGGATTACTTTTTCATTGAAAACATTTATCTAACTCTTTGTGGTCTTACACATTGGTTATTATGGAGTGGTAACTGGTATATGATTCACAATGTTATGTGGCACTGACATGGAAATTATGACATGATTGGTTATACAGAAAGGTTGTGGGATATTGATATGGTATCATTATATGACATTCCCGTGGGGATATGATGCTTATGGTAGTATAGTGAGGCCATTTTGTTTATAAGTTTTACATGTAGTTCCCTTGTTAGAAGTCGAAACTTTATGCAGGGTTCTTTGAGATGTTGGTTGGTATTACTTGTTTATAGTGGTCATCTTCATTTGGAATTCACACTTAAATTACTACTTACTTAAATTTTTTAGCTTATTCTATTGTATGGATTAGAACTATGTAGATCTATCGGTGGTTTCTTAATAGTATTTTTTCTCACACCCTTTTTGTCCCTCCCTTAGAGACGAAAATAGATTATATAGTTTCAGGAAATGATAGGGGAAAGTTCCCCAGTATATGTTATTGATTTTCTACTTGGGAGTTTCGGTGCTGTGGCTTTTGATCCAACTGTGATAACTTTTTGGTATTTTATATTTTTTCATACATGGATTTTACTATATTGAGATGTAGCTATTTTTGATATTTTCAAGATACATGAACCTTCTGCATCATTTTATATGAGATAACTATGGGTTTTTATATAATCTTATCATTCTTTTATTACAATTATGATTGTTTACTATTTTCGCAGATTTTTGATATTGATATTCTGATGTGTATACTCTCCAAATGAGGTAATAATCTCCCCCCATATATGTACCTGGACCCTCACATCTGGTCGGTAGCCTCTGGCTATTGGGGACATGTGCTTGAGGCCTTATGGCCAACCGGGCTGGGAGCATTGTTTAGTGGCATTCGAGTTTAAGATGTTATGTTGCGAAACATGATACCCTAATTCTAAATGAACCCTGCTATAGTATATCAACATAAACTAGTTTTAATATTGGAATATTGAATATTAATAAATAAATTTTCAAGAACAATAATATTTATATGTTTTTCATAAATAAAATGTTTTAATAAATTAGTATAGAATTTTTAGTAAAGCCATAAAATGGTTTAAAAATAAACTTTCATAAAAAATCATTTTTATTTATTTTTATAACAAAATAATAAAATTTATTTCATCCAATTTTAGTTTTTTTTAAAAAAATTACATTATTTTTAAAATGAAAATAACAAAATTAAATTAATTTATAATTTCTGTTATTGATCTAAAATGATTTGTTTAAACATAAACATTGATGAATAGAGATTTTCCAAATAATTTCATTTCATTTTTATGAATAAAGAGAATTAAAATTTGAGTTATATTTTATATTTGATCTTAAATTGAAATATGGCCTTTTTTATTTAAAATAATCAGATTCATTCCATTTAATCATTATTATTCTTTATTTTTATTAAAGATATTTTTTATGCTAAAAACCCCAATTTTCAAAGAGAAATATAATTGTGTTTAAGTGACATATTTTAAAATTGAATTTTCTATCATATATAGATTGAATATTTAAGAATGGATACAATATTCCTACTTGGGAGGTTAATTCTTGTTAAATATCCCTCTTTTATATTTTATCATTATCAATAGTTACCATGGTAAATATTTATCATGTTGATAAGGGTAAAATGGCTAAAACCCGGTTAAAATATGAGATTAGATCTTAATATCAACCCAACATGTGAATTTACTTAATTGGATGGAATATATTCGGCCATATACATCCCAAATTTTAATATATGTCATTTGGAAACATTTTTCAATGACAATTAAATTGAATGTATTTTATGTAAAGAAAATTACATTACGTCACTCTCAAAGATTTATATCAATAAAGTTTTTACATATGGATAAAAATAGGATATATTTATTTATAATAGTTTATTAGAAATTTCATTTAATATTTTTATAATGATAATTTATATTAAATTTTTTATTAATGATATAATTATACTAAATTCTTACACAACTACGGTATAGTTTCTTGTGCAAGCTATATAAAAATTCATCTAAATGTTTTAAAAAATTCTAAATGTAATATTGTCTTACTAATTTATAATTACCCATAAATTTTATAGATAAACATAATATATTATGGATATTTTAAAGGTTTATATTCTAATTAGATAACTATCATCATGTATTTATTTTCAACATAAATGAATAGTGTCAAAAAAAGCCATTACTGATATATTTTTGGAAATAATATTTTGTTAAATGATTTAAAAATAATAAAAGCATTGATAGAGGTATATTAAGAATAGAAATTGTCTTAAATTTCATCCATTTTCCATTTATAAACTAATTTTAAATATATAATTATAATTATGACCCTTTAAAATTGAATTAGCAGTTACCACTACTAATGATAAAATCGGTTGAAGAAGGGGTTAAACCAAAAATAAAGTTTATAATGGAACTAAAACATGACTACATTTTATTTTATGATTATATTTTGATTATATCATATTTTTATTAAAATTCATCAATAATTGGAAGCATTAAAATTGAAAAATATATTATTTATATTTTGAATATGTTTTGTAATTCATATTGTTTGTCCCCCATTATACAAAAACACCCATTATTTTTAATTATAAAAATTTGAACCATAAAACTCAACCAAAACCTACCCAATTATTTTATCTCTCTATAACATGTGGATGAATATAAATATATATATATTTAATTACTATATATGATATGAATATCTTCATTAACAATTATGAGATGATGTAACCATGATGAAATTACAAGGATCATAACTACTAAATTGAAATTGTTATTAAATAATTTAAATATTTAACACATGGAAACAATTATTTAAATATGGATTTATTAATAAATGGGAGTTAAAATGTAATAATTGGATTATCTAGGATATTATAATTTTTTACATGAATATTGAATAGAAATATTGTAAATTAATATTATGATACATGAGGTTAATATTCTTTTAAAGAAAGTAAAACATGAGGTAATGTTTTAACATCTCATATTATCTTCATTGGGACATATGTTTTTTTAAAGACATATATTCAATTATGAAGATTATATAATTACCATTTGAAATTTTATATCATTTATAACCATATAATCATTATATTTAGAGTTTCATTTTATGATATTCTTTCATAGGTCTTATGATTTAAATGTTACTAAAACAGTATGAGTTTTATGTTACAATATCATTGTTTATATTGATTGTTTTTTATTATGTTTATAATAATGAAATTTCATGATATTACAGACAAAAATATCATGAATTTATTATAATATATTAATTCATGTAATTTTTAAGTAATAATTCTATTTTACTCTCTTCTATACATAAAATTATTGATAAAATATTTTTATAAAAAATCCAAATTTATTTCTGTCTACAGTTGAAAATAATTTTCTTCCATATCGATGTTTTATAAAAATGCATTCAATATTTTTTATTATTTTCCTATAATTTTTCAAATTCATTTGTACCCATGGTTATATTATTGAAAAATAATTTCCAAATAATCTTATTTTTCTTTTTTAGATGATTTACATTTGACTTTTATAGAAAATGTTGTAGGAATACTGGTAGTAACACTACATAAACATAATTTTCCATCAAATTGATAGATTAGTTTTATTAATATTACATTATAATATTTCATGGTTATTTTAAAATAATTATTATAACTTTTTTAAAATTTTATATTTTAAATAAGTGATTTCAAAATGAAAAGCATATTTTACTCTGGAAATATATGAAGTGATATTTTAAATATTTTTTATTCTAACATTAAATCCATTAATATTATTTATTATATACTAAGGATATTTTAAATTTAAATAATACTAATTACAATATAAATGTTTTATTATTATTATAAATATATGAATATAAACCTATTTATTTTTCATGAGTTTTTTGAGGATTAATTTCTAAAATTCTATGAAAAATGTTTATTTTACATGGGATATGAAATATAATGATGAATAGTTTCTGATATTTCAGAAACCACATGAATGGATTGTTATTATGTTATGGGTGGTCTTTAAATTAAATACTCATCAAATGTGTTTGGTAAATATGGATATCTCATGAGCTAATAATGATTTTAATGTGGATTGATCTCAGTTTAGTAAGTGACTATGTCCACTATGATTATCTTGGGAGTGAATCGTTACTAAAGATATAATGGAATGATGATTGAAACCAATCCATTATAAAATTGTTGTGAGTTATTCTTGACTAATTAAATGTTTTTATATGTTTTTGTGTATTCCCAAAACATATGTCTTATTCCAACAGTATGTAATCACAGCTAGTGTTATTTTATTCCTATATATTTCTTGTCTTATAGGTTACCAATATTTATTCCATAACTCAGGATTATGATATATTTTGTATTGTGTATGTTTATTATATTTTAATCTCACGTTCTCATTGAATTATTCTCAAGTTATAGTTAATTGATCAGTAATATCTTCCTTGTTGACCCTTACTGATCATCTATGCTCACCCTTTCTTATTTTTTCCCCATGACATGAAGAAATTTTTTATGTATGATATTTCTATGCATTTTAATTTTTTTGAAGATCCCAATGGGAGATGTTTAATATATTTATTTATATACGAATATTGTTTATCTATTATACAAATAAAATAAAACTTTAATGTTATTTTTCAGATCATAATGTTATATAATGAATATTCATCAATTATGATTCATTATCTATGTATGGAAAGTATGGGTCAATATAATTTTGATTCCTTATATTTATCTTTCTTAATTTGTTTTTTCTATATTTTTAGTTATTATTTTTTCAAGGATATGATATATAGGGTATAGTATCACCCTGTAATGGTGTTCAACCACCCACAACTAGTCGATAACATAATTTGTATGAATAGGTGTGCATGAGGTCATATGTAACGACAGATCTTACCAAATATTCTGGGTTGGGATGTTATACAAATCCTTTTGATAAAAATATAGAATCAAGTTGAATAGTATTCTCTCAAGAATATAATTGTGAATAAATTATACTCATCCATAGGTTGTAGTAAAAAAGAATAAGTTTACACAATCTAACCCTAATAAGTCTAAGTAAAATGACACATCATAGAGGGTTCTCTAATTCATTTTTTGAAAATGAGGTAAAACCATGTAAAATGATAAAAAGATATAGATGAATATTAAAATGGAATAAATACTTTGTATATTGATAGATCAGTCCCAAAAATACTATTTTGGTGAAGAACACTCCTAAAAAACCTTTTTAGGAACCAAAGAGTATAAGAACATCCCTAAAGTGTGTTTAAAAAATCAACTAGTTCTTATCCTGAATTCAAGGGACGTGGATGAATAAAAGTAGATATAACTAAATGTAAATTAAAAATTCCATATAAAGAATATTTTGAATTTAATGAGAGTTTTTTAAAAAAATGTGAACTATAATCATGTGAGGGTATATATTGGATGTATGTAAAGGTTGAACACAATTCAAATGATTATCTCACAATCATACTAGCCTAAGAAGAAATCATAAATAACAAGAAATATATACCAAGTGATTCATGTACCAAAAAGATCATATTAGATGGAATATGTTAGATAACAGGAAAAGATACACACATTCCTTCCAGAAAAACTCATATTTGTGGAATAGTTGTGTCGGAATGAAGAGTCCATCGAAATTTTGAGATGAATTAGAAATGGAAAATATAATGAGAAAACTTTTTCAATTCAAATACTAACATTTATGAACCACAAGTTATACCTTATTCCCTACCATTTTTTTGGTTTTTTGTGCTAACCATTCATGAAATTGAAAGTGATTTTAATTTCAATATGGATAACTAAAAAAGTTATATAAGGTGGAATTACTATTCTAAACCTAAATAATTCACCATTTGGGAATGATTTCTTATTTGGTAACATAAATAAAATCTTATTTATATGAATAACATGATAAAGTGGTGGTGGAGATAATTCCTTGATATTTTTTTGATCAAGATAAGCTTCCAGAACTCCAATATCTCATGGAATATAGAAATTTCTATATGGTTCTTCAAAAATATTCATTACAATGTTATGCAAGACTATACCTCATATTATTTCCTCTATAATTGGTTATGATATTAAGGGGGATAAATTATTTTAATCGATGACAAGAATTTTATGAAACATGAATTTATCGTAGAATGAAAAATTATATAAAACATGTTATATTGTGATTTTAAATTATTTAATTTTTATGTTGCGATATATAGAGGTGTTTCAAGTTAATATTTTTAGAAATAATTATATATTAATTTGTGTCAGATGGATCAAAGAGAACAATGTTTTATATATCCCTTAAATAATTGAATATAATAAATGAAGGCATTTTTAATAAATATTAGTATTATAGTAATATTTGTTGTATAATTTAATCCCACATGTTTCTTACATTGATCATGGCACACATAATATTTCAGTGGAAAAAATTATAGAAAAATTATTAATAATGAATTCATATCATCCTCTCCCATATGGTTAGTAATTATTGTCAATAAGGTGGTGAGAGAATAAAATTAGAATGAAATATAGATTAAAAGAATATATTGACATGCATTTCCTATCATGGGTTTTTACAATAAAGATATAGATATGTATTATTTACCTCTCATTATGTTTGTGTTGTGTATTTTTTCAATATATTAGTACTGTCAATATTGGTTGATACCATTATGTTGAAGAATAATTTAGAGATATTGTAATTTTAGTTAGAGAATACAATTTTGAAGGAGGATATCCCAAGATAGTGTCACTTTGATTAAGTGAATAAAGGTTATACAAAGTATTTTAGAAGTTAATGTTTGAATTTTTGATTCATTATTTATATGGTAGAAAGAATAATTATCTATCTTATATGCATTGGGAGATTTATTTATGTGGTAAGAAAAAATTGGTTTGAAATTTGAGGTTCCATACTTGTAATAACAAACATTATAAATATATATGGGATGAAGTTAAGTTCATTTAAAAGGTAAACTATATGATGTTGTTTGTTATCTATGAAGAATATGTATACTTTGAATTTCAAAAAATCCATTTCAGTTTTGTATGATTTTATAATTAATTAAAAATGAAATCTGAGTTGCTGAATATTAATAATGTAATGTTCGTATGACTTCAGGAATGGATATTGAGTTGAGTTTATAGTACTTCACAGTAAGGGAAAAAAATTGGCCCGTTATTAGCTAGCACAAAAATCCATATGGATAAATCACCATGAGCAGTCGACTGAGATTAAAACTAACAGAAAACTAATAGATGTAATTAACAATGCATAGTTGTTATAGTTCTATGAATGTGTGGGTGTACGAGTCAATACTAGTGGGTAGGTGAAGATGTATTAGATCACACACATGCAAGTTGACATGGTGGGAAACTCGATAACACCACCTCCCATAAAAAGTTACTAGGACACTAATGGAATATAATTTCTTATCGATGAGAACCAAAAGTAAAATTTTAGGCAAGATGTGAATCATATAGCATTTTTTTCATCTATTTAAAATTTGTGGCTTCTCGACACTTTGAATGAGATGATTTCTTATTAAGTTATCTTCAACCTATCACCATGTGAATGTTTCATGCTAAAATGCCTACAATAGGAAACTGCCATTAAGATAACATCCATAAAATAATCTTTCATAGAATTATAAATAATTTCACTATGATTATTGTGAGCACCTTGACATTTAGATTGTATGCATAATTTTCATCATGTTAATACAAAAATACAAGAGGATGCATAGGTGTGACAATGAAATCATAAACGACACATAAGTGTATTCGTATTCAATATAATGATGATATAGGACCTATATAATGTTGACATTGATTTATAATGAGATCTTTGATATTTCAAAAATGTTTATTATATAAAAATTATGAATAATCAAATGACCCTTTGGCTTTCATCAAATATTAACATAATGTTTTTAGTGGGATAATCTTGACTCAAGAAAATGAAATTAGTTAAGTAATAGATTCAGTGTTAGTCTATTCTAAACATCAATGAACATTAACCAAAGATAATATTCATGGGGTAACTAGAAAATAGTGAAATAATGATGAAAAAACTATAAGTACGAGACTCATTATACTGAAAATATACCTATCAGAAATAATGAGACACAACCACATCCTAGTTGAGGCCATGTCGACTCGTCACTAAATAGTAATTATACTATTCCAGGTATATTGACACATTAGTTGATATAGTGGAAGTATAGATTATTAACAAGAAAAATTAAATAGAACTAGTTTATTTAATTCTCTTCATGGGGATTCAATTACTAGTTTCTATGAATTTGAATATTAATATTGAATAACATTGGGAGTTTATAACATTGAAGATGAGAGTATATAATTCATCATTAAGTGACTTACAAAGAATTTTTAAATAGTCATGTATGATATTTTTCATAAATTATTATGATATAAATTTATAATTATAAAAGAAAGATCAGAATTTATGATTAAAATCTCATGAAAAAATTTCATGATTCTAATAGCTTATTGAGGTGAATTATGGTAATTGATTCCCAATTCTTAAGATGGGTTAAAAGGAAACAAATTAATGATATGATAACCAAAGATTCTATATTTTTATAAGAAAATATAATGGATGAGTATAATAATATTTCTTCTTCAAAAAAACCAAATAGAAAGGATACTTAAAGTCTAAAAATTAGTAAAATTAAATGTTAGTGTATTTGGGGAAAATATATTCATGAAATATAATTAATATAAATTCTATGAAGAACAATGGAAATTTTATAATATTATAAAATATATGTGTAAAATATATATTCTAAATGTTTAAAGAATAAGTATAGATAGACTATAACTCTATATCTACATACATATTCAATGAAGTTGAAGTGGGAAGAAGGAGATCCATTTCAACATACAAAAATTTCAACATTTGTGATGAAGAAGGATAATAAGAAGGGGAAAATATAATATATGTCCATGTTTCATACTAATTATATTAAGAATAATAATATGATAAATCTTTCTTAAGTTCATCTTAAACTAAATTTTGAGGCAACTTGAGGTTTCACTCTTGATTTTGACAATTAATGAAGAAGATCGTTCAAATATTTTATAAGGGACACAATGGAACCATTGTTGATATAAATCACAATGAGTGGTATGAATCCTCTATTATATTGAGAGAGTGTAACAAAAATATCTTTCTTTCATTTTACGAAGTATTTTCCTGTAAAATATGTCCACGTTCTTACCCTTTCATATGAATAGTTCAATAATATAAAAGAAACTTTGTATGCAGGATAAAAACCCTCATAAAAATAATTAATAGTCATACATATTTAGGAAAAACTTGTTAGTAACAACATATATTCCATTTTTTTGATATTTTCTATTTTTATACTGACTAAATGATGTATATATATTGGGTTATCCACTCATTTAATAAGTGAAGATGGTAAAATTGATAAAATGTAAAATTGTACTAAAAGTATAATGACATAGATTCACCCCCACTAAATTTCAGACACGTCACTGAGTGATTATAATGTAAACACAATTAGTTGATTGAAAATGTATAATTTTTATAAAAAATTGATTTTATAGTAAAATTAAATATTTATTATAACATCTCCAAAAAGAGTTTTAATGGATATCCAAAAGAAGTTTGGGAAAAATTTCACATGTTGTTATATATGATGTAACATATACTAAAATGAAAATAAATTCCATATTAATTTTTAATATATAGAATACTCAAGGAATTAGTAAACTAAATAATATTATTCTGGTATTATTATTCACATAATGTTATCCATCTATTCCTTGTGTCACAATATTTATAACATTTATCTCAAAATGAAATCTGTGTAGAATTTTTCAAATTTTCTAGTGTGTTTTTTATCAAATGTTTTGAATGGTATGCTATTATAGTAAAAATTATTTTTCATTCATTTTTGGGTTTTCATTTTATGATTATTATATCATTTAATAATATTAAATAAAGTTTTCTAATTTTTTTTATTAAATATATTATTCCTACATATTCGATGGTGTAAATATTTTGTAATATATTTTAAAAATAAACGTATTTAAAATACTTATAATTATAAAATATATCCAAAATCAATCATTATGAAGATTCTATATTATTATTGGGATTCAAGGTGCATTCTCAATTCATATAAAAAAGTAGTTAAAATATATATGTGATGGTCTTTACCAAACTAAAAACATTATAATAGTAAAAAAAATTATTCTATTACTCAATAATATAGGTTCTATAAAGATATAGTGAAATATATAATCCTATATAGAAGTGTTATTAGTCATTTACTCATCCCTTGGATACCATTTGATTGGGGGTTCCATATAAATCCATTTGGAAATTTTCCTAGGTTTACATAGTAGTTCTTGGATTTATTAATAGTGAGGATGAGAGGATAAATATATTCAGTATTTAAAGGGTTGAAAGTTATTTATAATTATGTTTTAAATTTAAAATTTAATTTCTAGGATCTTATGGAATGGTTTTGGTGCTCATTTTTTTATCCTTAAAATATGTGTTATCCCAATTAAAACCCATCATGTTCTACAATAGTGTTCAATAAATTTTTTAATATTTTAATTATATTATCACTCAGTCATGAAACTAGAGAAAATCATCATAGATAATAACTATTTAAATTGGTATTTTATGAAATGTAAAAAATTAATCAAACTAGAGAAGTGATGTATAAAAAAGGGTTAAGAAAAATTTATCATAATATCTTACTGAAGTGTTTTTAGTTTTCAAATGAAAGGATGAGATGGTATAGTATACTGAGTTGAATTGAGAGGATTGAATATTACTCCCTACATATAGAATAATTGAAATCAATATGTTGATATTGTATTGCTGATGGATTGATCTAATAATTTTAAATTATTGAGAAGTTACATAAAGTTCACGATTCTTTAAAACAGTTATTATTATTTAGTATCTATATATACAATAATAAAGAGTGAAAAATGATTTTTAAAAAGTGGAATTATCGAATATCAAAATATCTATATTTTATATATGAATAGATAAAAAGCATATGAGTTTTTATAAATCCATTGTTTTTATTTATTATAAAAGGGAAATAATTACAAAGGGGACAGTGGGGTAATATAATGGCTTGAGACCAGTGCTAAAAATGCTCGAGAGAGTATTATCCTGAAGGTTCCACTAAAACTATGTTCCAACACTCAGAACCTTTTAACATCTTTGCATCACCCACTCAGATAATAATATTATGTTTTCATTAGATTTATGAACTAAAGGGTTAACAATGGCATAGTGAGATCCATTGCATCATGGTCTACATTATATCTTGATTCATTATACTATATCTTTGTGTACTTGATTGATTAAGTATGATATCACTCAATAAATATTATTACATTGACCATAATGCTTAATTTAACTAGTGACACATAATATCATGATGTTTAATTGTTTTATTTATTATAATTTTGTTTTAATAATTACTTAAATAAATGGGGATCCAATTAAATCATAATAATGGAATGATAATGTTTTGACAATTTCATAACATATGAATTTAAGAACATCAATGGGTTCCTTAACTTAATTAAGTGGATCTATATAACAGTGATTATGAAACTCATTTTTTATAGTTAAGGTCATAATATAAAATAAAAATCTCAATCATATTTTAATATTCAATTTACATTGAGGAGATGGTGTAGGTAAACCATTAATAAAGAAGTGGTTTTACCAAAGTTTTTAATGGTTCCATATTATCCAATGGAATCCTTTCAAGGTAGACTAATTTTTATTAATATCATGGGACCTCAATAAAACAAACCATTATGAAGAATTTAGCTTGGATAATTGGGTATTATTTGTTTAATAATTTTATTAAATTTTATCATTTCATTACCTTATAGATAGTTTGGATTGGATTGGTTTTTTTCAGTAACACTTATATACCTGGATATATGACAAAACCCTTTATTGTTCTAAATTTAATAAATAACGACGACTGAGTATGATTAATAGTAAAAAATAACCCCATTTTAGTGTTTTTCATTAACAAAATCTATTTTTTATTTAATCTTTTCATAGTTTGTATAAATGATAAAAAAAGTTATTTCATATTAGATAAATGTTTCAGTTTTCTAATAGAAAATTATTTCATCATAAAATTAATATTTTCATGATTTATTTTTGGAAAAAATCATGTTTCATGGATTTTTTATTTTACTAGGGTAAACCCATGATAATGAAAATGAATTATGGTTAAAAATCAGGACAAGTTTCATGGTATAATCTAGAATAAATTAATTATCTAAAAAAGGATTATCAGGATAACAAATGTTTCAGTTCTTAATAATATATTCACTGAATAAACAAATTATTCTCAAAAACTCCATCCATTATTATCTCAATGGTTTTTTTCCAAATCCAGACAGAATTCAACCATATAAAAATAATTTTTCATGTTATAATGAACTAAAGTTAATGTAGATTTATTTATATATATATACATATTTTATATTCACATATGTAATTTTTTTTATTTTGAATGTGAATATGATTTAGTTTATACTACTTATATATATTCTTATAATTTTTTTTGAAATGCATATATGAGTAACAATATATTGATAAAATAAATATTAATTTTTATTTAACGAATATTATGATTATTTTATTTATGCATTCAATAAAAATAATTTTTTCAAATTTACACACATTTTTTTAGGGTCATATAAGAATTGATGTATCTCAGGTGTACTGATCTATATTAGGATGTTAGGGTATAATTATCATTTTCTTTATAGAATATGATATATCTAGAGAATTTGGGTATTTATTCCTGTCATACTATATTATCTTTCATATTTATTCATCATAAATTCACATGTTTGGATATTGGTTTCATATAATTATAATAATTTAAATGAAAGGGTTTCATGTAGCATATATTGATGATACATTAGTAAAAATGTCTATATAAATAGATTTTATTTCTTATGTAACACATCCATTTATTTATTTATGTTTTTATGTATTAACATGTTTGGAACATATTAATTTGTTAAAATGAGTATGGATCAAAATTATATATTTACAAACACATATACAAAAAGGTATTAAATTCTATTTGAACATTTGATGATATGAAATAGTTATATTTGATATCAATATGTGTCATTTGGAAGTTGACAGACTTAATGAAAACCCAAAAATACAATTTATGATATTTGATGTAAATGAAAAATAGATAAATACCTCAATCATCCAAAATAGTATGTTAATGTCAATGTTGGGTTCCCATGGATTATATTATGTAATCAATCAAGGGTGTGTATAACCCTAATATTTATCTAACCATGTATTATTTTGTGTTTTATGTTACATTTTTCATGTAATGTAACATAGCACGTTTTTGGATTCATTATTATTATTATTATTATTATTATTATTATTATTATTATTATTTATCTCTATGATTTTAAAAAAGGTTTCTATATTCATTGATACATATTAAAACACAATTATAAAATGTTTCCTACAAGATATGAACCAAACACATGCTTTATTAAATAAAAAATGGGGTATTACAACTTAATAACATTGAAATAGGAACTAAATGCCTTGTATTGTTAATCATCATGCATGATGTACGACCATTATGTGTATAAATCAATAGATGGAAATATATATCAATGAATAAAATATTCAATACTTGGTAATATAATGGATATTCTTCAATATAATGGATTGAAAATAGCCATAAGACCCTATAATTAGGAATAACACTATGAAATCATAAAGTCTTCAAAAAAATATATATTTTGAAATAAGAGTTGTTTCATGTGAATTAATAGTTCAATGAATGAATGATTTAGTATGTCAATATAAGAGAATAAAATCAAGTTGTTTTAAATATAGTCATTATAAATTCTGTTATTGCAAGCATGGGCATTGAAATTAAGTTTTTTGGTCATATATCTAATAGGTATGCTAAAGTCGTGTATTGTTAAGTAGTAAATTTAAAATAATTTAAATCACAATAAAATAATGATATAATATTCAAATAGTAAATATATATATTAATGAGTTGTGTATAAATATTAATATTATGATTATTAAATTATGATTTGATGAATATATATAATTCAAATAATGATTATAATATCAATTTTGTATTAAAGTTAAATTTTAAAACATAAATAATTAATTTTAATCGTATTTTTTAAAGAGTATTTACTATAAAAGTAATATTTTTTTAAAGAATTTTTTACTATAGAATATTTTATCTGAATACATTGAATAAATTTTTTTATCAAATACTTTTACAAGAAGTGACATATTAATCTATTTTATATATGAAATTCGTGTGAAATAATTTCAATAACACTAATGTCACGTACTAGGCTGGGTCTCTATCCGACCCGATGCCCATCCCAATCCGAGACATGGCCCAAAGAGCGTTCCTAATATCCACGGGCTGGAAAAAGCACCTGGGTATCAAATAAAACAAGTGGAAACGATTTACCTGATTTAGAACTATAAAAAAACCAATATTGACCAAAAATATGATCTGAAAATTTTATCCAAACACCTTTAATAAAGTCAAAGATTTAAATTTTACATCTAATCAAATGTCAAAAAAGACAACGAACCCAATGGAAACCAAAACGACACCATAAAACTCCGTGAAACAAGAGGACCAACATCCTCAAGTCGTTGCTTCCAAGATCCCAAAACCAACCCATAAAAAACAAACTACCAACCTGACACATCATGCCTTAACCTGAAACACAGACACAAAAGAGTTTTCATACTCCCAAAATTTAATGCAAGGTGTGAGGTAAAGTCCCAGTAAGATACCACCAAATTAAAGGTTCCATGCCACAACATCAAAAAGATAATTTAACAAGCTTATTTAAAACCATACTTTTAAAACACTTTTAAGGAAAACATTTAAGAGATGAATGTGAAAAGTAAAGTGTACTGGATGAAAAACTATTTCACAAATTCTACTTTAAAATGGATGAGAAAATAGATAAAGAACACACAAATACTCTTGTGGTCCTCCATATGCTGACAGATGTCACCATTTCATGAATAGTAGAGTACTGTGGGTAAATCTCCTAAGGTGGCCAGTATGCATGGTGTGCTAGAGACATTGTACCTCGGTGTAAACATGGCATTTGAACCACAATAAGCAATGCTCTCATGCACGGTCCACTATTAGGGACACACATCGATAACCTAGTGGTCTCCAATCATCATAAAAGTTTAGTTAGTGTTGTAATGTCAATCCTGCTAGATGAAACCAGGATGAACCACTATCGTAACATCTAGCGTACTAGTTCTAATCTGCCAACCTAGATACCCTGGGTTTTTTCTTGTGCTCAATCAATTTTCACAATCACATAGTATATCACCTTCACATGTCACAAACCAAACATAACATTACACACAAAAATCACATCTTTCACACCAAATCACCATTTCAAAGACACACGCACACCAAATCACCATTTCAAAGACACACGCACACCAAATCACCATTTCAAAGACACAGGCACACCAAATCACCATTTCAATGACACAGGCACACCAAGGTCATGTCTATTTTCATATAAATACCCACTTTAAAAATGATCACATCTTCAACTCTTTCAAAATGACATTTTCGTGCTATATTAATTTAACAAGAAACCAATTGAGCTATTAACAAAATCATTTCAAGAAAAACCAAGAATACTTTACACCAAAAGCCACTTGATTCCATATAGATGCATCACTTTAAAACTAGATACACAAAATAACCATATCAAATCATGTCATCCATTATTCAAACAATTTTTGTATTTTAATTTCAAAAGTACACAATAAGGAAAACACACCAAAATTGATTTATTTTACTTTTGAAAATGTCTATTTAAATACAAAAACACCTAAAGTGACTTGAAAAAACCGTTTTCACCTACCAAACAACCCCTAGAAATCTTTCAACCATGTTTTTCATTTTAAACACCACTTAAATAAACAACTCTTCAATTTATAAACATATCGCACGCAAAAGAAACCATTATAAAACCAATTTCACAACTCAACCCTTCTAGAAACTTATTGGAACTCTATAAGAAATTTATTAAACACTTATAGAATTTACCACAATAAGATCGAAATGAAAAACATCACAATTTCTAAAAGAAAGTTCAATTCTCATCACGAACATGTGTCACAACTTTTTTAAAATGTATTTTTCACAACCTAAAAAGTGCTACCAAATGTCACAATGAGAGTTTTAAAAAAACACTACATATTTCATGTAAACATGGTTCTAAAAAATCAATGCACATTATAACCTTTCAAAAATATAAATTGCATAACAAACTCAATATAGAAAATTATTTACACAACTGCAAAACAAGGTCGACGTGCCCAGAAATGATTTGCTACTCATTAAAAATCCACACTAAAACATACACACTTCAAATTCCCTTGAAAATATAGTTCGCACCACCCAAAAATCCCAAAAACCCATTTTGAAAATATTGCACCAAAGAAACACCAAATATTGTCACTTTATCAATCAGATTTTCACTTATAACTAATAAACACACCGACCATCTTAAAAAAATTCGCACCACAAAATGAAACTAAAAACACCTTTATAAACTCAAATAAGCATAATAAATTTATCAAATGATGATATGGCACAAAACCATCTTCCTCAGTGTTTATTTTTTCCCAAATATTGTGTGGATCTTCATCTGCACCTAATACACACCACAATCAAACTCAATAGAACTCTAAAACAAGAATTGGACCAAAAATAACATCAAAAACAGATCAAAACCCACATAAACTCTAACTGAACCCCATTAAATTGAATGAAATAAACTAGAATAATGAATCTGTTTACCCAAGGCGTTGGCTGCTAGAAGGGGTTGTGGGGAAATCCACTGGTGAGGAGAGGCCAAGGGACTTTTGCAGTCACCGAAGGGGGTAGGCTGAGGAGTTCAGGGGGTGGTGCACTCGTCAGCATGTGAGCAGGGAGAGGGTGCCTTCTGGACTAATCTGTGGCCAGCATGGGAGCCGCATTGGGAGGCCGCGCCGGAAGGGCTACCAGCAGGGGTCGACGCTAGTGAAGGAAGGGGTTCGACATGTGGTAGGAGGGGCGCTGGGGTTGGCCGAAGGAGAAACCAGAGGGGGGGGGGGGGGTGGGCACTGCACATCAGATAAGGTAGGGGTGAAATGGTTGAAGGCCGAGGGGAAGGACGATGAGCCATGTGGAGGTTGGTCTGGCGGCTCGATTTCGGTGAAATGCGACAGGAAGCAGGAGAGCGGATGTGATGCAGCGTGAAAGAAAAATGGGGGTGAAGGTGTGGGGCTCGATGGCCTGGGCAGGAAGTTGCTGACGAACCGTAGAAAAAAAAGGTGTAACACTAAACAAGAAGAGAAAAGAAAAAATAAAATAAAAATAAAACTAAAAAAACTAAAAAAACAAAACTAATAATAATAATAATAAAACAAAAACAATAATAATAATTTGAATAATATTATTATTAAATTAATTAAAATATTAATAAAAGAGTAATAATAATAATTATTATAATCTTAAAATTATTATTATTATTATTATTTGAACTCATAATTCATTTTATTCATCCCATTTTATTTTGTGCTAACTACTTTATTCATGTAATTAATTTTTTATTTATTTATCAAGAATTATTTCATTTAATTAGTTTCATGCCTAGAAGGAATGCGGAGAACCGAGCGAGGCCACGCGGTGACCCAAGCAAGGTTGCACGGTTTCGGCAGTGACGCGCTGAATGCCGTAAAGGAAAAAAAGTACGATTCGAAAAAAAATAACTCAGAAATTTTAAGTCAGGCCTTAACCCAAACTATCTGATACCCAAAAAAATAATAAAATAAATAATATAAAAAGGACGGGTGTGAAAATTCTCCCCACCATAAATCTTTCCATCCCCGGAAATCCACAACTAAGGATGAGACTCAAAGAAGAAACAGATGCCCCACTAAGGATCAATAGGATCCCCAAAATCAACAAGACAAAAGAGGCCAAATCATCGTGCTCATAGAAAGTGACTCAGAGACAGCTTCAAGAAATGCATAAAAAGACATTTCGATATGTGTCGCCCACCCCAAAAAGCTAGAACACCTCTAGTTAATTAATCAAGGGTAAGAATTCTCGTACTCGAGAGAGCCAAAAAATACCCCACCGTTTGTCAGGAATGAACAAACAAGGTCAATAACGTCCAAGAAAAACTCTGATCACCAACTACCAAGTCATCTCTAGGAACATAGCTAAAAGGCCAACTCTAGAAAGAGCATAGGGGCTCCCCACCATTAGAAAATTACTAACGCCTGAGACGAGATTAGAAAACTGACACGGGGAGGCTTGGATTGGTTCCCCACCAATATGAAGAAAGGCCAACCCATTTCACTCTAGATACAATTGAGCAGGACCCATTGTTGGTCTCCCCACCATTAGATCTAACAGAAGGTACAACTTTGACAATTTTCCTATGGTGACCAAACACCCCACCATAGGGGGAGGGGAGGGAGGGGCCCAAATATCGGTCGTCAAAACCACATCCGAAGACAAAACAACATCTCCACATCCCCGGACAAGCACTATTCCAAATTTGAGACCGACTTACCCAGCATATCCCATAAGGACCACAAAAGTGATTTCATCCATTGGAATGCGACACCCAAGACACTAAGGCAATGAGACGACCCCAACTCCACACAGTCACAGAATCCTTACACGCCCAAATGGTTTGTTTGGAATAGATCAACTACAGGACAAGATTTAAACTACTTTTACTGTCAACACTGATGATAGAAAAAATTTGGGGTCCCATACAATCTATGAGTTCTTGACCACGTGCCAGCTTCACTCCGAGTCCAATGGTTGGAGCCCTGATGTTTGAAGCATCTCATCCCTCACGGTTAGGTGTTGAAGTCTCGTAAATGGAGCTTATCCTTTTGGTGTCACATGCAACCACACTACAACCGAGACAACCCAAGCAAAAACAACACATTACAACATCCAACGGATCAGACATATACCATTCACCAACACAAGAGCTGAAATGGTTCATGTGTATCACCCTTTGACACACTGAAGGAGAACACGACACCACAAATCGTTACCTGAACAATACCATTGCAGTTGAGAGGAACATTATATGGAGAGGAACATCAAACTGAGTCTTAAACAACACGTGATTCCTGTAATCGACCGTAGCTTCCCCATGTGACTGGGTCCACCGCCCTAGTGGCATAACGTAGACCCTTTCGTAAACGAAACCAATGAAGGACCAAAGGTTATTTAGAATAGTGGCCCACACCGACCACTCCATGATGCTTCCACCTTTCTCCACTGGAATCTCCTTCACCATTTTAAAATAGAACATTCAAATAAATGAGGTCAAACATCACCCATGACTATTAAAGAGAACTCACACTACAAGACGTCACCAAACATGACCCTTGCAGCCAATGAAAATACTACAAAGCCCTTCAAGACACTGGTCAACACTGATAATTCTGAACCACCTTCAACCTTCCCCACTGGAATTCCTTTCACCATTTCCAGGGGGACCTTCAGACACAACGGTGTCAAAACTTATACCTGATGACTCAGAAAACTCAAATAGATTGAAACTCCATTCAACTCCCCTCGCATTTTTCATACCACTACAAGAGGATTTTCTTAGTTGAAAAAAAGGGGGAGGGTTCAATTCTAGAATTCAAGAAGAGATTCTTCTAATCAACATGAGGGCCGTCCAATGGAAAATTGCATGTGGCCACACTTTAATCACATTCCAACACATTATGGGTGGCATACACTAGTCAAGAAAGAAAACCATGAACCCAACCAAACTGGTCCAATGGTCAATACATAACACAAGCGAACACCAAAATTTCAGGTGGAACCACTTCAAGGACTTCCCAAAGCACTTTTTCAAAAGAGACCATTAACCACACGCTTTCACACCAACTGACCAACAAGAATTCAAACTCAAGACACAAATCAGTCTAAAAGGATTCTCAGCTCGAAACGCCTCACATCCAACCTTTTAAAAATACAAGGACACACCACACAATCACCTGTTATTTAAAAACACCAAATTTTCCATTTACAAAAAATTTTGAAAACAAGAAAAGGCAGTGGGTTTCACAGACACCAATGGTGTCCCTCAGGCCTCACACAAGCATGTTCTTGTGCCGCACTAGCACCCACCTCATATCCATCCAGGAACTCATCTTCTCGTTCCATTAACCATTTATCTTTCCATATACACTCATGCGTGTGGTTTCCCATGAGAACACCAAGGATCAAAACCAAACCTTTCTATTTTTGAAAACCAAAACATCCAACCCACACTTTTCAAACGTTACACGTCATCTTTTTGAAGCACTTAGTTTCAAAACAATTTTCAATACAAAATCATTTTTACTTAAAAATCATATTTCTATATGTCTAAAACAAAGAGACGGTGGATGATGCAAGAGAGAACTAGTGTCAGCAGATGACTGGAACATATGGTTGGTGGTCATATTCCAATCACACCACCACCATAAGGGGTATTCTAGGACAGCGTCCCCAGCTCCACATGGCTTTCCAGACCCTGCGAGGTCACTAGGACCACTGACCCTACTCCCTTTGCATTTCCTCTAGACAAGATTAATCCAAATACTAAAAACTCATACAAACTTCAACTTACTTTGGTAACTCGAGTCCCGCCACGAGGTGTGCTAGTCAGGCACCTTACTCATATCCAGGACTTTGAGTCATGACAACCTTAACACTAGTCTACCGCGACTATATCCCAAAATAAAACGACCAAAGAGAGCAATCCTGATCCTCTGATTCCATTTTGTCACAAACCAGGAAGGGTCGCCATCTGACCAGACACCCAACCCGGTCCGAGACATGGACAAACGAGCATTCCCAATCTCCATGGGCTGGCACAAGAGCCCGGGTATCAAATGAGACAAGAGGTAATGATTTCCCCAATTTAGAACTATAAGAAAACAATATTGACCCAAAAAAACATCTCAAAATTTTATTCAAACACTTTTAATAAAATCCAAGATTTTAATTTAACAACTAAAAAAATGTCAAAAAGGACAAGACCCCAAGGGAAAACAAAACAACACCACTAACCTCCATGTAACAAGAGGATCAACATCCTCAAGCCGTTTCTGCCAAGATCTCAAAACCTACCAATAAAAAAAATAACTGCAAACCCGACACATCATGCCATAACCTGAAACACAGAGACAAAAGAGTCTGCATACACCAAAAGGTGTATGTAGGGTTTGAGATAAATTCCCAATAAGATACCACCAAATAAAAGGTTCCATTCCACAACATCAAAAAGATAATTTAACATGCTTATTTAAAACCATACATTTAAAATGCTTTTAAGGAAAAAAATTTAAGTGTTGAATGTTAAAAGGAAAGAGTACTAGAAGAAAAACTATTTCACAAATGCTACTTTAAATTGGATGATAAAATACATACAGAACACACAAATACTCAAGTGTTCCTCCATATGCCGACGGAAGGCACCACGTCATGAATAGTAGAGCACTGTGGGTAAATCCCCTAAGGCAGCTAGTATGTGTGGTGCGCTTGAGACATCGTACCTCAGTGTAAACATGGAATAGGTACCACAATAATCAACGCTCTCCTGTACGAGCTACTAGTAGGGAAACACATCCATAACCTAGATGTCTCCAATCATCACAAAAGTTAAGTTAGTATTGTAACTCAAATCCTTCCAGATGAAACCTGGATGAACCACTTCCATAACATCTAGTGTACTAGTCCGAATCCACCCACCATGATACCCGGGGTTTTCCCTTGTGCTCAAACAAGTTCCAAAATAACATAGTATATCACCTTCACATGTCACAAACCAAACATAACATTACACAAAAAAATCACTACTTGCACACCAAATCACCATTTCAAATACACACGCACCCCAAATCACCATTTCAAAGACACACACACACCAAATCACTATTTCAAAGACACATGCACACCAAGGACATGTCTCTTTTCATATAAATACCCACTTTAAAAATGATCACATGTTCAACTCTTTCAAAATTCCATTTTCGTGATATATTAATGTAACAAGAATCCATTTGAGCTATTAATAAAATCATTTCTAGAAAAACCAAGAATAATTTACACTAAAAACCACTTGATTCAATATAGAGGCATCACTTTAAAACTAGATACACAAGGTAACCATATCAAAACAAGTTTCCAATTAATCAAACAATTTTTGTATTTCAATTTCAAAAGTACACAACAAGGAAAACACACCAAAAGTGATTTATTTTACTTTTGAAAATGTCTATTTAAATACAAAAACACCTGAAGTGACCTGAAAATACCATTCCTACTTACCAAAAAACTACCAAAAACCTTTCAACCATGTTTCACATTCCAAACACCACTTAAATAAACAATTCATCAATTTATAAACATATCGCTTACAAAATAAACCATTATAAACTAAATTTCACAATTCAACTCATCTAAAAACTTATCGGTGCTCCATAATCAATTTATTAAACACTTCTCAAATTTACCACGACAAGGTCAAAAAGAAAAACATGAAAATTTCTAAAAGAAAGTGAAATTTTCATCACGTATGCATGTCACACCATTTTTAAAATGAATTTTGGAAAACCTATAAAGTACTACTTAATGACGCAATGACAGTTTAAAAAAACATGCCATATTTCATGTAAACGTGGTTCTAAAAAAATCACTGCACATTATAACCTTTGAAAAATATAAATCGCATGAAAAACACAATATAGAAAATTATTTAAACAATTGCAAAACAAGGCCGACGTTCCCAAAAATGATTCGCTACACATTTAAAATCCACACTGAAATATACCCACTTCAAATAACCTTGAAAACATAGTTAGCAGTAGCCAAAAAAATCCCTAAAACCAATTTTTAAAACATTGCACCAATGCAACACCAAACATTGTCACTTTCTCAATCAGATTTTCACTTATAACTAACAAGCACCCCGACCTTCTAAAAAAACCAATCGCACCAAAAAATGAAACTAAAGAACATATTTATAAACTCAAATAAGTATAATAAATTTATCAACTGATGATATGGCATAGAACCACCTACCTCAGTGTTGATTTTTTCCCAAATATTGTGCAGATCTTCATCTGCACCTAATACGCACCACAATCAAACTCAATGGAACCCTAAAATAAAAATTGGACCAAAAATTAACATCAAAACCAGATAAAAAACCACATAAACTCTAACTGAACCCCATTAAATTGAATGAAATCAACTAGATCAATGAATGGGTTTACCCACAGAGTTAGCTGCCATAAGGAGTTGTGGGGGAAGCCACCGGGGAAGAGAGGCCAAGGGGATATTGCAGTCATCGAAGGGGGTCAGTCAAGGATAGAAGGTTGAGGTGCACTGGTCAGAGAAAGTGCAGGGGGAGGGTGCGTGCCAGACTAATCCATGGCCATTATGGGAGTCATGCTGGGAGGCCTCGCCGGAAGGGCTACCTGTAGATGTCAACACTAGTGAAGGAAGGGGGTCGGCACAGGGTAGGAGGGGCACTGGGGTTCACCAGAGGAGAAACCAGAGGGGGGCACTACACATCGATGAAGGAAGGGTAGCAACGACGGAAGGCAGGTGGGATGGTCGGCAAGCCATGGGAAGGTTGGTCTGGCGGCTTGATTTCGGTGCAATGCGATGGGAAGCAAGAGAGGGGATGTGTTGTAGCGTGAAAGAAAAACAGGGGTGAAGGGGTGGGGCTTGATGAACTAGGCAGGAAGGCACCGAATAAGGGGAGAAAAAAAGGTGTAACCCTAAACAAGAAGAGAAAAGAAAAGATAAAATAAAATTAAAATTAAAAAAATAAAAAAACAAAACTAATAATAATAATATTAATAAAACTAATATAATAAAAATAATTTTAATAAAATTCTTAATAAAATAATTAAAATTTTAATAAAAAGAGTAATAATAATAATTATAATAATCGTAATAATAATATTATTATTATTAGAACTCGAAATTCTTTTTATTCTTCCCATTTTATTTTGGGCTAACTACATTATTCATCTAATTAAATTTTTATTTATTTATTGAGATTATTATTTTTTTAATTAGTTTCACGCCATGTAGGCATGTGGAGAACCGAGTGAGGCCGTGCGGTGACCCGGGAAAGGTTACGCGGTTTCGGCAGCGGCGTGCTGAATGCCGTGAAGGCCAAAAAATGTGTTAAAAAAAGAACTCAGAAATTTTAAGTCAGGCCTCGACCCAAACTATCAGATGTTCAAAAAAATAAAAAAATAAATAATATAAAAAGGATGGTTGTGTCAAATAATTTTTAGAAACATCATTTTCCAATAACAGCTGTTTTTTATAATTTGAGTTTTCATTTTAAAAAATATTTAAATTTTTGAAATTTATTTTGATAAATATTACTTCATTTTTGGATTTTTAATTTCAAAATAATATAATCATGAATTAATAATATTTTTAAAAGAATATTTATTTTTATGTGAATAGAGAGAATACCGTTTTTACATGGAAAACATTAATTTTACAACATTATTAATATATAATAGTGAATAAATAAATTATTAAACATTATTTTATGGAAAACATATTTATTATATAGGTGAATTTATAAATTTGAAAAATTAATTTATTAAACAATAGTTTCAATTTTATAATTTAAGTACTATTTTCTAAATAGTTGTTTTAAATACACTATATATTTAGTATTTTAAAATTGTTTTTTCACTTTTAAATTTTGAGTTAAAAAAAATTTAAATTTCAAAAAAGTACGTCCAGATTATATAATGAGGGCCATTTCATTTTTTGTCTTTATGGATAAATTTCCTAGGAATATTTAGTTAGCATGCTGAAAACCAAAATTATAAAAAGGGGTAGCCGGAGTGGTAAATTGTTGAACAAGTTAAATAAAATTTATTGAGTGTTTAAGGTATTTATTGACCATATATCCTATACTCTCTATTATTTCTCAATTTTGTAACCATTTCCGTTGATAGAGACATTTCATTTTTGAAATGAATTGGGTATTTGAAAAAATGCCACTCTTTTCACTTATAAAAGGGCATCACCTCACCTCACAAAACCTCACATAAAAACCACTTTATGTCATCCCAAAAGTGTACCCAAACATGTCATAAAAAATACTAGATAACTTAAATGGGTTCTGTTCATCTAAAAATACTATCAATCAAATGTTTTTCCCCTTTGTAAAGGGGATAACTATAGTAGTGAGGTATATATTTCAAACTCTTTTTTTATGTTTTCTTTTTTCCTAATGTGAATTTTTTTTTAAAAAAAATTATTTAACCATCTCAAAATTATAACATACTTTTCCTTATTATACTATTATTTATTATAATAATTTTAAAATCATTATACTATCTTTCCTTTTTATATAGGAATAATTAAAACAACATTTTTGTGTGTGTGGACTACCACATCCACAAAAAATCATGTTTCCTTTTACATAACCACCATGCATGGTTGGTAGTAATTTTTAATTAATTATAATATTTATATAATATATTACATTATTAAATTCTAAAACATAATATTAATTTCTCTTATTCAATGGAAATATAAATTGTCATCCATGCATACTTGTGGACTACCGCCTCTATGGGAAGATTGATTTACATTTATCTTTTCATCACCAAATTACATGGATGGTCCAGATAATTGGTTTAATTAATAAATATTAATTTTATGATATCAATAAATTTTTTTATAAAAAAATGTATAACCTATTATGTATATAATCATGAAATCATTATCCTTAATTCAATATTTTAAAACAATCATACTAAGAATTTAATATTTAATTAAAATTATGCAATATTTTCATATATATTAATTATTATTAAAATTTGATTTTAGTTTACATATATCAAAATACTAAATATTAAATTATATCAATATTATATTAGGGTAATGATATTATATCTAAACCACCTAGTAATCATTTATTAAGCATTTTATGTTCTTGTTTGGGTCAGTTTGACCTCCTACTTGATCAATGATATAAATTTATATCATATATGATTATGAAAACATAATTATTGTTATAAAATTATATAATTATATATATATATTAATTTTTTAGGAAAATAGAAATTTATTTTTATATAATTAATTATGTCAACACACTTCGTTGGTTGAAAATAATGGAAAAATATTTATCATCACTTTCATCTTCAAGGATAAGGTCTAAATTAATCAAAAAAATTAAACAACATAAGGAAACATAATTAATAAATTATATTAACATAAATTAACTTTTAATGATGAAATATTGGACAATAATGAATAACAATTCCATTAATTTAAAACTATTTAGAAATGGTCTGTATTACCATCACCTGTCATCAAAAAATATAATAACTAACTAACATAAATGTAGAGAATAATTAGAAATTAATATTATAAATGATTATTTACATTTAATTGGTACTAGAATATTTTGTTAAGATTTATTTTTGTTATATAGGATCTTTCAATTCTTCCAAATATATAGGGAATACTGGTAACTTTCTCTTTGTCTCGAATTTAATTTATTGAGACTTATTACTTAATGTACATGATGATTCTGTTAACTTGACATTATTACTACCTAATGAATGTATGTTTCCATATTCATGGGGTCTTAATAGACATATCCTTAAATTTATATAAATGTACATTAATACCAAAGATTCCCAACTTTAATTTGGTTTGATAGAAATGTTAGTAAAACCATAAGGGTTTCATTATCAATATAATTTTGAATTCAAGATTAGTTTTACTTAATAGTCCATCAGGTTAATTTGTTTCTTTAATATTCTAATAATTTCATTGTATATTCATTGGTTTTTATTTTTTTACTCATTATTTCATTTCCCCTTGACTCATATTTTACCTGAAGATTTTCTTATAGGTGAAACTAACCCCATAAATTATTTTAAGGTTGGGACCTCCATTTTTTTATGTCCTAATTTATTAGATTCTATTAAAAATTCCATTATCTATATATACCACCACAATATATTTTTATATGTTTACTCTTAAATGATTTCAATTCATTAGATTACATATAATTTATGTGACACTGTGTCTTTATGAAATAACACATGGTTATAGTTGATAGATATAAACTGGCTAATAAACAAATTTTTGCTACCTCTATTATTTGAATTTTGACAAACAAACATACATGGTTCCATTCAGTAAGTTATTTAGTTTCTGATAAGTGAAACATATTTTTTAGTGAATAATAATATACCATTATGAATCTTAATATTACCCTTATGAATATTAAATCATTTTATTATTTTATTGTCTTAAGGTTATAAGGTAATGATATCCTGATTATTTTTTCATGGTGATATAAAACTAATTATATTTTTAGAATTTTTATTTTTCAAATATATTATGATTTTATTTAAAATTAAAATTAATTATTTTTAGAAAATTATTTTCATAAAATAGAGTTTATTTTTAAGTTCAGAATGTCGATATTTGGTTAGCTGAATTTATATGAATTTTTTTAAATACATTAGTTTTTTATGATCAGTAAAAATATAGTTTTGAGTTTTCAGTATGATTAATGACATCATATTGATGTAATAATTAATATAAAATGTTGTCTGACTTGTGTACATTAAAATATGATATGAGTTGTCCCATGTGGACAATACCAGTAATGAGTTGTCCTTTGACTTTAATAAAAAACTCCATATCTTCCATTATAATTACCAAATCATTCCTCAAATTTAATTGTTTCCAAATTCATCATCCTCGATGATATTTATGTTCTACTTCCATAGGATTCCTCCCAAGGTATCAACTATCACGTTTTAGGAGTTACTATAAAATGTATGGAATTCTACCACCCTTCTCTTTTTCAAGGACCCTTTTTATGTTATTCTCTATTAATTTTAAATTTCTTATTTTGGGACATGTCATTTCATATACTTCTTAATTTCTATATTATTTAATAGTGATAAAAGACCTCTTTTTCTCTCATCAAAATGTTTTACAAATTTTTAAGCGATGACATTAGGCTACCAAATATTTAGTAAGGGGTTTCTCATCCCAATTTTATTTACATGATATTTCCATTTTTTCCACTTATTTTTTTTATGTTCGGTTTTTTAGTTCCATTTGATATATAATATCATTACTCAATTTACATTCATGGAATTTAGTGATTAAATTGGTGATTATTATCTTGATTGATTACAATTTTGTAAGGGGCTTTGTTTCAGTTTCCATTTTTATTATGTTTTACTTGGTATTGTGAACCAAATCATTGTTATGTGGTGTAACTATGATGCCATTGAGAAAAATTTTCATTTAAAATTGTAATTAAATTCTATAAAAATATTCTTGTTACATGGATATAATTATTGTCTTATTCATATACCATTTTACATTCTGTGTTTATATAGAATCATGCACTATGGCAATGTTGATGTATCCATATCCTCTACTTGATATAGATACTGAAAAGGAATATTGTTATTCATTTAAATAATTTGATAAATAATGATTTGGACTGGTGGGAAGGGCCCACTATAGCCCCTTGATGCATCAATAGGTCTCATTAGACAAATTAGTAGGTGACAGGACCTTCGATTTTTCTTCCAAAAATCAGACAGGTTTCAACCCACATACTTAAACCATTTTGATGGTATAATGGTTCATGTGCTAGATACATGAAATCCAAATAATAATCATTATCTTTATTTGTTATACATTTATTACGTTCCTAGAGGTTTTCAATATAACAGAATCTATGCATGAATTATCATTCATAGTTTATTGATGGCCCATGTTTTTCAAGTATTCCACCTATCACATTGATTGTGTTATATTGATTATGTTTCGCTTATTATTGATTCATTATTCTTCTATACGTAACACTTATTCAGAATTTTATATCACCCCTTTTTTTCCATCCACATGTTTTGGAGAAGGGATCATTTATTTATTTCTCATGGTTATAGTTAATTAGCTTTAATTGTGTATTATGTTTTGTTTCATTTCCCAATGTCAAATGAGTTCCATGTACAAATCTAGTTTCATCAAGACTAATAAACTAATCGGTCTTTTGGTATTTGATTCCTTATAATCATGCCTATACAATAAAGTAATGCTCTAACTTCTGACTATAGGGATGTGGGCATTATATTTTGTATCAAAGGATGTGTAGTAGAAACCTTGGGTGGTGGATATAGGAAATATCTTTTAGGGAACATAACTCTAAGATAGACATTGCGGATATGTATAGAGTAATATCCTGTAATTTTATTCTTGTAGAATTTATGTGGGTCTTCCTATAAAATGCATACCTATCTAGAACTAAATGTTGATGTGTTTCGAACACAAATGTACCTAAGAGTAACAACTCTGAAGAGGAGTTTCAAACATGACCATGGTAATCCTAGTATACAAGAAAAGGGCTTTACTATATACCTGGTTTGAAAATCATGGGGGATATGGATTGGATAATTCACATTTTCATTAACAAAACCATTATGAGGGATTTAAATCTAAATAGAATCTGTTTTTATGTTTATGAGATTAGTAGTCCATAATTTTTTCGAATTATGTTATCTTTTTGTTAGTAAAAAATTATGAATTATGACCTAATTTGGTGTTTCCCATTATTGAATGATAGAGACTAATGGATGAAATGGAATCAATACCTATGGAAAATGTAGGGATTCCCCATCTATCAATAAAGAAATGTCACTATTGAAGTGGATCAGATTAGTATCATGTTTGGATAACTTACTCAGGCTGTGACAAATAACCACGATACACCTATGTTAGATCTTTTCATGTGACAGAAGACCGTATCTTTTAGTGGGTCTAATAATCTATTGGTAGGTGAGTAGTGGATCATGTCCCTTGAAAAGATATTTCATGCATTAAAATGCAATGAAAAAGAAAAGGTACTACTGGAAGTATATTACTTCAAAGGTGATGTTGATCAATGGTGGTCTGTGATCTAGAACACCATGTAAGAAGAAGAAATATATGATATTTAATAAAGAAATTTTAAGAAAATATTCATCGACAAATATTTCCCTCATGAACAATGAAGTAAAGTGAATAAGAAATTACTTATCTTAAATCAAAGGGAAGAAGAGAGTGTGGTGGAGTATGAATCTACCTACACAAGACTAGCCAGGTATGCCACTGATTACGTACATGACTCTAAAGACAATATTGATCATTTATTTGAAGGTCGTAAGACATATCTTTGAAGAGTATTGGTTTCTAAAACATTTTCATCATATGATTAAATTCTATTAAGTTCCATCAAAACATTGAAGGATGTTTCTAGGAAAAAATTGGTCAAGGGAATCCATGATAAGAAGAAGTATTCTGATAACCATTGAAAAGCTGAAGTGCCTAAGAAGAATAATGGAACGAAGAAATTTTCACTATGTGATAACTATAGAATGAATCATCATTGGAAATTTATTAAAGGAATTGGAGTTTGTTATAAGCATATATAAAAGGGTCAACAATCTAATGAGTTCAATAGGAAGAAAAAATATGATGAAGATCAGCAAAATTAGTGTAATGATATGGGACACTATGAAAATGAGTTTCCTAAGATTCATGGAAACTTTCCTCAGAAAAGGCCATGAGACCAAGGGAAATCTTATGCGGTCACAACCGTAGAGGTTGAAGATCCTAATGATGTGGTGGCAGACACTTTAATTGTTTACTGAAACATACCCAATGCTTTATTTGATTATGTTTCATTTCATTCCTTTATATCTTCTTTGTTTAAATAAAATTTAGATATTTCCAAATTGATTTATTAAAGGAGGTTTCAGTCAAAATTTATATGGGATGTATCCTTAGAAAAAAGATGTGTCAGGAAGTTCCCATTGTGGCATATTACTGTGTCTTATATGTTGATTTTATCATAATAGCCATTATTGACTTTGATATAATCCATAGTATGGATTCGATTTCATATCATGATGATAATTTTTTGTAAGATTAAAGAAGTTTCAATTTTTGAGGATGACGTAGAATCCTTTATCTTTAGAGAAAAAAATCTCCATCTGATTCTCATCATGATCCACCCCTAGATTCTCTACTAAATTAAATTATTGTATATGATGAGAACTCGATATTTATGAGTGTGGAAATAAATCATAAAATTGAGGATGTACCTATTATTAATGATTATGTTGATGTTTTTCTAGAGGATTTACCTAGTCATCCTCCTAATTATGAAATTGAGTTCACTGTTGATTTAATTCCTTCTTCAAGACATATATAAAAGACTACTTATATAATTAAAATTATTTAATTGGTAGAAATCAATAAACAACTAGAGGAACTGAGTGATAATGGCTTTATCCACCCCATTTTCTCTCTATGGGGAGCCCATGTTGTCCTAGTCATGAAGAAATATGGATCTCTGAGGATGTTCTTTCACTACAAGGAGATCAATGCTATAACGAAATTAACTTGTTTAGCATTCCTCAAATTGAATATTTATTTGATCAAATTAATGGACCCAATGTTTTTCAAAGATGAAAAATTAAATTTGTATATCTATAGGTGCATTTGAGGAAGGAAGAAATTCAAAAAATAGTATTTCGAACTTGGTACGAGCATTACGAGTTTACAGTGATGTATTTGGACTGACTAATGCACCCTAGGTTTTCATGGATCTAATGAATAGATATTTCAAGGAATATCTTCATGGATTTTTGTGGTTTTTTGTTGATGATACCCTAGTATACTCCAATACCTATGAAGACCATGAGAATCACTTTAGGATAAATCTAAAAACACTTATAAGAAATTAATTATCTTGGAATTTAAGAAAGTGTTATTTTTGGCATCAATCTATTTTTTTTCTTGGATATGTTGTCTCAATGGATAGAATCTTAGTTGATCCTATGAAGACATAGGAAATCATATTATAGACCACACCAATGAACATAATAGAGGTATGCGGTTTTATTGGCATATCCTGTTACTATCGACATTTCATTCAACATTTTTCATAATTAGATAACCTTAAAACCAATCCCAAATGTAAATTAATTAAGTTTGTTTGGAAAAAAATGTGTAAAATAAATTGTATAATTGAAAATAAGATTGGTAAATGCCCCAATTTTGACTCATCCATCAGAAAATGATGGGTTTGTGACGTATAGTGATGCATCAAAGAATTGACTAGTTTGTGTCCTTATACAAAATGATAAATTTATTACTTATGCATCAAGGTAGAAGAAGACTGATGGGAAAAATCATCTAACTCATTATCTTGGGTTAGAAGCAATATTATTTTCTCTAAAAATATAGGGTCACCATCTCTATGGTGAAAGATGCGAGGTATATATTGATCCCAATAGTTTGAGAAACATTTTTACATAGAAAGAACTTAGTATGAGGTAAAAAAGATGGATCAAGTTACTAAAAGATTTTTATTGTTCAATACACTACCACAAAGGAAATTAAAATAAGGATTTAGATTCCTTAATCAGGGAAGATCATGGACTTATGGCATAAATGAGGATTAAGAGAGAACCTATATTTATTGATCTCGTATAGATAGATATGGGAATTTTTATGGAAGGGGTAATTTATTTTATTTTTCAATTGATTGATAAACCATATTTACTAGAGAAGATAAAATTATCTCAATCTAATATTGAGACACTAAAAGAGAAACTTAATGTTATTAAGGATGGACGATTGTCAGACTTTTTGTATGAGGATGGAGTTTTGAAATTTGGAAAGAGGTTTTGTGTTCCATCAGTACATGAGCTAAAAATGGAACTATTAGATTATTCTCATATATAAAAGTTATCAATAAACCCTGGTATCACCATGATGTATAGAGATCTAGAGGAACATTTTTTGTGGGAAAACATGAAGTGATAAATTATTGACTATGTGTCATGGTGTCTAGTTTGCAAACAGGTGAATTCCAAGAGACAACATCATAGAGGGGTCATGAAACCTCAACATATTCCTATGTGGATGTTGGATGAAATTGAGACGGAATTTTTCACATGACTACCAAAGAAAACATGAAAGAAAGATGCTATATGGGTAGTTGTTGATCGTCTTACAAAATCAGCACATTTCCTTTAATAAGAGAGGATTTACCAGTTTAGAGCTTGAAATGAATTTATATTAATGAAGTTGTATGACTTTGGTTCACCTATATCGATTGTGTCAAATCGAGATCCCTAATATACATCAAACTTCTGGAAATTTTTCCTAAAGACATTGGATACTGAGCTTCATATGCTTTCTATTTATCAACCTCAACCCTAAGGACACTTTGAAGGGACTATTTAAACACTATAAGACTTGTTAAGATCATGCTCTCTTTATATTCAAGGTATATGGCATTAATACTTATGTTTGGTGGACTTCAAATATAGTAACACTTTCCATTATAGCATTAAAATTCTTCCATATGAAGCATTATATGAAAATAGAAATCGAACTCCAACATTCAGGATGAAGTTGGTGAGAGGAAACTTATAAGCCTAGGTCTTATTGAGGATACAACATAAAATGTAAATATATTTCAGGTCTATATTTAAGAATCCCAAAGTGGGAATAAGTTCTATGCTAATTGTCAGAGAAAGGATTTGGAATTTTCAAGTGGGAGATCTTGTATTTTTAATGTATCTATTTGGAAGTGTGTCCTATGTTTCAGTAAAAATCAAAAAATGTGCCCCAAGTACATCGGACCATTTGAAATTCTGGATAGAATTGGAGCTCTAGATTACCATTTAGTGATGCCTCCATGTTTATCCAAATTTCATGATTTCTTCCAAGTTTCATTGTTAAATAAGTACATTTTAGACCAAACACATGTACTCACCTATGAGGATATATAACTAAAACCTGACTTGTCTTACTGTGAAGAGATTACTGAGATTCTTAAATCTAGAGAGAATATATTGAGAAATCGTATGACTCGATTGGTAAAGGTTATTTGGATAATTAATAAAATGGGGGAAGAAATGTGGTAACATAAGGATTTCATGAAGAAGAACCATACACTTTTTTTATTAGGATTTATACATTATTAAATTTTATGGATGAAATTCCCAAAGGAGGGAAGAATATAACATCCTAATATTTTATGTTATGTTTCTTCTTAAACAATTTCAGTTCATTAGATAACATATAATGCATGAAACTCTGAGTATTTTTGAAACAACACTTGGTTATATGAGATAGTTATAAACTTGCTAGTAAACATAATATTTCAACCTCTGTGATTTGAATTTCGAAAAGCTAACAAACATAGTTGTGTTCAGTAAGATATTTAGAGTCTGATAAGATGAAAAATAATATTTAATGAATAGTAACACACCCTTATTAATAATAATATGAATAGTAATATGACCCTTATAAATAGTAAATCATATTATTATTTTATTTCTTTGATGTTATATGTATATGTTACAGGCTTAGGGGAATCCCAAGTGGGAGTGTACCCAACATTACAAATTTCCATAATCAATGATCAATCCAGGATCAATATGATGATAAAATCCAATATCCACATAATTGGATCAAGGATTTAAAAGAAGAAAGAATCCCTAAATCCAGAAGATAGGATCAACATATTTTGTTCATTATTAATTAAATTAAATAGAATTACAAACAAGGTGGTTTTTTCTTCATTGATTTTTTCGACCAAAGATATGTTGTATGCCTTCATAGAGAGGTATAATCCAAGGATTGGATTCCTTTAGTGGTGATCCACATGTGCTCTGCATATATTTGGACATCGCTGTAGGAGTCTACAGGTGTTAGGGTGGAAGATCCCTACACTTGTGATGTTCACCTTTGATCACCTTGAGAATCTCTTTCAAAGTGTTCTACTTGATTTAGTGGAGTAGGATCTTTTTCTTTCATGGGAGTGTTCTTGGAAAGGGAAGAGTACTCCTGGATTGAGAGTTTTTTTCAAAGGATGTTGTGGAACACAACTATCGAGAAACCCCTTGTCTAAAATAAGAGAATAATCTAATGAAGAATGTAATTCACCATATAATAATAATTAGAACAATTTTCCCTACTTATTTTATTATTCCATGTGAAACCCCCATGTCATATAATAACAAAAATTCTATTATTTTCATGAAACATTCTTAACTCGCTTGTTATATTTAAAATTTATTTTAGTCCAATAATATTTAATATCATTTCTAACTGGATCCATATCTTGGTCCACCAATCCTCTTCAATATTTACTAGACCTTGAATAATGACTATTTATTGATTAATTAAATTTAACTACATTATTCACCGATAAATAAAAATATTATATTTACTAAAAATAAAAATCAAATATTTATTAAATATTTTGTCTGTAATATATTCTCTGGAAAACTAGGGACAAAATAAATGCGATAAAGCATACATGAATAATTATTAAACCACGACCAGGGATAATCTTTATTCAACAGGTTAAAAAAATTATTATTTAAATAAAATACTAGATAGACCTACTGTGTGTCCCTCTAGACCTCTTTCTAGTTAGAATAGCATGGGCTTGCCTAAAGTGAAAGATTACATTCTAGCAATGGGTCATGGAACCCAAGAGAAAGAAGTTAGTTTCACAATGACATGTCACCTCATCTGAATGCTTACTATGTAATACAATCCCTCTATCTTGATATCTATAATTATGTTGGTGGCATGCAAGTGTAATAAAACATGTGCTCAATTTCTTGTTATTTGAATTCTCGGAATTTAACTTGCCTATTGATCACCGTGAACATGGAATTATTTATGTTATATCATTTCCATCAAAGGGAATGAGATATCTGATTCTGTTTTGGAACAGAAGTGACAAATCTATTCTTGTATTGTTCGTTAATTCAGTATTCCTCAAGATGCACCCAAAATATCCTACCTCACTCCAAACATATTTCATCACATTTTTCATTAATATATATATGTCTGTGAGTCATAATACTAATTAATAATAATATTATAGTCTAAAGATGAATACAAACATCTACAGATAAGAACATCCAATTAAACTAATGAATGTGGATTTTCTATAATAGGGGCTCGTTCTCATAATATCCTCTTGGATATTACCAAGGGTGTACACCATGAGAAGGTTCCTCAAATTCCTCTAAGTCTCCACCAATTATGGACTCTATTATTTTTTCCCCTTCAAATGATATCATCTATCCATAGAACAAATATTCAATAATAGTATTGTGGCACTTCTAGGTTCTCATCATAGCAGGGATCCTCTACGACCTTTTATTGCAATACCAACTTTTAGTCCATTATCACATACTATTTTATGAATAAAAAAATCATGATGTGATAGGAATTTTATTTATATACATCTAATTAATACAGGTTTATCATAATGAAAAGATATGTTTGTTTCTAGGGAATCAATTCCAATAGACTCACACATGCACTAAATCTTATTTCTAACAACCTTCAATCTGCTAGATCTCACATGATATTCATGATTATGATGAGATATGGATTTATTAAGGGGTTCTTCCACATTCTCATCCACAGACACTCAACTCATTGTAACATCATCCCTTTGATAGAAATCCATCAAGTAGTGATACAATCATAGTATGTGATTTTTTTCCATTGATGTGTTATTGGCTCTTTCAAGATCAAAATTTGTAGTATTATCATCGTAAAATGTAATGGGATACTTACTTATAGGTAGCACATCAATATCCTAGACAATATTCTGAATCCTTATGGATTTATGGGGTACATCATAAGCTGATATATATTTGGACTCTTATATAGAATTAGCAAAAACTCTCTTCTTTGAACTCTTAAATCTCACAACTCATCTGTTAAGAAATAAAATATATATTAATTGTGATGTCAGATAAATATGATCTGTCTAAAAAGTATTATCAACATTACCTATGATGATAATCTCCTCATATCTTCCATACACTGGGAACATATCCTTAGTTATTCTCAGATACTTAGGGATATACTTGACAGTAGTTTAATGTTGTTCTCCTAGATCTAATTGATATTTCCCGACCATGCTCCATATAAAGGCAACATCAAGTATAGTACATAACATGGCATAAAATATATATCCCATCACTAATGTGTATTTAATATTACTCATTATGTCTTTCTCTGATTGTATTGGTGGAAAAAAAATTATAAATATGTAATCTAGGTGACACTAGAACCAATCCCCTCATGGATTACTCCCAAATAATTAATATATGGTCAATGTATGTACTTTGACATTGTCTAATAAGCCTATTGGATCAATCATGATTGATCTTGATCCCAATAATGTAGGTTGATTCACCTAATTCTTTCATAGATAAGCATTTGTTCAACTAGTCCTTGACTGACTACAAGACTAGTATGTCATTTCCAATAAGCAATTTTTGTCAATATACACTACTGTGATAATGACCAAGTTATCATTAAACCTCATGTAAACACATGGCGCACACATATTTTTAATGAAACAAAATTCTCTAATGGCTCCATCGAATCGAATTTTCTATGACCTAGATTCATTCGTTAATCCATAAATGGATCTATGCAATAGTCATAACATTTAAGTATCACATAGTGTCACAAACCCTTCGGGTTGTGTTATATAGACATCTTCTTAAAGGTTTTCATTAGGGAAAGTAGTTTTGACATCTATCTAACCAATCTCATAGTCATGGAAAGATATTATGGAATGTTTGATTCATATGAATTTAAACATGGTGTCTTGAGAGAAGGATTCATCATAGTCAATTCCTTGATTCTCTTTAAAATTGATAGATAATATCTGTGCTTTATAGGTACTAACATGACCTCCTATGTCCAGTTTCTTCTTGAATACCCATTTACACACAACAACCATTATATTAATAGGAATATCGACCAGAAACCAAACATGGTTCTAATACATGGAATACATATCAGAATTCATTTATTCTATCCATCTGGCAATGTTTCAGCTCTCTACTAATTCATTATTGGATAAATATTCATCATTGTCCAACAATAATGAGTCACAATCCTTAGTAAAAAGGAAACCATATCTCTCTGGTTCCCATGCCTCTATTTTACTCCATTAAAAAACATATATTTCATGAAAAACCTCTTCAACATGGAACTATGGAATTTTTCTAGTACCAACTTATGTTTCTCATGAGAATCAATTTAATCGAAATAAATATTTATCCCACTATCTATTTTAAGGATATGTTCCCTCACATGAAATACGGTTTATCTAGCAACATTCACTTTCATGTTCAATGGATTATATATTTAGTATGAATTTATTTCCATGGGATACCCTATAAAGACACACATTGTGCCCTAGGTTGCTAGTGTGATTCCTAATAAGGCCTTAATAAACTCCTCACATCCCCATACATGTGCTTGTGACAAATTGGGTTTCTTTTTACACCATAGCTCAAAAGGAATCCAATTTTCATCCTTAATTGAAACTTGGTTTAATGTGTATGTCGTATTTTCCAATTCATATCCCAAAAGTATAATGGAATACCTTCATGACTCATCATTGACCTTACCATGTGTAATAAGGTATGGTTCCCCCTTTAACTATGACCATTCCACTATGGTGTGCAAGGTGGAGTGAGTTCAGATAGAATCTCATACTACCATTAATGGTCGATGAACTCTTGGTTAAGATATTATCTATCTCAATACAATAGAAGCTTCAATATCATCTAACCAATATTATTCTTTACTTCATTATTAAACTCATGGAATTTCTCCAAGGGCTCAGACTTAAATCTTATTATGTAGACATATCCATATCTACTCAAGTCATTGTAACATCCCAGGTTAATAAAGAAATAATAAATTATCATAATTATTGATATATGTGCATTAAATATTAATTTTACTTTAAAGGGATTGATATGCTTGATGGCGTACCTGATATGCAACAACGGGTTTCTCTGAAATCTTACGTTGCACAATAATAATATAATAATATTATTTTAAATGTAGTTAACGGCTTGTCGTTGTATTAGAGGGAATGAATTGAACTAACTAAAATACAATTATACATGTTTGTTAAATTTTTTTACATTTATCCAATATATTTTAGAGGTTTAAAATGTGTATTAATCTAATTTTAATCATAAATACTCTAATATTATTTAAAAGGTCTATTTAACGCCTTTTAATGAAAAACCCTCTTTAAATCTACTTTTGGTCACTTTAAAATGTTCTTTTTGAAAAAATAATATTATTCGTTAGAAAAGGGACATCAAAATTCACATTGGGTAAAAAAATTTATTTTCCTGATAAATTCAATTATTGATTAATAGTGGAAATTACTGTATTTTAATTCAAAACTGGTTTTTAATAAAAAAAACTTATATGGTTAGATTACTGTTTTAATTGGTTTTAAAGTGTAATTATATTATATTGTTACCATTTAATCCAATTTTGGTCATTGGAATTAATTTAACTTTGAAATTAGACATAAACAAGTGACAATCTTTTGATAGTTAATATTTCTTAAAAACACGCTTATGGTTTTGACAACGAGATTTAATTTTAAATTAATTAGTCCAACTCCTATCTTTTAAATTTATTAAAATGGACATAATTTTTGAATTTGTAATATCAAATATAGATGTGGCTGAATTTTTGGTAGTTTTCGGAAAAACATCATTTTTTGATGAATAGTGAAACCACTAAGCAGTTGTTAAAAAATAACTTTTCAATTAAATGAAATTTTACCACATCTGTTAATTGAATTTTTAAAATCCAAAATACATGGTTGTTATTATTATGTAAATTTTAGTTCAATAAGATTAAAATAATTTTTGGTTACTAGTAACTTATCACTTTTATTTAACGAGGTTAAAGGTGAAAAAGGTAATTAAAGGTAAAAAGAATATTATAAAAATACTAAATTACCATAACAATATTTCTAATAATATTGGATGAGTCATGGGTGACCATGGGAATCATTTGGTCTATTTTGAGACCCCATGGAGATACTTAAGAGAGATAATGACACTTTATTTTAATTAATTGAAGTAAAGACAAAAATGACCTAAACAAATATCTTTTAGTAAATTAATATTCACAAGGGGTTATATATGTTATCATTTCAACTATAAATATTCATTGTAATTATAAATATATTTTCTACATCATGGTAATTTTTTAAAAAATTTAGACATAAAATAAAATAAATTATTTATGACACAATAATGATGTAGTGTTTACCTCATTAATATATGATTTAGATTAACAAGATTATAATGATTAAAATAATATAAAAAACCTTTCCAATTCATGATTGATGATTTTATTTCAACCATTATTCATAATATCATTGACTTTAGTATGTTTTGGACCTTTAGAAACAAAAAATCATTATATAATAAAAAATATATTTTAACACTTTCCAAAAAAAGCCCCTCCTCCCCCTAATAAAAGAACACCAATTCTAACCCATTACTCACAAATCTCAAGACCCTTGTCTGTTCTGAAACCTACCCTAATATTCTCTCAAGATCCCTTTCTTCCACCTAGAATACTTAACCTTGGCAGAAGTCACTTCAAGAAGTTATTTTGGTTCTAACTGAAGGAAGTTACCTTAATTAAAGGTAACGATTTCTCTAAAATTATTTTATTTTATTTTACTTCCCCTACCACTAAACCCATTTTATTACTTTATTTAATAAAAAAATATCCTAAATATACTAGGTTGTTTATTTTTGAAGTATTAGAACTACACTTACAAACACCTCCATCTAATGGATAAAGAACATACTGTTTATGTGGATGGAAAATGAACACCTCAAAAAAATATGATTGTTTAGTTATATCCTAAAACCTCTCATGGTGTCAATTAAGATGTCACTATATTTATATATGATATATATATATATATTATGGTTATGTTTTTTTATGCTTCTATATTTTTCATTTATATCATACCTTTATGGTTTCCATTATGGGTAAACTCGGTATTTTCATTTGAGGATGTGCGGACTACCACCCCGTTAAAGTGATATGACTAGTTAAAGTCATAAGTGATACGTACAAAGGATGTATTTAATGATATTATATATGATATTATTTTATAATTACAATATATCTATGTATTATTTTGTTTTAAATTCCATTGAAATATGTAATAAAAATGAAAGTAGCGTTCCTACGTACGTATGGCTTACCGTCTCCATGAACAGTGCATTTCATTTCATATCTCCAAATGTTATATAATTTTATAAATACACATTTATACTGGAAATATATGATATATATGATCTATAAATCATTAATATCATCCTGCGGATAATGAAATTTTGACCACATGGACAACTTGTAAATATAAGAAGTATATTTTTTGACTCATGTACGAAATATCGACAAAACAACCGTTATTAACTCAAATGATTACATAATGTTTATAACATGGTAATAAGTGATATAAAAGAAATAATAAACTTTAAAAAGGTTCTTAAACATGTATAAATTAACTTTATTTTATTATTCAAGAGATTAAAAAATGAACAGGTCAATTCGAACACAATGTAGGGGACTTTGTCTCAATCTCCTTTCATTGAGGCATATTTTATTTTAATGCATGACTTTCTTTAATACATTTTATAACCACATTTGAATTTTCATTTCATTCAAAAGAGAATCATTTTCAAGAAAACGTTTTACAAAATGACAAAAAAGAATGTTTTTAGCATAAGTTGTGATAACGACCTATAGAACGTCGCGAGTATTATTTGATCTTTGTCTTCATTAACTAGCAGTAATATTTTAAAAATGGAAATAAATATAATATAATATTTTTCATATTTTTGTATTTAAAATGGTTTTGATAATGGATTCATTGTGTCAATATATTTAAATGATATATTGTGATTGAAATGTTCAAATTTTATCATTCCATTGGGTTTATTTTATGTGTTATTATTATTTTATAGTTCTTGGGAATTATTATGTATATAGGTGGTTCTGTGATAAACATAGGGTGGGTGATCCTGGGAAATCCCTCTAATGTATTGAGTAATGTGACAGAGGTAAACGTGAATATTTCTCCCACGAGATTTAGGGAATATACTGTGATGAGTATTACAAATGTAATACCCAACATAGTTGTGATAATTACAATGTATGTATGATATGGATTCCACAAGTTACCTATATGATTTATGTTTTCTATGTGTTATTCATAAATCAGATGATTTCATCAGGTATGTTAAAGAGAATATGTTATGTATGTAATGATGGACTAATGTTTTCTTTCTTTGATTTATTACCCTTACTAAGCTTTTTATGCTCATATCATGTTTTGAAATGTTTTTCACAGGACCTAAAGATGAATAGGGTCAATGATGGGATCAAGAAAAAATCATGCAGTCTAAAACATGGGACTAGACATGAAAGTTTTTTTCATGAATTTCTATTTTAAGAAAGAAAATTTGAAACTGAGTATAAGTGTCTACCTTGTAATTTTTGTGATGTAATGTAATAGTTATGGCATAATTCTCTAAAACTCTAAACCAGAATAGATCCTCAATGTGAATTATTCAGTTAATTCAATATTATATAATGTTTAAGGCCAAGTCCTTAGAGTAGGTATCAAAGGTTGGTATAGATAACATTAGAAGTTAGGGTATTGTCAAATTAATAACTAGAAATTACGTTATGTTAATATTGAAATTGTGTAGCATTTACAAATTACCATGTCGGTTCTCCTAAGATATTTCTTTGTTCGGAATGGTTTTCCACAGAGTAAATATAGTAGCTATGTTGGGACGACACCAGATAGAAGAAAACCGTCCAAATCAGCAAGCTGAGATGGTTGAAATTGGAACTGAACATTTTGTTGTAGTGATGGATCAGTTGACTCAGGCTGTAAATAGTGGTGGTATCCATTCACGATATCCGCTAGATCAACCACATAGGAACATGTCAGTAGTGGAGCATTTCATGAGGCAACACCCCCCATCATCTAAAGGATCATCTGACCCTGATCTAGCTGAAGGGTGGATAAAATAACAAGAGAAAATTATGATGTCATGTGGTGTTCAGAACATCAAAATGATAGTCTTGTTGTTTACTATTTTGAAGTTGAAGCTGATCAGTGGTGGACTATGGTGAAATCATCAAGGATGGTGGTGATATTTATGCTCTTTATTTGGATGAAATCAATGGAATGTTTCTTTATAAATATTTTTAATAAGTTGGATCATCTTAGCATAAAAACTATTCCTTGAATTGAGGTAGGAGGATGACTCAGTGGCTGCTTATAAAGCAAAATTCACTTGACTGGTAAGGTATGCTCCCAATTTCATACGAGATCTTGATAGTAAAATCAACATTTTTTACTCATGATTAAATCCAATGTATAGATCGACTTTAGCTTCTCATGAGTTCAAAATTCCTGAAAAACTTCTTCGATGTTCGGAGAAGGTGGAAATGGAGTTTGATGATGATCTTGTGTTCTTTGAAAAATAACAGAATAAGAGGTCAAGGTGGTAGCTGAAATGGAAGAACCCTTCAAAAAATTATGATGGAAAGAATATTAAGTATACAGTTTGTGAAAATAGTGGTGAAAAAAATTTTGGGGAATGTCTTTTGAATTCTTGTAAGTGCTACTGATTGGGTAAAATGGGACATAAAACTCGTAATTGCAATGAAAAAGAGCAGGGTAATGGTAAGAAAAAATCAGATTAATAATTAGTAAAATATTTTAAGTTCATTGAAATAGGACATTATGCAAATGAGTGTCCAATGAAGAACTCAAGTGAGGGAAAGAATCCAGACAATAAGCATAAAGTGGTGTTGATGTCCTTTCCAACTACTTCAGAAGATGATGGGCCATCAAATGAAATAGTACCAGGAACATTTTTTTTGTTCAGATTAGGCCAATGTGTTTTTTGATTCTACATCTCTACATTCGTTCATTTCTGAAAAGAATTCTATTAAATTGGGAATACTATATCAAGATATTAATCTTGATCTTATGGTAAAAACACCAGGAGGAAATGTGGAAACAACATGAAATTATATGAACCTTCCTGTACATGTGTGCGGAAAGAATCTACCTAAAAACATTATTTTTTTCCTCTAGTAGAGTTTGATGTTATTTTGGTTATGGATTGGCGTTCTATTTATCATGCTAATATTGAATGTAGAGAAAAAGTGGTTTCTTTTCAAAAAAAAAAATTAGTTTGTGTACAAGAATGAACCCTTACTTTTGATAACATATAAGGAAGCTGAGAAACTAGTAAAAGATGGAAATGAATGTCACCTTGCACATATTGTCGAAAACAAAGGAACTGTTCAGATTAATGATGTGCCAGTGGTAAATGAGTACCTTGATGTTTTTCCTGATGAGTTTCCTGGTATTACATATGATTTAGAAGTTGAGTTTACTGTTTAATTAATTCCTTATGCTAAGACAATTAAAAAAACATTTTATTGAATGGATCTAATTGAAATATTAGAGTTAAGGAAGCAATTTCAGGAGTTATTAGATAATGGTTTCATTCGACCTACCACATCACCATGTGGTGATCCTGCCATGTTTTTTAACGATAAAGATGGTACAATGAGACTTTTTATTGATTATAGATAATTTAATAACATCTCTCTTAAGAACAAGTATCCTTTTCCTCATATCGACGATTTATTTGATTAGCTCCAGGGAGCCTAGAATTTTTTTTAATATTGATTTTTGGTCAGGGTAACATCAGATGAATGTAATAGAAACATAAATTCAGAAGACTGTGTTTCACACTAGATATGGCCATTATGAATTTTAAGTTATCCCTTTTGTTTTAACCAATTCACCTGCTGTATTCATGGATCTTATAAATAGAATTTTCCATGGGTTCTTAGACAATTTTTTGGTTCTATTAATTGTTGATATTTAGGTTTATTCTAAAAGTAAATAGGAGCATGAAAGTCATTTATGGGTTATCTTGAAAACCTTAAAAGAAAAAAAACTATTTGGGAAATTTTGCAACTTTGAGTTTTGGTTACAGAAAATATCTTTCCTTGGTCGCATTATTTCAAAAAATTGTATAATTGTTGAACCTGATAAAACAAAAGTTGATGAATAATGTCCAAGACTAACATATATAACCAAGATTCATAGTTTTCATTGTTTGTAAGGTTATTAACGGAGGATGGTAGATAATTTTTCATAGTTATCTATTCCAATGACTATGTTAACTTGAAAAGGGGATAAGTTCATTTAGACAAAAGAATGTGATGATTTTTGTAAGTAATTGAAATGATTATTGGTGAATGCTTCAGTTTTGGAACTACCTTCCAAAAATGGTGATTCGGTTAATTATTGTGTTTCTTCATTGAAAGGAATTGGTTGTGTCCTTATATAGAATGATTAGGTTATTGTTTATGTTTCACATCAGTTGAAACCTCGTGAGTTAAATTACCCTAAACATGATTTGGAATTAGTTTCTGTTGATTTTTTCTTTAAAAATTTGAAGGCATCATTTGTATGGTGTAAAATTTGAAATATATACAGACCATAAATGTTTTAAGTATATATTCACTCAAAAAGAATTTAACATGAGACAGAGGAGATGGTTGAAATTAATCAATGATTATGATTGCACGATTCGTTATCACCAATGAATGGAAAAATAAAGTGGCTAATGATTTGAGTTGAAAAATTAATGCTTTATTGACCATGATACATTTGGAATAAGATCATTTGGTTTTTGATTTTTTGAACAATGTCATAGAAGTTGTTGGTGCAGAAAATTCTTCTTTTTATTTCAGGTTTCAGTGAAATCATCTCTATCAGAAAGAATAATGAAAGTGTAGAAGGAAGAAAGTGAGAAGCAAAAATAAGGTAGAGTTGGTTAATAAAGCTTAGCTTCCTGAATTTAATATTGATAATGATTGTGTTTTGAGTATTGGGAAGAGATTATGGGTGCCTTGTGATTCACAGTTGAAGAATGAGTTGTTTTGTGAAGCTCATAGTTCTCTATTTTCATTTCATCCTGGTAGTACTAAGATGTAAAGAGATATTCGGGAGTAGTACTAGTGGTATGGAATGAAAAGAGATATTGTTGATTTTACTATGAAGTGTTTGACTTGTCAGCAGGTTAAACCAGAGTGGTTGTTACTGAAAGGGGTGTTTCAATCTTTACCGGTTCCAGAGTGGAAACAGGAAAATATATCCATGGAATTCGTTGTGAGATTACTAAAGACATCTCGAGGGAAAAATGCAATCTGGGTTACTGTTGATCGGTTGATTAATATGCCCATTTCCTTCCTATTTGATATACTTTTTCTCTAGGTCAACTTTATTAGTTTTATGTTAAAGTGATAGTCAGGTTGCATTGATTTCTCCTCTCTATTATATCTGATCGTGATCCCATGTTTTCGTCTAGATTTTAGAAAGTCCTTCAGAAGTCATTGGGTTTTAAATTAAATTTATGTATAGCTTTTCATCCACAATCGAATGGTTAGTTAGAACGAACAATTCAGACTGTGGAGGGTATGTTACTTACTTTCTTGATGGATTACCAATGATGTTGGGACCAACATCTTTCTTTGGTTGAATTTTCTTTTAATAATAGTTTTCATTTCAGTATACATATGGCTCTATTTAAGGAATTATATGGGATGTTGTGTCAAACACAAGAATTTTGGGATGAAGTTGGTGAAAAGAAGTTTATGGGACCATAATCGGTAGAAGAGGTGGCTGAAAAAGTTCAGTTTATTTAGAAGGACATGAGAATAGCTCAATGCAGGCAGAAAAGTTTTGCGGATAATCGGAGGAAGGATATTTATTTTTAGGTAGGTGATCATGTCTTTCTCAATGATTCTCCATGGAAAAGTGAGATTCATTTTGGTAAGAAAGGAAAGTTAAGTCTGAGATTCATTGGACCCTATGAAATCCTAGTGAATGTTGGTTCAGTTTCTTACAGAGGGTCCACCTCCATGTTTATCCTGGGTACACAATGTTTTTCATGTTTCAATGATAATATAGTATATGCCAGAACCCTATCATGTTTTAAGTCCATATGAAGTTCAGTTAGAATAGAATCTCTCTTATGGGGAATAACCACTCCAAATTCTTGACAGAGGAGAGAAAGTGTTGTGGAATAACGTAATTCACAAGGTACAGGTTTTGTGAAAAAACTATATGGTTGAAGAGGAGTCATGGGAGTCTGAAAATTCTATGATGGATAAATACCCCAATTTATTTGATAAGTGGATAAAACTGCGAGGAAGTAATTTCCAAAAGGGGGGAAGGATGTAACATCCTAGGTAAATAAAGAAATAATATTTTTTCATAAATATTCATATTTTTGAATTAAATATTAAGTTTACATTAAAGGGGTTGAAATGCTCTATGGAGTACCCAATATGCAACAACAGGTTTCATTGAAATCTTACGTTGCACACTAATAATATAATAATACTATTTTAAATGTAGTTAATGCTTAGCCATTGTATTGGTGGGAATAAAGATATCTAACTACAATATGATTATACATTTTTGTTAATTTTTTTACATTTATCCAATAAATTTTAGAGGCTTACAATGTTTATTAATATAATTTTAAGCATAAATACTCAAATATTTTTTAAAAGGTTGATTTACCACCTTTTAATGATAAACCCTATTTAAATCTAGTTTTGGCCACCTTTATAGGTCATTTTTGAAAAAATAAAATTCTTCTTTTTAATCGGGACATCAAAATCCACTCTGGGTAAATTTTTTGTATTTTTCTAATGAAATTCAATTTTTGATGAATAGAGGAAAATATTGTATTTTAATCCAAATCAACCTTTTAATATAATTTTTTTATATGGTTATATTACCTTTTTAATTGTTTTTAAAATTTAATTAGATTATATTTTTACCATTTAATCTAATTTTTTCATTGGAATTAATTTCACTTTGAAATTAGACAAAAAAAAAAGTGTCAATCATTTGATATTTAACATTTCTAAAAACCAGACATTTTGTTTTAACATTGGGAATTAGTTTTAAATTAATTATTCCAACATATATGATTTTAATTTGGTAAAATAGACAACATTTTTGAATTTTGAATATAAAATATAGAATATTCTGAATTTATGGTAGTTTTCTGAAAAACTTCAATTTTTTATGAATAGTGAAACCACTAAGTAGTATTTCAAAACTGAATTTTTCATTGAAATGAAATTTTATCACTTTTGTAAATTATATTTCAAAAATACGAAAAACATGGTTGTTATTATTATGTAAAATGTAGTCCAAAAAATTGAAAATAATTTTTGATTAATAGTAACTTTTCACTTTTATTTACCAGGATTAAAGTTATATAGGATAATTAATGGTTAAAAAATATCATAATAATAAAATAATTACCTTAACACCTATCCTAACCTTATTGGATGAGTCATTTACAACCATGGGCATCCTTGGGTGTATTTTGGGACGCCATGGAGCCACATAAAAGTGATAATGACACTTTATTTTAATTAACTTAATGTAAAGAAAAAAATGACATAAACAAATATCTTTTACTAAATTAATTTTTACAACGGGTTATATTAGTTATCGTTTTTACTATAAATATTAATTAGAAATATAAAACTATTTCCTACATCATTGTATTTTTATTATAATTTTTAGACATCAAATAAAATAAATTATTTATGACACAATAATGATGCAGTGTTTACCTCATTAATAAAATATTTAAATAAATAAGATTAAAAAGGTTATAATAATAACAAAAAACTATCAAATTCATATTGGATTATTTTATTTAGACCATGAGTGATATTATCTTCTATGTTAATAAGTTTCGTACCTTTATAAACTGAAAATCATTATATAATAAAATAATATTTTCATTCTTTCCTAAAGAGCCCCTCCTTCCCATTATAAAAGGACACCACTTCTATCCTATTCCTCAGAACTCTCAAGCATAATGGATTGTGAAAATCCATCCCAAATTATCTCTAAAGATCCATCTATTCCACCTATAAGCCTTTTCTTAGGCATAAGGCACTTAAAATTTCATTTTGGTTCAAACCAAAGGGAGTTTCCCGAATTAAGGGTAACAGTTTCTCTTAAATTATTTTCTTTTATTTTACTTCTACAATCCCTAAACCCATAATATTACATTATTTTATAACTACAATCGTATCCTCAATATACTAGGTTGTTTTTATGATAAATATTAGAACTACACTTACACACACCTCCATCTAATGGGTAAAGGACATAATGTTTCTATGAATGGAAAACTAACGCCTCACGAATGGACAATTGTTCAATTATCTCATATCACCTATCATGGTGGACATTAAGACATAACTGTATTTATATATGATATATATTATATTTATGTTTTCTTTATGATTCTGCATGTTTCAATTATATCATACCTTTATGGTTTCCATTATGGGTAAACACGATAATTTAATTTGAGGAAATGAGGACTACCGCCCCCTCAAAGTGATATGACTCGTTAATGTCATATGTGGGACATAAGAAAGATAGATTTAATGATATTGTATATTATATTATAATGAAATTATATTATACTATGTATCATTATGTTTTAATATAATTAAAATATTAAATAGAAATTAAAGTAGCGTTCTTGCGTACGTACGGCTTACCGTCTCCATGAACAGCGCATTTCATTTATTCTCTCCAAAGGTTATATAATATTATAAATTCTTATATATACTAAATATAAATGATATATATGATCTATAAATCATTAATATCATTATAAAGATAATGGAATTTTGACCACATATAATACTTGTAAATATAAGAAGTTTTTTTTTTGACCCATGTTCCAAATGTCGACAAAATGACAATTATTAACTTAAATGATTACCTAATGTTTATAACATGGTAATAAGGGATATAAAAGGAATAATAAACTTGAAAAAAGTTCTTATGAAATTATAAATAAGCTTTATTTTATTATTCATGAGATTAAAGATTGAACGTGTCATGTCGGGCATGAGGTAAGGGACTTCGTCTCAATCTCCTTTCATTGAGGTATATTTTGTTTTAATACAGGACTTTCATTTATATGCTGTATAAACACCTTTAAAATTTCATTTCTTTCCAAAGAGAATCTTTTTCTCCAAATCATTTTACTAAATGAAAAAATGAATGTTTTTTTAATATAAGCACTGATAAAGACCTTTTCATCACCGTGAGTATTATTTGATCTTTGGAAACCTTAACAAGACATAATGTTTTTAAAAGGAAAATAAATAACATATACTCTTTTTTATATTTTGGTATTGAAAATGGGTTTGATAATGGATTTTTTATATAAATATATTTAAATGATATATTCTGATTGAAATATGGAAATGTTATCTTTCCTTTGTGTTTTTTTATGTGTCATGAATATGTTATGGTTCTTGTCCATTGCTATGTATACAGGTGGTTACATGATAAACCTATGGAGGATTAGCCTGAGATAGCTCTCTAATGCATTGGGTAATGTGATGGAGGTAAACGTGAATATTTCTCTTAAGAGATTTAGTGAATATATTGTGATTGGTAATCCAAATATAACTCCCTATGTAGCTGTGATAACTACAATATAAGTATGATATGGATTCCTCAAGTTACCTTTATGATTTATGTTTTTTATGTGTTATTCATAAATATTATTATTTCATGAGGTATTTTAAAGAGCTTATGTTATGTATGAAATGATATAATAATGTTTTCTTTATTTGTTTTATAACCCTTACTGAGATTTTTATCTTCATCCCAAGTTTTGAAATGTTTTTCACAGGGCCAAAAGATTAATAGGGTCAAGGATGGGATCAAGGAGAAGTCATGTTGTCTAAAACATGGGACTAGACATGACTCTTTTGTTCAAGAGTTTTTATTTAATGAAAAAAATGAAACTGAGTATCAGTGTATACCGTGAAATTTTTTTGATATAATCTAATATTTATGGAATAATTCTTTAAAACAATAAACATGAAAAAATTCTCAATGTGAATTATTCATTTAATTCAAGATTATTTAATGTTAAAGGCCATGTCTTTATAGTCATAATTAAATGTAATGAAGTAAGAATATCCACCTCTAGGTTCTAAAATAAATGGTCTACACACATAAGTGTGTACCAATCCTATAAGCTCTTTAGAAATTTCTCTATGTCCACCTAATGGTGGATTGGTACTTTTCCCCTTTAAACAAGGGTGACATCAATCAAGTGGTTTTTGCTCAGAAGAGTCCAAATAACCATCGTCACAGAGCTTTGTTGGACGCTTCTCGTTTACATGACCAATGCGGTGATGCCACAACTTGGTGTTTTATGAGTCATGTGAAGTTGGTTCATTGTCAATTTTCATCACTTAGTTCTCATAATTTAATACAAATACATTGTTTCTTAAATTTTCCATACCATAACATATGTTGTCCTTATAAAAGTAACAACATATATTTCTAAACTTGAAAATAAATCCATGTGTATCTAAACTCGATACATAAATTATGTTCTTGGTAACACTAGGTATATAACAAAATCCATGTAAAACAAAAATCATTCACATCAGCATCGTGGGGAGGTAGTCACCAATGGAAAGAGTAGCCATCCTCACACCATTGGTTGCTCAAAGATCCTCCTCTCCTCTTTCAATTTTATGAAATCTACATGGTTCTTATATTTTATTACATATGTGGCCACCACAAGCTATATCTAATACCCAATGTGTAAAATTGGAAAGATTTCACTTGATAACTAATTCACATTTGGATTCCCATTGACTCTTGGTATAGTTCATCTTCCAGTGGCCTGACTTTCCACATGCAATGAATACTACATCCTTCTCCTTGCCCTACCTCTGGATATTCTTCTTCTTGGTAGTACAGTTATCGATGTCTCTATATTTTTTATAAATCTTAGTCCCATTTGAAATTTTTTTCCTCTTGATATTCACCATAAGGACAATGGGTTTCTCACACACCCTATCCTTATCAACATGGTGAATTAGGGTAAGAATATCTGATAGACTCTTCTCATTATTAATCATATTGTAATTCACAATAAAACTAGAGAAGGTCTTAGGCAGTGATGATATTATGAGACATGTACGTAAATGATTTAGGAATTTATTCTCTAAGATGTCTAGTTGATCAATGTATCCAAAAATATTGACGATAAGTTGTATAATTGGTGTAGACTCTCCAATAATAGTATTGAACAAAGCGTTGGAGATCCTAAAACTCTCATGTATCTCATTCTCTTGATAGATATCCCAAAGGTGAGAAATAATACTATAAATATAAATTTCTTCATGTTCCTTCAAGAGATCATTTTTCATGGATGATAGAATGATGAACAAAACATATATAGCATCATTCATATGTTTCTTATTCCAATATTTTTCCTCATCACAGTCTTTATTTCCAGGAGAAACTGGTAAAGTCTCTTCCTGGACATAAAGATTCCCCTCATGGCCAAGGATAAGCTGAAGATGCCTCTTCCATTCCTGTAAATTACTTCCAGTGAGAGGGTCTTCCTTCTCAAGTATGGATCATAATGATGTATTTGATGTATTTTTTATGCGGGTTCTAAAAATAAGATGAACATAGTTTTAGTACATTATCTTGATAAATATATAAAAATAAATTAATTAATATCTCTTAGTATCCCACTATTTTTTTTAAAACCAACATCCCCCACCATTAGCATCAAAATATCATGTTTCTTGGAAATTTTAGTCACAAGTAACCATATTTCCCTTTTCATTACGACATCTAGGGTTTCTCAACAAACATGAATGGTTTTAGGTAGATATTAAAAATGAAAACTATATTAACTCACTCCTCCTTGATTTGTTGAGTGGACTCCACAATCCTAAAATCCTTATTTTTTGATTTCCTTGACCTTTGATTCTATGTTAGACAAATTCCTACTAGGGTAGTCAAACATTTCTGTAATCTATGTTATTTCAACACAAACCACATATTATAATTTTTTGATAATTGAAATCCCCCCAACAAGGGTTGGTCATGCACTTTGAACTATGGTTCGATTTTAACAGAACAAATGGAAGGATGTACTGACTAATTATTTGATTGAGGGATTTTATCCTTTTCGTATAAATTTCCACTTATTATCTTTTCATATGATTGATAATATTAGGTGGGATATACATAAGTGATTAATCATGGATATATAATGTTTTTGGATAATCCATTTTATAGTAGTTCTATCTTGTATGCTTGTTACTTCATTAGTTATTTTTTCATGTCAAACATCCATAATGAATAACTATATATGTGAAGGAAATAAATAAAGGGTATGATCATGAGATTTATTATTTGTTAGTTTATCTAACATGGGATAAACTAACACTGACCTAGGGTTGAAACATCTTCAACCGCTTAAGGTTTGTGTTTAGATCTTCCCATGTGTCCACATTTATATCTCCTTGTATTTGATTCATCTTGACTCCTAACATGAACTACCTCCAAAAAACTGTGAGCTCTATCCATTACATATTATTTTAACTCACATGCAGTTGAGGGGTAAAATGGGGTTTACAAAAACAAAACCATGGGCAGTTAGGCCCTACATATTAATAAGGAGAAGGCACGCAAGATAGCAATTTTAATTTAATAAAAAAATTAAAAGGGTACCAATATCATACAATAGTCTAGTCTATCTCATGATCATCTATATAATTGAAACAAATTATTCATTTAGTAAAACTTCAATTTAATTCAATATTAGTTATTAATATGATAAATTATACTCCAATAGATTAATAATTATATTTAATTAATCAATACATTTTATCTTAATCCTTATTTTGAATTACCTGGAGATTATCATCCATATACTTTTACATAACAACTACCATGGAGACAACAAGGTGAATATCCATCCAAAACACACCAGAATGTATTTATACTTGTATAAACATTACTCTTTGTGACATATATCATGCATGTTGAATTATAGTTTTTATAAAACTCATACATGATGTGCAGATATTTAAACATTAAATAGATGTTAATTAAATATATATATATATATATATATCAAACACCTGTCCAATTTTGTGTCCCAAATTTACTCCCATTAAATGGTGCATATCTCAAGGGTTACATAATATAATAATAAAATTTCTAAATCTGTGTAATATTGAAAAAAGTGCAAGGCGTCTAGATCTGACTTCATGGAATTTACCCTCCTCACCATCCATCTAATATACATGCCTAGGGAAATGATATGTGAGATGTACTTACGAAATCATCAAATTAAATGGAATGTCTAGTGGGCCACATGTCATGTAGACTCTACATTACACAGTCACCCACCATGAATGTCGTGTATGGGATACATGACTTGACCCTGACCAGAAGATACTACACACTGTGTCTAGTGGACCACAATATGGGTAGTCCAGCTGACCGTTCACCAGTGTATCCTAGTCAACATGTAGTGTAAGAATTAAATGCACTGTGTTTGATAAATGCATATGGCTTGAGTAATTACCAGATTACTCATGATTCATTGAACACAAATACATGACATGTATATCTGAATACACTGTGTGTACTTGTGTGTTATTTGGTAAAAACCCTCAGAGCCTCCTAATGAAAGCCTTGATTAAGTTTTAATCATAAAATCATATGTTACTATTATATCTATAAGAAATGACAAATAAGGAACATATCTAGAATGTCATATCACAATAATGATTAAACATGAATTGAAAAACTAAATTTTTAATACATAAATCATCAATGAATTATTTAAATAATTATAAATGAAAATATGACATCTCTAATACCACTTGTAGGTTTTGAGTGCAGAGAAATTGTAGGATGGGATGTACCCAGCTTTTCAAATTTCGATAATTGATTATCAATCTGGGGTCAATATGATGATCAATGTCAGTATCCATGGAATTGGATCATGAACTTAGAAAAGAAGGAGAGAAGATCAGAATCAATAAGTGAGAATCTTTATATTTTGTTTATAATTAATTAAATTAAATATAATTACGTACAATGTGATTTTTTCTTCGTTTATGTATTTGAGCATAGGTCTTAGGTGATTCATCATTATGATATAGAATCCAAGGATTGGGTTCCTATAGAGATAATTCCCTCATGCTCCACATATCTTCATATGTCTCTGAAGGAGTCCCCCAGTGCTAACATAGATGATCATTGCACTTGTGATGTTCGTTTTCGATCTCCTTGAGAATCACTTCCAAATCATTATCCTTGATCTGGTGGAGGAGGATCTCTCTCGTTCATCAAATCATTCTTGGAGAGTGTAGAGTTCTCTTGATTTGATAATTTTATCCATTTATGTTTTCCACCACAAATGATTGGCAAGCCCTTGGCTTAATTAAGAGAATCATATAACAAGGATTTTAAATCACCATATAATAATAATTGGAACAATTTTTTTTACTTATTTTATTATTCCTTGTGATACCCCCATGAAAAATAATAACATCCATGATATTATTTCCATAAAATGTGCTTGAATTTCATGTTATATTTAAATATTATTTTTATAAATTAATATTTAATATTATTTATCACTACACCCATAACATGGTCTTCTAATCGTCCTTAATATTTACTGAACCTTGAATAATAAAAATTTATTTATTAAATAAATTTTAATTAATTATTCACCAATAAATAACTAATTTTTTTATTTAATAAAAATAAAAAAATAAATATTTATAAAATATTTTATCCACAATATATTCTCTTGAATAACTAGCGATGAAATAAATGTGACTAGGAATAAATGAATAATTATTAAATCAATAATGAGAATAATCATTATTCAACTTGTAAAATAAATAAATTATTATTTAACATAGATACTAGATACACATAGTGCGTGAACCTCTTGGCATCTTTCTCGTTGGCAATAAGAAGGCTTGACTAATATCCAAGATTACTTTCTACTAACGTGTAAAGGAATCCAAGAGAATGAATTTAATATCTCAAGAACATTTCACCTCATCTGAATGCTTACTATGTCATATAGTCCATTTGTCTTGATATATCCAATCAAGCGGGATTCATTCAAGTGTCAGCTTCCCATGCAATCGATTTCTCTTTCTATGAATTCCCATAATTGAACATCACTATAGAAATCCATGGGCATGGATATTTTTGGCTATATAATTTCCATAAAATGGGCTAAGATATCTAATTTTGTTAAGGGATTGAAGTGTAAAATCCTTTCTCGCATTATTCATTAATTCATTATTACTCGTGATGTACCCAACATATCCATGATCATCATGAATATATATCGTCATGGTTCCCATCAATTCGTTTAATTGTGCGAGTCAAAATAACCATTAATAAAAATCTTATAGTTAAAGGAATAACACATACGTCTGTATATAGAAAAATTCAATGACACTTAAGAATGGGTATTTCCTACTGGCGAGTCTCGTTCTCATAATATCCTCTTGGATATTACCAAGGGCGTACCCCATGAGAAGGTGCCTCGATGTCCTATGTGTCTCCACCCCTGATGGCATGTATTATTTATTTCCCTTATAATGATATCATCTGGCCATAGAACATATATTCCAGAATAGCGTCGTGGAACTTCAGGGTTCTCATCAGAAGAGGGATCCACTAACACCTTTTACTGTGATAGCTTCTCTTAGGTCATTATCACGTTCAATTTCAAAGAGAAAAACAATCATGATGCAATAAGAATTTTAATTATATCCATCAAATGAATGAATTTCTGTCATATATTATAATGAAGTTGGTTTGTATGGAACCAACTCCATCAATAAAACAATTATATCTTGATTAATTTTTCAAGGTGATATAAAATGAGTTACACTTTTAAAATTGTAATTTGTCAAATAAATTATGATTTTATTTAATAATTAAATTAATCCTATTTAGAATACTATTTTCAATAAATGGATTTCATTTTTGAAATCAGAATGTCAATATTAAGTCATTCTGAATTTATGAAAATTTTATTAAATACTTTAGTTTTTCATTATTAATAAAAATATTGTTTTGAGTTTTCAGTGTTTTTAATGACATCATAATGATGTAAAAATTAATATATAATGTTGTTAGACTTGTGTACATTAAAATATGAAATGATTTTGTCCAAATGTCCAATACCATGGGAAAATACCATAGAAAATACCATGGTTATTCCAATACCACTAATGAGGTGACCTTTGAAATTAATAAAAAAACTCCCTCTCATTTACTATAAATACTCAATAATTCCATCATTTTCATTCATTACAAATTCTTGAGACTCGATTATCTTTTCATTTTACCTCCCTAGGAGTCCTCCCAAGGTGTACTCAATCCCCCAAGTACCCATACATTATGTTTTAGGAGTTACTCTAAAAGGTAAGGGAATCTACCACCCTTCTCTCTGTCAAGAACTCTTTTTTTGTTATTCTCTTTATTTTTTTTGGATTATATTGGAATATGTCCTTACATATCCCCATGTTTTCTAAATTATGTAACAATGATGAGATACCCATTTTCCTCTCATAAATATATTTTATGAATTTTTATGTGACATCGTTAGGATGCCGAATTTTTCGTAAGTGGTTTCTCATCTCACTTTTGTTTCTGGGATATTTCCATTATTGACCACTTATTTTATGTATATGTTGTATGTTTAATTACACATGATATATAATGTTATGATATTATTAATATTCATGCCAGTCAGTGATTCACTTGGTGATTATTGACTCTATTAATTGCACAATTGTAAATAAATTTTTTTTGGTTTCCATTTCACTATATTTTACTTGGTATTGTGCACCTAATAATTTATATGTTGTGTAACTACTACACCATTGAGATCATTTTTCACTTGAAATTTTTGATAGATTATATATCTATTTTCCTATTTCAGGGATATGATTATTGTCTTAGTTGAATACCTTTTTACTTATAGTTTTGATGTGGAATATTTTTTTAATTGTGGAAATATAGATGAATGTGTATCCTCTACACAATAGGGATATTGAAAAGGAAAATAGTTATTTTATTACATCATTGTATAATAATTTATTTATAATTTTAGCGACAGGAGTGGCCTGCTATAGGCCCTTGATGAATCGACATGTCTCATGAGACAAATCAATTTGTGACAAACGCTTCGAGTTTGTTTCCCAAAATAAGACAATTTGTCACCCACAAATGTAAACTGTATTGAAAAGATAATGGGTCATGTTCTAGATACATGACATCCAAATAATAATTAATATATTTATTAATTAATAGTTATTAATTTCCATGCCGTTTTCACTATGGAAAAATCTATGGATGCATTATCATTCTCTATTTATATATGGCATGTGTTTTTAATTTATTCCCTATGCCACAATGATTACATCAAATTTATAATTTTTCACTTATTAATGATTCATTAATCTGCTATATGTAACCATTTATGAGAATTTTATGTCACCCCATTCATTTTTTTCCTTCCATAGGTTATGAAGAAGAGATCATTTATTGAGTTCTCATGGATGTTTTTTATTAGCTTTTGTTATGTATTATGTTTTTGTTCCACTCCAAATATAATATGAGTTCCATATATGTATTTGTTTTCATCGAGACTAATAAAAAGATTGGTCCTTTGGGATTTTATTCCATTTAATCATGCTAATTTAATAATGTAATGTCTCGAATCTGAGGTATAGGGGTCGGGGCATTACACTATACCTCTACATTTAATTGAGGGCATTCCCTACTACTTGGTCTTCTTCAAAAAAATTTTTTTAATTTTTTCCATATATGTCATTTTCACCAAAGTGTAAAATAATATATTATTATTATTTTATATGTCAAAACCTCTTTTCTCCATCATTTTCATTTTATATGATGATTCCTTAATAGGATTTAATATTTTTTTAAAAGAAAATAATATTCTTATTTATTTATGAAAAAATTCAGTCTTCATTTTTTCAAAAATGACCATAGATGTTTCATATTTTGAAGTTGGATTTCTTTAATACTCCTTAAAATGGTTTTAATCTAAATCCCAATTCCATGACATACATTTTTCATTATTATGGATATTATTAAAATGTAACCATACACATTATTTATCTAAATGACTCATATAATGTTATTTTATTTAATATGAATTGTCAATAACTTCCTTTTTCTTTCCCACTTATCCACTATGTATAATGATAAGTTTTCACTAAATTCTTTTCTATTGTGAATACATAAATTTTATATTCATTTCACTCAAAGGTGTCTACCTAGATGATATACATCAACAGATTTGGGGGAATTTTTGACTTAAACATATATAAATTATATACATGGTTTAAATTACAAAATCATTATTATCTTTATTTAATGGTATTCACAATGAAATTTAATTGATGTAATTGAATACAAATATATTTTCCATGGGTTTTTCATGTCGTATTTTTTATGTAATAATTAATAATTTCATTATATAATTTATATGAAACCTGTTTTCTTTCCATTGGTTTTTTATGATGTGTTGAATGAATCCCATTTTATTTTATGGGATCTTTATACAATAATATTTAATGATTGTTTTTTGATATTTTTTGAACCAAATTTTACTTCCATGGGTTATCTATGATGTGATACATGATTGATTTAAAGTAGAACTCATAATTAACGATGTTTATTGGTGGAATCCTATATTATCCTCCAAAATATTTGTTGAATGTTTAGATCTCATGAGATAATGTATTAATCAATACTTTTTAGTTTCTAATTTTTGTGGGAACTGATGGTATGGGTCACGAAATTATTTTTCCCTATAAAAAACCTTGGTCAAAATTTGGATGTTTTTTCATAGTCTTATTCTTATTCAAGTGATTGGTTTAAGATATTATGTATCATGTTTGTTGACTCATATTTCCTCACTCTTTTGATTCATTTATTTTATTATACCAAGTCATATTACCTGATTTATGATTTATTTTTATTGGGTATGAGTTTTCTTATGTGTCTACAATATTTCGATATGCTCATATTATGTTATCATGTGATTTTATATTATCTTCAATTGTATTTAATATTACTATGAATTTGAGATCACCCCATTATTTTTTTTACATTTCCTGAGGATATGAAGTTTATTATAACATATATGATGTATAATATGGAGTCTGTTTTAGCATAATTATGGATAAATATTCTCAAGGGTTGTAAAAAGATATTCTTATATAACTAGTAATCAATGATAGTAAACCTTCCATTAATGGTGTTGTGTGATATTTTCTGAGAAGTAATGTTTACATTATGTTTATGTTATAAAATAAAGTCGTGTCAAGCCTCGACATATATAGTTGGTAACATATTGAATTTTCACTGTTCTTTGGAATAATTTTATTCATTTTGGGGATTCAGAGGAGAGAAACATAGTGAAAACCCTTAAGATGAGTGTAGGAATATGATGGTATCTAGAAATATTAGTAAATATTTGATTTGATGTTTTCCTATTGAAACATCAATATATTTATAGTAGAATGTGGATATGTTTGTGGAAAATATTCACATTGGGGTAACAATCCTAAAAAGGGTTGGTCGATCATTGACATGGTCATCACCGTAATGCACAATGAGTAGGCATAAGATTGCGCACTTGGCTAGATGATCATGTGAGATATGATTTGGATTATAACATACTCTTTATAAATAAATATGAATGATTTATTTCTTGTATGTTTTGAAGGATTAGTTTTGAGAAGCTTAAGATAACCCAACCTAAAGAACCTTTAGTTAAGAAAATATTGATATATGTTGAATTAATGTAACATTATCCCGACACTATAATATAAAAGAATAATTAATTTATGATTGAAATTCCTTTTATGATTAAAATAATTCCCCTTATTGTTTATTTTTTTAACTCATGTCATCACTTTTGGTTTTAGTAATTCCTATAACTATATGGAACCACGGGTGCAAGGGATAATGCATAAATTAATTCAATGTACAACCCATAAAAATGGGCTCTAGAATGTGGAACCTTGTTCTTCTTCCAAACCATCTGTTGGGAAATATTATTAACAATGTGAAAATAGTCAATTTCCCAAACACACCAAATTAGATAAATGTCATGACCCGACCCAACCCGGGCTCGAGCCATAACTACCCGATGCCCGCCTCTATAGGCAAGGGGCTGGAGACAAGGGCCGAAGGCTAAAAAACTCGGGGAGGCCTTTTCCTATTTACCTATACACACACATGCTACACACTCAATGAAAAGGTTCATATTAAAAGAAAAAGTAAAGTACTAACTTCTATAAATAAACCACAAAGTGCATCGACCTCTAAACAGAACAAATCAAGTGTTGAAGGTAAATTAAAAAGTAAAGGGGAAAAACACGCGCCTAACCAGAAAATAGCCACAACCTGGAAATAGGTAAACACAAGTAAAACAGCTGGGAGTGTCCCACACCTAGAACCCGACTACGACCACCGTACGCAGTCCAAGCTCCCAAACTCCTAAGCTCTGCTGAAGTCATGAACAAACTCTCCGTCGTCTGAAAGGGCACACCAAGTGCGGGCAAAGCCCAAGCTGGGGTGAATATAAAAATTCTCAGCCGTATGCCCCGAAGGCTCGAGGGAGAAACATAGGAGGTACTGAGGAGGTAAGAAATAGATCAAATGGGGAAAAGTAAAGGAGTACAACCGATAGTGTATTAAAGAGTACAACAAGGAGTGCAATAGAGTAACAGTAGAGATTTCAGCTCAACCCAACAAGAGAATGGAGGTAGACTCGTCCAGACACAAGGAGCTGGAAACGATGAGAAGATGAACTTCTCATCGAGTCTTCGCTACCTATAGGAGGAGAGTAGACTCATCCAACCACGAGAAGCTAGACATGGAAAGCATGTGGCATACCTCGCGCATCTTTGCCACTCCTAGAGGGAGAGTAACCAAGCCCAAGAAGTGGGTACTAGAACAAGGTATATAAATATATATATTCTCTGTCAAGAAACCCAAACAAGATCGTATGGGGATCTCCGTCCTGTAGCTCAGCCCAAGAAACTGAGTAGCCAACAGTCCCAGATGTAAACACCATTGATGCCCAGCATCTTGCACATTTTCCCCGAACTGGAATTCAAGGGGCTCAAATCACCACACCATGACACTATCTGCTTTAGGCAGCACTGACTCGGCCACACAGTTTTAGGTCGCATCTCAAGGATGCGTATTGGTGGGGAAAGCTCCCCTCGTACTTGAGAGTTCTGGGGAATTTCAAACAACACCTCGCCACTGCCCCACAGTCAAGAGGTGTCCTCAAAGTTGACAGGTGATCCCCTGGCCTGCCCCGCTGGAGGGTAATCCCTGGAATTTGACGGGTTACCACTGGAGGGAGACCCAGCAAAATTCATCGGGTGCCACACTGCCCAGTCCCATAATAGGGTAATCCGTTGGAGGGAGACCCATAAAAAGTCGTCGATGGGTCCCAATGCCCAGACCCGTGAAAGTTAATCCGCTGGCGGGAGGCCCAGAATCGCCAACAGGTACCACTTCCTAGCCCAGCTAAAGGTAAACCCATCATCGAGGACCACTTCCCAGCCCCGCCAGAGGTAAACCCAGAACCGCTCTGGCACTCCCTAGTGGATGGTACAACACTGGCCATCCTTGTTGGATGGTAACCCACTGGCCATCCCTACTAGATGGTAACCCACTGTCCATCCCTACTGGATGGTACCGCACTGGCCATCCCTGTTGGATGGTACAACTGGCCACCCCTGCTGGATGGTACCTCACTGGCCAGCCCTGCTGGAAACAACCTCCTAGCCAGCCCTGCTGGAGACAACCTCTTGGGTAGAGGATCTATGCCTGTGTAATGTGTTGGTCACACTGAATCCACAAGAACTCTACCAGGGAACATGAAGAAACTCTACTGGAAAAACCATATATAACAGAACCTGGGGATAACCACTCAACCCTGCTGGTCAAAAAAAACGAGAACAGAACCATGGGGAAACTCAACCCATCTAGTCAAACAAACAAGAACAGAGATACCTGCTACGTCACAAGAGGTCAAGGTTATGCAATATAGAACAGGGCATGCACCTGGGTCCCACACGACGTGTGGCCCCAAGTCAACTCCAACCAAGTGCACAAACTTTCTTAGGTACAAACAACCACATGTACCTTCAAGTGTTCCTGTATACTCCCAGGGTAAACCACTTTTATGGCCCAAAGGTTATCATGCACATGACACCCGATGTCAACGCGAATGTTCTAAACGTACCAACTCCAACTTGCCACATCATCAGCCCAAGAACGACAAACTACATCTCTTCAAACATTTACATGACTCTCTCAGGAGTGAACGCGATCGCACTCCAAGGGTTCTCTACAAACACGGTAGTAGGAACCACCACTGGTACACATTTCATGCTTCCACATTTAAATGAGGTCTCAAATGAGGCTCTTCACATCCAAATGGTTTATACCATTGTAATCATCATGAAAAAAATGAGATAGACTATTTACTCACCTCAAATGGTTATCCAAAGGAAAAGTCTCCAACACTGCTTTATGCCCGAACAGCGTCCCGTGATCTTGAGCCTCGGTCCCGAAAACAGTCGGGCACATCACACCATTGAGATCCCCTCATAAAAGCACATCAAAAGGACTACTCACTTGATTATGACAGATATCTGGAGAAAAAGATGCATTTTGTCAAACTGCGCATGAGCGGTTCTACGTGGCACCCACAACCAGGTCCTGAAGTGGTGCCAACTGATCACACTATTCTGATCCTCTCGAAAAAGTACACAAGATTGACTATTCAGTCATCGGCAACGGACACCAGGTGATAAAGATGGAAATCACCGCCAACTCCCAAAATGGCCCTCATGGGGCCTGCACCACCATGCAGAATTAAAGTTGACATATTGCGCTATTGCAATACCCTCGGAAAAACACACAAAAATGACTACGCGCACACCGCAAACGGACATCCGATGAAAAAGTTACAAAATGCTTCTCATAGGTTAAAAGAAGGGTCATGGGGTCTAGGCCTCAACACCGACTTCAATTCCTGAAATCACCCATGAAAAACTTCGTCTCAAAGCTAGGCTCTCAACGCCTCTGATTGCGCCCAAATCGGACACCAGACGCGCTCACACCATCCGAAACAAAATCTCAACAGTTTACTAAATAGCACTTAGCAGACGCTTTGCATCGCCAAACCCCCCATCTCTGAATTTAAAAATCCATAAGGCCACCTCAAAAAGCTTGTCTTGATTCAAGGATCTCGTGGCTGCATACAGTGCCCAAATTGGACGCCCTGCGGATGATTTATTATTTATAAATCATTTTCATATTATTATTATTATTATTATTATTATTATTATTATAAACTTATTATTATAATTATTATTTAAACTAGACTACCCATCATGGTCGGTCTTCTTTCGCACGCCACCTGTAGGACCCACATTTGGCGGGTCCTCTTCTACCAGTATATCGGCCAAGCGGCCGGTCTTCCTCAGCACGCCAGTAGGACCCGTGCATTGCAGGTCCGGGATTCCACTGCACGACTGAGGCCAGGCCTCGGGCTCTACCTCGACCACGGCGGCCGGCACACCCAGCTCACCCGGTGCCTCCGCCCGTAGGTTCCCCCTCCACTGTGGCTCACCCGGATTGCCTCGCTCGCCCGGCCACCTCCTACAGTAGCTCGCGTCGTGGCCCCTTCTGCGCTCCCCGCTCGACCGAGGCCCGCCACACGCTCACCTTAGTCGCTGGCCTCCTCCGCTCTGTCGTCCGACTCACCGCCTGCTCACCCGGTCTCCACTGCCACTCCGCCATCCTCCCTCATCCGGCCTCCGGCCTCCACACTCACATGGACCAACGCCCACCTGAACCCTCGCCGGACCGTCCAGACCAGCCGGAAAACATTAAAAACCAATGAACTTTGCCGGACATTTGCGAACGCGTCAGGACTCAGATTTTAAATCTGTAAAAACCATTGGAAATCTAGGGATATGTACTACGCAGATATGTGATTTTCTTGAAGAAATAACAACAATCCAGTCATATTAATCATTATCAAAGTAGGTGCGGGAATTTGAAATATAAACAAGATCCTACCTTGCAGGGCGCATCCTGAAGCTTCTCGGTCGATCCGTGCTTCGCCGCCGTTTCTTCTACCTTGTTCATGGGAAGGGGGAGGAGGTAAAGGGGTTGAGGGAGATGGTAGGAGTTTATTCGTCCAGAGGAAATCAATGGGTACGGGGAGAGGGGATTAGTTTTAAGTAAGGAAAATTTTAATTAATTAATATTTAATTAATTACATCCTTAATTTATCCCTCATCTGAAACTCTTGACGGGGTCGAGGTTAAGCCTCCCCTAGGTTAAAAACCATCTCTTGAGCACAACGGCAATCTCAGAATTTTAATCTGAGGCCCTGTTCAAATGTTATTAAAATTTAACGACCAAGGATGCTAAATTACGAAAATGTCCCTCATGTCATTTTCCACAGAAGGCCCACGCCCGTGAAACATACACCCCTCCCAAGATAGACGGCACGATCTGGCCTCAACGGTGGCCACAGTTTCACCATCCGAGCAACTGTTTAAGAGATACCCGAGTTTAACTGTAACAACCCGAGATTTTATGAAAAATATTCTTTTTAATTTTATTAATGTCTTGTGTTATACGCTACACCAAAAGGAGCTTTCACAACACACATCCTTGACTTTCCTTGCATTACACGCAATCGCAACCTTCCTCTATAGCGTGTTTATTACGCAATACTGAGTTTCACTAAACAACGATATGCTATTAAAATATTATTATAACTAGCCGTTATGAATAGTAATAACCACCTTTTAAAATTTTAGAAAATTTAGATCTCAAAATGGACTTCATTTTTGGATTCGTAGTATCGAATTTAGCCTAAGGTTAAATTTTGGTGATTTTTGGATAACTTTCATATTCTGATGAATAGTGAAAATTACTAAATTATAATTAAAAACAACTTTTTTAATTGAAATAATTAATAGTGATAAATTATTAATTTGAGTGGTTTTAAAGTATATTTAGAATATATTTTTAAAATTCAATACAATTTTGGTCATTGGATGTAATTTCACATTTACACCAGACATAAACAAATGTTAATCTTTTGATAGTTATTATCTCTTAAAAACACGCTATTTGTTGTGACAGCGGAAATTAATTATAAAATTAATTAATGCAACTTATATGTTGGGAATTTTTTAAAATATAAATCATTTTTGAATTCGGAATATCAATTATAGCTTAGGGTGAAATTTTGGCATTTTTCTGAAAAACTTCAATTTTTGATGAATAGCGAAACTACTAAGTGGTAGTTAAAAAAAATAATTTTTTCATAAATCTTAATTTTACCGCTTCTGTGAATGGAATTTCAAAAATCCGAGAGACACGGTTGATGTCAGTAAGTAAAATGTGGTTCAATGAGATGAAAATAATTTTTGGTGAATAGTAACTTTTTACTTTTATTTACCACGGTTAAAAGTAAATAGGGTAATTAAGGGTAAAAATGATATTATTATTACCCTAACACATGTCCTAATCCTATTGGACAAGTGTATCTCGACCAAAATCAACCTTAAGTGTAAAATATTATCATTTAGGCCCAGTTGGATTAGATTAGGACATTTATTATTATTTAATTCAAAGAAGAGTTAAAAGAGTTCAAATCAATGTTTATTTACTAAAACATTTTTAATATAGCGTTATAAATAATATAATTTCAACTATAAATATTCATTAGAAAGATAAAAATATTTCCTACATAATGGTATTTTATTTGTAATTTTTATACTTTAAATAACTTAATTTATTTATGACACAACGATGATGCAGTAATTACCTTTTTAAGAAAATATTAACATAATTGATGTTATAAATGCCCAAATAAATGTAATTGGAGACTTTTTATGACTTACACTAATTTTCTAGGTTCATATGACATGTTATTGTTGATTTAAGTAACTTTTTTTGAACTTATCATTCTGTTAAAAATTTCATAAAAATCATGTACCAAATAGTGTCAAAATTGACATAAATTAGTTTTTAAAACAAATATTATATTATTAATTGTTATTTAATTCCTAAAAATCTAAGGTTCGACGAAATGACTTAGATAAGGATATATATATTAATAATAAACAACTTGGGGTTCGTTTGGCTTGATATAGTAAGTTTATTAACCATATAGTGTAAGAAAACAAAAAGACACGGTAAAAGTTAAATTATTTATCTTAGAGTTATATCTAATTGATAAGGTTAAAATAATAACCTAAACATGTCTAAATCCTATTGGATGATAGGATTGCGACCCATCCCCACTTAATCTTCGAAATAAGACCATTTGGAACCATTATAAACCGAATTTGACCTTAATATAAAATAATATTTTGAGATTTTCCTAAGATTCCCCTCTCCTCCCTTATAAAAGGGCACCTCCTCCCTTTCCTCCTCACACCAATTTGAGCATTTAAGATCGGCCAACCCCTGACAAAATCTCTTCTCCACTTCCCTAGTATCATCCTAGAAGTCCTGGTCTTCTTCAAAGACAATCCTTAGTTCTTTAAGTGGAGGATAAGTTAAGGCGCGTCAAAGAGAGGTAATATCCATTACCGATCTTTTTCAATTTCTTTCTTCTTAAACTTATTATTCTTTAGTTGTTTCATGATAAAGTAATAACATCAGTATTTATTATATACTGATATGTTATTATAAATATGAAACAACTCTAATTAACCTTCTATCCATCCTACGGAAAAAGGAAATCACCGCGCGTGCGTACGTATAGAATACCGTCTCCACGCCGTGGTGTAATCTATTTTCCGCCACAACCTTAATTGGATGGGTATAATGGTGTAATTAGTAACTATATATGATTATTATAAAGTGATATTGATACTGAAATAGTAAACATAAACTTCAACACAATTCCACGACCATGGGAATGATATCATCGCTCGTGCGTACGTACAGACTACCGTCTCCACGACGCGATGAGATTCATTATCCATGTTAACCATTCCAGAATGATTATAAAGTATATATAATGAATAATAATGGAATATATGACATGGTAAATCTACTGTATTTATGTATATATATATATGTCATCTACTAACTTCCATTCAAGACAATAAGGAAAGGAAAGCATCGTTCATGCGTACGTACGGACTACCGTCTCCATGAACGATGTGTTTCATTTCATTTATCTATCTATTATATATATATATATATATACTGAATATATATGATATATAAATCATACTTTATATTCTAGAAGTATGTAAATCATGATATAAGTAATAATAATGTCAAGAACAACAAGTACAAACACCTACGATAAATGAAACGATTTTACCCAAGACGCTTCTTTAACATGAATTTACAAATGAACTGGTAATATAAAGTCATAAGTGGACCATATATGATATAATAACAATGAATATGATTCTGGAATAATTCAATAACATGATTTAAATCATTATACAGGAGGTTCGGACACGTACAAAGCAAGTCGGACCTAAGGTAAAGGAAAATATCACAATCTCATTTTTATCCGAGATTGTTTTTACTTTGGCATTTACTGGGTTGTATTTTATCATCCACATCCATGTTTCCTCAATATGTAATATTATTTCCATACACTTACAATAGTTTAAATCCAATTTCACCCTTAGGTGAGTTTTTAGTAAAGAATATGAAAGGAATCTTTTGACGTTTTTCGTACGAGGTACTTTTTGACTTTTCTGACAAAAGTACGAAGAATGTTTTTTTAACTTATATGGCATGAATGGATTTTTAAAACATTATTTCCAAGAAGCGTCCTTTTAACGTTTTCAAGTTTATTTTTAATCAAATTATTTTAGTTTAAAATTGTATGACATGTTATGAAAGGAAAAGTGTTTTTGAAAAAGAAAGGATATTTTCCTCAAGAATGAAGTTCAAGTGTTGTATCAAAATTATTTTACATCTAAGATAATAAAGGGTTCTGTTTTTATCTCTATTATTACATTGATTTGATTATGTTGTGATGGAATTATTTTTATTAATTCCTTTATCATATATGAATTGTTTTATGATGTCATGATGTTTAAGATTCCCATTTTTATTACATGGGTTATGCAATGATGTATGATTTATGATTTTGTGGCACACATAAGAATAGTATCATTACGAGATGGGTGGGACCTATATCTCCCTCCAATTAATTGGGTAAAGATTTTATATCTAATGAGATAGACATGGCTGGAACGGTAGGTTATACCGGTTCAGTGAAGCAAGACTGAAACGAGGGTGACTCGGTTCAGAAAGGGACATTGTCCACTAAGATTGTCTTGGCAATGAGTCTTGACTAACATGAAATGATTCTCTATGATTATGTGTGTATTCCACAAAGTTTCATGTTTTATGTTATGATTATTGGGATTTCATTTCCCTACTATGAGTTATCCCATTTTATGAAATTATGCTCTCTTTTGCAGGTTAAGATTTCCAAAAGTTATGTGCTTGTGAATATGATGTGATTTATTTTTTTCTTTTGTTTACCCTTACTGAGCATTTGAGCTCACCCTTTTATGTTTTCTTTTCCCCAGGATATAAAGATAGGTTTTAGGCAAAAAAAAAGGGAAGATCTTTATGAGAGATATTGAAGATCTTTCACCACGATTATAAGATTACGTTCCGAGTTTCCAAAGACACTAAACTATTATGATCCTTGTGTGTGTGTTTTTGTTATGTACTAAGTATTCCGCAAATGTAATGTAATGTCCATGTACGTTAAGATTCGGGTCTCTACAGTTGGTATCAGAGGAAAGGTTTAGTCAACATTTGGAAACTAGGATGTGAGAACGTTAATGAGATCCCTAGAGATATTTATATGGTATGTCTAGGGATGTCCCTAAGGATAAGTATACGTATAGGATATGGTCCTAGAACTACGGTAATGATCTTAGAATTTAACCTAAGATGTTAGATATTAAGGGTACTCCCCCTTTACTATGTTGTTTTCTCCAGCATGATTTTTGCCTCTCACAGAATTCTTTTTGTGTTTTAGTTGATGGAGGGAACCAGAAGGAATTCGGTTAACATTGAATCCAATGGAAAAATTGGTGACTATGAGCAACAAAATTGCATAATGCCTAGAGAGAAATATATTATGATTATCCCAAATCAGTCATCGCGATATATGATTAACAAGGTGAAATTTAGTGGTATGCCTAATTCATCAAATAAGAGGAAGATAGACTTTTATGCATGTTCGCATGTTGAGGAGCATAAAGAAAGGAAGATTGAGATTTCTAAAGAAGGGAAGAAGAACCTTGAGGAATACCTCAAATGGAGGGACCGATGTTATCTGTGTGAAGAAAAAGGTTATAGGGTGACAGACTGTTATGGAGTTCAATGTCTTATTTGTGGAGAACATGGGAATTACCCAACTCAATGCCCTGACCTAAAAAGTTACTTCTAAATCAAGGAAGGACTTATTCCAGGACAATCATTGAAGTGGATGGACTGAAGTGTTTATGTATTGGTATTCAAAAATAATGTTGTTGAGATGATATGCGCATAATGAAGGGATAAGGAGAAAATGAAATGAGTTCATGATTTATATAAGGACTAAGTGATATCATGGTTTGAGTATATAGAATTTTGAGGATATTTGTATGTGGAAGGTGTTAAATTTTAACTGCATTCATGTTTTCACTAAGGTTCAATGGGTATTCAAGAGAATACATGATTAAGGCCTTTGAATGTTTGGAATGTGACCAAAAAGACATATCTTATGATATATGGGGATCAACGACAGTATTAAATCACTGGTAATCGTTTTCCTTATATTATGAGAGTGGACTGCAGTATTATGGATAATCCTAAAGATTAGAATGGATTATGTTGGACATAAGTTACTATTTTTTAAGGATAGAATATTTTCGATATTATTGATGGGATGTTATAGTAAGGTAGTTTTAGAAAAAGTACAACCTGCAGGACGGGTGACAGCCCATCGCGTCGGACAAGGCTGTGGAAATCGAACCCACAATCGAAGTACGACTGGTCTTTATCACCTACCACTGGCCTACAGGAAGTCCTTGTTTAGTAGAAACTAGTTTTATTATATTAAGCAGTATGATATATGAAGTATAAGTCCATTTTAGGAACCATATATGATTAATCTCACTATAGATGGACTTATGTATTTTTTGATAACTTTTCTAACCTTTTGTTTTAGACAGATGGAATGACCCGTCATTCCATCACATGATCTGCTAACACTTCACGAATAACAAATTCAACTTCATTTATTTAAGAGATGAAGTGGAAATTGTTCAAGGCACGAACACCAGTGAGATTGTACCAAAATAAAGTAAGTATTTATTCTAATTCAAATTTTTATCTTTAGGGAAATGATCTTGAAAACCAAAAATGTTGTCCTAGTGCTCTTATATCTGATTAATCAGATGGTACCTTAGATCGTCACAAATTTATGGATTTTTGATTATTGGATTTTCCATAGCCATGTTCTCTACCACTCTCCATCAGAACATGATGGTTAGATTTTTCTTCCATATCCATATTTTCACCTATGTGGAAACCCAATGATTAGTTTATTTGGGTAACCATTACATTTCATACTTTTGTTTTTAAAGATTGGTTTTGGTATTCCTTTTTACGATTTGGGTTTCTATTAAAGAAACATTCAAGTAGTAAACCATTTATAACCCCGATGAATTTCGAGGGCAAAATTCATTTTAAGGGGGGTAGAATGTAACAGCCCAAGATTTTATTAAAAATATTCTTTTTAATTTTATTAATGTCTTGTGTTGTACGCTACACCAAAAGGAGCTTGCACAACACACATCCTTGACTTGCCTTGCATTACACGCAATCGCAACCTTCCTCGATAGCGTGTGTAGTACGTAATACCGAGTTTCACTAAACAATGATATGCTATTAAAATATTATTATAACTAGCCGTTATGAATAATAATAACCACCTTTTAAAATTTTAGAAATTTTAGCTCTCAAAATGGACTTCATTTTTGGATTCGTAGTATCGAATTTAGCCTAAGGTGAAATTTTGGTGATTTTTGGACAACTTTCATATTCCGATGAATAGTGAAAATTACTAAATTATAATTAAAAACAACTTTTTATTCGAAATAATTAATAGTGATAAATTATTAATTTGAGTGGTTTTAAAGTATATTTAGAATATATTTTTACAATTCAATACAATGTTGGTCATTGCATGTAATTTCACATTTACACCAGACATAAACAAGTGTTAATCTTTTGATAGTTATTATCTCTTAAAAACACGCTATTTGTTGTGACAGCGGAAATTAATTATAAAATTCATTAATGCAACTTATATGTTGTGAATTTTTTTAAAATAGAAATCATTTTTGAATTCGGAATATCAATTATAGCTTAGGGTGAAATTTTGGCATTTTTCTGAAAAACTTCAATTTTTGATGAATAGTGAAACTACTGAGTGGTAGTTAAAAAAAATAATTTTTTCATAAATCTTAATTTTACCGCTTCTGTGAATGGAATTTCAAAAATCCGAGAGACACGGTTGATGTCAATAAGTAAAATGTGGTTCAATGAGATGAAAATAATTTTTGGTGAATAGTAACTTTTTACTTTTATTTACCACGGTTAAAAGTAAATTGGGTAATTAAGGATAAAAATGATATTATTATTACCCTAACACATGTCCTAATCCTATTGGACAAGTTTATCTCGACCAAAAACAACCTTAAGTGTAAAATATTATCATTTAGGCCCACATTGATTAGATTAGGACATTTATTATTATTTAATTCAAAGAAGAGTTACAAGAGTTAAAATCAAAGTTTATTTACTAAAACATTTTTAATAAAGGGTTATACAAAATATAATTTCGACTATAAATATTAATTAGAAAGATAAAAAGATTTCCTAAATAATGGTATTTTATTTGTAATTTTTATACTTTAAATAATATAATTTATTTATGACACAATGATGATGCAGTAATTACCTTTTTAAGAAAATATTAACATAATTGATGTTATAAATGCCCAAATAAATGTAATTTGAGACCTTTTATGACTTACACTAATTTTATAGGTTAATAGGACATGTTATTGTTGATTTAAGTAACTTGGTTTGAACTTATCATTCTGTTAGAAATTTCATAAAAATCATGTACCAAATAGTGTCAAAATTGACATAAATTAGTTTTTAAAACAAATATTATATTATTAATTGTTATTAAATTCCTAAAAATATAAGGTTCGTCCAAATGACTTAGATAAGGATATATATATTAATAATAAACAACTTGGGGTTCGTTTGGATTGATATAGTAAGTTTATTAACCATATAGTGTAAGAAAACAAAAAGACACGGTAAAAGTTAAATTATTTAACTTAGAGTTAAATCTAATTGATAAGGTTAAAATAATAACCTAAACTTGTCTAAATCCTATTGGATGAGAGGATTGCGACCCATCCCCACTTTATCTTCTAAATAAGACCATTTGGAACCATTATAAACCGAATTTGACCTTAATATAAAAGAATATTTTGAGATTTTCCTAAGATGCCCCTCTCCTCCCTTATAAAAGGGCACCTCCTCCCTTTCCTCCTCACACAAATTTGAGCATTCAAGATCGTCCAAACCCTGCCAAAATCTCTTCTCCACTTCCCTAGAATCATACTAGATGTCCTGGTCTTCTTCAAAGACCATCCTTAGTTCTTTAAGTGGAGGATAAGTTAAGGCACGTCAAAAAGAGGTAATATCCATTACCGATCTTTTTCAATTTCTTTCTTCTTCAACTTCTTTTTCTTTAGTTGTTTCATGATAAAGTAAAAACATCAGTATTTCTTATATACTGATATGTTATTTCTAAATATGAAACAACTCTTATTATCCTTCTATCCATCCTACGGAAAAAGGAAATCACCGCGCATGCGTACGTACGGAATACCGTCTCCACGCCGTGGTGTAATCTATTCTCCGTCACCACCAAAATTGTATGGGTATAATGGTTTAATGAGTTACTATATATGATTATTATAAAGTTATATTGATACTGAAATAGTATACATACACTTCAACACAATTCCACGACCATGGGAACGATATCATCGCTCGTGCGTACGTACGGACTACCGTCTCCACGACGCGATGAGATTCATTATCCATGTTAACCATACCAGAATGATTATAAAGTATATATAATGAATAATAATGGAATATATGACATTGTAAATCTACTGTATTTATGTATATATATATATATGTCATCTACTTACTTCCATTCAAGACAATAAGGAAAGGAAAGCATCGTTCATGTGTACGTACGGACTACCGTCTCCATGAACGGTGTGTTTCATTTCATTTATCTATCTTTTATATATATATATATATATATACTGAATATATATGTTATATAAATCATAAATTATATTCTAGAAGTAATAAAATAATGATATAAGTAATAATAATGTCAAGAACAACAAGTCCAAACACCTACAATAAATGAAACGATTTTACCCAAGACGCTTCTTTAACATGAATTTACAAATGAACTGGTAATATAAATTCATAAGTGGACCATATATGATATAATAACAATGAATATGATTCTGTAATAAGTCAATAACATGATTTAAATCATTATACAGGAGGTTCGTACACGTACAAAGCAAGTCAAACCTAAGGTAAGGGAAAATATCACAATCTCATTTTTATCCGAGATTGTTTTTACTTTGGCATTTACTGGGGTGTATTTTATCATCCACATCCATGTTTCCTCAATATGTAATATTATTTCCATCCACTTACAATAGTTTAAATCCAATTTTAACCTTCGGTGAGTTTTTAGTAAAGAATATGAAAGGAATCTTTTGTCGTTTTTCGTACGAGGTACTTTTTGACTTTTCTGACAAAAGTACGAAGAATGTGTTTTTTAACTTATACGGCATGAATGGATTTTTAAAACATTATTTCCAAGAAGCTTCATTTTAAAGTTTTCAAGTTTATTTTTAATAAACTTCTTTTAGTTTAAAATTTTATGACATGTTAAGAAAGGAAAAGTGTTTTTGAAAAAGAAAGGATATTTTCCTCAAGAATGAAGTTCAAGTATTTTATCAAAATTATTTTACATCTAAGATAATAAAGGGTTCTGTTTTTATCTCTATTATTACATTGATTTGATTATGTTGTGATGGAATTATTTTTATGAATTCGTTTATCGTATATGAATTGTTTTATGATGTCATGTTGTTTAAGATTCCCATTTTTATTACATGGGTTATGCAATGATGTATGATTTATGATTTTGTGGCACACATAAGAATGGTATCATTACGAGATGGGTGGGCCCTATATCTACCTCCAATGCATTGGGTAATGATTTTATATCTCATGAGATAGACATGGCTGGAACGGTAGGTTATACCAGTTCAGTGAAGCAGGACTGAAACGAGGGTGACTCGGTTCAGAAAGGGACATTGTCCACTAAGATAGTCTTGGCAATGAGTCTTGACTAACAAGGAATGATTCTCTATGATTATGTGTGTATGCCACAAAGTTTCATGTTTTAAGTTATGATTATTGGGATTTCATTTCACTACTATGATTTATCTCATGTTATGAAATTATGCTCTCTTTTGTAGGTTAAGATTTCCAAAAGTTATGTGCTTGTGAATATGATGTGATTGATTTTTTTCTTTTGTTTACCCTTAATGAGCATTTGAGCTCACCCTTTTATGTTTTCTTTTCCCCAGGATATAAAGAATGGTTTTAGGTAAAAAAAAGGGAAGATCATTATGGGAGATATTGAAGATCTTTCACCACGATTAGAAGATTACGTTCCGAGTTTCCAAAGACACTAAACTATTATGATCCTTGTGTGTGTGTTTTTGTTATGTACTAAGTATTACGCAAATGTAATGTAATGTCCATGTACGTTAAGCTTTGGGTCTCTACATTAACCATTAAACAAAAAAAATTATTATTTTATTTATCTGTTTAATGTTTCGTTAACAGGCGAGGGGTCCCAAAATCCCGCGCCGACATGCTTTATGTCATTACTAGGATAGAAACCCCATTTAGGACCCATCCGTACTCTCAGATGTTCAATCCAAATTACTGTTTAAGAGTTATCCTATTTATTTGGCGTGCCTAGTGTGAACGCAAAAAAAAAATTTAATTCTGGCCACACCGGGGCTCGGAATCGCATGTCATCTGAAAGCACTGCTCTGGAATAACATCAATAATATTCCAAAGTCATTTATAGAAAAAACCGGTTTATTAAATCATTACCTCCTTCATGATTTTCATTCCCGAAAGGAAAAAAACAGGGAACAACTCAGGGTACTGTGCCCACACTTGGCTCTCCCGTACCCAGAAGAACTCTTGCACAGTCCTGCATCACCACACATAGACCAAAGGATTTTATCTATTCATGAAAGTTCTTCCCTTGCCGATGACGTGCATAGGAGCACGCAGACTTCTTCTCGGGTGAGTCACATAAGAGAGGTTATGCACCCAAACCATCCTTTGGGATTAAGGAAAGGTGGTAGAAAACCTCACCATCCCTTCGCATGGTCTCAAACGGCCCGAAGGCCCTTGGGGGTAGTTCACCTCACCAGCCGAACTCCTATGTCACACGCCATGACTGGAATCACCGTTTGGACCTTGGATGAAGCCTGGTGATTTCCTTCTTCAGAATATCCATATGATGTAACACCCAAGGATATCCAATCACGCAAGGTTTCACAGTTGATGTCTCAAATCCAAGACTCTCTTAAATGATTGTAATGTGATGGAGTCGACACCATCGACTAACAAAAAAGGTTCTATTCCTTCCACTCTTCCAACACTATGTTAAACCGAAGCCCTGCGTCACCCTGGTAACAACTCAGGAGCAGGGAGAAAATCATTTCACAAAAAGAGTCTAAAAATTATACTACAAAAAGTAGAAGAGATGTAGAGCGTACCTCTTATCACCTCATGCTCTGCAGGATCGTAGACATCCAAAGCTCGCAGCGGTCCGTGGTCCCAACTGTTAGCTCTCGGAGCTTGACGCGGACCGCCTAGTGGTGATGGGAAGACCTCATAAATTAGTCCCGCACTACCAGCTCCTCCCACTCCTCTACTAGCACCCCCTCCTGGGTGCTACTCCGATCACGGCGCTGCCTCCGCTGTGGTGGTGCACCCACCACCTGCCCGATATTCTCAGCGCGCCTGGTTGGGCAGTCTAGCACAATGTGACCTTTCCCATCACAAGAATAGTATCTGCACTCTCCAGGCTGCCCCGGTACCCTCCGGCGCCACTGTGGTGTACAACCATGCCCCTAATTCCATTTATCATAAATCCACCTGTGTCGAGGTTCTGTCACCTGACACCCACTAGCTGCGGCAGACGTCTTGGCTCTATCGAGCCTCCTACCACCACCAACTGTAGAACGCAACTAGAATCTCTCTGTCACCAGTGCTTGCTCTAGCACCTCAGCATAAGTGGGAATTCCCAAGGGTACTATGACAACATGAATCTCTCTGCAGAGACCCTGCTCGAACTTCCGCGCTTGGAAGTTGTCGTCATGGACCATGTTCGGGAAAATTGAGCACGGTCTGCAAAACTAGTCGCATACTCAGTCATCGTCATCCCTCCCTGCCGAAACTGCAAGAACTCCTAGTTTCGAATGAAGCATAAGAAGGATGGGTAAAAATCCTCACGGAACAATAGCTGAATGTTGCCCCACGAAAGAGAAGACTCATCAAGAAACTGAGTCACCAGACTCCACCAACGCCAAGCTGCTCCATGGAAAATGATGGCATACAAAGCCACCATAAGATCCGTCGGCATCAGCAAAAGCCTGAAGAGGTGAACCACTATCTCGATCCAAACCTTTGATGCCTGAGGGTTTGGATCACCACCAAAACTCAGCGGTATCTTTCACTGACATTCACAAAGTGCGCTCAACCTGCGCCCAAAATAAGTCTACTCTGTTGAAGCTCTCTACTGATCACCAGGTGGGGGTGCTGCTACCTACTCACCCAGAGAATGTGACTCGAATGATGGGTCCTGTACTGAGGCCTCATCGCTCACAGGGTCGTTGTCACGAACCAAATCTAGTATCCTGGCTGGATGTCTTTGCGGAAACATCATTAATATTATCATGGAGTTCCACGGTCATATGAGAATATATGTATATAATAGTAACAACAATGGAGAGTTGACTCAAGAAGAAAAGTCAAAGACTAAATCCTTTGTGATGCACAAACCAATTTTCCCTGCAAAAGTGTCTCAGAATGACTAGTTGACAAGCGGGTTATAAGGGTCCTAGTGAATGGATACGTTGGCCGCCATACCATCACTGGACTCCCTAGCCTAAGAGCTTCTCTCGAGACACTTTAACATTGTTTCCCAAAATCCCAACCAATTACTTTTTTTAGGGGCATCTGAACAATGTCCCAAGGAAAGAACCAGCTCTGATACCACTTTTCAACAACCCAACCCTACTCTGGCTCAATCCTCAACTACCCCAAGCCGACCTCCAAAGGCCAGGGGCTGGCAACAAGTGTCGAAGGTTAAACAACTCAGGGAGGCCTTTTCCTGAGTACCTGTACACACACATGCAGCACATTCAATGCAAAAGTGTAGAGTAAAAGAAAATGTAAAGTACCAACAGCTATAAAAAACCACAAAGTGCATCATCCTCTAAAAAAGTGTTGAAGGTAAACTAAAAAGTAAAGGGGTAAAACACACGCCCAACCATAAAAGTGCCACAACCCAGCAACATATAAACAAAAGTAAAATGACTGGGAGAGTCCCACACCTAGAACCTGACTATGACCACCGTACGCGGTCCAAGCTTCTGAACTGGTAAGCTCATCTGAAGTCACGACCAACCTGTATGTCCTCTACAAGGGAACACTATGCGCTAGAAAAGCTCAGGAAGAGGTGAGTATAAAAATACTCAGTAGGATGCCCCTAAGGATTGAGGGATAAACAAAGGAGGTATTGAAGAGGTGAGCAGTAGATCGAATGGAGAAAAGTAAAGGACTACAACCTAGAGTTTAAATAATAATACAACAAGGAGTGAAGTAGAGTAACAGTAGAGAGTCGAGAACAACCAACCAAGAGAAAGGAGGTAGAATCGTCCAGACACAAGGAGCTATAAATGGTGAGAAAATGAACTTCTCATCAAGTATTCACTACCTATAGTAGAAGTGAAGACTCATCCAACCATGAGAATAGAGACACGGAATGCACATGGCAAACCCCACGCGTCTTCGCCTCTCCTAGAGGGAGAGTAACCAAGCCCAAGAAGTGGGTAATGGAACAAGGTATATACATATATATATGCTCTATCAAGAAACCCAAACAAGATCCTAAGGGGATCTCCCTCCCGTAGCTCAGCCCATGAAAGTGAGTAGCCAACAGTCCCAGAAGCAGTCACCATTGATGCCCAGCATCCCGCATGTCTACCCCGAACTGCAAGTCAAGGGGCACAAATCACCACACCTTGACACTATTATCATTAGGCGGAACTGACTTGCTCGCATGGTTTTAGGTCGCATATCAAGGACACGTCTTTGTGGGGAAATTGACCCTCGTAATTGAGAGTTCCGGGGCATGTCAAACCACACCTCGTCACTGCCCCGCAGTCGAGATGTAACCTCATAGTCAACAGGTGATCCCATACCCACCACCACTGGATGGTAATCCCTGGAAGTCGATGGGTTCCCACTGTAGGGAGACCCAGCAAAAGTCAATGGGTGCCACACTGCCCAGTCCCGTGAAACGGTAATCCACTAGAGGGAGACCCGAAAAAAGTAGTCTATGGGTCCCAATGCTCAGACCCATGAAAGGTAATCTACTGGAGGGAGGCCCGGAATTGCCAACGAGGACCACTTCCCAGCCCAGCTGGAGGTAAACCCATCATTGGGGACCACTTCCCAGCCCCGCTGGAGGTAAACTCGGAACCGCTCTGGCCATCCCTGCTGGATGGTAAAATGATGGCCATCCCTGTTGGATGGTAACCCACTGGCCATTCCTACTGGATGGTAACCCACTGGACATCCCTGCTAGATGGTACCACATTGGCCGTCCCTGCTGTATGGTACAACTGGCCACCCCTACTGGATGGTACTGCACCGGCCAGCCCTACAGGAAACAACCTTCTGGCTCCTGGGTAGAGGATCGGTGCCCGCGTAATGTATTGGTCATACCAAATCAATAAGAACTCTACCAGGGAACATTAAGCAACTCTACCGGACAAACCATCAAGAACAGAAATAGGGGAAAACCACTCAACCCTATTAGTCAAACAAATGAGAACAGAACTAAGGGGAAACTCAACCCAGATAGTCAAACAAACGAGAACAGAGGGACCCTCTACGTTCCAAGAGGTCAAGGGTACGCAAAGCAGAACACAGTACACACATGGGGTCCACACAATGTGTGGCCCCAAGTCAAATCCAACCAAGCGCACAAACGTTCTCAGGTACAAACAACCACATGTACCTCCAAGCGTTCCTGTATACTCCTAGATTATACCACGTTTCCAGCCCAGAGGCTATCTTGCACATGGCACTCAACGTCAACACGAAGGGTGTAAATGTAACAACTCCAACTTTCCACCTCATCGGCCTAGGAACGACCAACCACATCTCTTCAAAATTTACTTCACTCACATGGGAGTGCACGTGATCGCAGGCCGTGGGTTCTCTACAAACACCGCGGAAGGAACCACCACTGGTACATCTTTCATGCTTCCATATTTAAATGAGGTCTCAAATAAGGCTCCTCACATCCAATTGGTTCATACCATTGTAATACTCATGTAAAAACATGTGAGATAGACTATTTACTCGCATCAAATGGATATCCGAAGAAAATGTCACCAACACCGCTTTACGCCCGAACGGTGTCCCGTTATCCAGACCCTCAGTCCAAAAAATAGTCAGGCGCATCACACCATTTTGATCCCCTCGAAAAAGCGCGTCAAAAGGACTGCTCAATTGAGTGGGATGGATATCCGATGAAAAAGATGCATTTCGTCAAACTGCACACAAGCGGTTCTATGTGGGACTCACACCCCAGTGCCGAAGTGCTGCCAATGGATCACCCCGTTAAGATCCACTCGATAAAGTACACAATATTGAATATTCATTCATCAACAATGGACACCTGGTGATAAAGATGGAAATCACTGCCAACTCCCAAAATGGCCCGCATGGGGCCCGCACCACTGTGAGGAATTAAAGCAGGCAGATTGTGCCAATTCAATGCCCGCAGAAAAACTACCAAAATGACTGCTCCCACGCCCCGAATGGACATCAGATGAAAAAGTAACAAAATGCTACTCACAACTTAAAAGACAGTTCGTGGGGTCCACGCCTCAACTCCGGCTTCAATGCTTGATAGCACCCATGAAAAACATTGTCTCGACACTAGGGTCTCAACACCTCTGACTGAGCCCAAATCGGACTCTAGACGCGCTCGCACCATCTGAAACAAAATCTCGACAGTGCGCTAAATAGTACTTAGCAGATTCTTTGCATCACCGAGCCCCCGTCTTGGAAATTAAAAATCCCCGAGACCATCTTAAAAAGCTCTTCTTGATTCAAGGATGTCGTGGCTACGCGGCTACAGACGGTGCCCAAATCGGGCGCCCTACGGATGATTTATTATTTATAAATAATTTTCATAATAATAATAATAATATTATTATTATTATTATAAACTTATTATTATTATTATTATTATTATTATTATTATTATAACTAGACCGACCATCCAGACCGGTCTTCTTCCGCATGATGCCAGCAAGACCTGCATTTTGCAGGTCCTCATCTCCCAGCAGACCAGCCAAGCAGCCTGTCTTACTCAGCACACTAGCAGGACCGGCGCATTACGGATCCTGGGTTCCTCCGCACGCTCGATGCTAGGTCTTGGGATCCCCCTCGACCACAGTGGCCGACACCCCCATCTCACCCAGCACCTTCGCACGCAGGGGCCCCCTCCGCTATAGCTCGCTCGGACCACCTGGCTCACCTGTCCGCCTCCCGCAGCAGCTCGTGCTGAAGACCCTGCAGCTGGGCCTCACCCTGCTGCGCTCCCCACTCGACCACGGCCCGTCGCACGCTCGCCTTAGCCACCAGCCTCCACCGCTCCGTTGTTCGGCTCACTGCCTGCTGACCCAGCCTCCACTACCGAAAAGCCGTCCTCCCTCATCCGACCACCAGCCCCCATGCTCGCTCGGACCGATGCCCGCCTGAACCCTCGCCAAACCTGCCAGACCCGCCGGAAAAGATCAAAAACCCGTGAACTTCACCAAACGTTTGTGAACACGTCGGGACTCAGATTTTAAATCTGGAACAACTAATGGAAAGCTTGGGATAATTACTACGAAGATATGGGATTTCATCAAATAAATAATAACAATTAAGCATTTTGAATCAAGATCAAAGTAGGTGCAATAATTTAAAATATAAACAAGATCCTACCTTGCAGGGCGCACCCGAAGCTTCTCAGTCGATCTGCGCTTCCCCGCCGTTGTTTCCACCTTGATCGGAGGAAGGGGGAGGTGGTATATAGGTTTAGGGAGATGGTAAGAGTATTTTACACTAGAGTAAATGAAAGGGGATTAGGATAGGGATTAGGTTTAAGTACGGAAAAAACTAATTAATTAAAATTTAATTAATTTCATCCTTAATTTAACCCGCATCCTAAACTCTCGACGGGGTCATGTTTAAGCCTCCACTTGGGTAAAAACCACCTCCTGAGCACAACGACAGTCTCAGAATTTTTATCTGAGGTCCAATTCAAAATTTATTAAAATTTAACGACCAAGGCTGCTAAATTTCAAAAACGCCTCTGGTGGCATTTTCCGCAGAAGGCTCATGCCCGTGAAACGTACACCCCTCCTAGGGTAAACAGCACGCTCTGGTCTCAATGGTTCCCTCAGTTTCAACATCCAAGCAGTCATTTAAGAGATACCTGAGTTTAACCATTAAACGAATAAATTAATTATTTTATTTATCCGTTTATTGTTATGTTAAAGGGCGAGGTGTCCCAACACCCCGCACCGGCATTCGTTACGTCTTTCCTATGGTAGACCATTTCAGACCCATATGTTCTCTCAAATTTTGGATCTGAATGACCGTTTAGGAGTTGTTCTATTTATTTGGCATGCCCAGTGTGAACGCAGTTAAAATTTAATTCTGGCCACACTGGGGCTTGGAATCGCACACCGTCTGAAGGCACTACTCTGGAATAGCATCAAGAATATTCCAAAGTCATTTATAGAAAAAACAGGGTTTTTACAATAAAGATAAAGATTCATTAAAAATGAAGTGATAGAAATGATGATGGAAAAAATTTCAATTTCTTATATGTAAAACAATTTTGAAAAATAAATAAGGGAATTCCCTCAATGGATTGGAAGATGATTTACTTTAGGAATAAGGAATCTTCAAGAATAAAGCTGCTATAGGAAAATTATGAGTTGGGTTCAAATAATTGAAAAAAATAGATCTTATCTTAAGGTATCATTAATAATTAAATTTCTTATGTGTGGGGATCCTCTGAATTATCCAAGTCAATGTCCTAATCCAGGGACTAACTAAGACGGTGATCTTCAACAAAATCCAAAACTAATAGGATAATGCAATTCATATTCAATCACTACCCCAAAAGTAAATATTAATATATATATATGGTATGTCCACCTTCCAGTCTAGTGTTGTTCATGAATTGTTGGAATTTTATTCTTGTAACTCTAGTATATCTAAGAAGTTTTATATGATCATAAAAACACCACCATGGCGATTTTATTGTCAAATAAATATTCTAGTGGTATGATTATTGTATTCTATGTTGAAGAATATAAGAATGCACTGTATGGAAATCATATTATCCATAATTTATATAAATTTAACATCATTTTAGTGATGGATTTCTTCCCTCACTTAAAGGTAAAATTATCAAGATTTATTTAGACACTTTAAAAATTTAACTAATATATTCTGTGAAATGATAATAACAAACACCCTCTAGAAAAAAATTTATATTATGTGGGACTTAATAAAAATAATAGTAGAATAATGTCCCAAATGTTTATATAAAACACAATATTTTGGATATGTCTATTTTGATTTAATATATATGCTTCCCAATATTGTATAGTTAATTTCACTATAGAAATTATATCCCAAGTCATATCGATAATTTATATTCCCTTTCCAATATCATTTGGAAGGTGATAATTTAAATTACAAGGATAAAATTAATTGATGTTTAGCGGAGAAATTAATTCTACTAGTTTTAAATGCCATTATTACAGTTGTTAATATTATTTGTATTAATAATTTAAAGAATAATTCACTATTCATTCAAAAGTAATGAAATGTGATTTTAAAATGCGACATATAAGATTCAAACCAAAATAAGGACACTTCATGCATTCATAAATGGGTAATTACAAAAAAAGAATATAAAATTATATTTTTCACACCATGGATTGTTACTCACCATGGATAAAGAATATACATTAAAAGTTCATAAATCAATAGTGTAGATTAGATATTAAATAATAAAATCTTAAAAACTAGGTAATCTACTAGATCATATTCATCCATGATGATCTCTAATATCAAGAAAATCCTATAATGAGGAAGATCTCCCATAAAGGTGAGAGCATTATGAAAAAAACAATATTAAGAAATTATAAATTTTCCTTACAATGTGAGAGTGGAAAGAAAGAATTATTAAGTAAGTCTACATATTGGAATGTAATTAGGTCATTATAAATATGGTAATAAAAAATATGGTCATTAGTCATATATCTAATTGGAATTTTTAATTAATGTATTGTTAAGTAGTAAATTTTAAACAATATAAATATGAATGAAATAAAAAGTTGATATTAAATATATATATATATATATTCAATAATTACATGTAAATTTTAATGTTAATATTATCAAAACAAGATATAAAGTCGATTTAGAAATAAAATAATGATTTTAATATCAATGGATTATTAAATTTATATTTTAGAATATAAATAATTAATTTTAATGATATTTTTAATGAATATTTAGTAGAAAAATAATATTTCATTTTTTAAGAAATGTGTGGTTAATATTGATATTTTATCAAAATAAATTAAATTAAACACTTTTAAAATATTAATATTAATGAAATAAAGAATTAAATTATTTTAAATTAATAATTTATTTGAAATAATATTAAGAACATAAACCATTAAAAATGTCTTTTCAATAAACATAATTTTTAATATTTTATTTTATCATTTAGAAAATAAATTATTAAATATTATAATATGAGTTCGATAAATATAAATTCATTTATGGATTTATAATTTTAATATTATTTTGGCAGGAATAGTTTGGATTTTTCTAATATAATAAATTTAATTGAATAATAAAAATACTATTTTTACAAATAAAAATAATTTTATGCCATTATTAGTATAAATTAATGTATTTTAAATTTATGAAACATTATTATATCACTAAATATTAATTTCATAATTTTCAATATAATTTTAAAAAATTTTAAAAATTTATAATCTCAAATTGAAGATTTTATAAATTATGTTTTGTTTTCCAATAAATTTTTATTCATGTGTTAATAATTTGGAAATTTAAAATTTATTTTTATCAATTTTATAAATTGAAAAAATAATTAAAATTTGGAACCATTAGGTATAAATTCAATGACAAGGGCCTATTTATTTTTTGTAATCAAGGATAAATTACCTAACTAAAAATTAGCTGTTGTGGTAAAATACAAAAAATAAAAGATTATTTTCCTAATATTTAAATGGAAAACCATTTTTCATGACATTTACTTTCTATTATTAAATTATTATAGGTATTTAAAATATTTTTAGTTATTTTCACATATAAAATGGGATCTCCTCTCCCCACACACCCTCAAAACTAAACATATTTTGTTTAAACTGATCTCAAATTAAACTTATCCCAAACACTCATATACACCTTAGTCAGAATCCTTCCTTCTTAAAAGACCATCCTTCAATGGTTTAACCTCTTTACAAAGGAGATGACCCATGTAGTCAGGTATTTATTTCTAATTGTTTCTTCCACTTTTTTTTCCTTATATTCAATTATTATTTCTAAAATTTCATTTAACCCTAAAAAATGATAATATTCCCACCATTTTTATTCTATTATGTTATTATAATCATGATAAAATCGTTAACAATGATTCCCTTTTCCCTAATAAATTTAAAAATGACATTTCTGTGTGCACGGACTACTGCCTACATAAATTCTCATGTTTCATTTTAATTACTCACCATACAAATATATTAATATGGTTGAAATTTAAAATAAATTATTATATTTATAACATATTTTGTATTCTAAAATTTTAAAACATATTATTCATTTCTTTCATTCAATAGAAAATGATATCTCCAACCATGCATACATGTGGACAACCACCTCTAAGGGATGATCAATATCCATTTTTATTTTCAACACTACATTACATAGATAGTTACGAGAATTTTTTAATGGATAGATATGATTTTTATGGTATCATTAAGGTTCTATTTTGAAAAAATTTAGATACAAATAATGATTTTTTCAAAAATTATTATCCTTAATTAAATAATTTAAAATAAGATTAATAAAAGAAAAACATTTAATTGAAAATTTTTATTATATTCATATCCATTACTAATTATTCTAAAAACATTATAATTATGATATATCATACTAATACATAAATAATTATATAATTATTATACTAGTGTTATTATATTTCAACTAAATCACCCCATAATCATCTATTCAGCGTGGTATGTTCATGTTTCGCTCAGTTTGAATGCCTACTTAATCATTACTATGAAATTATATCACGGATGATTATGAAAACATAAATATTAGTGTAATACTATTTGAATTTGTCACTAATTGTTTTTTTCTATAAAATATTCATTAATATTGAACTCATTAATTAATAAAACGCCCTTCATATGTTGAAAGTCACTGAAAAATGTTTGTTGTCGAATTAATATTATAGGATAAAGACTAAAGTACTCATTAAATGAATTTTTCAATTAATAAATATTTGTAATTAATACATTATAATAAATATTACACAATTTTAATGATGAATTTTTGGAGAATAATGAATGAAAACATCATTATTATGAATCTATTTGAAAAGAATCAAGATTATCACTCAAAACATCAAAATCATGTAATCACTAACTAATATAAATACAGGGAATAATTGTAAATGAACATTGAAAAGTTTATATGTAAAACGTTATGAAATTGTTTATTAAAAAATTAAATATTATTATATAGTATTTTATTGTGAATTCTACTAAGCAGGGAAATAAGGAAAGGGGTTCATTATTTCAAATTTAATTTCATGAGATATATTTCCAAATGTTCACCATGACTCCTTTAATATAGATTGACTAATACCAAATGAATTTATTTTACCATATCCATGGGATTTGAATATCTATATTATATACATTATTTAAATTGAAATCAAATCAAATGATACACAAAATGAATGTTGTTTTGATAAAAATGTCACTCAAATAATATAGTATTCATTTCCAATATTATTTTAAAATCAAGATTATTTCTAAAAGATCATACTTTTAGTGAATTTATATTATTAAGAAACCCTCTTGAAATTTCATTTTATATTCATGGGTTTTTATATTTTCAATATAAATTTCATTTCATATTGAATATTAATTTTTCCAAAGGGTTTCTTATAAGTGAAACTAACCTCGTCTCTTCTTCCTTGGTGGGAAAATACCTTTTTCCATGTCTTAATTCATTGGGTTATTTTAAAATTTTAATTATCTACACCTCTATAACTCTTTGATGTCATTTTCAAATTCAAAAACTTCTTAAAATACTTTTAATGAAAACTTTGAGGTTTTTTATATGGGTTATTTTCATCAAAGTGTAAAAATAATCTCTTTTGAGGTTTTACATGTGAACACAACATTCTTCCATCCTTTTCATTTTATAATAAAATTAACTTCTATGGTTTAATGATTTTATAATATAAAATATTAATATACTTTGAAATAAATTATTCATGATCCAATATATTATTCTAATTTTTTCATCCATATTATTATTATATATATCCAATATTATGATATTCTATTTTATAGGAATGATCCATCACAACCTTTTTCTTGTATAATCATCCACTTTGTACGGCCAAATATTTTCACACACTTCCTTTCACTTACGAATACCATATTTTTAATTCATTTCATGAAAGGGTGTTCAACGAAATTTCATATATTAATTTATATGGTTATCGTATTAAATTAAATATATACCATTAATCTATACAATTTTAACACCATTTTATTTGTTATATAGATTTAATCATGTTTATCATTAAAGTTACTTGTTGTCGTTCGATACCCATTTAGTTTTTAGGGGAATTTCATGTACAGATTATTGATGGAATTATTAATTATTTACTTATGTGTATCCATATAAAAATCAATTTATATCCATGGGTTATTTATGATGTGGTGAATTAAACTAGTTTTTTCATGGTTTATTTATAATAAAAAAGTGAATGGTTTTTATTTAGAATGTTTTACAAAACCTATTTTATTTTCTCAAGTTCTTTATGATGTGATAACTAATTAATTACATGTGGAAATCATAAGTATATATGATTATGGGTGGGGTCTTATATCACCATTCATTTCATTAGTTTAAATTTTTTATATCATCATATAATGTATTCATGAGTATATTATATCTTCTTGTAAGCGTGGGAACAGATGGTGTGGATCATGAAACTATTTCTAAATATACTATTGTTTATAACAAAGATGAAAAACTATTTACAGTATTATGTTTATTCTCATTAATATGTTATATAATAATATATCATTTTTTTGTAGTCATATTTCTATAATGTTTTGATTCATGTATTATATTACTCTGAGTCATATACAATTATTTTTGTTATATGATTTTTTGGGTATAATTTTTTTATTTGTCTTGTTTATAAACATATTATCATCTTATTTTTACATTTAATATTCAATCATTAACACTTATATATACCCTTACTAGGAATCTTATCCCTTCCCTTTCTTATATTTATATTTCTATAGGCTATAGAGATGAGAATAGCATAGAATAATTACATAACATAGTCGATTATGGTTGAATAATATTGAAATCTTAATAATGATTGTAAAATATGTTTTGTATATACCAATTCATAAATTACACTACACAATCCATTCAAGGTATTTTTTTATTATTTTTTAGATTTTTTGTTTTCCTAATGAAAATTTCTTAGAATGTATACATGTAAAGCCTAGGTCACTATGGGGAAATTATAAGCATAAGGCTACCTGAGGAATATTGTTAAGATTATCTATATGTAGTATTTTGGAATAGTTATTCATCCTAATTTTCAACGAATCATATGTGATTTAATTATCATAATTTCCTTAATATGTAGAAAATTTTATAGTATAAGACTAACTTATATTCAAATGTTTGTAAAAATGAGGATCTTTTCCCCTATAGATATGATATATTGAATTATCAATTTAGTCTACATAAATTTAATTAATGTTTAATTTATATAAAAAAACTAAATTCCTTAAATGATATGAATTATTATATATTATGGTAGGTAATATATATATATATATCTAATAAATACAGTATATATTGGACCTACAGTTTAATTTATTGGAATATAAGGTAGATAATTCTTATGAAGGATAATAATTGAGAAAATAACATTGTAAATATTTAAAAAAATATATCTATAATTACCATTATTGGTTATTAGATATGAGTTATTCATTACATTTTTGTTTGTATAAAAAGTGACTCTGAGATAATATAGAATTGATAGATGGATTACACCATCATATTGGAAATGATAAAAGAGTTTCATTGATGTTTGAGTGATGATGGAGAGCTTGAGGGAAATTATAATTGTCCAGATAAGGGTGTGTCTAATGGAGATGGAAAACCCACTGATGATATTGGTTTAGGAGGGGCAGGTAAAGTCTTTCATAGAAAATGATGGAAGAAATGGAACAAACCGAACATGGAGAGAGGGAGGTACATTGTTTCTAGGAAGCCAAAACTAAAGGGGCGTAAAGATTACTCCAACCTTCATTGACCTATGGAGACCTAGTTAGCCAAAAAAGCGAGGAAACTCAAGAAGCTCGAGATCCAGCCAACGTAGGGAGAGGGGGGTCAAAAAGAAAAGGTCACCGAGTCTCATGAGCAAGAGAATGAAACCTAAAAGGACGGAGACCAAAATGAGGAGACACGCTTTCTAACGGAGGAGGCGATATATGTGGTAGAGGATGCTACTTCCTCTAGTCCACGGTGTGAGGAAAGGTATACTGAAGGCTTGATGTGCATAAAGGACTTGAATTTGGGCAAGTAAATGGAACTCCTCTTTCATTATAGTGAAGAATTGAAGGAGTTTGTTTTGGTGATCAAGGTTATGAGGGAAGATATTGATCAAATGGTGGGATGGTTAGTCCATGTAGAAACTACCAGAGAGAAAGCTGAGTGGATTTAGAAGCAATAATAGATATTGGTTAGAGGATTCAAAAATGACATGATCATCAATGTGCAGTATGTGATATCTTGGGACTATCTAGAAAGGCATTATGAAGAATTTTTGGAGGCTAATACAAACTTCTAGGTTAGTTCTGTTCCCTAGATACTCTTTAGGGAAGGTTATTCCAATCACTTTAGTCTTGTGTTTAATAAGTCAGTTGTTTCCTTTTAATTTTGATCTGTTTTTCTATGAGGGTTCTCACTATCCCCTTAATAGTGTTGGAAAATAAAAATGATAATTTGAAGGATAAATTAATTTATATATTTGATGTTGACACTTACAATCCATTCCAACAGTAGTGATTAATTATATAATTGGAAAAAAATAATTTTATGTTCTAATCATTAATATAAAATTTATTCATATAAATTTTTTTGACATGAAGGTATTTTTATTGGAGATTAAGATTACAAATTTTTCTATATATATGAATGTTATTTTTTATTAAATTATGAATATGGGAAATGGTTTATAATTTCAATATTTTTATAATATATTTTATAATATTATAGATAATATGATTAAGGTAGAATAATTTAATATCTCATATGTTCTATAATTTTAATGCTAGTATATAAAATATAAATGAATTTAAAGGCCCCATATAGTTTTGTTTTTTTTGTAAGCCAATTAAAAATTGCTTAATAGATGTAGTGGTACTTTAGTCAAAAAAATAACCTGTTTTCCATTAAGTTAAAATGGTTTATGGAGTATTATACTATTATATCAAAAACATTTTGATATATATAGACCATTATTTACTCAATAATGTTTTGACAATAGGTAATGTATAACCCTTATATATTATTCAATTTGATATAGATATATGTTTTTATGTGTCACAAGTCTGAAATTTTTTATGAATATAATGATTTAAATAATGTAGTTAATAAAAAATTATGGATTCTCAAATAATATCTGGGAGTTTAATAATCAATTCATGAATTTAGTCATCATAAGGTGGGTTTTAAAATATTTTCATTACTACCTCCTCATGAAATACTTTAGTGCAACAGTGTACCTTATTGTAGTAGTCATTTTTTTTGGAAATTATTTTATCTATGATGAGGCATTGTAGCCTTCCTATGTCATCTAATTTTATATTATCTAGTAGAGAATACTTTCAAACTAAATAAAATTATATATAGGGTTTTTATAAATATAATATCTGAGTTATAAATGAGGATTCATCCTAGTTTTCTTTTTATAGGTAATTACGTTTGCGAAGCATACATATTCCATTTCATTCTAGCAGTTATGGATATCAATTAGTTAAATTCTTTTATTAATGATTTTCCTAAAAAATAATATATTATTATTTAAAAAATATCTGAAGAAAAAGTCTTTGTGTGTCAATATGATAATTTACTAGTGATGTATTACATTAATTATAGTGCCACTAAGAGGAAAATTAAACATAGAGAAGTTGGTGACTAACATAAATGAATGGTTTATAAGATTACACATGTAATGGTTCGACAGTGTTTTATGGGAATAGAACCAAATAATATTACAAGTGAACCTAAATGATTTGGTGGGGTATATTAATATACAACTAGCCATAGATTTATTATTGAAAATGATGATGATGTAATGTTTATAGTAGATAATCCTACTACATTCCAAAAGTACATTGAGATAATGGATTACGAGAAATATCTAGAGGTCTTGTTTTTTAGAAAATATTCTTGTAGATTATGATTTTAAAGGGTTAAGACCCATAGAGAATAACAGGGTTTTCTATAAGAAAACTGAAACTAATTGAGAGTGTCTGTATATAAATCTCACTAAGCAGAAAAGTGTTATAAAAAATCATTACGTTGACTATGAAGGTATATTTTAAAATGTGTGTATAATAAATTATATTTGTATATTTAATTTCATAACAGATCATTGTGTTTTTAATATATATAAAATAAATTTAAAAAAATTCATTATTACGAATATAGTTGAGGATAATCATATGATACAACGTGATGGTCATTATGTATGAAATGATTCTTCTAAGGTATATAATATTCCATAACAAATTAATATATTAATTAAAGATTCGATGAGTTGGAATATAAAAATTAATGATGAAATCAAATATGTTGTATTCATCATGAACATGACTAACTATTATATATACATTTACATTAATAGGAGTTATGTGGAATTTTTGGTATTATAATTGAATCAAATAATAACCATCATAAATAATATCGTAACATTTTACTTTATAATGGTAGGGTTGGGAAAATACTACTTAATGTAATAAAATGGTGGAATATTAAACATATTATGTATGAATATATATAGATATAGATCTAAAAGGATGATTGGATTGTGTAATAATAAAAATATTTGTTAAATTCTAAACAGGTTTAGTGTAAAAAATACAAGAAGTGTTCTTTACTATTATTACATGGTTTTAGTCTTATAAATAAATAATTCTTTTACAATTATTTTGTAAGTATAGACATTGATAAGATTCATTATGCATATACTATAGTACCCATCATGTGTACAATGTGTTATAGTTAACCCCATGACCCTAATTATTTGATCATAACATGTATATATTAATCCAATTCTATTGAGATTCATTATATTTCTTAAAATAATATTCTTAATTACATGAAAATGAATATGTATTTATCTGATGAATTTAGTGGTGAAGATAAAATCATTTAAATTAGTTATATTGATGTTAACTTCATAAAAAAAGGGCAATATGATATCTCAATATGTATATTTATTACATAAATGATAGAGAAATTATTTTAATGATTTATAAACCCCCACTAAGTAAGACACAACAACAAAACCATATTACATCTATGTATCAAATATATATCTAAAAACATCATAGACATGTAAATTTATTACATAATATAGGCTGATTTCCAACATTCTATGAGAAATTGATCTTAACTATTATAATAATGGATATATTTCTCATTCCAATAAAACATGGCCTCACCAATAGAAAAACACATCGATTGCGAATACAATCACATTTGAGAAATCATTTGGTGGCAAAATAGAATAATGTTGTAGATCTATGGAAAATAGATTAACAATATAGAATAATGATAATAATGGAAATTATCAATTGATTATATTCAATAAAGACTATATATAATTTTCTATATCAATGTAACATAATTAATGTTTAATAGTGATGAAAAACAATAATTTTTAGTCACATATTTGTACATTATTTATACATGTAGAGCTAAATGACAAATCCCCTTTAAAGAATTGATTTGTGTTTTCATTATCCAATGATAAACATAAAATATTTTAGGATATTATTATATATTAATATTTTCTTATTTGTAGTGTTATATATGATAGAGTCGACTGATGAGATAATTAGTACAAAGTTATTATCTGGATGGGCTTCCAATTTATATCACATGGACTATCAAATGATCATTGATATACATAGTGGATTATTCTTTATGTAAATCATAATTATGAAAAAATGATAAAAAACATAGAATGTGGACATTAATACATTAATTCCTTTCTTTAATATCCTTGATGATGAGTTAACTAAGGGGTGGTTGGGTATATTATTTATTAAGTTTTAAGATGAGTATAAATAAGATGTGATTTTTCCTCTATTGTTTCAATTAGGATATCTAATCCCATAATAAATTTATACTTTGGAAATACATTGACATGCTTAGTTCAGTGATAAGTTACCACCCAAAAGTAATCATTATTCCTTCCATGAATCAAGTTTATAATTTTTATTATACTCTTCTTGATCACTAACTATAAAATCATGGTGCATAGTCATTATCCGGGAATACCCATATATAATTATTATATTTATACTGAATCATTGTCTAGAAAGTTATGAAATATGATAAAATTTTTAAAATAAAATGAAGCTAATTAAATTAAAATCAATTAATCAGGTAATACTATGAATTTTTATATCCAAGATCATGAGATACTAATGTTTCAAATTTTTTATTGAGTAATAATGTTTCCATTGGAATTTTATATACAAAATACTTGTTCATTGTGTATCTCTCATATTATGAAAAACATTTTACATGTAATAAATTATAATTATTAATTTAATAATTATTTAAACCAAAATCATATTTAAAAATATTATACTAAAACTCATTCCTTGTTAAAAAACATGGTAAATTACTTGATGAAAAAAATTTAAATTCATTGATAAATAAAAGATCATGTTGATTGAAATAATAATAAATATCAACTAATTAATGAATGAATTTTCCCAAAAAACATAATGAAAAATAAAATAGCTAACCCATTTTTCTCCCTTAGTTAAAAATCTCAGTAAAAATTAATTACCCCACTATGAGTGCGAACAATCCAATGGATTAATTTATTCTATAATTATATTAGAAAAAAACTAATTCAATCTAATGATAACCACATAATTTTTTCATGAAATCTATTACATGGAATCCCCTTAAAATCTAGTTATTATTATCTATGAAATATCCACCTCTATTTGTTATCATTTTTGGTTTTCATAAAATCATGACATAACATATATATTATATTTCAATATATATATTCCAAGATATTATCAAAAAATATCTGAATATTTTTTTATTGATCTCATTTTCATATATTATATCATTTGATATACTATATATAATCCATTAAAATAAATGTATTATGAAATTATTAAACAGAGCCTTTATTTGGCCTACCTTAGTGGTCTAATTACATCACAATTCTTCAATTTAATTTTTCATGTATAGTACTCCCAATCAAACCATAACTATTATTGTGTAATCCAACCCATTCTAATTTCCTTCATTATGTATTATATAATTATGTAATACGTGTGGCTTATAATTCCACAATACATTCATTCACATTCACATAGATTAATTCAAATGATTACAAAATTATCTGTTGTAATATTATTTATCAATCATGATAGATATCGTATAAACATATAAACGTTTTTAAATTATAACTCATTTACGATTAAAATTAATAATGTAATGTATATAAATATATATATGATTACAATGTCGATGACACTTAAAATATTTTTTATCAACCAATATATAAATACAAATGATCAAGAATAAAAATATCATATCCAAGATTTAGATCTCATTATCAATAAACAACCCACAGTTAATAAATAACATAATTTTAAGCATCATAAAAAAATCACCTCTCGACTTGTCTATTTTTTTGTAAACCAATAAATCATGAATTTTACTTTCCATTGATATTAGTTTAAAAATATCTTACCTTCCCTAATATTCATGTCATTAATATGTTCATAAATATTTATAATCACATATGATTTAGATCAAATATATGTATTCCACACATCACTCAAGGATCATTTATTTATAGTTACTATCAATCCCTATGTACATGAATTGTTTCAATTGGTCTGTGATTATTTTAACTATCAACATTCAAAGAAAAAAGTGACACTAATCATTATTAATTTTGAAAGGGTAATTCAAAATTATAATCATGTTGTCTATTGTTGTAAAAATTTACAATTATCAATGATTAAGATAATTTCTTAACATAAAAATATTATTTACTATATATAATTTAATGAAACCATCTCACTCACTCTTTTATATACAAATTCATAAGATATAACTACCCTTTATCATTTCATTACATCTCATTAGTTCATTAATTTAATAAATAAAAAAAAATTAATATGTATTTTAATTCTTCATTTTCTTCTAGTTTATTTTTTTCTATTGAATCAATTGTGTTATAATAAAAATAAACTATTAATCTATTATCTTATAGTAAATGATAATTATTCACATTTGTATATTTTAATATCTAGTTTCTTAATAAAACTCAATCAATAAAAGCATCCATTACAATTATTTAATATTTTATCATTAAAAATAGAAATAATTTTATAGGGAAGAAAAAACAAATTAATGTGGATCACCTAATAGATATTTTTTATGAGATAGTATAATAAAATATGAAATTTTATTATCAATGGATTAAGTGATAAAAATATAAAATTGATATAATAAAAATTAATTTTTAATAAATGATTTCAATAAAAGAACATATTGTGTTCTTTTAATCTATATTTCATATATATATCCTTTAGGGAAAAGGGTTATACAAATCATGTAGCAATTGGTTTAAGAAACCTCACAAGAATGGGAATTTAAAACATTGGGAAATGACTTATGGTATTAATGAAAATAATATAACTATTCATTTAAATTTCAAATAATTGAAAAAATAAATTTTATAGAGAGATTTATTTATAAAAAAGTTCCATAACGCCAAATCATGATTCATCATATAATTATTCAAATGTTTATCTTTACTTATATTTCCATCTTATTATTAATTTAATAACATAAAAAATAAAATTTGAAAAAAGTTATGTGTTTATTTCAATGATGTTACACATATCATATATCCAAAATAATAATACAAAATATTTAAGTGTGGAATGAAATTTTTAACCCCTAAAAATAATAAGTTCATTTAATTACTGATAATATAAATTTATGAAATAAAAAATAAAACTTCCTAATAAATTAAATATCATTAATTTTTTTTAATTAAATTATTACAATTTAATCAATTCTCATTTGACTATAAAAGAAAACTACATATGTAAAAGTAAAAGATATATTCTATTAAAGCTCATAAAATAAAGGGGCAGAATTTATACGTCTAAAGAATTCCAAAAAAATTATAAAAACTAATTAAAATTAATGTAATAAATTTTTTTCCCTATTATAGAAATAACTATTTAATTTATTTTGGGTATATATTTCATCCCTATGGAATGTAACATAAAAATGGAAGGATGTTACCCAAATTGAATGAATGATCATCTTGATTTGAGTCATCTATACATATATGGGTATTATACTATCTAGTATAATATTTTTTGTTTTTTGAGGTAAATATAACATCCTAATTAATTTAATCCCTCTTTTTAATGTTTATGAGGCTATACATTAATATGAGGAGTTTATCAGATGTGACCTGGTGTTAAATAAAGGACACGAGATGGGTGCAAGATATAAGAACTAGTTCATTCCATGAATAGTACATTCATATTGTGAATTGATGATGGGAAGAATCTATGAATGTTTGATATAGGATTTAAATTATATTCACATCATGTAATAGTTATTCTATATTTTAGTCCATGGATTAGACTTTTTCATCGTACATGAAAGTTTATATATTCATGTCATGAATCAGTTACTCATGAAATTAATTGTTTATAATATAGTAGGTTTATATTCTATAAAACCAACTCCTCTATCATTAATCTTCCTCCTATCTCCAACAAACCTCATGGATGCTCCATGAATTTTTCGGTTGTTCTATCCCTTCAAGTCTTCTATAATTGACAATTTTATTTATACATTTGTGGGTCGGACCTCATTTAGTAATTGCGATCATTATTTTTCCATTTTTATATATCTCCCTTAAAGTTAGCTATGGTGTTGGATGATTTTTTTTGATTTTGTGTTATGATTCTAACTCAATCTGACCAACATTTTTTTTATGAATCTTCTTTAGAGGTAGGATCTCTAATCTATTGTGGTGTGGTGCATGAGATTTTTTATGTATGTGTCTCTCAAGCTTCTCAGGTATCCCATTTTCTTATATAATTAAATTTAAAAGTTGTTTTAATTGATGTTAGGGCCTCTATTCATTTTTCTTATATTCTCTAAACTATATAGTGTGTGTGGATTTGATCATGGTTTGTTTGAAAAAATATCAATGTAGGCCTTTTTAGCTCTAAACAATATTATATGATCCTTGAATTCTCTTGATTTTTTAATGGTTTTATAAATGATTTTCATGATTCTTGATTGTTTGATTTCTATGATTAAATGTGTTTTTGAAAAATTATGGTTCCCCTCATAATTTTGAATGAAAAGTTTTTTTTTCAAATTATTTTAAAATGTATTATGAAATTCAATATTTAATAATTTTTTAGATATATAATTTTTTTTATAAATTATTGTAATATTTTAAATCTATTTAAAATTGATTGTATATATTTTGCAGATGGGAGACTTGGGTACATAGGTAAAGGTGTGATGTTGATCCTTATCAATTGGTATTGTAAAGAGTTTCACTTTCTGTACTTTTCAAACATTCTTATATAATTGATTAATTGGATCTATAAATTGATTGTAATTTTATGAAATTCATATTTTGGGGTGTTACTGTATTCCCTAGACTTTAATTCATGGGTTCTAGGGACATTAGTACATAATAGTATTTCATTGATACTAAGGTATGAGTAACCTAGATAGACTAACATATGTGATCCTTGATTTCTTATCCATTTTGTTTTGGCATTGTACTATTTTTGATTTGATATGATATGTGACTACATGGAAAAGTGTGACTATTTTATTGAAATATTATATGAAATAGTTTTACCTTGTCTGTGAAATGTTTGTAAAAAATGGAATTATTTATCATGGTCTTTTTAAAAATATGTTTAGACTCTAATCATTACTAATTGTATTACAAAATGATAATATTAGGATTATTGTGTAGATATATCATATGGAACACTTCAAGGTTCCAGGTGGATTATAATTGTCTGATGTGTGGTGCACAACATTTATTTTTTCATGATGAATGACTAATATGATATCTAAAAGATGATAAATGTTGAGATCTATGGAATTGAATAAAAGAAAATAGGCAACTGAAATCATTCCAGAACTAGATGGAGGATCATAACATATTATTTATAATTAATTAAATTAAATAATTAATTACCTTTAAGGAATTCATTCTTTGTTGATTAATCCAGTAACAGATCTCCAGTACACTATATTTATGTTATAGAATCCAATTATATATTTTATCAAGTGGTGATCCACACATGTTCAATGAATCTCTTGATGTCACCAAAGCAATCTCAGGTTACCGATACGACAGATCTATACACATGTATCATCCACCTTTGATCGCATTTAGAACCTCTTCCAAAGCATTCACCTTGATTTGATGGAGGAGGATTGTTCTCTCTTCTTGGGAGAATTATTATAGAATATATCTCTCTAGGATTTAGAGGTTTCTTTGAATTATTTATGCACAACCAACACAAATGAATTGGATTTTTGAAAAATAACAAAACTCGGTTTATATATTATAAGGGCTAAAATAAAATAATTTCACAAGTTCCCTTAATTATTTATTTTATCCCTGAAAAACCCATTCCAAATAATAATAATAATATCACTATTTTTTGACATGTACTGAACTAGTGAATTATAATTAAATATTTTTTAATCATATAATATTTAATATTTCTTATTTCTCACCAGAACGAAAAATTCAATCTGATTTTCCTCCATAATAGTTATCGAACCTTGAATAAGACTATTTATTTATAAAATAAACATTGCTGAATTATTATCTATTAAAAAACTATTATATTATATTTACTAAATAAAAATTAATTACATATATTTGATAAATCATACATGAATAATTATTAAATAACAAACATGAGTAATATTTATTCAACCTGTTAAATAATAAATAATAATATATATTATTTAACTGAGATTTTTTATATACTTAGTGAAAGGTTTAATCATAGTCAATTCCATGATGATGTTTAATCCCTTTAGCCACTATCCTTACATTATATGTATTTGCTTTACCTTCCATGTTTAGTTTCCTCTTGAATAACCATTTTCATTCAACAAGAATTACATCAACATCCACATTTACCAGAACCTAGACATGGTTATGATAATGAGAATCTATTTCAGAATTCATGGATTCTGTCCATCTTGTGCCTTTTGAGATTTCTAATTCCCCTTATAGTATACAGGTTCACTATTTTCAACCAAAAATGTGTAACTATCCATAGTGACTTGAAAACCCTATCTTTCTATTTCTCATACCCCTATCACACTCATATGAAATACATTTTATTCCATAAAAACGTTTTCCATGGGGACCTATGGAATTTGGTACAATTTTCACTCTTGTATATCATGAGAATCAACTTAATAAATAACATTCTTTCTCCCAAAATCCTTTTATTATGTTCTTACTCTTAGGAAATATGGTTTTTCTAGTGATATTCAGTTTCTTTTTAGAGTGGTTGTGTATGTATCATCCCATTTATTCCTTGAGATACGCTATAATGATACACTTTGTGGCTTGGGGTGCCATTTTATTTCCTAAGAAGGCCATAAAAATGGCTCACAACCCAACACACATGTATGTGAAAACATGGGTGTATTTCCACACCATATCTTGAAGATAATTCAACTTTTATTTTATTAGATATAACTTTGTTTAATGTGTGTGAAACAATTTTCAATGCATATACCCAAAATGATAATGGAATATGTGCAAGAATCATCATCAACCATACCATGTCTATCAAAGTACGATTCCTCAACTCACTATCACAATTCTACTATGGTGTATACTGTTGGGTTAGTTGATATAGAATCCCAATCCCACATAAAAAGGTTATGAACACTTGGTTAAGATATACACCAACTTGATCTGATTGAATAATCTTTATCTTCTTACCAACTTAATTCTTTATATAATTATTAATTTCTTTGAATTTATAAAAGTACTCAGACTTATGCCTCATCAATTAGGTATACCCATATCTACTTAATTAATCAGTAAAAGTTTTGATCTAATAATATCCACCTCTAGATACATCAAAAAATGGTCTACACACCTCAGTGTGTACCAATCCTAGAATCTTTGTGTCCCTTTCACTGTGTATAGAAAATAGTGGTTTGTTCATTTTTCCTTGTAAATAATAATAACATATTTCATGTGGTTTTAGCTCAGAAGAGTCTAAATATACATATTCATAGATCTTTTTCAAAGGATTCTGATTTACATGACCAATATTTTGATGCCAATGATGGGTGTTTTATGAGTCATGTAAACATGATTAGTTATCAATTGTAAACACTTGGTTTTATTAATTTAATATTTAATGACCATTCTTTAAATTCTCCATTCTAAAAAAATTTGTTATCCTTATAAAAGAAACAAATTTTATTTTCAAATTTGAAAATAAAAACATATGCATCTTGGCGTGATATAGAAATTATGTTTTTGTAATCTATAGTTACATAAAAACAATATTTCAAAACACAAATTATTCTAGTTGGAAATGAGAGTTAGTAGAAACCAATGGCCAGATCAACCAGTCTCACACCATTAGCACCTCTCTGATCCACCTCTCCTCTATAAATCATTCAGAAATATAATTGGTTCCCTCATTAAGATACAAATGTGAGCCCCACAAGATGTATCTAACACCCAATGTGTATATATTGAAATATTACACTCGGCAACGAATGAAACTTTACCATCCCCATACTTTTGGGTGAAGTTCCTCTTCCAATGTCTAGACCTACAACATGAAAAATGTACTACCTATTTTTCATTTCCGTTGTAATAGATTTTCTTCTTCATTTAATAATGGTTATTAGGAGTTATATATAGTTTATAATTCTTGACCCCATTTTCCTTGTTTATCCTTTTCTTATTCACCATAAGGATTGTAGGTTTTTCACCCAATTTATTTATGGACTTTGTGATTCAAATAAATATGTTATGAAAAGATTGACTCATTATTACTCCCAATATAATTAATAATAAAGATAGAGAAGTTCTTGAATAGGGATGAATGTATGAGATCGGTATGTAAATCATCTAGGAATTTAATCCCTAAAATTCCCAATAATTCAATATAACCAATAATATTAACTACAATAGGCCCTACTAGTGGAGACTCTCCATTCATAAATTTAAGAAAATCATTGGAGTCCTCATACCTATTCTTTCTCAGCTTCTCTTGATAGATATCCTGAAGTTGAGACACAATTCAATAGGCACCCACATCTTCATATAGGTTAAAAAAATCATTAGACATGGTTGATATAATGAAACACCAAAAATCTATAGTATAATTTAGATTTTTTACATATAGAAATAATTCTTCATGAGTTGCATCATTACCATGTTTAATTGGAAAAGGTTCTTCAAACACGTACTATTTCATTTCATAGCGAAGGATGACATGTTGGAACCTTTTCCATTGTTAGAAATTTGTGCCGATGAGAAATTTTTCCTTCTGATGTATGGATTGCAATGATATGTTTGATGTCATTTTATTTTCATTCATACAAGAGAATATAATAATAATTTCAGTATATTATTTGATAAAATTTTAGACAAATAAAAAATTATTATATTTATTAGTCTCCCATTATATTTTTAAAACACAATTTCCCTCACCAGTGGCTTCAGGATATCCTATATTTAAGACATTCTAGTATAAATGATCCATATTCCCCTTATCATTACCCTAACATGGGTTTTACATGAAATTTAAATTGTTTTAGGTAGGAATTCTAAATTACAACTACATTAACATACAGTTCATTGATCTGCTGAGTGGACTCCACAATCCTGAAATCCTTAATTTGATTTCCTCAACATTTTCCTCTTAGTTACACCAAGTCTTACTTGGTTAGTCAATCATTGAGGTGAAAAAAGTTATTTCAACCCAAAAATTCAAGTTATTAGTACTCTTTAATTGAAATATCCCAAACAAGGGTTTGTCAAGAACATTGAAATATGGTGCTATTTCAACAGAATTAATGGAAGGACATTCTGACATAATATATTTAATTGTTGGATTTTATCCCTCTATATAAGAGATTGAAATTATTATCTTTATCACATTTTTGTTAATATTAAGTGCATTTACATATGTGATTAACCACTTCATAGATAATAATTTTTTGTAAGGAATTTTATTTTAGTTATATCTTGCATTCATGTAATTCCATTAATTATGTTATTGAGACAATATGTCCATATTGAAATTACCATGCAACTGGATGAAATAAAATATTGATCTGGTATTATCGTGTGCTCTTACTACTGGTTATTTTATCTCTATGTTGATAGAAAAAAAATTCCTAGGTGAAAAACACATTGAACCAATTATGGATCATGTTGTATCATTACAACTATCTACATATATAACTCCTTATATTGGATTATTTGTTGACTCCAAACATGAGATGTATCCACTAGCTTTGATGATCCATCTATTAAATATGCCTTCCACTCACACATAGGTGAGGGGAAAATGGATTTACATAATAGAAACCATGGGAACACATGAACTACATATTGAAAGGAGGGAATGAACGCATGTCAAAATTTTAATTTAATAATAAATTAATTGAAACCAACCACATAAAAAAGGTTGAGTCTAGCATAGGATCATCTACATCCATGAAAATAATTACTCATTTAATAAATCAAGAAATAGATTCTTAATCCTTGTTATATAAGATAAATCACAATTGAATCGATAAATTATTATCTCCAATTAATCAATCCTATAATATTAATTATCATCTGAATTTATTTGAGATTCTCATCCATTATAATTTTAAACAAATAAAATAAATTCATTTAAAATTTACTTTGTACATAAATTTACATTGGAGGAAACATAGTGAATACCCATCTAAATTTACCCATAATGTATTATACTCATATATAGTATTACTCTTGTGATATATGGAATAAATGTATAATCATGTACTTTCACAACATGTACTTCATGGATGATTACCTAGAATACATGATTTTTCGGCCATGTGTTCTGCCAAAATACAGGTAGAGTGACAAAAATTAATATAACTCAAACATGATATGCTGATCTGAAAATTACATAGATATTAATAAAACATTTAAATATTGATGTATATTAACACCTATCACATGGTGTTTTTTATCTTTATGACCACACCAAAGAAAATGTATCATGATTTACATTGTAATTACTCCGTTTTTTCAATGATTTATTTTAATAAATATATTGGGAAAATATGGAGTCTAAGAGCTAAGACGCCATGAGATTCTGAGACCCGGTGTGACCAAAATGAATCTATAAATAACATTCAGTTTTTAAATTAAAAATGATCAGTGGATAACATTGATCATTAATAACATCTAAACGGGTTCCTGGATCAAAAATCTAAAGGTACCATTGAGTCCAGAATAAAGGATTTTACTTAGGTGGGGCCTAACCTTGACCAACGTGGGTTAAGGGTGAAAGTTCAATTTTGGCTGGGAATATTATTAAAATATTCAACAAAAATATTTCCATTTTTCATTGCGTAGCAGCACAACATTGTTTCCAATTTATTAAAACTAGAGGAATGTTTCATGGGTAACGAAACACAACCCAAGAATTACCAGAGAGATCATGAGTAAATCCTAAAGTTTTTCCTCTCTATAGTGAACGATTAAAATTATGGAAATTGAGATTGTTATATAATCGATCATCAATGACAAGGAATCAATGAAAGTGAACGATCTAATCCCAAGTAGCGCATGTGTTTTTATTTGATTTCCTTCCCTACTCTAGAATTCCCACAATGAATAGTAATTAATCGTTGAATGGATTGATTCATAGATCATTAATATATTTGCGGGACGGGTTTTTAATTTCAGGATGTTTATTGGAAATTGAATCTAAGTAAGAATTGATATAGTTTTCCCCTCTCTTCTTCAATTCTAATGTGGACAGATCAAGGATGAAACAAAAAAAGGCTCAGATCTGTCCAATTTGTGTTTTCATTTGTTACGCCTCCTATCCCCCATGTATTATTCTTGTTCTTCATGGCATAATGATCCAGTAGGTCCTAGCAGCACTGCAACCATCAGTGGTAGTGACGGTGGCATTGACGTCGACCTGTGGTATAGGTAGGACCACATCGGTGGGCGAGAGCCACAATGGTGGAAATCGGGATGTTGTAGTAGGCTGCGTCAGCGCCTGGCTGTAAGTGGAATAGGCCACTGGCTCGATGGTCAGTAGCGGAAGCCCACGGCGGCGGCAGACAACTACGACATGAGGTCGCGATAGAGGGATGCGGCTCACCGGATCTATGGGTGGGTTCTAGTCACACAGATTTTCCATGTGGATCGCGGACAAACCAAATTGACTGGGATGAACAGTCGTCATGTGGTTGAATGACCATATGTAATATGGTCGAGTGAAGGGCTGGAACACAGCCGGTTGACCAAATTACTAGGGTGGGGAGTATCCTGATGGGCCACATATGGTGTAGGTCAGTGGAATCACATGTAGCAGGCCGGGTAAGAACTGGAAGACTGGGATGACATTCGGCTGATCCCAACAAGCAGTGGTTCAGGCCCAACCTGAAGTGGGCTAGGCCTAGCTGATAGTGGGATGGGACCAGTCAGTTGTAGGCTCGGCCCACCTGGAAGTGGGATTATGGGTCTGATCGGGTCGGTCTGATCGGATCGGACCGGACCCAAACCCGACTAACCCCTTTTCACTAAAATACCCATAACATTCAAATCATAGTTCTGTTTGATGATCCATTTGCATAGTTAGGACCCTCATGTTGACACAGTCATTTTGAGATAGATTTTTGGGGTTTTTAGTGAGGAATAGTGTAGGTTAGAATCTTTCCCTTTCTTCTATCATTGAGGGTTTTGTACGGCATTGCATCCACATCACTGGTCAACAATCCCCTTGGGAGGAAAAACTCTCAGAAAGAGTTGTTGAACACTCCTTGGGACTGGAGTGATACTATATCACCCATTATTAGTGTTCTTGGGTATTGAAGTTACCTATGAGTGTAGGGCGTTAATCCTCCATCTAGTGGGTTGTATTGGTCGGGTTCATGGTATTATCTTAGCAGAATCCCTTACATTTCAATTTGCATCGATAGGGTTTGTGAAATTCTATTAGACAAATCCCCTATGTTGTGGGTTAATATAGATTTGGTTCACAGTATTCTCTGAGGAGAATCCCATATATGTATATCAAGATCTATTGACCCGATTTTTCTCTTTCTGTGGGTCCCAAATTAATAGGACCACTTCTAAGAGTCCATGATGACATCAAGGATCAAGGTTTGAGTTCTCCCAGAATGATCATGACTCAAACGAAACCATGTGGCTAATGATTAGATGTGAGATATCATAAATTTATTTTTGGCTGATAATGAGTATATCAAGATTTTATTGATAAATTTATGGGTGTATACTTGTGTAGAGATGAATATGAATTCTTTTTTGGGTTTACCTTTTTAGTTTAGGGGTTTACAACAGAGTATTTTTTTTACATAACCCAGAATATGTCACGTGTATTATAGAATACTGAATATTTTACAGAGTCCTAGGTGTATTAGGACTAGGACAAGCACTGGATGGTGCATTGTGAGATTAGATGGGACGAGGTGTTTAAGACATAATTATATAGTGGCTTCAGTATCCTTGTTTGTAGGTCGGACATTCTATTTTTCATTTTTTTGGAGGGCTTTTGTTCTATCCTGGTTTACCTATATGTACATTACTTTCATTTTTCACTCTAGTCATGTTATATTCTTAATTGTTCAAATGCACAGGTTGCTTATTATTTTTACATTTTAGTGTTTGTGGGCATGGAGAAAATGCCTCCCATTTGTGATATATGCCTACTCGATGCTAGTTTCTAACCCATGGCCTATTAGAGTTAGTCTTGGGGTAGTCACGAAATGGGTCCCAATAGGATGGGTCGTGATTTAGTGGTTTCTATGGCGGGTCACTTCCAATTTAGGATTGGGAGTCATTTAGATTTTTTTTTGGGAACCGTGTTATTTTTTTGAGTTCGAATTCTACGCTAGGGAATCCAGTGTTGCTACGGTAGCTGACTTATCTATACACCAGGACTCTGGAAACCTGCTTTTCGAATCGAAACATACAAAACAATGGTTACAAGGATACGAATGGTACATGCATCATATATGAATGGGTTGTTATTTAGATGTACTTCTTAATTAATCAATGAAAATATACTCCATTGACCATGGTTCATCTTGATCTGTTTCAGGATTCCTCAATGCAAATAGCAAGCTAAGATTTCAATGTATGATCACAGGGATGATCTTCTTAGTGATGAGGCATCAATATATGGTCTTATTCCATACATGGCACCTCTGACTGTTTTCCTGCTATTGTTCCACCCGTCGAGAGGCAGTTCTCACCAGTGCTGCTGGTAGAGGATCCATAGAGGATGAGTTTATTTCAAGAGTTTCATAAGCAATGACCTCCTAGGTTCATGGGTGAGAAAGACCCCCATGTGGCTATGTATTGGATATAGGTGGTTACATGTGTATTTTTTCTTTATTAGGACACCTACTGTTCATATGGAAGTCCTAGTCATGAGCATTCTTTAGGGATTAGCGGGATAATGGTTGATCTTAGTGAAAAAAAAACACGAGGAAGTGACCCTATCATGGGTTGACATTTAGCGATGATTTTTGGCGGATTTCTTCCCAGCTACATTATGATCAGTGCATATACCGAAGCATTTTCATCAGCAGTAGGGAAATCAGATGATAATAGAGTACTTGGGGAGATTCACAGACTTATCTCTCTACTCCACAGATATGGTACGAGACCCGTTCTTCAGGTTTTGGGATTTTGCGTAGGGACTATGTCAAGAGATCAGGGGGGAACATTGTATCTCTCAGCATCCCTACATAGGCTTTGGTATTAGAGTGATATCTACTCATTGAGATCACTCTAACGGAGTGGACACCAGCAGTGGGAACTACCAGCAGACACTAGGTAGTTGGTTCATCGGTGGTGGGTAGATGACAACACAAGAAGGGGCCCAAGTGGGCTAGGTCCTTTAGTATAAATCCCTAGGATACATGATCAATGGTGCGAGGCTCCCATGGTAGAGTATGATAGGAGAGGGATGGACTGTGTTTCATGTGTGGTGGTCAGGGACACATATCTCTTGATTACCTGACAGGTCGCATGGACGATCAACAGATCATCAAGGGATTGGTGAGGCAGAGGTAGAGAATCTCCTAGGGTGGTTCGTAGGGTGGAATACATGTTAAGGTTTTATTTAGAGTAGTAGTAAATGTTTGTAGGTTCAAGGTACTACCACCACTTACCTAAGGTGGTCCACCATAGACTCTAGGAGCTGATGTATAGGGGTGGGTCCAACATCAAGTGATAGAGACTTACAATCCATGTGATCCAATTATGATTATAGGTATGATATATTTCTTTTACACCCTCTCTATTGTTCATATAGACACATGTGCTAGTCACTCTTTCCTTACTACGAATCTTGTTCAGAGCTCGGAGATTCTAGTGGAGCCATTGGCTCGATCCTTACCATTGGAGACACCAACATGTGGGGATTTGATGATCACACACTATTTTTGGCAGTGTGATCTTACTCTTCGAGCAAATAGACTTGGCTAGGAACACCTAGTAGTGTAATCGAGGCCTTACAACATCATTTTGGGTATGAAATTGTTATCCACAGTGCATGGTCAGATTGATTGTTTTTGTTTTAGAGTGATGTGTGTCTGCATAGATGGGATTGGGTTTTCCATTACTATTGAAAATTAATTACATGAAACACATGATATAATTTATCAGAGGATGGTGTAGATGATCACTCAGTAGTTGGATAGCATATCCCTTGGTGTGATGGATGAGAGGAGTCCCCATTTTCCTACAGTTGGGGACGAGTATGGGGATGTCTTCCCCAAGGATATTCTAGGATTACCTCCTCTTAGAGAGGATGACTTCAGCATTGATATGTCTCTAGGTATGGAACCAATATCCACTCTAGCATATCATATGGATCTAGTAGAAATTAGAGATTTGAGGGTACATGTAGAGGAATTACAAATGAATGGCTTCATGTTACCAAATCTTTCACCATGGGATGCCATTATTTTGTTATCTAGGAATGTATGTGGGAGTTTGCGGTATATCTGGACTTCAGGATCCTGAACCACGTGACCATGATGATAAAAGTATCCACTACTAATAATTGATGACCTATTAAACTAAATTAAGGTATCATGGTAGTTCTCAAAGACTGGCCTTAGATATTCCTATCATCAGCTTCATGTATGAGATGAGGTTGTACCGAAGACATCCTTTAGATGTTGGTATGGCCCCAACAAGTACATAGATATGCCATTATATGTAACCAATTCCCTATAAATGTTCATGAGACTCATGAAAAATATCTTTTATCCATACCTTGGCCGGTACATTGTAATCTTCATTAACTACATCCATGTTTATTCATCATATGAGGAGGAGAACATGAAATACATAAAGAACGTCTGGAACACTCTTAGAGAGAAAAAAATTTATTGGAAGCTCTTGAAGTGTTAGTTATGGATTTGGGAGTTCCACATTCTAGGATATGTCCTTTCAGAGGCTAGATTTGGGGTTGATCATGTGATGATTATGGTCGTGCTTTCATGGGAGCCACTAATGTGTGTGATTAAGGTGAGGTATTTCCTAGGTTTGGATGGGTAATATTGGTGGCTCATTCCCACATTTTTATAGGGTAGAAACTCCCTTGAAAACATTGACATGGAAGGAATGGACCTTCATGTGGACATAGATGTTTCAATAGTGTTTTCAAGAGTTGAGATGGAGGTTAAGAAGCACTCCCTTCTTGAGGCTGATAGAGGAGGGTGTTCGGTCTGTAGTGTTTAGAGATGCATCAGGGAAAAGACATGGATGTGTCTTAATGCTGGGGAAAGTGGGGATAACCTATAAATCGCACTAGTTGAGACTACATGAGATTAACTACGCAAACGATGATCTTGATCTGGAAGTAGTGGTCTTCACATTGTTGACCTGACGTCATTACGTGATGGGGAAGCATTTAACCATCTACTCAGTCCATAAGATCCTCAAATATATCTTTTATCTGAGGAAATTGAACATGAGATAGAGGTGGTGGCTAGAGTTCCTCTTAGATTATGACTTCAAAAATGTCTATACTCTTGGGATGGGGAATGTGGTGGAAGACCCACTTAGTATGAGATCCAGCTTGCATTTTCTGAGTGAGGTGTCAGAATAGTTGGTCATGCTATAGATATCCTTCATAGATGATGGTGGAGAAAATTATCTACAGTAGATGGTTGTCACCACTCCACTCTTACAGTGAGTTAGGGTGGAATATATTTTCGATGTTGACTACGACTCATGACGTTATCATTTATCTATATGGAAGGCCTTTGATAAATAGTCAATAGGTGGGGAGAACGTCATTCTATTAAGGGGTGAAAAGTTGTGCCATTGGCTTTGTGGGAGTAGGTTTTGAAGAAGTTCCACACATCCCCCTTGGAGGTACATGCATGTTTTGAAATTATGTACCATGACCTCTGACATCTTTTCTGGAAGCATAAAATGAAGAAGACAGTGGAGGAGATCATTTCTTGGTGCCTCACTTGTCAACAAGTGAACGTAGAGCACCATGCTCTAGCATGCTTGACTCAGCCAATCGAGGAGCTGGAGTGGATGTGGGATGAGATATCAATGGAATTTGTGACAGTTTTACCACACATGTCCATTAGACAAGACACCATTTGGGTGATCATTTACTGACTCACCATGTTGGCCCACTTCCTACCCATCTAGAAGTTGAGTTCCTTAGAGAGATTGGGAAGCCTCTACATTCAGATGATAATTCAACTTCACAGGGAGTCCTCAATGATCATTTTAGACAGTGATTCTTATTTCACTCCCCCTCTATGGAGGGTTTTGTAGGAGTATTTTGGGACTCATATGGGGTTCTACAAACCTTTTCATCCCTATAAATATGTTAAAACAAAGTGGAAAACCAGGTCATAGAGGACATTCTATGTGCCTACATCTTGGACTTTGGTCACTTTTTAGAGGAACACATATTACTAGTGGTGTTTTTATACAACCATAGCTACCACTCCACCATTGGTATGGAACCATTTGAGGCTTTGTACGAGAAACATTGTAGTTCACTGTTATGTTGGACTGACCCAGGGGAGTCATCACTTAGAGACCCAAAGTCGGTATGGTCTACCGCCGAGAAGGATTAGATCATCTAGGAGAAGAAGAGGACTACAAAGAGAAGACATCATTTTTATGAATATGGGATACATAGGCCCTTTGAATTAGAGGGGGGGGGACCATGCTTTCCTTCGGGTCTCACCATCATGGGGACTGTAGAGATTTTTCAAGGGTGGATGTTTATCTCTAAGTTTCATCGACCTCTTTCATATTCTGAGTAGAGATGGCAAGGTGGCATACCACATATCTCTACCACCACAGATAAACAGAGTGCATTATGTCATTCATGTGTCACAAATAATGAGGTATGTCAATGACCCATCACAAATTATCAACTGGGGAGATTTGGATATTGATGATGGGGTGACGTTTGTAGAGTACCTAGTGGAGATCGAGGAACGACTGGAGCATATCCTTTGTGGGTGGTCGATTCATCTTATTCGCATTGGTGGAAGTGTGGGAATATCTCAAGGATCACTTGGGAGTGGGAGGCTCAGATTCATGCTCAGTACCCTCATCTTTTTGTTGAGTAGCCCTTTTTTGGATTTTGGGGACTTAAATCCCTAAGGTGGATAGAATTTAAGGACTCGTAATTTTCTTCAATTTATTTAAATAAATTATTTTGCAAAATATTGATAACAAGCACTAAGATGGATTGAAATTTTTAAGCCCAATGAGACTAGAATGAATCATTGAATAATGTTCAATATTTAAATAAAAAACACTTAGTGGATAACATTGAGCTTTGATAACATCTAACTGGGTGACCGAATTGAAAATTGGAGGTAACTATTGCATACTGAATAATAGATTTAACATAGGTGTGGCCTAACCTTGATTGGTGTAGGTCGAGGGTGAAATATAAATTTTGGACATTAACGTCATTAAATAATTCAATAAAAATATTTTAATTTGGCATTGTGCTGTGGCACATCATTGTTTCATTTTAATTAATCCAAGAGGCAGGGGTCCAAGTTAAAAATTCAAAACCCTAGAATTCCATGATAACTCCTAAGAGAAACCTGATGTTTGTCCTCTTAATGGTGAACAACGATGGAGACACAGATTGAGGTCGTTCATCAAGATATCATTAAGGAAAATGAATCCATGATATTGAACGATCTATTCCCAAGTAGTGCCTATGTTTTGATTTGATTTTATTCCCTATTTTTTAATTCCTATGATGAACAATAATCAATCAACGAATGAATTGATTCATAGATCATGCGTTTATTTGCAGGATGGGTTTTTTTGATTTTGAAATGTTTATCAAGAATTGAATATATGTTATAATTGATTTAGTGTTTGTCCTTCGGTTCTTAAATTCTAATGTGGAAGGATCAAGGCTGACATTAACATGGCCCAAATCCATCCACTCTATGTGAACTTGTGTTATGCCTCCTTTCACAACTCAATCTACATAGTTAAATGATCTAGGAAATCCTGGAAGAATAGTCGTTAGTGGCGGTGACGACCCACGATCATGGAGGGGTTGGGGAGGTGAGTGAGACCCACTGATGGAGGCTACAACGATGGTAATTGGAATTCGACAGCAAGTCGCGTCGGTGATTGGGTGTAGGTAGTGGTGGCCACAGACTCAACAACATGTGTTGTCACAACCACATGCGGTGTATGGTAGTCATGGCCAGGCGGGTCATGGTAGCTACAGACGACCATGATATTAGGGCACAACGGAGGGACACAGCTCACCGGATCACCCACAGTAGAGTCCCCAGTGGGCACTACTCAAACAGATAGCCCTCAAAGATCTCATTGACCGGTGTGGTCAACTGGTATGGGGTCGGGCGACCGCGTGACCAGGGGGTGTGGCCAGCTGGGCCGCATCCATTGCAGGTGGGTCCGCTTACATGCGGTGGGCTGGACTAGAGCTGGAGGGTTGAGTAGGGATTCGGCTGAGTCCAACAGGTCGAGTCAAATATGGTAATATGGTTCAGACCTGTAGGTCGGTTAGGTGGACCCGGGGTTAGGTTGGGTCGGTCGGACCAGGTCGGACCAGACCCAGACCCAACCAGCCCATTTCACTAAAAGACCATAACGTACAAACTGTATGTCCGATTGAAAATAATTTTGCAGTGTTAAGACCCTCGTGATGAAGCGGTTCTTTTGAGATGGCTTTTTGGGGTTTCACCGATTACCATCATAGGTTCAATGCTTCCCCTTGGTTCTGTCCTCGAGGGTTCGGTACAGAATCATGTTCACATCACTAGGAAGCAATCTTATTGAGAGTATAGAGACCCGAATAGAGTAGTAAAAACTCTGTGGGACTAGAGTGGTATTATATCACCCATGAGGGGGATTTTTATGTATTTAAATGACCTCCAAGAATGGGGCTTTAATCCTCCATCTAGAGGGCTGTATCAGTATGGCTCATGGTATTCTCTAAGGAGAATCAACTATGTTATGAGCTGCATTGATAGGGTTTATGGTATTCTAAGAGAATAATCCCCTACATTGTGAGTTAATATAGATAGGGTTTATGGTATTATCTCTAGAGATTCCCATATATGTATCTCAGCATCTATTGACCAGTGTTTTCTCTTTGGGAAGGGCCAAAATTAGTGGGACCTGTTGTAAGATTCCATGAGTAAATCAAGGCTTGAGGAGTGAGTTCTCCCATAAGGAGAATGCCTCAAGAGGAACCCAGTGGTTGATGATTGGAGATGACATATCCTATCGTTATTTGTGGATGGTTATGTGTATGTGTGGATGTAATTGGTATATGTAAAGGTGTATGAAAATGTATATCTGACTGTTCATTCCTTTCCAGGTTTTCATTTGTGGTTTCAGGGTATCCTACTGAGTGTTGGTTTACTCACCCCTTCATGGGAATTACCAATACATGTCATGTATTGGGTAGATGACCGATGCTTCAACAGAGTCCATGGCCAATGTGTTTTTGAAAGCTTTCTACATCAGCTTCAGTACCCTTATTTGTAAGTCAGACATTGGAATTGTCTTTATTTTTTTGGGCTTATATTCTGGCCTGATTTACTATTCTATGCATTAGATTCCTATTTCACTCAGGTCATGTTATATTCATGGAGGTTCACATGAATGGTTTAATTAGTGTTTTTACATTTCATCATTTGTAGACTTTGAGATATGTGCATGTGTACATGTACTTAAGAAAATGCCTCCCATTTTTGAGATATTGCTAATGAGAATAAGTCAGAAACCCCTATCCTATTAGAGGTGGGATTGGGGTAGTCACATGATAGGCCCTACTAGGAGGGGTTGTGACATGCACAGTATAATAAATAATTTTTAAATCTACATAACCGGTATAAGTATATGACATAGAGATCTAATCTATATGGAGTGTACACATCTCACCATCTCTTCGAGAAACATAGCTGGTGACTCAGTGTGTATTCTATTCCTCAGATAATTTTGAGTACATGGCATGTCCAATGGGCCATATGCTGGGGGATCTCTTAATTACACAGTCACCACTCATGTAGGTCGTGTATGGAATATACAACCCATATGTGACATAATGAAAAAACAAGTTTTGTGTGTGGTAAATAGAGAGTATAGTCCTACTAAAAATTAAACATTAAATTATTTCCAATATTCTATGAAATAAGTTTATTATTAGTGAAATAATTAATTCATAATCTTAAATTGATTTCTGAATCAATTCGGACTCCATGAATGTGACTACACTGCATGTATCTCTAGTTACATGACATGTAGTCTGTTGTTGTCCATCCAGAAACCTTGTCACCTCTTGATGAGTTCCTCAATTTTATTTTAGTCATAAAATTAATTATATATATTAGATAAATGAGAAATTAAGAGGAGGAAACAGATCTTTCAATTCACATTAAATGAACAATAAATATTACATTGGAAAACGAAATTAAAATGTGCAAATTACCAATGATCTATAATTATTTGTAAATAATTATGTAACCACTCTGATACCATTTGATGGTTATAAGTACAGTCGAATCATGTGATTAGAGGTTCCCAACATTTCTTTTGTCACGATCGATGATCAATCATAGATCTATGTGATGATAAACGTTGAGATCTACAGAATTGAATCAAAGAAAATAGACAAGAAAAATAAAACCAGAACTAGAGGGAGGATTCTCACAGATAATTTATATTTAATTTAAATAAAAAATAAATTACATTTAAGGAATTATTTCCTCATTGATGAAACTGTTGAGAGATATAATGTACATCATCATTGTGTTTTAGTAACCGTGGGTAGATTTCCTATAGCGGTGACCCACTGGTGTTCCACAAATCTCCATACAAAGCTGAAGTAAGATCTAGGTTCTAGTACAATAGATCCTTTCGCTTATGTCTTCTTCCTTTAATCAATTCATGAACCACTTCCAAAGTGATATCCTTGATCTGGTGGAGGATTATTGATATCCATTCTTAATATCATTCATGGAGAAGGTATAAATCAATGGTTGAGAGGATTCTCGAAATATTTTTGCACAAAAAAGAAAAATTAATTGGCTTTATGAGAAAATAATGTAACGGTGTTTATATATCATTGGGGTTAAAATAAAATAATTGCACAACTAACCTTAATTATTTATTTAATTTGATAGAAACACTATTTCATATAATAATAATAATATAATTATTTTTCAACATGAACATAAGCTCAAAATTATAATTAAATATTATTTAATCAAATAATATTCAATATTTATTTTTTCTCACATGACCTAAAATTTCAGTCTTCCATTCCCTCGTAATATTTATTTGACATTAAATCATGAATATTTATTTATTAAATAAATATCCCTGCATTATTTTCCAACAAATTAATAATAATTTTATTTACTACATAGAAAATAAAGATTTATATGGGATCGAACATACATGAATAATTATCAAACCACATACAGGAATAATATTAATTCAACATGTTATGTAATAAATAATAATATATATTATTTAAATGTGATTCTAGATAAACATAGTGTGTGACCCTCAAGGCCTTGTTCTCAGAATAAATAGGACAAGCGCCATAAATTCCAAGGTTAGCGATTGGAAACACGCCAAAGAACCCATAAAGAAATATGTTATTGCCGCAAAGACATGTCAACTCATACAGACGCTTACTGTGTAATATAATATATTTATCTCTATATCTCAAATCATGTAGGTTGCATGATGGTTCTATAAACCTATGCACTTGATGTATCCTTCATTATCTTCCAAAAAAAGAACATGTTGTTAGAACACCCTGGCCATGGATTTATTTAGGCTATACAATTTCAATCATAGGGATTGAGATAAAAAAAAATTTGTTAATAAATAGATGATAAAAATCCATTCTCAATTTATTCAGTAATGCAATATTACTCATCACACACACAATATATCATACTTCAAGTCAAACATTTTTCATCATGGTTTTAGTCAATACATCTATGTGATAGACTCATAATTTTTATTAATAATAATCATAATATCAATATACCAACACAAAAATACGTAGAAAGGAACATCCAATGACACATATAAATGTAGATTTCCTACTATTGAGTCTCATTCTCATAACGTCCTACTGGATATTACCAAGGGAGTACTCCATTAGAAGGTTCCTACAAGTCCAATGAGTCCCCACCCTTGATAGATTGTATTATTTGTGTCCCTCAAATGATATCATCCCGCTATAGAAAATTTATTCAAGAATACTTTTGTAGCACTTTTAGGTTCTCATCATAGCGGGTAAGTTCTATGTTCATTTAGTATGAGAACTACTCTTAATACATTATCACATACTTTTTCATGTAGAATAATAATTATTATGTGATAAGTATTTTATTAAAATTAAAAAATAATAATACATGTTTATAATAATGAAATCATAAGTTCATTCTATGGAACCAACTTCAATAACACATGGGTGGGTTCATACTGATTATGTTTATCTCACACCATGCACACTCTACTAGGGTGTGTAGACCATGTACATTACTCTGATGCAAGAAAGGGAGATCTGTTTTAGTGAGGTGGTGTGGTTTTTTTCAGTTGGTTTTGGGTATTGTTTGGTGAGATGGTGGAATGTAGTCCTCGTATATCACATGGGGTAAATATTTTTAGTTGTATTTTTTCTTTGGTTTTTTTGTAAATATACATTGGGCTTTGATTGGGAAATTTTTCAGTTTCACAAAAACTATTAGAACTCTTTATTTTATAGAATATATATTTCCATGTTTTACTTCTCTATATATGTAATTTATCTTGACTCATGTTGGGTGAAATCATTCCCTATAGTTTTTTCGATGACTAGGTGCAAGTAACCAGCCCCTGGGGGTTAGGAACATCCTTATGTTCTTTTCATGGTTTGGTTCGGAGCCATTTTGGACGATCATCTAGGATGAAACGTGATAATTTGGTACCAGATCATAGTTATACCATGTCTTAGGAGGTTAGTATATTAGAGATAGGATTGTCCCACTTAATGGGTAGGTTTTTGTAACTTCATGGAAAAATGTTATTGTGACAATCCTTAAGTCACCATGGGATACTGGTATATGTGCCTCATGTGTTGGGTTTTTCTTCGATCATAGTTTTTTGATTTGATTTTTTGGTCGAAACTACCATTAATATATTTCTAATAATTTTCAACTATTCTGGATTATAGAGAACATTATTCTGAGATTTATTCTATCGGTTCCTCGTGAGGGTGAACTGAGATATCTTCTTCAAGGGAATCCTTCTTTTTCATCGAAATAGGTCAGTGGATATCATACATGTTTCTCATGGCATTGAATGTACCCCAAGTTTAGAACACAAATTTTGAGGTTAAAATAGGAACTATGGGAGATAAAGATCAATATTAAGCATTTATATATGTTACAAACCCATCATTTAAGTGTACAAATAAACCCCAAGTGGTGGAGGATTGGATGGAAAAGATCAATCATGTTTTTGACTTCCTAGATATAGCTGATTCTATCAAGGTAAAATGAGAAATGATCAAGATCGAGGATCCCAATAGGTCATGGTGGGATTCTATGGAACAAGAAAAATGGATCATTATCTTAGATCATAAGGGATTAAATACCCTTTTCTTTTAGTAGTCATATCTAGTGTGTTTTCTGATAGTTAAGTCCCCAGAGTTCCTATCTTTAATATAAGTAGGGAACATAGTGTTAGAATACACTAAATGTTTCTTAGATATTGATCTTTTTTCTAGCATAGGTGTGGTTGAATGATCAGATAAAATCATATAAATACTTTTATGGATTTCTACCATAAAACTAATCCTGAGTATACTTGTTGAAGATTTAAACCTCTGTTGACACAATTGAATGTAATTTGATGTATGAAATAGGTATTGTTGATTGGATACTTTTCCACTTCTATTTTATAAAGTGGATGTTTCAGTTTCATGGATTGGAAAAATATGAACATTCATGAAAACCATAACTGTGGAAGATGTTGTTCTTAGTAGGATAATTCCTTCCGAACATCAATAGTTACCAGCAGTGTTCCATTTTCTTATTATCTGTGTGAAATGATAGGGAAAACCTAATGTTTTTTACCTTCACCCGTAAAGATTATTAGTGCTTATGGTTGTTTATTCTGTCTACAAAGGTTATACTAATATTTATCATTACCCTATTATTTTGTGGTATCTATATCTCAAAATTCCATTGTGTAATAGTAATATGGTTCAAATTATACCATGATCTATCCACATGACCCAAGATTGAAGCATATGACAACCCATAATGTTTATAAAAATTAATTCGTGATGTATTAAAAATAATAAAGACTTAATACAACCCAATAAAATTATTAGGTCAGTATCTTTGTTTAATTAGGTATATATTATAACAACAAATAGAATAAATAAAATAGGTTTATTTTAAAACACCCATAATAGGTGGTTAAATTCCACAGTCTTATAAAACTACATATGATATGTTTCGTAGGTCCTTGAAATGTGATATTCTAGATTTAAGAATCCTTGGTTGCAGGAGGTTTCAATTGGATTTATTCTTGGAAATGGAAACTTCCAACATTTCGTTATCAAAAGAGGACCTTCTTTCCAAAGGCAGGTGTTTGTTATGTTTTGAACGTTATTATACTTAAGAACATACATTTTTCGAGAGGATGGGAGGTCGGAATCATGAAAAACTTTTGGGGGGAATTATTGGATACTTCGGGACTCTCTTTGAAATTAAAATATTTCCATGAATCCTTATTAATTCACCAAGTATATTATAAGTATCCCTTGGAATTTAAAATTAATTATTTAACATGTGTAAAATTTTAGAATTATCACTATGTATTCGAGGTTTTCCATCAGTGTTATCCTTTAATATACTGATTAAATCTTCTTATCATCATTTATGATGATACTAGTTTTTAAGCCACTTAGTGGGGCACTCTGGAGTTAATTGTCATCCAGGGAGATGAAGTTTTGTTTTGATCTTGGGATCATGTTCATAAAATGAGCTACCTACGTATCCTTGTGAATGAAATCAAGACCCTCGTAGTTTGGTTCCACTTAATGGGACACATCATACCTTTTATTACCATGTGATAAGGACCTCTAAGTAGAATGTGATTAGTTACAAGTGTGGGACTTATGTTAAAATATCCCAAGGAACTTAGAAAGGATATGGGTTTCTGGGAAGGATATGTATTTCCAAGTAATATTATACCCTTTTGTGTATATGGTTCAAAGAGAATGGGTTGATTTTATGTGTGGGGTTTGAACCTCAAGGAGGCTTCCTATGTACCCCATATGAATGGGAATCAAATCCCACGTAGTTAGATGATTCTCATATGAGAGTATGGTCTTAGAGAGAAATGATTTTGGGATTACTTCTTGAAAATGATGCCTTGATGATTTGAGGATTGAATTTGGGGATTATTTCCGAAGGAGGATGCCCAAATTTGGGGAATTAGGGTTGGATTCCTAAGGAGGATATTCTATGAGCTCATGCCCTAAACAGGATTCCTACGTATCCTGTTTTGAATAGGAATCAGAGTTATCATAGTTATATTAAGTGTGAAAATGTTGTGATCATGACAAATCTATAAACCCACCTGGGTCATGCTCGGTGAGAGAAACAATAGAATGTCAAAGATTCAACAAAGGTATTCGCACCTACGGTGGTGATGGGGGAAGTGGGCGATGCTACAAGCCTTCCCTCTATTCTATTTACATTGGACAAGGGTCCAAGGTTAGGGGGAAGAGGTGAAGGAGAGGGGCTTATACCAGGATGGCTGCCCTGAAATTGATCTTGGTAGGATAGGGAGACTTCTCCTATGCTTGCACGAAATGGCTAGCGGGAAGTGTACCTTCTCTACCAGAGACCTATGGTTCCTGGTCATCTCTTCACAAAGGAAAAGGTTAGGACCCAAACTCCCCTCTAAACCAAGAACTTCCCAACATAGTTCTTGGGACAAAGTCCCATGGGAATGTGGATATATAAATCCAAAAACATCCCATGAATCCTAAACCTTTTGTGAAACAAATGTGGGAAACCTATGACTATGAAAATATAAATCCAAATAGGAGACACACTGATCTGACCTACCCAGTGGTTTGAAAACTCAAGAGGTTTTGGTGGAGACTTCAACTTAGCTCTTTTTAGATAAGGAAACCAAGGAAAAAGATACCCTTCCATGAATGTCTTTAAAGAAAGATACTTGAGGTCATCACGTAGGTACCTCATGAAATTATGTCGCGTAGGTACCCCATGCTACTCAATCATGTAGTTATGGTGATAAAATGTGCCATGCATGTGTATTTTGTAGGTATGGTGTGTAGGTATACCGCGTAGGTATAAATTGTGACTGAAGAATGTGAAGAAAATCAAAACATGCCTATTACCTTTAATTATCTCTTCTCTCAAAGTCTAGATAACTACCTGAGACAATTTTAGAGATCTATGCGAAAGAGATACACAATGGGAGCATCAAAGAGTCTTCAAAAAAAATTAGTCTTCAAATGGGGAGCCCAAGAGTATTGTTTATAGGCACGGATGGGCTTGGTCGAAAAAACCTTGGGCCATGCAGGTCATCCGTGTAGCTCCATCATGCAGGGGTTACATGAAGAGGCATCTCAAATCTTCTCGCTCATATCTCAGATGCATAGATGTTTCGCGTGTAGCTCGGTCATGTATCTTGCTCACAAAGCTCTGCCACATAGCGCGTTCGCGAAGCTCGGTTGCGTAGCTCACTCGCGAAGCTCCGCTGTGTTGCTCACTCGTGAAGTTTCTGGATGTTTTACTATATTGTGTTGAGTTTGGAATTATTTGTTGATGGTTCATTTGTACTCTTTGTATCTTTTGAAGGAGTTCCAAAAAAATCCCCCCCTAAGTATTGGATCCGAAAATCTACAAAATAGGGTGAGGTCCTGAGGTAAAAAGTCTGGGAAAAAGATCCGGATGAATTAATAAATAGAAAATTTGGTCTACACAAGAATTTTGCGCAGAGATTCCACCTAGATATGTTGCGCTGGTATGGCATGTAGATCTTCTATTTTTCATATAAATATGTCTCAACCTTTCGAATTTTTTTCTTCAACTGTTCTTTCCAATGTTTGGAGCTCTCTTTGTGTAGCTCGTTTATTCAGTTGCATCGAGTTGTGCTCTTGCTTAATTCTCTTGAAATTTTTTCTAGGTAAGATTATTTATTCTGTAGTGGTATGCCAAAATTACTTCACCGATGGATTTGTGCTAATATCTTGGTCGAAGGTCATACGCAACTGACTTTGGCAAAGGACTTTGTCGAAGGACCTACATGAAAAGTGTCCTTTTCTGAATTTCTTACATTCTTCTTTTGAAATATGATCTTCAATTTTGGTCATTCTTTTGCAGGAACAAATGACTCATTTAATGACCCATACCGCAGAATCTAAGGCTCACCAATGTGAAATTATAAGGATCGTTGTGCCAGATTATTATGACATTGTTTAGAGTACTCTTCCAGGGCTATGGAAGGGTCTAATTCCGTACCAGCGTGACTATCCACAAAGTCCATACTTACCTCTGTTCGGGAATGTGATTTTTCAAGACACCCATATTCTATATATTATGATTTAAATTCGAAAAAATTGGTTTCTTCAGTATTCTAACTATAACTGTATGAATATTAGTGCAAGGGGGTTCCAATACATGAAGGAACAATCCCTGTTAGTTTCATCCTTTTTCACAGTGGCTGTACTCCAGATATAAAGGATCATGATTTAGATAAAAGACCACATTGTTATGATTCCACTTTCTGAACTTCCCAAATAGATCAATTTAATTGTTGGAAAAGAGATTGGGACCTTCGTTCTAGAGGGGGTGTGAAGCTCGAGTGGATGTGGGCATTATGGGTACGTCAGATTTGTGTAGAATTCAGAAAATAATTATCAGATGTTCAAATTTACAAAGCTGTATGGATGCGGAAAACTTATGTTTACAAAAATGAACTCACTCCTGAATTACTGAGCCGATGGAGCCCACAAAAAACTCCTTTCATTTGACTCATGGTAAAGTTGGTATTAGTCTCTTGGATATTTAAAAATTAGCTGGAATTCCTATTCATCAGGAAATGTATGATGAATTCAAGCCGCCTACTTCAACATGGGGTGATGTTACTAGAACACCACCACTAGACCATGAATTATTTAAAATAGTGAAGAATTTACCCAAGGATAAAAAAACATCCATACAAGAGTGTGGATAGAAGCCTTTTTAGATCCAACAATAGAGAAAGTTCCAATCTTTGGACGTCCTACTGTTTTTCCTTCCACCGATAATTGAGGAAGTTCAGGCACATATTGGCCTACACTGGAAAGAGACGATTACAAGCACTGGGGTTATAAATTCAAACCTAATATAGATGCAAAAGTACAATCATCTTCCTTCCTTGCTATGTGGATATGTTTTTATTTGATTCTTGTTCGTGAATCCGGTGGTGGGGTAAGATTAAGGACTTGTTTAATTGCCACTAAATTGGTAGAAAAGAAGTATATGAGGTAAGAAACCCCTGTGTTGGCAAGAATTTACCATCTCTTGCTACATTTGTATAATGGGTCAGCTCCATTTTGAATTGTGGGGCCATTTCAAGTGTTGTGGGGATGGATTACAGAACATTTTTCTTCATAATCAGTATATAACTCAGTCAGAATTCATAATGGTCGATTAACCCTGCTTTTACTGAATGTTTCTGGTATTAAGCCTCTGGACATGAGACCTGACGAGGTACTAAAGGTATTGAATATCTCAGGAGAATTAAACTTCTTTCCTTTGGTAATCCACCAACTAGAACATTTATTAATGATGGTAAAGAAGAGTATGAGTTGAGTTCTTATTTTATGTCATTCACGGATGGGGTACTATCAACAAGGATTGATGGTGAAATTATCTGCATGGATTATGTTCCTTATAGGTTTTCTCGTCAATTCATGTGTCTTCAACATTCAAGCACCTTTCCACCCACATATGTCAGATATGATAAGCACCCATTGGTAGGATGACAATTATGGATTCTCACATCTTTAGAGGTATCCAAATTGTCAATTATATTACCTCCACCAGATGTATCAATCAGATTAGAAGTAGGATATTCCAAAGCTTGGGTTTCTTCATATCCTCAAGGGGCTTTGAAAAAAGGAGTATATCGAGTGGCGGCTACAATGACTATTGCATGTGGAAATCATTGAAATAAGTCTAAGGCCAAAGATGATACAAAAATTTCAGAGGTTTCAGAGCCCTCAAAACATCTTTGTAGGAAGTACACTAGGAAGACCAATGCTAATGAAACAATACCTCTAATGCCAAGGTGATCCTGTCTCTTCCATCAAACTGATATTCATATTCCACCTATTGAATTTTATAAGGATGAAAGGTTTGAATAATCTCTTCAATCGAAGGGTTACGAACCTCTCCAACAGTCAACTAGGCCAATATCGAATTATGTGCGACCTTCAGCCATTCATTACTGGAAGAGTATAAGCTGTGCTCTTAGGGATTTATGGGCATTTCTTCAATAGGGAATTCGAATGCCATATTTTGGTGATATCAAGGCACCCTCTGACAATAATCTAGATAATAACTTGGCTAAAGTACCAAAGTATATTGCAAAATTTTTGACTTTTATATATGCAACTGATGAACAAATCCAAGCCTCTAAACGAGTATCTCATATGCTGGATTTTGGAGTCTGCGAAGGGGTAATTATTGACTCTGAGGAGGAGTGGGATATTTATGTTAATACTGAGAATTTATATCCATTTTTTTCTTTTGTGTCAACTATGCTTTATCATTTGAAAGCATTAATCTTGGTAAAATTATATTTCTGCAGCTTGAATGTAGAGAAGGAAGATCTGGACCGATTCTTGAATCACCTCAATATAGTCCTACAGGTTCTCCCATTGGCCCAACGAATAATCCTCCTAAGTCGTTTGAACAATATCCAAGAGCAAGAATCATGACTGGGGTAATGGTGATAGATAATCCCCAACCATTACCTCAGGATTCCCCTGCTAAGAGAAGTGTTTCAATCTCTCCTCATGCTTTCGAACAGAAACGCAAAAGAGCAATGAGATTGCTTGGAAGCATTCGCTGAAAGAGTAAGTATTTAGACAATCATCAGAGCATACAACTTTCTCAAGACGTTCTGGTAACCATGTTTTATTCTCTTGTAGGATCTATGTCTATTTCCTCTCTCAGGGGATTAATGATTGATGCTTCACAACCAGAAAAAGAAGTCCTAGGGGAATCCAGGGGTTCATGTTGACGTATATGTACCATCAAAATATTCATCTATACCTACTCCTGTATATTTTGAGAGATAGGAACGTCATGGTAAGATTAAATAAATTTCACAGTTAATTTTTGTAAAGGATCCATAACGTAATCAATAATAACATTCCTATTTCTTCAAAAGAAAGAACTGAAGATCTAGGACAATCTGAAACCAATGATGAGATTAACCCAAACCCGAAAAGATCTGATGTTGGAATACCAATTGAAGAGTCAGTTGAAGAAAATGTCAGCAGAGCCAATTTGGGCATCAATGAAAATATTTTGGATACCTTAAATGGTGAGGATTCTATAACATTTCAAGCCATATACACAAAAATAATGGACACCCTTAACCTGAATATTGATATTCTATGTTCCATCAAGGATTTTGGAGATTTCCATGAGGAATTGCATGGAATTAAGTTCCTATTATTGAATTTTCCATCCATAATTTGTTTTTCAAATTGATTATTTACATCATAATTTATCTTATGCAGCTTTATCTACAGAAAATGTCGCAAAGGATCTTCTGGAATAGGGTATTCCACTTTACCCTTCTGTTGGGGCTGAAGAAATAATTACAGAGGATCCTTCATAAGGAGACGTTATAGAGCCTTAAAATGTCATATCTAAACAAATTCAAGGGAATCCCCCCTCAAGAAACACCTGTCCAAAACACCAGAGCTGAGAATACAGGGGATGAATCCAATCAAGTAGCTGACTTATTTTTCGGTAAATATAGTCAGATGTCTAAGTCATATTTTTTTCCTCTATTCAAAACTAATAATGCCCTTGACATATTATTTAGGGTTATCTTTTTCTAGATTAGAGGGTGAATCTTCTACCATCCTAATAGAAGAATAACGAAACAATTATTTAAGCAACATATTTCCAGAGTACATTTTACCTCATGGTATTGACTCAGATTCAGATTTAAAGATTCAATATGCTCTTGGCATGGCATGAAGGAAGACTTGGTGGAAGATCTGGAACATAATTGCTGAAAATACTTTAGTTGAATTATTGTCCCATTTTCCAAAACTACCAGCATTATTCTATGTGTTGGGATTTGGTGGGTTCAATTATCGGCCGGTCTACGATGCCATGAAAGATACTATCCGCCTACAGGAGTAGAAGCATAAGCTAATACAAGATTTTGAAGTGGCTAAATGACTCATAAATATTAAGGACTTTCAAGCTCCAGTGGTTGAGGTGGAGTAAATTCATAACAAGAAATCACTCGAGATTATCCAACAAAACAAAGATTCCATGAAGGAGTTATTATCTCTTCATCATCAACTTGATGTTGTTCATAAAAAGATTGAGTAACTGAATCAGACAGTAGGAAAAACCCAATTGGAAGGGATAACTGCCATTTCAAAAGCTAAGGAAGCACATCGTTAGGCAGAGGAGGCTGGAGTTGCTCAATTATCTCAACTTTAATAGGTAGCTGATAGGGCTTATGAATCGGTTCACCAAATGGAAAGTCATATTGAATGTTTACTTTAAAACATGATAGTGAGGCTCCGGTTTGTGGATGGCCCTCCATTTTCACATGAATAAAAGAAATTTTGTTTCCAATCATATAAATTCCTTCATTATATTTCTCCTTTCATGATTACAATATAAAAGGTAAATGATGATAAGGAATCATTTATGTTAAACAATCATTATTATAATAACAAGAATGAGATGCTTAAAATTTTCTTATTAAGCCGAGGTATTTAAGGATAATAATTTGATTATTTCTAGGGATACATGGATAACCCCAAAAATTTTGTATGTTTTGACTTTTCATTGCTCAATATTACCTAAATCATACAAAAAATGTATATTTAGTGAGCTGGGACTTGACTCTTGTTTAGAGCGCCCTTTGTGGGTTCTTAGTCTGATGAGTATCAAGTCCTTTGTTCTTGGTAGTTTAAAGTCATGCATATTGGACTATAAAGTGCTAATATTTAGGGTCGAATAGCTTTGACCGTTAATTTTGAATTAGATCCCAAACAAAACATCATGGCTATGAATTGCTTTAACATTCATTGAATATTTCCAATGGGAATATTGGGACATGATTTTTTATGGATACCAAATCTTAAAGAATGTATCACCATAATGTGTGACTTTTCCATGAACGAAGTTACTATTTCTAGACAAACCTGTTATAGGGGCTACATTATTTAGGGACAACTAGGGAATATGTTTCATAGCCAAATATTGGCATCTTTTGACTGATAGGCATGTTATGTAGGCAACTTATGCAAGGCCGCCTAAGGGCACGTGATGCATAGTTAGCCAGAAAATCTCTCAGATGTTTGAAATTCTATTTCTAAATGTCAAAGAATGTATATGGAGATTTAAATTTTCAAAATCATAGAGTTTGGTTTGTGTAGAAAGGTACATAAATATGGGAAGGGTATTTCTAATCAAGATATCCAAAGAATTAGAGGAAGAAGACTTTTACAATGGTCTGACCTGAATGTAAAAGATATGGTGTCTGTAGTTTTAGGCCATAAAACTAGGATAATAAGTGGAACCAATATATAACATGTGGTCAAGTGATTTCAAGATTATTTCATAGTGTATGGAGCACATGTCGAGGGAAATGTGTAAACCATGTTCTTGAAGACGTTCAGATTTTGATAAAGATAATGGGACAAATATACATGAATGACTATTTTAAAATACAGATTATTATATATTGTCATCAAATATGAATGGGGAAAAAGATAATATAATTGAGAAATAAGATACCAATATTTGACAAACCCGTTATGGGGGCATTATTATGCAGGGCCAACTGGGGCATATGTTGCATAGTAAAATAGTGACATCTTTTGACTGGAAGACCTACTATGTAAGCAACTTATGCAAGGCCGCCTAAGGGCATGTGCTACATAGTCAGGAAAAAGATCTCTCAGATATTAGAAACCCTATTTATAGAACCCATAAGGAAGATAATGAAAATCAGAAAATATTCAAGATTAAGAGTGTGAAATATAAAATGAGAGTTTATGTTCAATGTTTATGAAAAATATTTAAATCAATATTGACCATGAATTTGATGTCCCTTACATAGATATAACTCATATGTAAAAAAGGATACCTTCTTTGTTTCCTTTGATTGAATATGGTAATGTGCAGTTTTAATTCATGCAGTGAGGACATTATACTATGCAGTTTTTCCAACGAGCTTGTACCCTAGTGGTTCAGGCTCCTGCTTGGCATCAAAAAGACCCAGGATCAAATTCGGGAAGGGGAGAAATCCCGAGTACTGTAGCAGGGCACTGTAGCATGTCACTTTAGCTGCACTATAGTAGTAATGTAGCAGCGGCGGACTGTAGCAGTGGCAGCACTGTAGCGGTGGCGGTACTGTAGCAGGTAATGTAGCAGCGTGGGTACTGTAGAAGTATTGTTCACCGAGAGGTCCTTTAGGCCAAAAAATGGGTTTTATAGCCCTGTATGTCAGCCACATGGCCTTGGGATTTCAGGATATGTAATGGGTCATCCTCTACCCAGTCTAAGAGAGGTCTTTTCATTAATAATAAATTGAGGCTTCGACCCCAAACTTTAAAATAAAAATAAAAAATTATACTATGCAGTTTTGAGTCATGCAGTGAGAACATTATACTATGCAGTTTTGAGTCATGAAGTGAGGACATTAATAACCACATATGAAATTGAAAATACCATATTTATATAAAGAATCCATTTACCCAATTCCTAAGCCGACGTGAGGTATGCTTGGTGTGAGAAACAAAGTGAAGTAAGGGTTTCTTTTATAATATAATGGTGGTCCAAGTGATAAATAGGGGTGTTAAATTTCCATGTAGTTTAACATCATGTGGTAAGGATGAGAATGAACCAATATGAAAGAAAAGACACATTATAACTGGATTAAGGGATAAAACCTAAATATCATTATGTGTCTTACTAGATAAAGAATCAATTCATGCATAGTTTGTAAAACATTTCCTAGGTAGATTTGATTCTCATACAAGAAATAAAGGGGTTTTGTTGTTGTTTTTTTATCACATATGGGACCAAAATTGGATATTTAGGCGTCTCTATGTATCTCATTGTAAAAATGAGAATCAATTCGTATGTAGTTCTTTAAACAATCATTCCTCATGTTAATCAGATTGGGCATGAAAAATGGGGGCATTAAACATATTCTAATAGAATGGTAAATCTAAAGACATAAAATGGTATACAGACCAAATCATATATCATAAGGAAACACTCTGTATTGATATAATTCATGTACCAGATGAGAAAAGAAAATAAGAAAAATTTGTGGTTGTGGATGGGCCCTGAATTGAAGATTCAGGTATCTCTAGATATCTCATTGGAAAATGAGAATCAAGCCATACACAATCCTTGAAACATAGTCTTTATGCATATATCACTTCGACATATGAAATAGAGGGACTTATGTACTACTAAATAGTAATCATGATGTCAATGATGCTTTCTTATGGATGCATTTAGCATTTTATAGAGAAAATGGTAAATGGTGTCATGCAGTTGAATGTCATGTGACAAGGATGACAATGCTAATCACTTTAACGTCATGAATCATTGATGCTTATGGTTATTATGAAGTTTAATGCCTTGCATCTAAGATATGGGGGCTGTACAGTTTTATATCTTGCATCAAAGACGTTGTACCATGCAGTTTAGAGTCTTGGAGTGAGGACTATTTATGAAAAACTATACAAAGTATTTCTTCAAAAATCGTTCACTGGTTGGGTTTGTGATGAGCTCTCCATCCATTGAGATTAAAAAATATAATCCATTTGATTAATCCTTTTGTGTGGAATAAGTTCCTTCCCACATTGGCTCATGTTTTGGGGGTTTCTTTCCTAGTATCATATGAGTTCTAAGGACCAATACCAATTCTCCTTGAAGGAAATAATGAATATGAAGTTTCTTATTAAAAGAGCACACAATTATATTCTGATAGACTTCTAGATGATGCGAAGTACGCAATATTTTCTCATCTAATCATTCCAACTCATTGAACAATTTTTGAGACCTTTCATCTGTAGATAATTGATCACAGATTTCAACTCTTAGTTAAGGCCATTTTATTTCAATTGGTAAAACTGCTTCAGTTCCATATATCAATGAATAAGGATTTTCTTGGGTGGCAGTATGGATAGTTGTCTGATAAGCCCATAAAGCATTGAAAAGTTTATCAGGCCATGATTTCTTATCTTTACCCACCATCTTTTGGAGTATATTTGATAGGGGTTTATTGAAAGCCTCTATCTTTCCATTGGCCGCCTCATGATAGTGAGATGAATTATTGGATTTGATATTATATTCCTGATATAACTTTTTTACTTTAGTTAAACAAAAAATGGTGCCATTTTCTGTCAAAATTGTATGAGGGATTCCAAATCTGGTAATGATATTATTTTTGACAAAACTAATGATGTTTTTAGCTCCAACTTCCTTGGAAGGTATTGCCTTATCCCAGTTAGAGAAGAAATCAGTAGTAGTGAGAATATACTTGAACTGCTTATCCATGGCTAGAGGATAAGGCCCTACTCATCCATTCCCCGCATGGAAAATGGCCAAGTGTATTTAGTTGTATGTAGTAACTCTGGGGGTTGATGAATGATGTTGGCATGCACTTAACATGGATGTCATTTTTTTGTGAAGTTTGTACAATCCTGTGTCATTGAAGGACAAAAGTAACCAAGATTTTGAATCTGATCGGAGAGTCTGTACCCAGATTTGTGGGCACCACAAGCTCCTGAATGCACTTCTTTCATGATAGTCCTGGTTTCTTCTCCAATAATACATCTGAAGAGAATCCCATCAAATCCACCTTATAACGGATCTTTCGGTGGTTTATACAATCATAAAGAGTAACATTATCCGCTCATCATCGGATCTGCTCCTTCATAGCCCAATTTTGTAGAAGTATCCCATTTTGATGATATTATATGATGGATTTTCTCCATTCTATGGTATGACCATACAGTTCAGAAATAAAGAAAATTTCATCGATTTCCACCCTCCTGGTTTGAAAAAAATGTGAAACCATGCGGTGATGGGTTATGCTAATAACTATCTCATCCTAATTTGGATCTACCAAGGCTGTAGCTGTATTAGCTAGTGCATCGTCTTGGGTATTTCGTGATCAAGGAATATAGTACAATGTTGGATCTGAGGGAAATTCATCCATTAATTCTCTGATGTAATCACAAAAAGGTATTAACTCTTCTTTTCTGATAGAGTATTCCCCATTGATTTTTTTGATTAACAATTTTGAATCACCTTTTACCTTTAAATGATCCATTTTCACCTAAAGGGCCAATTCCAAACCTGTGATGAGGGCTTGATATTCTGCCTCATTGTTGGTACCACCTTCCGATAATAGAAAAGAATAATAAAATACTGACTTTTTTGGGGAAATAAAGAATATTCCTAATCCAACCTTGTAGAGTTTAGGATTTTTCAGTCTCTTCTCTATTTGACTTCTAGAAGCACCATCCAAATTCATTTCCCATGTCTAGGAATTATCTTGAATATAGAATACCTCGTCATCAAGAATTTCAGTATTAAATGATGTATCTTCTGCGGATGGATGCTTAGCAAGAAAATCAGCATGGGCTTGACAGTTTGTTGCCTTTTGAGGCACAAACTATAGATCAAAATGCTGCAAAATAATCGCTCACCATGCTGGATGTCCTATAAGAATAGGAAGACTGAGGATAAATTTGAGTGGGTTATTACTAGATACCAATTGGACATCATGATGTTGTAGATAATTCCTCAATTTCTGAACTGCAAATATTAATGCCAGGCAGCACTTTTCAATAATTGAATACCGAGTTTTCACATCAAGCATAGTGCGACTGAGATAGTAAAGGATGTTTTCACCCCCAGCATCATCCTTTTGGGTGAGGAAGGCACCTAGTGATCGCTCTAAAGTTGTATCCTAGAGAATAAGTGTTCTTCCTTCAATAGGTTTCATTTGTACCGGTGGACTCAAGAGATATTTCTTAAGGGTATCAAATGCCTCTTGGAAATCTTCAGTCCATTTGTAGGTAACTCCCTTCTTCATTAATCTGATGAAGGGTAAACATTTGCCTACCAAATTAGAGATAAAGCGAAAAATATAGGACAAGTGTCCTTGATTTCCTCTTATTTCATTCAAATTTAAAAGAGGTGACCTACCTATTATTGATTTTTTTTCTCAGGATCAACTCAATACCACGATGGCGTACACCAAAACCAAGGAATTTTCATGAGGTTACCCAAAAAGCACATTTCAAGGGGTTCATATTGAAAATTTTTTGCTGACGTTTATTGAATATTGTTTCCAAATCATCCATGTGATTAGAACGTTGTCCAGATTTGATCACCAAATCATCCACATAACATTTAAAAAAAATTCCTAAGAAGGGTTTACATATACGATGCATGGAATGTTGATGTGTTGCACCTGCATTCTTCATGCCAAATGGCATTACTCAATAGAAAAACACACCTGGAGGGGCTCTGAAGGCTGTATATTCATCATCCTCTAGAGCCATTCGGATTTGATTGTACCCAGAATATTCATCCATGAGGGAAGGTGATTCATACCCAGCTGTTGCATCAATTAGAAGATCTGTAATTGGGACTGGAAAATCATCTTTAGGACAATGCCTATTAAGATATATGAAGTCAATGAAAATTCTAATTTTTCTATTCTTCATTTTCACAATGAAAATATTAGCTAGCCATTTTTTATATTGAACATCTTTGACGAAGTTAGACTTGATAAGCTTATCAACTTCTGCTTTAATTTTGGAGGAATAAGTTGGGTGTGTACTTTTTGCTGCTTTCTTGAATCCTCAATGTTCTTCTGACAAACCCAAATGATGAGTGGAAACATCAGGATCAAGACCGGGAATTTCTATATAATTTCAAGAAAATAAATCTCGATTTTTCTTTAGAAATTATGTATACATTTCATTCTCATTAAGAGTCAAGGCTACACTAATTAAAGTGGGGTGTGGATCTTCTTTTGTACCCAGATATATTTCTCTAAGTTCATCCACAGTGGTAGAGATACACTCTTCAAATGATGGGGGAGCATTCCTGAGATCTTCCTATTATTCTTCAATATGTGTTACTTATTCTGTTTCTACTTTCATAGTATATGACAAAGCAGAATTTCCATATGGATAGGGGAGAAGTTAAAATTTGAACATCTTGAAGAAGAGGCTGTCATTTTGTGACCCTATTGATGATGAAGGGTCTTCCTGGGGTGATAGAGAAATAATGATGGATTGAAAATTGACATCATTATTTTCCTCTAGTATTTCTATACCTTCTTCTATCCTGGTTTATGAAGTATAGAATTGCTGGATTTCAGTTGATGAAATGAAGACATCTCCATTTAATCTTTCATCACTGCTTGGTGAATCAACAATTTCTCTCATGCTATCTGGCTTGGTAGCTGTGATTGACATTATGGAAGTTTCCATAATATTTTTTAGATTTATGTTTATCTTGTATAGCTGACTAATAGGCAACACATAATCTGTACTCACATGTATGAATGGGCTTACTGGAATCTTTGCCAAACCATTTGGAGCATTAATTTTGTTGACCTTTTTTGATGTGGATTTTTCCTTTCCCTCCATGTGATAAAATTTTGCCTCTATGTGTTGAGATTCACACATGTTTAATGGGGCCTTGTCACCATACAATGTCCCAATTTGACCGTTGAAATAGTATTTGAGACACTGATGATATGACGAAGGTACGACCACATGTTGATTTAGCCAAGGTCTTCTAAGAAAAATGTTGAAGGTTGTGTCCTGATGAACAACCATGAAATCTGAATTAGACACAAGGTCTCCAAACTGAATTCTGAGTGTAATTTCGCCCAGAGGTTATTGTTCATTCTTATCATATACTTGCAACATCAATGTAGAATTATATAAATCATATTTGGTAAGGACCAATCAATAAAGTGTATGAACAAAAATGAGATTGACTCATGTGCCATTATTAATGAAAGCTCGTCTGATGTCTATATCATTGACTTTTACAGATAGATACAAAGGTCTGATATGTCCATGTACAACATAATATTCATCTTCATCTATAAAAGATATCACTTCATGGAATTCTGTAGGATCATTCTCTATATGGTATACATCAGCCATAGAAATTTCAGTTTCTAAATCTTGAGGACTTGATGAAGCCTCAATAAGCACCACTCGAAGATATTTTGATAGATTCAAGTCATCCATAATTTATAACTTGGCCGGTACTTGGGCCAAATGTTTCAAGAAATCGTAATTTTTGTCCAAAGGTCTGCATTTCCCATCATGAAAATGTGGTTTTGAAGGTGCCTTGGAAGTTGATGCTTTGGCAGTATAAGCCTTGTGTATCGTGGTAGGAGTTGGAAACACTCCTGGCTTCGGTAGATTAGACCGACTAGGTCTATCTATTTTTTGATAGGAATAAGGTGTAACCTCTAACCGGTCCTCCAAGATAAATGTGTTAGGAATGAATCTTCCATGCGTGGAAGAACTTTCTTGTTCCTGTTGAGCCCGCTGAAGGGCTTTGCAACGGGTTCTGCTGCATATAAAGTTGTAGCAGGGGTAGGTTTGAAATACTGGCTTCTGGAAAATCCAAGTCTTCCCCTATATCCTAGAACTCTGTCTCTTCCTCTAACTCCTCTGTTAGATACATAGAACTTAGGCTAATAATGATCGAAATAGTCATTAGAATAGAGATCTGTTAAATGAATAATGTTAAAAGAACCAAAGTTCAATTCTTCATCTGATGAAGATTCTCACTAATTAACCAGTTTAGGCTGTGCCATTTGGTGGGGTGGTGCCTGTGCTTTTGAAGTAGATGTCATAAAATCTGCTAGAGTCAAAGACAACTCAGGATTTGACACGAGGTCATCTTCTTCTGACTGCTCTTCTTTCTTCAAATTAAGCTTCTTCATTGAAGATCTTCCTTCTAATGAAGAGGGTTTTTTTGTGGAAGAAATAGCAGAAGACACCAGTGGTTGATTCAATTGTGTTGGATAAATGACATGAGATCGGTTGATTGTGTTCCTGACCATCCAATAGTCATATTTCTACACATTTTTACTTTTGACATCGTGCCACTCACCCACTTCCTCTGGATCCGTAGCAGTAACACATGCTACCTAAGATGAAGAACCTTTCAGTTTTACTTGTCCAGAGTCCACCATCTTTTGAAGTTGGTCATTAAAGACAAAACACTCCTTAATGGGATGACCCAACATCATATGAAATGAGAAATAGTTGGGGAGGTCTACATATCCTTACTTGTTCGGCCTTTTGGGCCTCGGCAACTGAACCAGATTGTTTTCCAAAGCTAAGATGAAGTAACCTGGAACATGATCATTCTAGAAAGAATAAACTTCATTCTTTAAATCCTCAAACTTTTTCCGCATTTTATCATTTTGATCATCTTAACGAGGAATCCATTATTTTTTACACTCATAAGGTGGAGCCCTTTAATATGTGACATTTTGGAAGTGAAAGCAGGTACTGGTGATTTTTTAAGTGTAATTGTAGCAGTATCAGATTTCCCTATTCTCCTTCCCGTAACGGATTGAATTACATGAGTTTTAGCCTAAGTCTTTATAAGAGAGTATTTTATATGCTGAGCGATTATAGTAAGGTTTCAAAACCCTCATGTGTATTTCACAGGGATCAACGGTGTGCGTAATTCATCACGTAGATTTGCCACACAGATTGGCATCAACTCTTCTTGAGAGAGTGCTAAACATAATGAATATGTTAATCCCTTTCAGCGAATAATGAAATATGAAACTCTTTCATTATACCTTTGTTTAAAATTGGTATGACCAAAAACTATCATCATTGGTAATGTTGAGCAAAATATAAGGACCCTTTGACGGAGATCTTCCCACCCAGTAAGTGATAGAGATTGCAAACATGTATTCCAGACGAAAGCATGTCCTTGTAATCACTACACAAAACACCTGAGCTTAACTGCTTCCTACTGTTGAGGAGTTCCCATTATAGATCACAACGAGAAAAAAAATGTGTTATGTGTTGTTCTGGATCTCCTGAACCATTAAAAATTGGGAATTTGGTATTCGAAAAATTTGACAGGGGAGGAATTGCACCCAACCATTTAGGGTATTCCCTCTTTTCTAATTGAACCTATGTACATCGACCTTCTATATCTTCTAAACGAGCTTTTAATGACTCAATGGTAGTCATTAATTTTTTAGAAACATCTGGTTGATCTTGGACCTGAGCAGGTGCAATAACTGGTTTTTGGACGGGTGTGGCAACTTGTACTTCCACTGATGGTAGTATTTATTATTGCTATCATGTATAAACTATATGATTAGACCTGTGAGGGTGTACTTCTAAAGGGGGATATTCTTGACCCATCCCATTTTCTGTAACAAAATCCCATTATAGATTAACTCCATCATGCTTAGGAGGATGACTACCATGAAGTAGTCCTGCATTTAACCTCTTTAATTCTTTCATTTCATCTTCTTGTTGTGCGAACCATTCCTCTAATGAGAGTGATTGTCCTTCTACAAAGGTATGGTGGGATGTAACCTAACATTTACCATTTTCTTTGGCATGTGCCTTTTGGAGTATGGAAGGAGTTGGGTATTTTAAGGCATACCTAAATTCTGGGTAAGCCTTTGATTTCGGGTATGCACACCTTCTTCATTTGCCTCAGCATGTACCGCATTGTGGACAAGAACATCATCTTCTTATTCCCCTAAACTGGACTTGTTTTCTGGAGTATCTTCTAAAATGTTATTGATAACATTTACTGACGCATAATGCATTGATGTCATTTTGTATGTTCATATTCTAGATTGTCACCCTTGGTTTCTTATATGAGGATTTTTTATCCTATATAAGGATTTCCCTGGAATTATTTGGCAGACAGTAATATGAAGGGAATCATTGGATAATTCAGTTATATGCTTTCCTTGTGGCTTCTTCCCTAATCGGGGGAAAACTGACTTCCACTGAGGAGGAGATTGCAAATGTGAAAAATCCTCTAGCCTTGTAGGTTGGGGTTGTTCTTCTTCCTCTTCATAAAATCTTGGAACATTGTTTAATGAATTATGAGATTGATTTAGATGATCCCCCAACCTCACAAACTGGGTTGATTCTTGAACTGCTATAGCTGAAATCCATGCAACTGCTCTTCTGATTTTGTGGATTTGGGTTCATACATTAGCTGGTTACATTTTCCAACCATCATTTACACCACTTTTTTTAGAAGATCGTTGTGCTATTTCGGACATTTTCATCTTATGACGCCCGACATCCTCTAAACAATATTCCTTCTCAAGATTCTCATAGGCTTGATGTAAAATTAGCTCAATAACTTCTTTTCTTTAAGCCTGATTTTGATGAGAACTGGTTGAGTCATGTTCTTGAGCGTACATTTGATTATATACAAAACCTAGTGATTGAGGTCGTCCGTGGGTAATAACATTGCATGAAACCACTTTTGGTGGACTTTACTGATTTTGGAGTGCAGTGAAATGAAATGCTCAATATGCACCCCAATCACTAATGTGATCATTAGATGGGGAATCAGAAATTAATTGGTGTAGCCTCTTTAGAGCATTGAGACATGCAAGATGAAGGTTTCTCTGTTGTTTTTCAACCCTTGGATGTTGGGAAACTGAAAGAGATTCCATGTCAATTTGGCCCTACAACCCCTATATTACCTTTATATGATTTTGATATAAATCATATGGTAATAAATTAGTTTTCAAATGATGAAAATTTTCCATAAGATAAGATGAATGTCATGAATGCAATATTCTTTCATCAATTCTAGAATATCAAACTGAGAATTTGTTAAAGGCCATAACATTACGAGTATTTCTCATTTAGCTAATTGTTTCTTCATGTTCAACTCATCTTCATCATCGTCTAATAGAGGATTCTCCACTTGGTCTGACCAAAGAGGATGCTCTGCATTTGATGATAAATGACCAAAGGGAGGTTCAGAGAATGATTGTTCCCTTAAGATGTCTTCTGACTGATAAAGTGTTTCACCTGTAAATGAAAAGATATGAGACATGACTGGCCTTCTATTTACAAGTTCCTTGAGATAGTAGGGCTTTCTTGTTACTTCATTTTCAATTATAGAATTGTTTTGACAATGCGAAATACTACTGTGTAGAGGACTTTTGTAGTGAAATCCATCATGGGGAGGATAACCATGGTGGATTATAGTAAGGGATAAATCTTTTTTCTCTTTGTTCTTCTAGCCACATGGAGGGTTTCTGTGTCTCTCATCCAGATATTGGAACTTTGGATTGACCGAAATTTCATGAAGAAAGTTTTTATGATGAAGTGTCTGATGATAAGCTTTATATTTATAACTACCACTCCAAAAATTTGGTAATGGGAGGGTAGGATATTGAGTAGAAACAGATAAATGTATAAGGTATTTGAGAACTCCAGCATTAAGATGAGCTAAATTACAACATGAATCTTGATTTTCCAAAGGTATTTTGTGAGATTTCATCTTGGATGTTCTCTTATACTTTGTTAGGGACACTTGCTGGGAAAAATGGTTATCATGGGCAGGTATATGGGCCTATCTTGGATTAGTTACCAGAACAGATCGGTTACCTCCAATTGAAAATGGTATATGTTTCTGATCATGTTGTCCTTATTATATAAAAAATTATGACCCATGACCCACCTGGTCAGGAACAGAGTTGGGTATCTACTCTGGGATGACATGTGGATGTAGTATCCCAAGTGTAGGGATATATTTATATGTCTCCTCCCCTGATACTGTTGAAGTAGTTGTTAAAATATCCTGACATGCTTCCAGAATATCAGTATAGATGTACACCTACCCATTCACCATTGATAAGATGTGTTTGGTGACTTCAGCCGCCAAAATGGGAATATACGTCCATTCTGAATCAAGACTTGGTGTATGTGCCTGCTCCTATCCTCCTTTTCCTGTCAACAGATATTGACAGTACTTATGCATAGGGAAAGAGAGTTGTGTTTTCTCCAAATTTTTCTTTAGATCTTTCCAATTGACTTCTCTAGGTGCAACCAAACGAGATCGTTGGGAGGCTTGATGAAAATTTGAAGGTGTATGTGCCTTCTAAATATTATTCTTCAAGTATGGTTGATGGGTTTCCTTCAATATTGGAAGACGAGACTACTGACAAAATTGATTATTGTAGAAAAGTTTTTGTTCCTATCTACCGATTTCCACCATATTAGATTGGCGGGTCTCATTAAATGCAGTCAGATGAGCCTTCTTACTAGCGGATTACTTGTAAACAAGTGGATGTGCCTATTCACGGTACTCCACCAGGTTTATCTATTATGATTGGTATGTTTTTGTCAGATGAGACTGCTGAGAAACAAAATTAGCACAAACAGGTGTATGTGCTTTCTCGTTGTTTTCCATCAAGTTTGATCGATGGACTTCTCCGGGGGAGGTAGACTTGAGAACCTACTTCCTGTTAACCGGACATTGTCCCTAGCAGTTTTTCTTGTGTGCCCGATTCTGAGAGACCTGATCCAAACGTCTAGAGGCAACATCCACTTCATGTTCGGGATATACTATCGCATGATTCTGGTGGCGATTGCTTGTGGGATTCTTTAAGAAGGACTCCTGTATTCTTGAAGAGAGGCCTTCAGTGACCTCCTGATCTACCTCCCTGTAGTATATGAAAGATTTATTGTTGAGTTCTATGTTTAAATACCCGAAACAGTTGGAAACGGTGGTTGGCACTGTTTTCTTCTTGACCATTGGTCGTTGTTCGGTAGATGATCAAGGATTATTGTTGAATTGGAGGGCCTATCGAGCATCCTCCAAAGTCAGAATTTTAAAGTGTTGGCAATATTCCATTATCAGCACATTGGAGACCCAACGTTGAAGATGATGGGTTGGTGATAACGTCCTTCCCATGGATGGAGATCCAACAAGAGTAGTAGTGGGGATGTTCATAGATTTTGACTTTGAGAAAGCCATTATTTGTATTGAAGGGAATTCTTTGGAAAACTGAGAACAACCACATGTTATATTAAAGTGACATCTTGTCAAATAGATACATGTGTGATTAATTCCTTTGTCTAGCATTCCTTTATCAATTTATAGAGGCCTAACATGTGGGTAACTTTATTAACTTGGTTATGGATTCACTTTGGGTTCACCATTTTTGTTTCGTAGCTCCTTGAAACGTGATATTCTAGATTTAAGAATCCTTCTTTCCAGGTGGTTTCCATTGGATTTATTCATGGAAATGAAAAATTCCAATAGTTCTTTATCCAAAGAGGGACTACTTTTCAAAGGTAGGTGTTTGTTATGTTTTGAACATTATGATACTTAATAATATGCATTGGTCGATAGGATGGTAGGTTGGACTCATCACACCTTTTTGGGGGGAATTATTGTCTACTCTAGGACTCTCTTGGAAATTAAAATATTTTCATGTGTCCTTATTAATTCCCCATGTATATCATAAGTATCCCTTGGAATTTAAAATCACTTATTTAACATGTGTAGAATTTTAGAATTATCAGTATTTCTTCGAGGTTTTCCATCAATGGTATCCTCTAATATACTGATTAGAGATTCTATTAATCATCAATTATGATGATACTGGTTTTTAAGCCACTCAGTGGAGCACTCTAGTGTTTATTGTCATCTAGGGAGATGAAGGTTTGTTTTGATCTTGGGATCATATTCATAAAATGTTCTACCTACATATCCTTGTGAAAGGAATCAGAACAGTCATAGTTCGGTGCCACTTAATGAGACACATCATACCTTTGATGGTCATGTGATAAGGACCTCTAAGAGGAAGGTGCATAGTTACAACCGAGTGTGGGACTTATGTTAAAACAGCATAAGGAACCTAGAAATGATATTGGTTTCTGGGAAGGATATGTGTTTCCAAGTTAGATTATACCCTTTTTTGAATATGGTTAAAAGAGAAAGGGTTGATTTTAAGTGTTGGTTTGAAACCTCAAGGAGGCTTCCTACATACCCCATATGGATGGGAATCAAAGCCCACGTAGTTCGATGAATCTCATATGAAAGTATGGTCTATGAGAAAATGAGTTTAGGCTTACTACAGGAAAAGGATGCCTTGATAATTTTAGGATTGAATTTGGGGATTATTTTCAAAGGAGGATGCCCAAATTTGGGGAATTAGGGTTGGATCCTTGAGGAGGATATCCAATGACCTCGATCCCTAAAAGGGCTTCCTACGTATCTTATTTTGAATCGGAATTAGAGTTCTCTTAGTTCTTTCATGTGTGAAAATGTTGTGATCATGAAAAATCTCTTAGCCCACGTGAGTCATGCTCTGTGTGAGAAACACGAGAATGTGAAAGATTAAACAAAGGAATTCGCACCTATGATGACGACGGTGGAAGAGGGCGAGGCGACTAGCCTTCCCTCTATTCTATTTACATAGGACAAGGGTCCAATGTAAGGAGGAAGGGGTTAAGGTGAGGGGATTATACCATGATGGATGCCCTAAAATTGATCTTGGTAGGAGAGGGAGACTTATCCTATGCTTGCGCAAAATGGAAAGTGGGAAATGTACCTTCCCTACCATAGTCCTATGGTTCCAGGTCATCTCTTCACAAAAGATGAGGCCAGGACCCAGACTCACCTCCAAACCAAGAACATCCCAACACTGTTCTTGGGAGAAAGGCCCATGTGACTTTGCATATATAAATCCACAAACATACCATGAATCATAACCCTATTGTGGAACAAATGTGGGAAACCTCTGACTGTGGAAATACAAATCCAAATAGGAGATACGTATATGTGCCTTACCGAAAGGTTTGAAAACTCATGAGGTTTTGGTGGAGGCTTCTACATATCCCTGTTTACATAAGGAAACCAATGAAGGAGATACCCTTCCATGAATGTATTTAAAGAAGGATACTTGAGCATTTCGGGTAGGTACCTCATGCAAGTATGCCGCATAGGTACCCCGTGCTGCTCAATCGCGTAGGTATAGCACACAAAAGTACCACGTAGGTGTACTGTGCAGGTATGGTGTGTAGGTATACAACATAGTTATGAATGGTGACTGAAGAATGTGAAGAACATAAAAACATGCCTATTCCCTTTAGTTATCTATTCTCTCAGAGTTTAGAGAAATACCTGAGTCAATTTGAGAGATCTATGTGAAAGAGATATGCAATTGGAGCTTCAACGAGTCTGTAAAAAAATTTCAATCCTCAAATGGGGATCCCAAGAGTCTTATTTATAGGCAAAAATGGGCATGGCTGAAAAAACCTTGGGTTGTGCAGGTCATCCGCATAGATCCATCATATAGGGGCTCCACGTAAAGGCATATCAAATATTCTCACGCGTAGCTCGGATGCGTAGATGGTTTGCGCGTATCTCGACAACGTAGCTCGCTCGCGATGGTACGTCGCGTAGCTCACTCGTGAATTTGCTGGATGTTTTACTATATTGTGTAGAGTATAGGAGTATTTGTTGATGGTTCCTTTATACTCTTTGAATCATTTGAAGGAGTGTCAATAGGATAACATGAGAAAATACATAAGGGATGATATATAAATCCACCTTAGGGAATTATAAAACATAGAGTAATTTAACTCAATATTTTAAATCAAATTGGTGTATCAAGGTAACAAAAGAGGGGGTGAGAATCATGATTTTGAATAATGAGACATTATATAGCATAATAACATAAAGACAAAAGAGGAATATGGAAACAACTTACAACATGACATCATAAACATAATTCATGGATAACCATAATGAAATCATAACATAGAGTTATTAGGATAAACTCCCATATACTATATATAGAATATCAAGAGATTAAAACATTACCCAAGGCATTAGAGGGCTATATAATTATGGGCCCGACCTTTACTTTCATATCATGTACATGAATAAGTGTTCTACATAGACATTACAAAATAAGGATGCATTGATTCTTCTTTGACCCCAGGATTAAGGAGTGTGGATTACATAAATGTTAATAATAAATAAAATAAGGGTATTTATAAATTGTTTAATACACTTGATTTTAAATTGATACGGGTATTCACTATACAACTATTCAACATGGAAAATCATAGAATAATTTTAGAAGGAAAATGGTTATACCTAAATGTTTATAAAAGTGTTGAATGATAGTGAAATGAGCATCTCATTACCTGGGAATCACAAGTAAAGTAAGTGTGATGTCTAAAAACATGTCTTAACATGAATAATGGGAAATCAATGGTTATGAAAAAAAGGAGGTGCTTTAATAATGACTAGAAATAGAGGATCCCTTACCTTGAGAGGGCACTTATAAGAGATTTGGAGGAGCTTCATATGACCATGGGGGAACCATGGTAGGGATATTAATACGGAATGGAAGTGTAAATTTTTGATCCAATAGTTTTTTATAAAGAGGTAATTTACATTGGATGGGTCTATATATTAAAGGAGAGGAGACTTTTTTATTAATTTACAAACATATGTTTTGGACACTATATGATAAAGTAATCAAAATCAAAAACCTTAACATGGTCCAAGACTATGTTTTCTACCAATGGGATATTTTGTTTAATAATTTAATATGTTTATGAACCTATCCCTTCCAAATAACTCCCTTGGTGATGTTTAAGTGAGTCATGTTTACAAATTATTGATTTGAAAACCCTAAAATATAATATCAGTTTTTTTGGATTCATGAATGTTTTGTAAATAAATAAAATAAAATATTAAATCAATTATTATAATTGGAAATTATAATTTTGATCATTTTTACTCTTTTTATTGTATATTACATCACTTTTGGGATTTTATGATGTCGTAATAAATACACTCTATTTATAATGTTTTTATTTCTTACTCAATAATTCGAATATCTCAAAAAATAATGAAAAATTTATCATTGGAAAATTTATATTTCATGATTTTAAAAATAATATTTCTGTTATCAAAAAAATTCTCTAAATAAGATAATTATCAGTCCTAAATCAAAAATCATAATATAAAAAAACTATGTTTTTTTATAATAACTGTTTTTGACCTTTATAAGACATAAATTTGTCTTTATAACATTTATGTGATCATTTATATTTAATAAATATAATTTAAATTTTTTATTTTCTTTAAATATTATTTATTTCAAAAAAAAAAAAATTCCTAAAAAATTTTATCTTGATTAAATCTATATATTTCCCAATAATACTATTTTTGTTTCACCGTATAAAAATATAATATTTATCAAATATGTTATTTAAAAATTTAAAAAGTAATATTATTAATGTATAAATATTGTCATTATTTTATTAGAAATAAAATATTAAAAAATATAAAAATAGATTTTATATACATAACCCTTTATTACACTAGTGAATTATCTAATGATAAGGTGTTCAATAGTGAGATTTTAATGGGGTTTTCGGAAAAATGTGGTTTCGGTCATGATTTCGATAAGCTTGAACTTATCCAATAAATGGTTTCACTAATTCTTTAGTTGATGAATCTTTGATTGGGCCCAGTCAAGGGAAAATAAAAATTACGTTATATGGATATAAATCTCAAATAAATAGCCTTTATTGGGTATCATCCTATTGGTAGAGGCTATCGCTTCCATTATTTCTATCAAATGGGATTTATGATAAACCATAATATACTAATCTTAACAACAAATGTACTACAACTATATTATTAATGATTATGATTATTAATTGTCTTTTAAATTTGACAGACCATATAACAGTTTAAAATAACCTATATAGTGTATGTGTTTTCTAAAAATTCATTTCTAAATAATGAATTTACTCATTTAAAAAATCATTTAATTTATAATGCTTAATTAATTACATTATTAACCACATCAATGAGTTCACCCCAAAATTTCATTCCCATGCTAAAACAGTTGATGATATTTCTTATTTCATCACCTCTTCGAGATCCCATGTCTCTTCTTCAAACATGTGGATCTGGAAAAACATATTAAATAAGTGAGTTGTCTTGATTCATAACAATGTGTCTCTATAGTCTAATATCTTCACCGGATACTCCTCATATGATAGATCACTCCCCAGTGGTATTACCTATAGAATCAAAAAACATAATCTATCTGGTATATACTTCCTCAAGACGGACATTGTAATGTCCCGGACCTGGGTGCCACTCAACGGGTGCCCCGAACCTGGTTCGCCACGTGACCTCAAGCACATTTCCCCAAATGCCAGAGCCTACCGACTAGCAGCGAGGGCCCATGTCTGAATGTGGGGAAACTATGCCCTCATTTGTCAAAGTGTAGCGCAGTGGAATTTAAATAAAACATACAACAAACGGCAGGAGCCGTAAACCATACACCACTGAAATAATCAACAACATTGGATATAACCAACAATGTATAATAATGATGCTACATGTCTCATGTTATAAGAAAACAGCCAGAACATGTTATACATCAATACAGTACAACAGAAAGCAGAGTACAGCAAGGCAAAGCAAACAGCTGGCTGCGGCATCGCGAGCCTAGGTTCGGTCCCATGTCCCCCTACTCCACAACAACAGTCAAATACCTGTATAGAGACTCTTTCCCCTATCGACACATGTAGAAATGTAATCTGTTTGGGCTGAAAAGCGTTACCCAAACAGGGTGTGAGAACAATATCTCAGTAGGCACCCACCAAAGGCATGTACCCAACTGCATGCTAACATGCAACAATAGTGTGCAGTGGTAAAATGCAACAAAGTAAGCAGTACTACAAAGTAACTAACTTAACAGTTAAATTTCCATTTAATTATTTATTTAATCCATTTTATATAAGAAATCACCACGGTGCATTTCTAAGTAAACAACTAGTGTCCTCAGACACGTAAACTCCTACCCTCGGGTAACGAGTATCCAACACAAGAATCTTCCCTCATGCATAACAGAGTTTTCCCTCAGGAGTAGGTAGTGTCACCCATAGGCACAGAGTCAGCTACCCACAGGCACAGAAGAAGTTGCCCCCAAGCCGAAATAACTAAATCCCACAGGCTAAATAGTGCAGTGCCCATAGGCTAATCACAACAATGCCCTCAGTCTAAACAGGTAACTAGGCCACGCCCAATATGTCAAATGCAGTAAATAAGAAATTCCTCTCATGTCAATTCTATAATTAATACTTTAAAGGCATACCCTCGGGTATCCTGTCCAAACGGCTAAACAGTGAACACACCCCCGGGGTGGTTCCAGATCCATGAAATGATCCCAACCAGCATTTTATTATCAAAATTTAATCACCTATGTAATTATATGCATTAAATATAGAAAAGGAATCAGCCACATGACACCCCAACATGGGTTCTTGGCATTAAAACACACAAAACCACACGACATTTAGAAATTTACAACAAGACACTTACCTTATACCCCAACGAAGGTTATACCCCAACACTGAATCCAGAAACGCCAAAGAACGGCATAGATATGAAAAAGAACAAAACCCATTCAAACTTAAATAACTTTCCCTCAGAAATGAATTGGTAAGAACGGCATAAGGAGGAGAAAGGTCTTACCAGTGCGGTTCCAACGAGATCGTCCGAAGCCAAATCGGATTCCAGACGAACACCTGGAGGATCTTCGAAGTTTCGGCCATCCTCCTTGGCTCCAAAATGGCTCAAATGCCTCCTCGGAAAAATGAGGAGGCTACTGCCTATTTTAATATGAAAAAACATAGTACACGACGTGTACTTCTGAGTACATGGCATGTACTTTCTTTATTTAACTGTTCCTCTGGCGGCACTGCCACACTGTTCATCCGTCAACATGAGTACACGACATGTACTCCCGAGTACACGGCGTGTATTGTCGCCCAACTGGCAGCTACTCCACCACCATACTGTTTCGGCCTGTCGACTGACTACAAGGCATGTAAGGTACCAATACACGGCATGTAGTCGGTTCCTACACCCCTCGTCGCCGACATGGCTACACGCCCAGTGTACCCATCCCACAAGGCCAAAAGTACACAGTGTGTGGAAACGTACATGGCGTGTAGTTCCAAAATTTAGGATTTTTCCCCATTTTCCATATTTTCTCAAAAACTCATAAGGAAAAAGAAAACGAAGATGTACCTCAAAAATAAGAACCGGGTTCTTACAAACATTCCCCCTTATAGAAATTTGTCCCCGAATTTCCCTTCCTAGAGTAATGAAAGATAAAGATCAGAACAGATTAGGCCACTGAGCATGTACGTCGGCCTCCCACTCCCAGGTCTCATCCTGTACTTGTCCATGCTTCCATAGCACCCGAATGAGAGGAACTGATCAGCCTCAGAGTACCTTTGGGCTCCTGTCAATGATATGAATCAGATGCTCTTCAAAGGAAGCATATTCCTCTAGCTCAACCTCCTCAGGATGAAAGATGTGAGATGGGTATGAATGATAGAAATGCAACTGAGACACGTGGAAGACGTCGTGCATGGCTCGGTATCGCTGCGGTAACTGCAACCGATAGGCAACCTGCCCGACTCATTCCAGAATCTTGAATGGCCCCACATACCTCGGTGAAAGCTTACCCTGTCTCCTAATCCATTTATGTCCCAACCTCGGCGAAACACGCAAGAAAACCTGATCCCTGACCATAAACTCCAAAGGTCATCTCTGGCGATCCGTATATGACTTCTGTCGAGACTACACGGTAGCCATCCACTTCTGAATCAACTGGACCTACTCAGATGTCTCCTGCACGAGCTGTGGTCCCAGTAAAGCTGCCTCACCTGTCTCTAACCAGCACAAAGGTGATCGGCATGGCCTACCATATAAAGCCTCGTATGGTGCCATCTCAATAGTTCCCTGAAAACTATTGTTATAGGAAAACTCGACTAAGGGTATATGATTCTCCCAATAGCCCCCAAAGTCTAGGACGCATGCACGCAGCATGTCCTCAAGCACCTGTATCGTACGCTCTGACTGGCCATCTGTCTGAGGGTGGTATCCCGTGCTCAGAAGCACCTGTGTACCAAGGGCCCTCTGAAAACTCTTCTAGAAATGAGACGTAAAGCGATTGTCCCTATCAGAAATGATAGAATGAGGGACCCCATGAAGACGTACGATCTCTCAGATATACAGCTTACCGAGATTATCAACTCCGAAGGTCTCCTTGATCGTCAAAAAGTGAGCTACCTTCGTGAGTCTGTCCACAACGACCCACACGGTGTCATTGCTATGAGGTGACCTCAGAAATCCATTCACGAAATCCATCACAACATCATCCCATTTCCACTTTGGAATGGGTAACTACTGTAACAGCCCAGCTGGTCTATGATGCTCTGACTTCACCTGTTGACAGGTGGAACACCTGGTAACAAAATGTGCTATAACTCTCTTCATACCCGACCACCAGTACTGACACCTCAAGTCACAGTACATCTTGGTAACCCCGAGGTGAACTGCCCAAGACGATGCATGAAACTCCTGCATCAGCTCCTCGCATATATCCCCCGGAACCCATACTCGTCCATGGAATCACAGGACCTCATCGTCGCCTATCATCCAACCAGGAAGAGGGTCCTCACTTGCCACCGACTCCCGTAGAAATAGGCCTTCAGGATCAGATAGCTGCATCATCCTCCCTCTATCCAGGAGGGTATAAGACATAGCTAACGAGGAAAGATAAGTCTTCCACTGACTGTCGTGCACCTCCAGATGCATCTTAGAGAACAAATCCATGAGCTCCCACTCACTACTGGCCTCCTGCACCGCCTGTATCCAAGTCTTCATGCTCAGTGCATCGGCTACTGCATTACCTTTACTAGGTGTATATGCAAGCTCAAAATATAAGGACTGTAGGTACATGACCCACCTCCTCTGCCTCAAATTCAGGTCACGCTGAGTGAAGATATACTTTAGGCTTTTGTGGTCGGTGAAAACCAAAAAATGCTCTCCCAACAGATAATGTATCCAAAAGCGAAACGCATGAAAACCCGCAGCCAACTTAAGGTCATGCATCGGGTAATTCCACTCATGTGGCCTCAACTGCCGAGACCCATACGCAACAACTCGGTAACTCTGCATCAAAACTGCTCCCAGCCCAATCCCTAATGCATCACAGTAAACTGTATAGCTCTTCCCCTACTCTGGGAGTACCAGGATCGGTACTGATGTCATCCTATAATTTAGGTCCTGAAAAGCTGTCTTGCAAGATTCTGACCAAACGAACTTCACATCCTTCTTAGTCAGTCCCATAAACGGTGCTACTAAGAGGGAGAAGTCTTGTATGATGCGTCGTTAGTAACCAGCCATCCCTAAGAAACTCTGTATCTCAAACACATTCTTAGGCTTCTCCCAAGAAACTACTGCTCTCACCTTCTCTGGGTCTACTGTAACTCCTGCCTCTGAGATGATATGACTCAGGAAGTTAATCTGGTCCATCCAAAAGTGTCACTTCGAGATCTTAGCATATAGCTAATTCTCTCTCAGTGTACTCAATACGATCTCAAGATGGGTGGCATGGTCGTGTCGAGTGTGGGAGTACACCAAGATGTCGTCCATGAATACTACTAAAAAATAATCAAGATACGGATGGAACACACGATTAAACAGAGCCATGAAAACTGTTGGTGTGTTCATGAGTCCGAACGACATAACCAAGTACTCGTACAGACCATATCTGCTCCGAAAAGCTATAAGCGGTATATCTGATGGTCTCACACGTAGCTAATGATATCCTGACCTCAAGTCAATCTTCAAGAACACACGTGCTCCACAAAGCTGATCAAATAGATTATTAATCATTGGAAAAGGATATCGGTTCATAATCGTCAACTGGTTCTATTTCCGATAATCAACGCAGAGTCTGAGTGTATCGTCCTCCTTCTTCGCAAAAAGGTCTAGAGAACCCCACGGAGAAGTACTGGGTTGGATAAATCCCTTTGCCCGTAACTCCTCTAACTACCTCTTGATCTCCTGCAGCTCAGGTGTAGCCATCCTATAAGGTGGAATGGACACTGGTGCTACTCCTGGAACAAGATCTGTAGAGAAATCCACCTCAAGCTCCAGAGGGAGACCTGAAAAGTCATCCGGGAAGAAATCACTGAAACGATAAAAAACTAGAGGGAAATCTGTCTGACAAGTCCCCTGGTCATCCAGATACAAACTCGTAATCTGGGATGTGACTCCACCTCGCCCATGATGCTCTGGTCCAGCTCGACTCACCTGAACATCCCATTATCCCTTGTATAGAAACTCTATGCCCTCTGGTGATCTGAAACGCACCATGAAATGATAGCAGTCTACAAAGGCTCACAAGGGAACCAACCAGTCCATCCTGAGAATGAAATCATAGCTCATCATCTCCAAGACATAGAGGTCCCAAAGGAAGTGACACCCTCCAACCTCAAGGGGGAACTCCTTACACTGACGCACACCAGCCGTTCTAGTCCCCAACGGAGTGTCTAGCTTCATGATATCGGAAGAAGTAGAAACACAGAGCCCAAGGCTCTCCACATTGGGTACAGATATGAAACTATGCGTAGAACCCGTATCAAAAAGTACTGAAGATAATACAGAAGCTACTAGAATAGTACCTCTGACTATAGAAGGACTAGGATCCTGCTTCTGCTGAGTCTGTTGAACTGCATATGCTTGCCAAGTGTTGTGGCCCTACGACACAGCCTGGCTACCTTGAGTTGTCCCGCCCTGCTGCCTTTGAGATCCTAGTGTCTGGCTACCACGTCCATGACCACCATCTCTGACTGCACAACCTGATGTATTCTAGTTCCCTGACTGGTAAGAAGCCACTGGTCCTACTCCCACACTTAGAGTCTACATAGAACCCGTGACAGTAGCTGGTGAAAACGCCCTGCAAAACTGTTGTAGATGACCCAACTTTCCACAAGCTCGGCACTCCACTGGGTCTCGTGGACACTACAGCCTCTTGTGCCCCTCTCTATTACACTGGTAGATTATAACCTGGCCACCTGATGCATTCTTCTGACTGGTATTTCCACCCTGAGAGAAGTCCATCTATCTCTTCCTCTTGCCAACAGAAATAATACCAGTAACTGGTGCTGAACCACCCCGGACCACACCACTTGATTCCCGCAGGTTCCTCTCTGTAATCAATGTCTGGTTCACAATCGTGTGTACAGTAGGAAACCTGAAAACATTCACCAGCACTCGGATGTCATAATGAAGACCATCCTCAAAACTCCTGGCTCTTAACGTCTCATCACCCAGCAACACAGGTGCAATGCGCTGAAGCTACATAAAACGAGAAGAATATTCCATCACCGACTTAGCGCCCTGCTGCAGATTCATGAACTCTCGAGCTCAATCTACCCTCAGTGTCTCGGGAAAGAAGAAGTCATAGAATACTACCTTAAAATATTCCCATTCCATGTCTCTATGATGCTCTGACTGGGTGGTAACCTCCCACCACCTCTTGGTGGAATCACGTATCATATACATCACGATATTGACCCTCCACCCTGGGGGTGTCTCAAGACGCTCGAAAATAGTCTGCATCGACCCCAACCAAGACTCCTCAGCCTATGGTCCTCCATCCCCCTGAAAGCGTAGGCGGATGCTGCTATTGGAAGATACGCGTCAGCTCAGCCATAGATGTGGAAGCCTGCGGTGCTCCCTGAAAGGTCTGCATGAACCGCATAAAGCCTTCACAGTACTGCGCCTCTGCGCCTGTGTCCAGTATAACAGCTGGTGCCACATCTGGCTCTGATGGAGGATCCACTGGTAGCCTATGTCCCACCATTTACAAAGTATAGTCATCACCGCTCTCCTAGAGAACAACTCGTGATCATCTAGGTGACATGACACTACAAGGTCAAAGGCACACCTTAGATTCCAGATTATTAAGACGTAAAAGTGAAGGATCCACATAGGAAACAAGAGGAAGGAGTCATTTCAAAATTGCAAAACAAGACTACACGGCGTGTACAATGACTACACGGCGTGTACTTGACTTCCTTTCCCCTTCCTGGGTCATTCTACATGGCTAAGACACACGGATTCCATTCAACAGAAACTACACAGCGTGTAAATAATCTACACGGCGTGTATGGTGTTATTTTCCAACTGCCTGTGTCGTCTGTGACATAGCCGACTACTCGGCTTAACACCACACGGCGTGTTACTCCTGTACACGGCATGTACAACACCCCGTTTCCCAGCCACACAACTAACACCACAAGGTATTTCCTTGGACAAGACTACACAGCGTGTCCCAAAGGTACATGGCGTGTTCAGGGAGAGGTGACACTAACCCGTGTTGTTAGTTACACGGCCGAGTCCCCAGGTCACACTACATGACGTGTCCATCATTGACATGGAATGTTCTATCAATAAGTTCACTAAACCATGTTGTTAGTTACATGAATGGACTCCGGATCACACTACATGTTGTATACTCAAGCTACACGGCATGTTCGCTCCAATCTCTTCCCTTCCCCGTGTCGCCACAAACACGGTTTGTGACACGGGAAGAGACTACATGGCGTGTTCTTAGGGTACATAGCGTGTTCTCAAAAAGTTTATTTTTCTTCCCGAATAGAAGAACATACACGACGTGTATAAAAATACTATAAGGCATGTTTACTGGGTTTCCGGACAGTATGCCTCAGAAACTTCTCTAGAACCCAGAAAATACCGAAAAACAACACCTAAGTGTCAAATTCGGACCCGTGGGGGCACATACTCCCCATAAATCAAAGTTTTACATCTCATATGTGTTATAACTAATAAAAAGTCAATGATACACCAAATTCGAATCAATGGGGGCCCATACTCCCCAAAAACCAATGTTTGGTGTCTATTTTATAAACAATCTCACATAAAATAACCCTATCACAGAGCAGGTATTTATCAAGCAGCTATCACAACATCATTCTTTTCTAGAACAACAACTATCACAACAACATGTGAATTATAATGCACCTACATGGCCTGGAAACTATGAATGACATGTGATATCTAGCATGTGCCTATATGATGCATGAGATGGCATACACTCATCTCATCGGGTTGTAACTAAATAGAACCCATAGATAAAATATAATCAACACAATCCAAGTACATCACACAACATTGAAATCATATCAACTGTAAAATGTAAAAAATGAGAAGAATTGAAAAAATACGTGGTAGACTGGCTTTTCCCTATACACGGGTTAGCAACGCCCGGGCACAACTTATTACCAACTACCATTTGTCTTGTCCCTGACTATAGCTCTAAATAGTATGTCAAAGAAAGGAACTCCTCTGATACCACTTTGTAACACGACGGACCCGGGTGCCACTCAACGGGTGCCCTGAACCGGTTCGCCATGTGACCTCAAGCGCATTTCCCCAAACACCATAAGCTGCCTACTAGAAGCGAGGGCCCAAGTCTGATAGTGGGGAAACTATTCCCTTATTTGTCAAAGTGTGGCACAACAGAATTTAAATAAAACATACAACAAATGGCAGAAGCAGTAAACCCTACACACCTGAAATAATCAATAGTAGTGGATATAACCAAAAGTGTATAATAATGAAGCTAAATGTCTCAAGTTCTAAGAAAATAGCCAGAACATGTTATACATCAATACAGTACAGCAGAAAGCAGAGTACAACAAAGTAAAGCAAACAGATGGCAGCGGCATCGCAAGCCTAGGCTCGGTCCCATGCCCTCCTACTCCACAGAAACAGTCAAATACCTATATAGGGATGCTTGCCCCTATCCACACCTATAGAAACGTAATATGTTTGGGCCGAAAAGTGTGACCCACATAGGGTGTGAGAACTATACCTCAATAGGCACCCACCAAAGGCATGTGCCCAACTGCGTGATAACATGCAACAATAGTGTGTAGTGGTAAAATGCAATAAATTAACCAGTACTAAAAATTAACTAACATAACAGTTAAATTGTGATTTAATTATTTATTTAATCCATTTTATATAAGAAATCACCAAAATGCATTTCTAAGTAAACAACTAGTTTCCTCAGACATGTAATCTCATACCCTCAGGTAATGAGAATCCAACATATGAATTTTCCCTCAGGAATAACAGAGTTTGCCCTCATGTGTAGGTAGGGTCGCCCACAGGCACAGAGTCAGCTGCCCACAGGCACAGAGTCAGCTGCCCACAGGCACGAAAGAAGTTTACCTCAGGACGAAATAACTACAGCCCACAGGCTAATCACAACATCGCCCTTAGGCTAAACCAGTAACCGGGCCATGCCCAATATGTCAAATGCAGTAAATAATCAATTCCTCTCAAGGAAATTCTACAATTACTACTTTAAAGGCATACCCTTGGGTATCCTAGCCAAATGGCTAAATAGTGTAACACACCCCCAGGGTGGTTCCAGATCCAAGAAACGATCCCAACTAGCATTTTATTATCACAATATAATTACCTATGCAATTATAGGCATTAAATATTGAAAAGGAATCAGACACACGACACCCCAACATGGTTTCGTGGCACGAAAACGCACAAAACCACACTATTGTTGGAAATTTACACCAAGACACCTACCTTATATGCCAACGAATGTTATACCTGAATTCCGACTCCAGAAACGCCCAAGAATGGCGTAGATCTGATGAAGAACAAACCCCATTCAAACGTAAATAACTTTCCCTCGGGAAAGAATTGGTAAGAACGACTTAAGGAGGAAAAAGGGATTACCTGTGTGGTTCGAAGGAGATCTTACGAAGCCAAATCAGATTCTAGACGAACACCCGGTGAATCTTTGAAGGTTCGCCGTCCTCCTTGGCTCCAAAACGGCTCAAATTCCTCCTCTGTCAAATGAGGATGGTACTGCCTGTTTTAAGATGAAAAAACAAAGTACACGGCATGTACTTCTGGGTACATGGCATGTAAATCCTTTATTTAACTGTTCCTCTGGCGGCTCTGCCACACAGTTCATCTGTCGACATGAGTACACGACATGTACTCCTGAGTACACGGAGTGTACTATCGCCCAACTGGCGGCTACTCCATCGCCTTAATGTTTAGGCCTGCCGACTGACTACACAGCATGTAAGGTACAACTACACGTCATGTAGTCGGTTCCTACACCCCTCATCGCCAACATGGCTACACGCCCTGTGTACCCATCCCACACGGCCAAAAGTACACGACATCTGGAAAACGACACGGCGTGTAGTTCCAAAATTTAGGATTTTTCCCCATTTTCCATATTTTCTCAAAACAGTTAATGAAAAAGAAAAAGAAGATGCATGTACCTCAAAAATAAGAAACAGTTTCTTATAGACACATTGAAAAAATAATATACATAAGATAGGTCAGGTGGGGGTGCTTGTTTAAAGGTCACATATATCATGCATTAAAGGATCTCAAAGATGTCGATGTATCAAGGACTAAGCTTTTCCTTCTTCCCAAACATCATAAATTTCTTCCATGAAAATATAAAAAGGAAAATGTTAACTCTGGCCTAAAACACCATGTTCTATTAATAATTTTCTATATAACATTTCTGTCAAATTTATACAGATTTCATATATTGATGAATTGCTTGTACCTTTTATGACATTTCATAAATGAGATCTAGTCTCACAAGATTCAAATATCAAAAAAAATCTTATAATGTCAGAGTGTGAAACCTATTCCCATATAGGTACTCAAAAAGAGCATTTATAATTATATAATATAAACTATTGTTATAGGTTTACTCCACTAAGGGAATGTTTTCCCAAAAATCTTCTAAATAGATTCAAGATGATCTCATCATATTCTATAGAGTTTGAATGTTAATTTCACACTATGCATCTATCTAATGGTTATATTTAGTGATGTAGCTAAGTTATACAAACAATGCTCGCTAAAGTCCATTCCAAAACCATGACGCAAACCTTTGATCTCAATTAGATACAATATTGAGTGGTACTCCATACCATCTTACCACATCCCTTTATATATCATAGTGAGTTTTTCAAGATATAAATACTACTTAATAGTTATTAATTTCACTAACTTAGTATGGTAATCGACTACAACCCATATAGAGTTAATGCCTTTAGGTATCTTAGGGAGACTCATGATGAAATCTAATGTTATATTTTTCCATTTCCATAATGGTATGAAAAATGGTATCATAAAACCCTTAGACTTCTTTCATAACTCATTGACATTTTCGAATATCAAGAATCGAGATATAAACTATTAAATCTCCTAATTTTTATTATCCAACAATAATTATTACTTTAAATAATTTAGCATCTTAGTGCTTCTTAGATAAATATATAAGGATGTGGTATTCACATCATCATGAAGTTCCCCATTCATATTTATTTTTTATGGGACACATATCAGGGTTACAAAAACATATAACTCCATCTTCTTCAATATTAAACATCATAATATTTATTTCCTTTATCAATAGAAACATTTGATATTTATGAGATTCATTAATCCTCCCAAGAATCATTTTTTATGTAGTTAGTTGATAATTTTATGATGAATATCCATTTATTATATCAATTTTCATCCTTTTCATGTCCAAGAATATTTTACCCCCTTTCAATACTTATCATGGATACGGTTTCAAGATCCTTTCAAATAAAAAAATTCACCACTTTTTTCCTTCCTGAGATGGTAATGGATTAAACAACCATAATGCCTGATCATTTTGGGGAATATTAAGATACTTTTGTGTGAATATATACTAAATTATTTTATGATCAGGGCATATGCCACACCATTCTCCATTGAGTTAATGTCCCCAAATATTCAACATGAAAATAACTACTTCCTATTATAGATCTTTCATTTCATAGTTACCTACATAGATATTTAATTTGAGGGAGTAATAGGCTATCACTTTATCATCTTTCATGAGTAAACCACCCAATTAATTTTTTATTTATCAATATATATAAAAAATCCTTCCCCACAAGTGGGTAATGTGGGGAAAATTGAGTGATTATCTTATACTTCCAAACATTAAATCTTTCTTCACAATAATCGTATGAGCGAAACATGAATCCCTCCCATGTAAACCTGGTAAGAAGGATTGAAAACTTTGACACATTTCTAAAAAATTTATGAAAGTTCCCATATAAACCATAGAAACAATGAATATATTCATAAGTTTTGGTTAGCTACACCATTTGATTTTTTCTATTTTTGACAGATCCACATTTATTACATTGTAGGTGATAACATATCTAAGTAAGGTTACTTTCTCCCCAAAAAGATCACATTTACTCTACATTGCAAATAAAATTTACATTAAAAAATTATTTAGTACAATATTAAAATTCATCTCATGTTGATCATTGATTTTGGAGTAAATAAGAATATCAAATATACAAGCTATCAAAAATTTGTCAAGATAATCCATAATGACTCTATTAATTATGTTCATGAATATTTTTAAATAATTATTGATTCCAAATTGAATCACTATGAAATTTTAGTGCCCGTACATTGTTAAAAAATCAGTCTTCGGGATATCCTCTTTCTTCACCTTTCCTTGATAATATCTCAACTGAATATTTCCCTTATAGAAGTACTCAGATCCACATAACCGATGACAAATTAATTAATATTTTATAGAGGAAATTTTTTATTTATTTTGATCTAGTGGATCTCACAATAATCAATTCAAATGTACAAATATCCAATCTTATTCTTAAGTAATAGGACTAGTATAGAACATGGTGAAGAGCTTGGTCATATAAACCCTTTATCCATATTATCCTATAATTGTTTCTCCAACTCCTCATCTTTAAAAATTTCTATTCTATATGGATTCTTGGATATCAGAAAATATTTAAGTATGACCTCGATTAAGAACTGAACGTGATGGAATGGTGGAAGACTACTCAATTAATTATAAAACACATCAGTGAATTCTCTTACAATGGGAATGTCATCAATGATGATATTTTCCTTTTTTGAAATCATTTGAGCTACATATGTTTTCTCATAAGAAATAATACCATTGATTTTTATTTTTGTACCAAATAAGATTCACCCTCCTCCTTACAATTATATAGAATCATACAAATATTTTTCATATAGGGGTGATTTTATTCTCTAAAAAAATTATATTGGCTCAACAGATAGGAATTCAATACATGGGGAAAAGAAGTATCACATTATGCTATGTGGAGTATGATATGGGTTTCTGGTAAATTCATCCCAAAAAATTGGATTGGGGAAGATTTATTTATTTTAGATGTAATATTTCTCCCATATTCTAATTTCACTTATAAATGAGCTTCTAATTTTTGAGGTGGTGTTTGAATAGTTCCACAAAACATGCATGACATGATATAATGTGTAGAAATATAATAAAAAAGTCATTATTCATGAATAAGTAACTAGCATAATAGTCACCAATTCATTTTCAGGATCCACCTTAACTTTTGTGATGGAATAATGTCACCTTATACCTTTAAGACCTATAGGATTTTTGTGGTAGTTATTTTAGATAACCCTCATCATAGTGCATTAATTCATAGTTTCATTGTTCATTGCAATAAAACCATAGATGAAAATATTTGTAGTGATTGAAGAATTCATTTCTTACATCAAATTAGTTGGTTTCTCCAATTTTAAATTTCAATCATTTTCCTCTTATTTCCCAAAACATATTCATTTACATGTCCCCTTTAAAAATTTATAGTATGCTTCTTCCCACATTATTGACATATGGTATATTGGAATTTCTTTTCACCAGTAGACTTTATCTGTTGTACCTCAAAAATTAAACTTCATTTTTCACTTATTATCCCTGTGATAACCTTGAAATTCATTGATCTCCTTTTAACCATTGAGGGAGAATCATAAAATTTCCTTATAGCTTTCAGAGTCTCAAATTTTCAAATATTTTAATGGACTTTATTTTATCTCATCAAAGAGGTGGCCAATATTTATTTTAGTAGATATAAAAATATTAGGAGGCATATCATTCATGTATTATTAATTTCAATTTATATTCCCTAGTAGATTATTCAAAATATTACTTGAGGCAATATATATCCCACTGCAAATTATTTTTGATACTGGATGGAAATTTTTTTTCCAATAATATTTCTAAAATTACATACAATCCATTGCTTTGATCTCCTCCTCAGACATCATATATTGACCAATGATAACCATTTTTTAGATCCTTCCTCCATAAAATAAACATATAGAATGAAATTATCTTGATCATAGTATTGAAGGGAGAATACATTCATTTCAATGGAGGTGATCCATTATTATGCAATTAAGGGATCCTAATATCCCCAAAATAATGAGGCCATTGTCACATAATGGTCATAATTGAATAATTTTCTTCTTTATTGGTATTTAGTAATTCATCCTGATTAATTTTTTTATTAGATGACTAATTCAATTAATAAACTATTTTAAATAATTTCAATGTTACTAATCCCATCAGGTTAGTCATCACATTTGGGTAGTCATCACATTTCCCCTCACATTGGTTATGGACCTGGTTTCCCCTATTTATAACCATTGACTAAAATAAAAAGTAAAAATTGGGGATTATTATTTTATAATTATTAAATAAATACATAGGAAACTATGGTAACTAAAGTTATAACTCTAAAATGATGTATAATATTGAACGAATGAACTTCATGGTTTCAAACTAAGTTGCCATTTATCAATTTCCTAACATTATATCTTATAGGATCTTTTATTCCATTAAACATTCTTTGTAAGGATCTTGTGAATTTAATAAATAATATCCCAGAGTAGTTTCAAATGTGGTGTGAATCATGGAACATTATCGTGCACTATATGATGATCCAGTCAAACTCATTACATCCTTTTATGGTTATTACCATTTTGTACATTTTTTCATGATCCACAGCAACATATATTATCTTGAATATGATGTTTTTTTATTTGAAACTAATTAATATATATAATTTAAAAAAATTGAGGTATCTTTTAATGTGGTTAGTATTATCCCTATAGATTTCACTAGTCTTTTCTAATCCAAATCCTCACAAATATATAGAATTTCATATTTTTTAAAACAATTACAACTCATATCATTCATAAAACATAATTAATGATTTATTATATAATGATACACTTCATAAAACCTGTGAATATCATGAGGCCTAGTTTTAATATGTAATTAGGTACATTTCATAACAACATGAAAAATAAATACAAAAACATTATTTAGAAACTCTATAACATATTTTTGTATTCTATGGGTATTCAAAAACTACATGGGATAACTAAGAGCTATGTACCAAAAATGGGTGAGCTATAAATACTTGTAAGGGAATAAAAATTACATATATTATCTTATAGTAGTAAATAAAATCCAATTCCCATATCACGGTATCATAAGAGACGTGAAAATCATGGTCTTTTTTAGTTGGAGTAAGTAATTGAGGAGGGGAGTAAATTGATTTCCCAAAATAAATTCCCTAAAATTTAGTCTATAGAAAATCCCCCAAATAAAATAATTTTTACTAGTTAATAAAATGAGTAGTATGATATAATTTCTAACATCTAAAATATTTCTCAATGCTTGATTAGTTCTACATTAAAACAAAATAAAAATTAAATAAAATTTTGATATAAATTTACTAAATTAAATAATTATATATACATTAGTTAAGATTAACTATTAATGTATCAATTTTTATTTCATATTAAAATCAAATGAACTATAATGAATAGAAAATAATGAGACTATAGAAAAACACACAATGGAATTAAAACATTGGGTTATTATTATGATGAGACCAAATCCACTTCTTTCGGGAAATACCCCCTAATAAGCTAATTGTATAAATACTATCTAATAGAAATCTAGGATCGTGTATACAGAGAACATCATACAAGATTTCAAGGCCACATAGTTAACTCTCTCAAAATAACCATTGGAATATAAACAACTCATGTCACACAATGACCTCTCCCACAATACATGTGGGTATAAAAATAAAATGAGGGAGATATAATATCATGTATTATCTAGTTATAGTCGTTGAGTCAGTGTGTTGATAAATAAACAAAAAACACATTGGTTGAATATAAAATAAAAAAATAGATAATTCAAGGAATCATTTTAAGAAAATTTTGTGTTTCTTAGTCAAAAGTACTCCAGATTCTTGAGTATCCTCAGATAAAACTCATAGGGGAGTTTGATCTGTTTCTCTAAAAGTAGTAGTAGATATCAGCATCACAAATCTTTCATTATATTGACTATAAGAAATTATCTAGATGTTCAATGTACTCCACTCTTTCATTTCTGGAATTTAGGTAATGATACATAATTTATGATCTTATAAGAGTATTCAGTAGGATAAAAACCTTTATTATATTTATTCTCTTATATATTACTAGTGCATGAATGAAATGCCCTTAAATATAATGTGCTTCATGGTGAAGATTCTATTTGGGGAACAATAATTATGATATCATGTATCCTTATACTGATCTATAACATAAACATTAATTTTTCCCTACTATATTTATTAATAAACATTAAAAAATTAATTATAATTAACATTAATAACATGTCCATTATAATAATTTAATTAAAATGTACTAAAATATCGATTATAGGTTATCCTGGTGGTGACACGTTCCTAGCATTGAATCATGAAAACTGTGATTCAGGCTTGTGGTATGTAATCATCAATGGGGACACATGTTCAGAAGTGAATCATATTTAGTGGTGAATCATCTGAAAATTGATCATCTTAAATAGTATTTTATGCAATGGATTATCATTATCAATGCTAAATTGGGTCTAATGGTAGGTCATTCCGAGAATTGACTCCTCCTTTTGCTGATCCAACTCTTACGGTGACACATTCATGGCATCAGGTAATGTCTTGTAGTGACTGTTATCTAGAGGTGTCTCATTTTCAGTAGTGAGTCACTTCTCTTGGGGACATGGCGATGGTGGTAGGACTTCTCAACAGTTAAAAAATATTTCTTCAAAGTGAATTATTTTATAAAATGTTATCCAATAATAGTAAATCTATTAAAAACATAATATTTAATATTTTGAGAAAATTAGAATGAGGGATCCAGCAATATCTTGTTTTTTGATGAACAATAATCATGAAATTTTAAAAACCATGAATAAAAGAAACTTTTTTAAGAAGTATATCAAGTTAATTAATTACAAATATAATGTAAGGGTTTGAAAATAAATTCTAAAACATTAAAATAGAAGATAAATACATAAATATGGTCTTAGATATATGGTATCAAAGAACAATATAAATGTAAAAGAAATGGCTCGTAATTTTCCTTAATAAATAAATTCTATATATATTTTCCACCTTTTGAGATTATCAAAAAGTTATTATAATTAACTATAAATGGATAATAAGAATAATATGAGTAGAAAGATAGATTCCATTATATATAGAAGTGATGTCATTACATATAATATTGAATGACACAAAAAATCCATATCACTGAAAAAAAAATTCTTCATAATGACTCTTAACCTAGGTACTCTGATCAACAGAAGATTTTCCCATTACAACGAAAGTGGTAATATAGGTTGAAGCTAGGGATGAGGTAGTGAATATAGTGATAGAGTTAGAAGTTGTAAGCTCTTTGATGATCATCAATCAATTATTTTGGAAAACATCCATTGGAGAAAAACCAAGAGACTAGAATAAAGAAGGTGTGGGATCAATGGTAATATTGATAATAGCTGGTCTAAAATAGTATTCAGTATTTGATGGATGAGATAAAAGAGATGTCATTAGAATTTCTTCATGAGCTATAACTGCATTACCAGATGCTTGAAACAAGGGATTCATAAGATTAATTATTTCCATAATTAGAGTTCTTCCGTGATCCATGGAACTAGAAAAGTGTTTTTTATCTATACATAAACAACTTAAGCATATGTGTCAGGAAAATTAGTTGATTTACCTTTTCATTGAATGTATGGGTAACTAGAGGATTCTGAAGGTTATTAGGAAGAAATGTGAAGTGAGAGTTTAACTCATCATTTTTTAAATCCTATAAATATAATATTATTTGTATTTGGTAATGTTTTTTTAGTTAGCTCTAAATTAATTTAAAAATTCCATTACTATATTATAAACATGATGAAAATTGTATCTGATCTACCTCAGACACTCATGAGGAGTATCATGAACATATTCTGAAATAGAGTGAAGTTACTATTTGACAATTGACCAAAATACTGAATCTGAGGGAGGTGGCGAAATATAACTAGATGAAACCGAATATATATTATCCACCCTCAGTTAAAAAATAAGACAAATTAGAAAATAGTATTATTCTCTTCCAAAATAAACCTCAAGGTCTCCAACTTACTAGATAACTACTTATTATCCATCTAAACCTACTAGATATGATAGATCATATTTTTTGGATTTGACACACCACATTCTCATAATGGTATCCATAATCATGCTCACTAATCCCTGTAACCTGAGGTGCCTGATTTCTCCACATACTACCGAAATCGAAGATAATATTCCCTCTGAAAGATTAAAAAATCAGCTACAAAATCATTGTTAATAGGAATAGATGGAAAAACGAAAAAAATGGAGATCCAACTATCTCATCAAGTGACACATAATCCACATCATGATCTGGTCTGGAAGGAATATCTAATGAAAAACAATGATACTCTTCTAAAATAACAATCCATTCAACCATCGATCCCTTAGGAACTATCTCATCTAAAACTATGGTAGAATGTCCACCAGGAATTGGAGGACTACTCTCGTGATCATCTGTATAAGAATTATCCAATACAAGTCTCATGTATCTTGAAAGTATTTCTCACTCTTCTAAATATGAGAAATTCATCATGGAAGAAGTCACAAATTAGGCTAAAAAAGTTCACTATCTGTATGATCAAAACCCTGATAGAAAAAACTAGGAGATTCTTACCCCTCAACTAATGAACTCATCCCATCTCTAACTTCTTCCTCAATATACTGAAAAAAACATGGTCTTCCCCTATACCAATAAGAATAAAAAAACCATGAGAATAAATATGTGTCTATGTTATCACATGATCATTAGGACCATCATGGTGAGATCAACTATCACATCTATCTCCATCACTATCTCAATCACCTATATAATATACCTTAGTTTCATCATCTAAGATTTCTTTATCATCACTTTCACCATTTCCATTATCTTTATCCCTTTTTTCATCACTAAATAATTCTAAAACATTCTCAGAAGACCTAGAATAAGTACTTCGAAATTGTTCATATCCTGAAACTATTGTTTCTTCATTATCATCATAATTCTAAATTAAAATAATTTTTTGAAATTGTTGATATCTAGGAAGACTAAGTGTAGAAAAAATTATAAAATGTCTTTATGGTTTTCTTGTTTCACTATCCATATAAATTGAAAACTATTCCTCATAACCAACTGTATCAACCACCACTTCTTCGTGCTCATCACCTGAGGGATCCACTACCTTATCTATATCAAATCCTAGATCAATAAGGTTCATCGGTCAGGTAGGGCGATCAATATGATTAAAATACCAATATAAAATATAATTATCATCAACCCATTTATTCATCCTTAATATCCATTTTATTTTCATTATCATATAGATTACAATGGTTATGAAAAAACCTCCACACTTCACTTATGAAACAACATCCTCAATAACTAACCATTTTTCCTCAATCATGGTTGAAATAAAAATTGGATAAATATGGGACATTGATCTAGAATATGTCTTAAACATTTATATCATACGATACATCCAATACTTAAAAAAATTCTTTTATGTCTACTTTTCATAATTTATAGTAGATATATATCCCGGTATCTCATCTTGATTAAGTATCCTTTTATAGAGAATAACATATTCAACATAAACATAAAAATCAATCTATAATATCCATCTAGTTCGGTTTTAGTGGGTCTTCTTATGGTTCCATCACCTTTCATCTCATCTAAGTCATTATAATACAAAAAATAATCACTATCACTTGTAATAGACCATTGGTATTCATTTTAAACTACATTATAGGGAACATTAATGCACATAGCCCATTTTCTAAAAGAAAAAACTACTTACTTTCCATCTATCATTATTCAAAGATGACTATTATTCTCCCCAAATAGAAACTAAAAATATTTATAAAATTAGTTTACCAACATAGATTGAAATGTATCTCATTATTAAAGAACCATTCCATCTATCCCTAGTGCTGAATCACCATAAGAAACAATGATTTCCTGGACAAAAACCATTATAAATTTACTTCATTCTTAGTAACCAATGTAAAATTTACATGTTGTGGGTTCCATGACTTGACTATCATTTTGCGCCAATATCACCTGGACATCTTCAATGTTTACAACTCTTTATGAGTCGAATCTAGAGGTCTCTTCACGCTAACCAATTAAATGGAGTAGGATGATTCATTCAAGGATGAGAGAAATAAAATGGAATGGAGAGAAAGGTTATAGAAGAATATCAATGTTCAAGAGGCATGAGGGAAATAGTGCATTGAAATTAGAAAATGTATTTACTTTATATCATTTTGGGTTATAAAAATAGAAATAAATAATTAATCATTTAAAATAGAAATAAAAAAATTAACATAAAAAGAAAATAATATTTTCCATGGTTTCTTAACTCCATTGATGATTCATTTCTAACAATGGTAAATTTCAAAAGGTGGGTCATTGACAATGGTGGGTAATTTCAAATAGTGGTTAATTTCCATCTGTGGGTAATTTACAATGGTGGGTAATTTTCAATAGTACAAAATTTCCAAATTTGGGTAATTTTCAATGGTGGCTAATTTTGAGTGGTGGATTATACAGTGGTTGGTAATTTTTAAAATCCATGTTTTACCAAATTTTATCATTCCTAATTAATGTTAGATGTAGTTTTATCTTTCAGAATTATATATCTAATTAAATATATCATCAAGATGATGTTATGTTATTATGAATTAAAGGGTAATATCACCCATTTGAAAATGATCTGTCATAATGTGATGTCTTACATTAGTATTCATTTTTCTATAGTGATACATTCAACTCAAGGGTAATATCACCCATTTAAAATTCAATTCCTTGACCACTTATTATAGTTTTAATCCTAAGTCCATTAATATTTTATATAGTTCTAGAATACATGGTAATGTCTGAGAATGATTATCTTCGGTGAGATAAAATGAATAGCCAAGATTATCTAGAGAATTAATCTACAATGACATATATATTGTTCTTCCAATTTAAACTACAAACTCTATATGGTCCAAAAAAATACATGTGGCCCAATTCTAGGGGTTGAGATGTTGAAAATTCATTCTTTGATTTTATAATATTTTGTGATGATTTCTAACCAGGGTTATCATTAGGGAATTAATGTTTTGCTAGAACATATTCTAACTATTCCCTAGTTATCTTTCTATGTGAGTAAATATTGTAGTGGAATAACCTCCTATGATAAATCCATGATTCTTTATTACAGGTACATAGAAAAGAAATTTTTAAATAAATCAAGAATATAAATTAACAATATAATCATTTTCATTTAATAATGAAGTATATACTAAAAAAATTAGAAAAAAAACATTGTATGAATTTTGTTAAAATGTCACATGAAAACCATTGTCACATAGTTCTAATACGCTATAAATATTTTCTTTTAAATAATAAAAAAACTAATTTAGAAATTAAAACTGAGTTAGGGTTTTTGATTTACCAAGGACAACTACTTCCTCTATAGTATTACACTAAATGTGGCATGTCCATCATAAAACTTTATTAAATTATTGGATCATGAGTAATCTCTAGTCTTGTGTCATAATTAGTAATATTTTAGGTACCATAGACTTTAACTAGAGTTCTTCAAAAAGTTTCAATAAAAAATTATTAAAAAAACGATTTTGGTCCCCAAGTCTTCTTGGGTATATAAAAATTACTGATTTGGGATTTATGAACCCATATTATCTAAATGAATTCCAATTATTATATTGTATAAATTTCTAAATAAATAATTTATTTGGACCAGTTAAATATAAAATGGCGGTAAAATTTATAGAATTGGATTTAGGAATAAAAGTAATCTTAAAAATTCTTCTCTATCTAGGTGGATAACCTTACGTAATGATATACATAAGTTCTAATTTTATTTACAGTATTTTAGTGAGTATATATCCACCATTATTAAATATCTCTATTAAATTTTTTTAGTTTCTCAATTGAAAATCTTAGTTTAGTGTTTTCTTTTTACAGTTGAGCATCTTTATTCTTTTCAATATTAATATCATAATTAATATTAATAGTTAACAAATTATTTCCTTTAATAACTTATACATTATCTTTAATCTCATTGAACTTTTCTTTTATAATGTTACAATATTCAAAAATCTCTTCATTTTACATTTTTCCATCAATTTTTATTCTTCAAAATGATTTAAAATACATATAAAATATAAAGGAAAAATATTTGATACCTCAAATGTTTTTTTCATTAATATTTTTTGCTATGTCTTGTTTTTTATAATAATTCATGTTTAGGTTACTACAAATATCTTCAGACGCACTCCGGGTTTCTTTAATTTCATTCTTATACTTTATATCCTTTTCATCATGCTTCTATTTAGATTTTAGTTTAGGAAAGTTATCTTTGACATGTCCTGTCATCTCATAGTTGATGATATCATTTGAAGTGTCATCCATATTCCATTATTTCTCTCTTTTCCCTCTATTTCTATATTTTCCTTTATATCTTGGTTTCCTAAAAAATTATGTTTTATTATAAAACCTTATAAAACCTCAGTCTAGATGGTCTATTTCTTAATCATTATAATATGGTGATTCTTTATCAATGGGAATATTATCTTGAACATTTTATTTCTATTTTGAAGTAGAATATTTGAATAATATATATTTTATCTTAGGTTTATATTTATCTTTTCAATTCACTTTAAATTATTCTTTGTACATCATTAACTTATAAATCATATACATAATAGTTAACTTACTAATATACCAAGATTATAAAATTGAGACTCAGGTTCATCTACATCGCTCTAGAAGACACCTCAATAGTCGCGTGATTTTATCTATGTCAAAAAATAGATTTCACCTAAAATTCATCATCGTCACTATCTTAGTTAACCTATGATATACTTCAGAAATAAGAACCTTAGGTTTTATCTTAAATATATCATATTTAATTGTATAATCATTTAATCTCATATCATTCACACAATTTTTTCCCTCGTGAGAAATAAATAATGTTTCCCAAATTTTATATGCAGTTATGAAATTACATATCCAATTTAATTATTGATATCCTAAATTGAAATAAAGAGCATTTAGGAATTTAAAATTTTTCATTATAATCATTTTGGTAGAATCATCATGTATACCTCTAACAGTCCTAGGTAACTCGTATTTATCTTTAATAGAATTCCATATTTAAAAACCCAAGTTTCATTGTGAATTTTCATCTTGATTTCACATTAAGCATAGTTTTTTCTATTAAATAACATTAGTATGTTGGTAGTAAAAACATTTTTTCTATTATCCATTTAATGAACTAAGTTTACTACCAACAGAAATTTAGGATCCTTAAAAAAAATTAAAATCATAGTTGACAAGATTTAGAAAAACATATGATACCAAATTATAGTCAAGGTGAGTAACTCAAGAGGGAGAAACTTTATTTCCCAGTAAAAATTTCTACTAAAAGAAATTTCAAATAAAATCTCCCAATTCAAATAAATTTTCCTAGTTAATCAAAAAATATCTTAATATAATTTTGACTATTTAAAAATTCATCAAATCATGATTAGTTCTCTATTAAAACATATAAAAATAATTTAACTATTTAAATCAATTTAATCAATCAAATACTTATATAAACACAACATAAGATTAAATATAAAAGTACCTATTTTATTTGAATCTGAAAAATAAATAAATTTCATGTCTTGAAAGGAATGAAACAAAATAATAACCCACAATGGAATTAAAACAAGGGGTTATGTCTAAAGAAGTGACCTAAATGTAAATGAACCACTATAAATAATATTACCTAAATATAATTTTATCTAAAACCAGGATCATGTATACAGATAACATATTACAATCTATCCTGGTTTCATAGAGACCTATTTCATAATAATTATGGGAATAAACACAACTTATTCCACAGAAGGACATCTTCCAAATTACTCAAGTGTATAAAAATGAATAGAGAGATATAGAATATAATTTATTATCTAATTATAGCACAAGAGTCTATGTTTGTTGATTAATAATAGAAAATGCATTTCTTGAATTTAAAAAGAAACAAATATAGAAAGAAAGAAATGAGATTATTAAAAAAATTTACAACTTGGTCAGAAGTGATCCAGATACTTGAGTCTCCCCGGATGAATCCTTGAGAGGATATTAATCTTGTCCACGAAATTAGCAGAAAAATAGAGTATTGTAAGTCTCTCTTTGTTTTGAATATAATAAATGTTCTAGATGTTAAATGTACTCCACTCTTCCATAGTCAAAATGTAAGTAATAATATAGTGTGTTATCTCTCATGGGAGTATTCAGCAGGTAGCACACCTGATCATATGTCTTATCATGTCCATAATTATAGAATGAGGGAAAAAACCTTGAATATAATGTGATGCATGATAAAGAGTCTATTTGAAGGACAATCATCCTGATCATATGAATCCTCATACTAATCATTGAAATAGGATTTAATGTTTCCCTAAAATATTTATGAATAATCATTAAAATAATCGTTAGCATTATATTCAATAATATACCTATCAAAATCATTTAATACAAATTTCCTAGTGTAGATATTGTACTATAGGCTAGTAGTGAGTCATGTTGGGTGGTGGGTCTGACCAATGGTGAGTCAGGATGGTTGTAGGTCATCTGACGACATGTAATTATCACCGGTGACTCATTTATATTAAGGAGTCATATTTAGTGGTGACCCATCTGATGGTATGTCATATTCAATAGTAATTTAGCATAATGTGACTCATTATCAATGGTGACTCATGTATGATAGGAGGTCATTTTTGGTGGTGACAATTCAACAGCGGTGACTCAACTCTAACGGTGACTCATTCGTGGAAGTAGTTCAAGTATTTTGGTGACTATTTTCTATAAGTGACTCATTCTCAATGTTGAGTAAATTCATATAGTGGCTTAACTCTGGTGATAAGTCTTTTCAGAACATAGAAAATATTTCTTCAATGTTACTCATATTATAAAATTATATCATAAAATGGTAAATCAATAAAATAGAAATCAGGACTTTTTTTCAGTAAACCAATGGTTAAAAAAATCATGAATAATTAATAATGATATAACATAATAATATAATATAAACATAGGAATTTGGAAACAACATAAAACATTACATCATAAACATAAGTAAAGTCAAATGGAAAAGGAAACATAACATATATTTCATTTGATAACCTCTCTTGCACTATACATGGAATTTCACGAGATAAAAAAAATACCCAATTCATTGGAAGGGTATAAAATTTTTTCCTCACCCATAACTTTTATATTATATACATAAAAATTTATTCCACATATATCATACAACATAAGGATGTATTTCATTAATTTTAACCCCATGATTAAGGAGTGAGAATTAAATACTAGAAAATACCCAATAAATTAGGGGTAAATATAACTAAGTGAATACATTTAAATGTAATTGGATATTAATATTCAAAATAATAATTATCTTCATAGAAAATTATAGGATAGTTTTGGAAGAATATTGGTTTACATAAAGGTTTATAAAAGGGTTTAATGAAAGATAATGGGTTATATCATTACTTGAAAATAATTATTACACTAATATATATGGGTAAAAACATATAACAACTTGAATAATTTTAAATAAAGATGCATTGCATAAATAATATTCATAAATAAAAAAGAGAAGGATATAATCCCTTACATTGATAGAGCACTTCTAAAATCTTTTGAGGAGCTTCTTAAAATCATGGGGAACCCTTGGAGGGATCCAGAGAGGTAACTTGACATTATAATCATGATTTAAGAGTTTTTATTAATGATTTAAAAGATATTGGGTGGGTTTATATAGTAAAAGAGAGTAATATTCTTTAATAATTTCCAAACATATGTTATTTACTCTATTTGCTAAGGTAATAAAACCAAAAACATAAACATGGTTCTTGCCCATTGTTCTTTCCTAATAGTATTAGTTTTTATAGTTTTATATGTTTGAAAACAAAAAAAATTAAATATCACCCTTGGTGATGTATAAGTGATTCATATTTATAACGAATTGATTTTAAAAACATAATATATAATATATTTTAGGATTATTCCTTAAGGGTTTATAAAATTAATCAAATAACATAAAAAACTAAATGGTAAAATTATTTTCTGTCATTTATACCATTTTTAATATTTAATTCATAACTATTGGTCTTTTATTATGTCATAATATTTATGATGTAATTATATTGGAGTTGATTTTTTCACCAAAAAATCATCTCTTGGAGAAAATTATGACAAATTACCCAATGGATAAATTAAATGGGCTGATATCAAAAATAAAATTTATTTTTCAAAAATACTTCTATAAAAATTAAAATTTACAATTTTAAATAAAAAATCCAAACATTTTGAAATATTTTCATTTTTTGAAGAATAAATTTTTTTTGACCCTTAGAAAAATTACAATTCACCTCAAAAAAATTATATCTTCATCTATATTGAATAAATATTATATAATAATAATTTTTTTCCCAAATATATTTTCTTTTAAAAAATTATTAAATTCATAAAAAAAAATTTTTGGAATGAAATAATATATTTCCCATCTATAAAATTTTTGTTTCATTGTATAAAAATATATTTTATATCAAACACATTATATAATAATTTTAAAATTATTATTAAAATGGGATAAATATAATCATTGTTTTATTGGAATCAATATATTAAAAATAATACTCTCATAAAATAGATATATATCACTTTATTACACTAGTTAATTCCCTAAGGGTATGGTTTTAAATGTTGAGATTTTCAAGGATTTGAATGAAGAACAGGGTTTGATCCATGATTTCGATGATCTTGAACCAATATAAAAAAAAATTTATCATTATTTGATTGATGATTCTTGGATTGTAATTGGTCAAGGTCAAATCCTAAGGTTTCTTTCTATCTTAGAAGTTATGATAAATGGTCTTTATAGTGTAATATTTTACTAGTCGAGGTTGTGAAACCTTATGGGTCATTGGTGAGTTTAAACTTGGTATTTATTAATATCTTGATATATTTTTGGTGTTTTTATGTGGTGAGAGTAGAAAGTGGGAGTTTTTAGGAAGATAAATAAAGGTAGAGTGTTAGTTCATGGTTTTTCTAACAATATGGATAACTCTATGATGGTGTCAAAGGTTGGGAAAGATGGATTCACAAAGTTTTAGCATGGTTTTCCAAACCATGAATCTCCTTAGGGGTTGGTTTTCAACCCATTTTTTGGTGGATACTTGCACCCACACTGTTAGAATACAATTTTCCTAATTTTACAACCAAGACATGAGACCCTATTCAGCTCACCTAATATTTGGATTTTTACCAGAACACCCCTACAAGATTTTTTTTTGTTTTAGGGTTCTATTTTCCTCACCCATCATGTGTATAATTTACTCTTTTTCATTGATCTCTCTACCTATTACTTGTTGCTTTTCTCTTCAAAATCAGGATGTTTTTGCTTGAGGAAGGTTAGTTTCTTCATGTTTTCCTTCTTCTTCCCCCTTAAACATTATTAGTCATCCATTTGTATTGAATTATTGAACCCAATATTTGTTTTCTCAAAAAATATGGAATTTTAGGGATGTTTTGGTTTGTTTTCTTGTGTATTAGGTTCGTGAGGAATTATTCTACAACTTCACGGTGTTTTCTATTGGAGGCTATGATTTTTAGACTAAATATATGGTAGATGTCTCTATTTAATGAAATTATTCATCATTTACCATTAAATGTATATTATCTTTTTGTTTTTGTTGTTTGAATTTCTATTTAGATGATTTATACTTGATTTTTATTCGATGATTGATGTGGTCCATGTATTGGTTTGTAAATTTGGGATTTTAAATTTGTTTTCTCAAATAGTTGTGACTTTTATGAGAACAAAGTGTTTTTTAGAATGTATCAAAGGATATTTATGATATTAAAAGAATTTAAAAAGTGGTTTTAGTAATTTTTTACCTTTTGTGAAGGTGTTGCAACAAAATGGGGTTTTTGAAATGAATTGTTTTTTAGATTATTTGATATGGTTACTTGTATTTGAATTTTTTGAAATAGAGTAGAGCATGGCTTACAAGGGGAGTGATTGAGGGTTTTTGGGGGGGACCATTTGAGCCTTTTAAGTGAGGATAGTGAGATCTTCCACTTTGGTTTGTCTGAATGGTTGTGTGATCCATCGAATAGAGGACCCAGCAAGCCTATAATTTGGTTTCCAAGCGATCGTGAGATACTGTAGGTTGGAAGACTATAGGAGAACCCATGTTGGGTTAGGTAAGGACTGTGAGAGGTTCCATTTTTATTAACTAGTAAGTATACTTGTTTAATCACTCATATTAGGATTGATGGGTAGTGACCTTGGTGAAAATTACTCTAGATGATTTGGTTTATGTGCTTTATGCATTTGATTAGATCCATTTTGATTTCATGAGATAAAATATTCTCATTCTCCATTAATTTAATAACTTGGAGTTAATGTTACTCTCACCCTTCATTTTATATTGGTTTTGATATTGAGAAAGTTATTAAATGTGTATATTTTTATTTATTTAATGAATATTGGAATTTGTTTTGGGTAATAGGTTTTGTTATAAATGAAAACCGGATGGGATTTCAAAGGATTATTTGAGAATAGTATGTTGTTTTATTTTTTTAGTTTTGCTAAAAATTTCAAACTAATTTATATTTTTTAATTGGAAAATTAATTAAATCGATTATTTGTGGTATCCAATTTGAAATTGTCCCTCACACCATTCATCAGCCTTTGGCCTTTTTTAGATTTCATTTTACAAGACATGGGTAAAGGAAACGATGCTATGTAATATGTTGGCTCCTCATAATTAGTGATACCCAATGTTTTGTGGGGGAGATGTGTATCATGGGGTTTTACTTAGGTTGATTCTTTGATTGAATTTTTTACCCATGTGGATATATGAATAATCTTTTTGTGTGCCCATTATTTGGAGTTTTTTGTTCTTTTTGAGATACCATGTATTTATATGTATTGTTATAGCATGGTTTTTGTTTGATGTTCATGGTGGTTCATGGTATCAATTTATCTTATTTTTCGATGATATAAAGATTATTTCATATCATTTTCTATGATAAAATTATTTTTTCTTCTATTCCATTTATGGGTAAGGATTGTTTACAAGTGTAAAAACCATTCCCAAGGGTTAGTTTGTTAATCATGGTGTGTGTCGTTGGCCCGTGGTGATTGGAAACAAACCTAGGGTTATGTGGAAGGATAGTTATGGTTTAAGTTTGAGTCAACACGGGTTGGTTTACTATAAAATTTATCATAGTTGGATTTTATCTTGGATTAAGTGGTATACTAGAGCTTTGAACATTAGAACTTAAGAGGTAAAAAAGTGGGATTTCCTAGCTATATCGTCTTCATGTCAAATCTTGGGTTTCCATCAGTGGTCTGGGATTTTGATTCTATTTTGAGCCTTGTTATGGGTTGTTCTATTTATGTTTCAAGATATTTCTTAGTTTGTGGAATATCATTGGGTAAGAATGGGGGATAAATTATTTTTTGGGTGTGAAATAGGGAGGTATAGATGAGACACACTTTAAGTTACCATAGTTAGTAAAGACTCTATGTAGCCTGTCTGGCCTTACCTACCAACTCCAGTGGCATGCACTTGTTAGGAAAATGATTTTCTAAACAATGTGTCCCAACCAAGCCAAATGGAAAATTCTTCTGATTTTTAAATTTTTATCATTTTCTTGTGTTTTTTCTTTTAATTCTTAATCATATTTTTGATACCCATGTTCAAGGTTTATTTTATCTCATTTTATGGGATTGGGGTTTTCTTCTTGATAAATATTCTATTTTTTTCCTTTTTGATAATCACCCCTATAATAAACTCATACAGAAATATATAGGGTGATATGGAAAGTACCCCTTAGGTGATCCCTCCACATTGATCAAGAATTTGGTAAACTCTATTATTCGTATGATCAAAACCTTTGGCCAAGTAGTTGTCCATGAGAAGACATGGATGGTGGAACATTCTCGGTATTTTTTGATGTAAAATCCACTTGTGTTCCATGGTAAAAAAGTTATTTATGTGCTCTGGTAGGGGTTGGATTATATCGAGTGTATGTATGAGTTTTCAAAAACCCCTGAGACCTAAACTGTTTTATTTTACAAATATGTGTTGGAAGTATTGGTTATAAAGTGGGGGGAGTCAATGGTCTTTTCTAGGAAGCATGGGGATCTCAACTTTACCACTTTTAAGGTGGATTCTAACTAGCAGTTATATTCATATAGCATGAGGTAAACAATGTCCAATGAGTTATTGAAGTTGTAGAAAGGGGATAATTTTTTGATGGAGTATACCTCTATAGTTACTGAGTTAGTTCATGTGTATCCAAATATTATCATTTATAATTACTTAATGGAATGGTGTTTCAATAGGTGATTAAGGATGTTGATAATATATATGTTCATTCTACTTTTTCTACCTACCTATTGATAGGAATTGAATAAGGAAGTGGAGGATGCTGTGTATTTGATATGAAAATGATTCAAAGCTATTCCATAAGTTGGACGGAAGAACATATCCTCATCAAGACAGAATTGAAAGTAAGGTGAGTCTCATAGGTACAGTGGAAAGATTAATCAAAAGTCATTAGTTTTAGTTCATGTAGCTTTATTAGGGTGTGAGACTAATACATTATACCTTTGAATAAAGGACGAAGACACCAGGACTAATTTCTCAATGACTCTAAGGAGTTTCCACCCTTATGTATAGTTGTGGAATATCCAATCCTTTTATCAGTAGGATTCATGGGGAAACAATGTGGGATCACATTTTTTAGAATTTTATATAGTGTAGTAAAAGGCATAAAAGAGTTGGGGATATCTCCCTCATGGAAATGGATACTTTTACCATTGTATGATCATTTGGGGTAGGTCTGATCTAGGATATCTCCATGCATAAGAGATTTTTCTAGAGGACCCGGACTTAGGGCCCTCCCCCATTAGAGGTACTTATTTATTTATTTTTCCATATAATTGTTTTTTTATACTATTATATCACATTAATTTTTTTTAAATTATGTTTATTGATGCTTTGGGTATGTGGTCCTAGTTGATTCATTATATTATGGATTTTATAAACCTTTTGTTTAAGAAAAGGGAAGGTGTTTACAGGTTCCCTAAGTGTTTTTTTTATGGTAGTTGCTATGTAAGTATTTTGGTTATTCCTAGTTATATACCTAGGCATATTTTAACTCATTATCATCATGTATTAGTTTATCATCTTCAGGGATCATTTCTAAAGTTATCTCTGTAAGGTAAAATTACTTATTCTTTACATGGGAACTCTAGTCTGTTATCAAGGTTGTTTCTTTAGACTATTGGGTTGATATTAGTGGTTGAGCATCCAATGTTCATGGGAAGGTACTTTGATGTATTTTGAGAGGATTTATTAGGATTTACAATTTAGGAAACACAAGATCAAAGTGGTTGCGATACTTGAACACAAGCAGAACTCTGCTAAGATCAAAGACTTTTCCCGTAAGGTGAAGCTTCAATCATCAATGCACGGGTAACCGACTAATAGGTATATTTGAATCTTTTGGCATAGAGAGGTGTTAGTGGATTTGATTCAGGTTGGGGATCAGCATATCACGACGAGGGTGACCTATGTAGGGTCCTCCCTTTTTGTGTCATTTGTGTATGGAAGTTGTGATGCTCAGCGGAGGGAGAATTTATGGAGTGATCTGAACGCTTTTGACCCAGGGGACCAACCCTGGATAGTGGGAGGAAACTTTAATGTTGTCGCAGACCATGAGGAGAAGAAGGGCAGAGGTGAATTTCCAAGGAGGGCTAGTAGGGACTTTGGTCACGTTATTGAAGGGAAAGGGTTGCTGGATTTGGGTTTTACAGGGGAATCGTTCACCTAGTGAAACAACTGGAAGGGCAATGACCGCTGCTGGAGCATGCATGATTGAGGTATAGCTAATGTACATGCGGTGACTATGTTCCCAGGAATGAAGGTTGAACACCTGACTCGCAGCATCTCTGACTATTCCCCTCTCTTTTTGTCCCTGAAAAGGGGAGGGGCAGTGTTGTTGGGCTACCGATACAAGAGGTTCTGGTCTACCGCTCTGAGTTATCAACAGACAGTGAGAGGAAGTTGGGAGGAACCGATCCAGGGGCATTTCTGGGGCGCTTTGCATGGAATGTTGAGGAGGCTCAAGCGAGATCTTCTTTCATGGGCTAGGAGTATTCCCCCTAGATCTGGAGCTGGAAGAGATCAAGAAGGAAGTTGAACGGCTAGAGTCAAGTATTGAGGAGGTTTGGGACGATGATGTCTTTGGACAGCTATCGGTGAATAAGAAAGATCTGGAGGCCTTGATTCTATCACAGGAAAGTAAGGCCAGGGACTGCTCGAGGGTAAAATGGCTCAAGGAGGGTGATAAGAATACGGATTTTTTCCATGCCTGCATCAAAGAGAGGTGACGCATCGTCAAACTGAACTTGGCCCTTGAGGACGGATCCTTCACTGATGACATGGATGTGGTTGGGAAAATGGCCTTCATGCATTTCAAGGACCTTCTCATGGGACCTAACCTGCATGCCTCAAGGGTATCTATAGGGGGGTGACAATTTCTGGGAGAGGATTCCTAACCTTTTTTCTAATAAAGATAATGAGCTGATGGAGGGTGTCCCGGAGGAGAAGAATATCAGTGCAGCTATGGAAAACCTTAATCACAAGAGTGTTGCAGGCCCTGATGGCTTTCCTGGATCTTTGTATAAAACTTCCCGGGATGTGGTGAAGGGGGACATAATCCTCTCTATTCAGGATTTCTTAAGAGGGGGAAGCCTCCCTTGAATTGCTTCGGCCATGACTCTTGTCCTGCTTCCAAAAACTAAGGATCCATCGTCCATTCATCATTATCGGCCTGTGAGTATGTGCAATTTCACTCACAAAATTCTTGCTAGCATAATCAACAGGGGGATGTCAGGGATCCTGAATCAGTGGATATCTAAGGAGCAACATGGCTTTGTGAAAGATCGTTCTATTCAAGGAGCCATTGCGATGGCACAGGAGATGTTAAGAGACCTTCCTACCAAGTCCCAGGGTTCAAACTTGGCCATCATGCTGGATATGAGCAATGCATATGATAGGATAGAATGGGGCTTCATCAACAGGGCCCTAAAGAAGACGGGCTTCTCCAACTAGTCTTGTGACGTCATGTTCAGGTGTTTCAGCTCGGTTTAGATGGCGGTGGAATTTATGAGAAGAACACAAGGATTCTTCAAGATGGCTAGAGGCCTCAGGCAGGTTGACCTGTAGTCCCCGAGCATTTTCATTCTCGTGCAAGATACCTTGAGCAGGTTGATCAACAGGGGAATAGCTATAGGGGATGTTCTCCCTTACCTTAGGAGGCTGAACTCCCCTCCCATATCTCATTTAATGTTTGCGGATGATAACCTTATATTCATAAATGCGAGAAAGAGATCTGTGTTGGGCATGGTCAATATTCTTGAAGAATTCTGTCACTGTATTGGCCAACAAATTAATCGAGGAAAGAGTGGATTCTACATGGAAAACACATGCAATCTGGATAGGGTAAATGATATGGGTAGCAGCTTGGGTATGAGTCGAGGATCATTTCCAATGGAATACCTTGGCACCGCGGTGTCTTCGGGCCGTATGTGCATCAGTGATTTTGATCATGTTGTGAGTAAGGTATTGGGGCACATACTCAATTGGAAGAATCACTTATTATCCTTTGGTGGTCGAATCACTCTCGTCAATAGTGTACTCTCTTCTATCCCAGTGCACACCCTTTCAGCCACCAATGTGCCAAAGGGTGTCATTAGAACCATTGATAAAATCCTAGCTCGGTTTATATGGGATGCATCCTCGGATGGTTAGAGGCATTGGGTCTCTTGGAGGAAAATGGCGCGGCCCATTGAGGAGAGAGGTATTAATGTCAAAATTATGGAGAACACAATCTGCTACATGCACATGAAGCTGGCGTGGGAGGTGATTGAAGAACAAACATTGTGGGGTAAGATGATGGCTCCCTACTATGGGGCCAATGCTGATATCCTCTCAGGGAGAGGGTCCCCGCTCTGGAAATCAGTGTGATGCAGTATTCTGAGCATATTTCATACATCAAGTTGGATTATTGGGGAGGGGAATATACATTTCTGGCACCAAATTTGGTCGGGTTCTGTCCTGGGATACCCGGGCTGCCAATATCCTCAGATTTATTTTAGGGAGGCGAGCTAGTTTCCCCAGTTCTTCAGAGAAATCCTGGGTGAGAACAAAAAGGATCTTTATGACTCCATAGTCATGAGAACGGATCCAGATCGATGCATCTTCACCCCCTCCACCTCGGTATGCTTTAATGCTAAATATTTTCATAGGTTCGACCGCAATCAGGGACATCAAGGGCGTGGTTTGGACAGGTATGGTGCAAGAAGATCCCGACTAAGCTCAATTTCCTAACATGGAGAATACAACACCAGTCCATTCCAACTAATGACAATGTCAAAAGGCTTGGGATTAGCATGGAATCTATCTGTCACTGCTATGCGATCAGGAGTGAGGAGAGCATAAACCACATATTCTTCTAAGGGGAGTGGGGACGACAAGTGTGGGGTTTCTTCGGGTCCTTTACTGGTTACACTACTGCAGAGGCAGGTGCGCTTCTTGTCACGACCCATCCTTGGGGCCCGTGCCGTGACTACCCCAAACCCACCTTCCATAGGTCAGGGGCTGGCGACTAGCACCAAGGCGTAAATCACGGTAAAAAGGGAAGGCATTGCCTTTGTAAAGTAAACAAGCACCACAGAGTAAGCAAGCGGAAATGTAAACACTAAGTATACAAACCCAAACTGAAAGTAAAGTACAACTCGAAAGGGAAAACAAAAACTATAAAGTAAAAGCCGCTACACCGAGCTGTCCACTGGAAATCCCACCTGAAGGGTGGGTACAGATAGCTCCACTACTCCTCGGGTCTCGTCGTCCGCTCTAAACACGTCCCGCCATGTGGTCCACCTCCAGGTGTCGTCCTGCTCTGCAAGCCTCAGCCAAGATCAATGCTGTCGGTCGTCTGCAACCAACACAACGTAGTGTCGGCATAGCCCGTGAAGGGGTGAGTATAAGCTACTCAGTAGGGACCCCGAGACCCCTAAAGGTCTCCCAAAATCCACAAAGGATAAACAAAAAAGGAAGATACAATCACGAAGTAACAACTGACACTGCTTAGGTATATGCCCATACATATACCTAAGTCATCAATTCCCAAAACGCTCCAACCTCCGAGCCCATGTACAACTCAGTACACACATGAAAGTAAACGTATTCCACACAGGAAAGCAAAACGAAATCCACACAGGATAGCACAAATCAATCCACACAGGAAAGCAACAGGATTCAGCTCACACATGTATAATTCTTCGAAAGACGATAAAGATGATCTCTGATCCATCTAAGTCGTCAGACCCACGAAGGATCGATAGGTAACTAACCCCCGCAAAGAACCACACAGGATCGGGCCCACACAGGACCTGTAGGTGCTGGTTCACACAGGACCACTGAGCGCAAAGACCCACACAGGATCGGACCCACACAGGATCGGGCCCACACAGGACCTGTAGCACTGATCCACGTAGGATCGCTAAGTGCTGATGTCATCGTCGTCGAATCCACTAAGGATATCTGTACTGTCGTCGTTGCAGTCACAGTAGCAGTAGCAGTAGCAGTCATAGTCGCAGCCAGCACTAGGGTTCCCGCACACAGCAAGCTCGATCGGGAGGGTCCGCTTCACGAGCCGAGAGGCTGATACATCAACTGTCACAAAGTCCAGAGTTGATGTATCCAAAAGTTCCGTATCGTCAACAGGAACTCAACGCAACAGATGGCGCGTCGATCGGACGCCCGGTCTGAGAGTTATTGGCTTTTTCGTCCGAGGGGCCCGGTTGGTTTTTAAGGAAAATCCAACCCGACCATACTCCACCTGCGTCCAAACCTTCGTCAGAGTATTCCAAAATATCCGTCTCACTAAGAGGAACACAACAAAGCTGACGGCACGTCAATCGGACGTCCGTACCTCAAGTTATGAGTGTTTCCGCTCCGAGGGCCCGGTTTGTTTCGTGTACGAACCAACCCGGCCGAACACAAAGTCATTAGAAACCTTGAGTGCGATATACCGAATCGACTGTCTTGATCCAAGGATCGTATCTCCGCTGACGGTTCGTCGATCGGAGGTCCGTAGCTCAAGTTATGAGCAAAAGACCGAAGTCGATTCGAAAACGGGGGGTCCGGGTCCGGGCCGACCCGGCCCGACCCCCCCTGGGTCGGCCCGAACCGGGTCGACCCGAAATGGGTCGACCCAACCCGGGTCCGACCCGTCCCTGCCGGCGGCGCGGCGCGGCTCGGCGGCGCGGCCCGGCGCGGCCCGGCCGGTGGTGGTGCGGCCTGGCGCCGCACGGGTGCCACGCGCGGGGGGGGGGGGGGGGGGGCAAAGCCCCCGCTTCTTCCCTCTGGCGGCGCGGCATCATGACGCGTATTTGTCAATCAACGGCCCCCCTTCGTGGGGGCCTGCCGTTTGGAAAAAAGGGGGGGCGCTGCCCCCCCTTTGTGAAACCGCCCCCCCCCCTCATAATGGGGGGGGGCAATTAACTTGGCCGGGGGAATTAAATTCCCTCGGTCTTTCCCCTTCTGGCCGGCCTGACCTGGCCGACCGGTTCTTCTTCAACGGACCGGCAAAGCCGGTCCCCTTCCGGCTTCCGACACCGGCGGCCCGGCGAGCCGCCGGTCTTCTCGTTCCGCCGCGGCCCGGAACCGGCCGTGACCTTCGTCGTCCGGCGCGGTTCGACGGCACCGCGCCCCTCCTTCGCGGCCCCGCTCTGGCCGCGGCACCTTCGGTTCCCTTCGACGCGGCGCGACGGCGTCGCGTTTATGATAATCCTTCCACGGCGCGGCGCGACAGCGCCGCGCAATATAGCCGTGCGATTACCACGTGGTGCGACGGCACCACGCCTTCTCGTTCATCCACAAGAATATAAAAAATAATCAAAAACAAGGAGGGGGAAATTCATCTGTGTTTGTGCGGTCCGACCCCCCTCTAGTTAGATGATAACACTTAAATTTTTATCCACAAGATTATCATGCTAGAACCAAGAACGAGATTAAATAATTAATCAACAACAAACCCCTACCTCGGTTTCAAGATCGATGATCGTCAACGGCCCGCGGAAGACGCGTCGCGGTGGTCGGCGTCACAGAAGAAGGACGTCGATGTCGTGAAGCGAGGATTCAAAGTTCTTTGATGACGATTTCTTCGCGGGAAATCGTCGCGGAATAGATGACGCGGAAGATGACGTCGTCGGTGTCGCGGGTAAGGTGTCGCGGAAGACAATTTCCGAGAACGTGGCATTCTTCGTCGATGTTCGAAGGTTCTTCGCGTTCTTCGTCAAAGCTTGAAGAAGAAGAAGAAGAAGAAGAAGAACTCCAATTTCTCTCAAGGCGGCTAGAGAATTCTAACCCTAATAAAATAGGCTAAAGTCTTATTTTATTCACACACTTAACAATTTGAATTTCAAAGGTTTGAAATTCAAACAATTCAACTACATTAATAAACAAAGTTTCCATGTTCATTAAAAGAGGAGTTTAAGGGAGTTTAAAAAAAAGGTGAAGAGTTATGCTTCGTGTGGGCCCCACCACACTTAATCCTCCAAAGGGAGGTTAAGTGGATGTGGGTCCCACATTTAACTCCCTTTAGGACAAGTTAACCAACAAAATAAAAATAAAAAGTGTTTCCACATTATTATTTAACTTCTTATAATTTCTCCCAAAACTAACTTTCGTCCCGAATAAAACGCAACCTCGGAAAAGGTCTCCATAAGCGAATATCGGCGCTACGAGTTCATCGGTGCCCTCAGAATTTGATTCCGGGCACCGGTTCAAATGTTAGAAATTCCCGCTCGTTCGTTCACTAAACGTACCCGAGCCAAACTTCGGAAAATGATTCTGGGCACTCCGGGCCTCGGAATCAGGTGCTGTCAGAAAACACGCTCTTGTAAAATTCCAAAGAAAATTAAGAAAAAATTTCCCTTGAATTTTACGGGTCTTTAAATTACTCCCACCTCAGGTCTTTATGTCCCCGTAAATATACATAAAAAAATAGGGAAACAAATGAAGGTACTGAGAACGCATCTGAGCCTCCCGCTCCCATGTGCTCTCCTGGAGGTTCCCGTGCTGCCATCTGATGCGCACTAGAGGAATCGACCGTCCAAGTAGGACCCGCTCCTGTCGATCCTCGATCTCCACCGGGACCTCCTTAAAATTCTCCCCATCGTCAACGTCAAGCTCCCCATGGTCAATGATGTGCGTCGGGTCGTGCACGTATCTCCTCAGCTGAGATACATGGAAGACGTCGTGCACCCGGTGCAACAGAGGTGGTAGAGCCAGGCGATAAGCCACCTCGCCAATCCTGCTAAGGACCTGGAAGGGTCTGATGAAGCGCGGAGATAACTTGATGCCTCGTCCAAATCTCCGAATACCACGTCAAGGTGAGACCCGCAAGAAGACGTGGTCTCCATCCTCGAACTCTAGTGGCCTCCGCCTCCTGTCAGCGTATGACTTCTGCCGGCTCTGAGCTGTCCTCGTCCGCTCCTGGATGACCTGGACCTTCACTATCGTGGCCTGTACCATCTCCGGTCCCACAAGTGCTGACTCCCCAGGGTCTGTCCAGCACAAAGGAGATCTACAAGGTCAGCCGTACAACGCCTCGTACAGTGCCATCCCGATGGTGGAGTGGTAGCTGTTGTTGTACGCAAACTCCACCAAGGGTAGGTGGTCCTCCCAGCTACGACCAAAGTCAAGGACACATGCGCGGAGCATGTCTTCGAGAGTCTGAATGGTCCTCTCTGTCTGACCATCCGTCTGAGGGTGAAAGGTTGTGCTAAGACGTAGATGCGTCCCGAAGGCCTCCTATAACCCCTTCCAAAGCCGGGATGTAAAGCGAGCATCTCGGTCGGAGACGATAGATTATGGCACGCCGTGGAGCCGCACAATCTCCTGAACGTAGAGGCATCCCAAGATCTCCACTGAGCCCTGCTCTCTGATGGGTAAGAAGTGTGCCGACTTGGTGAGTCGGTCAACAATCACCCAAATGGAGTCGTGACCTCTGGAAGTGCGTGGAAGTCCAGTCACGAAGTCCATAGATATCCCATCCCACTTCCACTCTGGGACCTCCAAGGGCTGTACCAAGCCTGCTGGTACCTGATGCTCTGCCTTCACCTGCTTGCAGGTGAGGCATCGAGAAACAAACTCTGCTACAGCCTTCTTCATGCCCGGCCACCAGTGTTGTCGTCTGAGATCCGGGTACATATTTGCCACTCCGGGATGTACCACCAAAGGAGAAGTGTGAAACTCTCTCAGCACCTCCTCTCACAAAGCAACTGGTACCATGGTACGTCCTATGAAAAGGATGTCGTGCTTTGCTCCAAGGGAGAAACCATCAGGTTCCTGTCCCGAGGATATCTGTACACGACGTGTTTCACAGTCAGTGTCCTCATGTTGTGCCTCTCTGACCCGCTGCAGTAGTGGAGGGGTGACTGTGAGAGACTGGAGGAAGGCTGCTCTATCTCTATCCATGAAGGATATCTGCAAAGAGTCTAGCTGCTCTGTCACCTCCTCAAGTAGCTGAATGCCCGTCCTCCTGCTGAGGGAATCGGCTACTACGTTCCCCTTCCCAGGGGTATAGACTATCTCAAAGTCATAGTCCTGGAGGATCTCGAGCCATCGCCGCTGTCTCAGGTTCAGGTCCTTCTGCGAGAAGATATACCTGAGACTCTGATGATTGGAAAAAACTGTAAAGCGCTCGCCCATCAGGTAATGTCTCCATGTCTTCAGAGCGAAGACCACTGCTGCTAACTCTAGGTCATGGGTAGCGTAGTTCAGCTCATGCGGCCTCAACTGACGTGATCCATAGGCGATCACTGCCCGCTCCTACAACAGAACACATCCGAGCCTGGTCCCTGATGCATCGCAGTAGACTACGTACCCTACTCCCTCCTCAGGCAAACTCAAGATAGGTGCGCTAGTCAATCTCTGTCTCAGCTCATGAAAGCTCTGCTGACATCTATCTGACTACACGAAGGGTTTCCCCTTCTTCTTCAAAGTTGTGAGTGGTGCCGCAACTCTGAAGAAGTCTGGCACGAATCTCCGATAGAAACCAGATAATCCCAAGAAACTCCGAACCTCAGTCACGCTCCTGGGTGGCTCCCAAGCTAGCACTGCCTCAATCTTCATGGGATCCACTGCAACTCCCGCCTTAGATATGACTTGTCCCAAGAAGTGGACCTCACGTATCCAGAACTGGCACTTCGAGATCTTACCATAAAGCTGGTGCTCTCGGAGTGTGTCTAGTACAACTCGCAAATGATAGGCGTGCTCCTCCTCAGTCGTCGAGTAAATCAGAATGTCGCCGATGAAGACCACGACAAACCGATCGAGGTATGGCTGAAAGATCCTGTTCATGAGAGCCATGAACACTGCTGGAGCATTGGTTACACTGAAAGGCATAACCAAGAACTCATAGTGTCCATACCGACATCTGAAGGCCATCTTCTGCACGTCCTCGTCTCTGACTCTGAGCTGATGATAGCCTGACCTGAGGTCTATCTTCGAGAACCAACGTGCTCCCTTGAGCTGATCAAAGAGGTCATCAATCCTCGGTAGCGGATAATTGTTCCTCACTGTCACCTGGTTCAGGCGACGATAGTCAACACAAAGTCGCAAGCTCCCGTCCGCCTTCTTGGTGAACAATATCGGGGAAGCCCAGGGTGAAACACTGGGTCAGATGAACCCCTTGCCCTGCAAGTCCTCCAACTGTACTCGCAGCTCTCGAAGCTCGGTGGGGGACATCCGATATGATGGAGTGGATATCGGGGCTGTCCTGAGGTACATGTCAATATCAAAGTCTACCTCTCTACGAGGAGGTATCCTTGGAACGTCGTCGGGAAAAACGTCTGCAAACTGATCCACCACTGCATGAAAAACAGGACTCCGCACGTCAACTGCTCCAAGGATGAGGCTAGCCAACTGATGAGTGATGGGATGTCCTCTCCTCCGAGGAAGTCCATCCTGTGCTGCAAAGGCTCCCATCTCGCCAGTGAAGGTGAACCTGCTCCCATCGGTGCGTACACATCGCACCTTGCGCCTAAAACAGTCAATCTATGCATGGACCGTAGATAGCCAATCCATGCCCAATATGACGTCGTAAGGCCTCGACGCTGCTACAAGAAGATCCCAGTCGAAGCTCTCGCCTCCTAGAGTAAGCTCACACTGCTGGAACCAGTGCGTAATCATCGAGTCTGCTCCCGTAGGAGTCTCTAGCCGTAAGGATCGAGCCAACGGCTCTGTCGGAATCTCTGAGCTCCGAACAAGGGCAGCGGCTATGAAAGAGTGACTCACTCCTATTTCTATAAGTACTGCAGCAAGGGTGGAATAGACACAGATAGTACCTCGAATCATCTCGGGTGTGCCGTGGTCGTAGGCCTCTACTGCCTGGAGCTGTGCCTGTCTCTGCCCGCCAGCTCCCTGTGGTCAGGGTGGACCTCCTGGTGGTGGTGGTGGTAGAGCCACAAAGTGTCACCCACCACCTACTGCTCGTCCAGCTCCTCTGCCTCGTCCGCCTCCTCCCTGCAGACCGCCACGGTCGACCCTCTGCCTCTGCCTTGGTGGTCCCTCATCCGACTGCTGCTCCTCGGCACAGCGGGTCGGGCAGTCACAAGCCATGTGGCCCTGCCCGCCGCACGAGTAGCACTCTCTGCCTCTCGAAATACTGGCTCCGCGCTATGTACCCCGCACTGCTGAGCCAGTGTCCTGAGGTCGTCTGCCTGAAGGTCTGGTTTGCCTGGACCCCTGAGTCATCCGTCGACTGCCTGCTGCAGATGACTCTGCCACGTGCCGCCCTGCGGTGGGTCTCGGTGCTGGTGTAGACTCAGCAAGGAAGCTCTCGATCAAAAGGGCCCGCTCCAGTACTCCTGTCTGAGTCGGTATGCTGAGGGAGATCAGCGATGCCCTGATCTCGTGTCTCAAACCCTGCTCGAAGGTCCGGGCCCGGAAGAAGGGGTCCCGCACCATGTCTGTCGAGTAGCCGGAAAGATCGGTGAATCTCGCCGAGTACTGAGCGACCGTCATGCTGCCCTACCGCAGCTGAAGGAGCTCCTGGATACGCACTGCCCGAAGGGTGGCTGGGACGAACTCCGAGTGGAAGAGGCTCTCAAAGTTCGTCCAAAGTAGAGATGGCTCATCGTGCACCTGGAGCATCAATCTCCACCATCGTCCTGCTGCTGCGTGTAGTAGCCTCGCAGCGAGGATCACCATGAGGTATGCTAGTGTCCTCACTAGCCTAAACACACGTACCACTGCCTCCAGCCAGTCCTCGGCTGCCTGGGGGTCCGTCTTCCCACGAAACCTGGGTGGTCGCTAGTGCTGAAACTCATGCAGTGCGCTGAGGCGACGTGCATCGTCAGCGGTTGGTGCAGGAATCATCGGTGGCTCGACGGGTAGAGCTACCGCCGGTGCCACTGCTGACAAAGGGCCCTACACCGAGGCCTCATCGCTCGGTGGGCTGTTGTCATGCTCGACTCTCGGAACCCTAGCTGGCTGCCGTCATGGGGCCATCCTGAGAAGGAAACAGGTGCGCCACGGTCAGAACAGTATACCTGGTGAGCTGATATAAAGTAATCACAAAGAAAACTTTGAAACACACACGCAATCAATGTTTTCATGCATTAAGTGGGAAATCAGAAGTCAGGGTCCTGGTGTACTGATACATCGGCCACCGCACCAACACAGGACACCCTGGACTGATAACCACACTCAATAAACTAAACATTATTGCTTCACATAGAAAAGATCATAGTTCGCGGTAGAACTGAACTCCTCTAATACCAATTTGTCACGACCCGTCCTCGGGGCCCGTGCTGTGACTACCCTAAGCCCGCCTTCCATAGGCCAGGGGCTGGCGACTAGCACCAAGGCGTAAATCTCGGTAAAAAGGGAAGGCATTGCCTTTGTAAAGTAAACAAGCACCACAGAGTAAGCAAGCGTAAAAGTAAACACTAAGTATACAAACCCAAACTGAAAGTAAAGTACAACTCGAAAGGGAAAACAACAACTGTAAAGTAAAAGCCGCTACACCGAGCTGTCCACTGGAAATCCCACCTGAAGGGTGGGTACAGATAGATCCATTGCTCTTCGGGTCTCATCGTCCGCTCCGAACACGTCCCGCCCAGTGGTCCACCTCTAGGTACCATCCTGATCTGCAAGCCTCAGCCAAGATCAACGTTGTCCATCGTCTGCAACCAACACAACGTGGTGCGGGCATAGCCCGTGCAGGGGTGAGTATAAGCTACTCAGTAGGGACCCCAAGACCCCTGAAGGTCTCCCAAAATCCACAAAGGATAAACCACAAAGGAAGATACAATCACGAAGTAACAACTGACACTGCTTAGGTATATGCCCATACATATACCTAAGTCATCAATTCCCAAAACGCTCCAACCTTTGAGCCCAAGTACAACTCAGTCCACATAGGAAAGTAAACGTATTCCACACAGGAAAGCAAAACGAAATCCACACAGGATAGCACAACTCAATCCACACAAGAAACCAACAGGATTCAGCTCACACAGGTATACTTCTTCGAAAGACGATAAAGATGATCTCTGATCCATCTAATTCGTCAGACCCACGAAGGATCGATAGGTAACTAACCCCCGTAAAGACCCACACAGGATCGGGCCCACACAGGACCTGTAGGCGCTGGTTCACACAAGGCCGCTGAGCGCAAAGACCCACACAGGATCAGACCCACACAGGATCGGGCCCACATAAGACCTGTAGCACTGATCCACGTAGGATCGCTGAGTGCTGAAGTCGTCGTCGTCGAATCCACTAAGGATCTCTGTACTGTCGTCGTCGCAGTCACAGTAGTAGTAGCAGTAGCAGTCGCAGTCGCAGCCAGCACTAGGGTTCCCGCACACAGGATGCTTGATCGGGAGGGTCCGCTCCAGAAGCCGAGAGGATGATACATCAACTATCACAAAGTCCAGAGTTGATGTATCCCAAAGTTCCGTATCGTCAACAGGAACTCAACGCAACAGACGGCGCGTCGATCGGACGCCCGGTCTGAGAGTTATTGGCTTTTTCATCCCAGGGGCCCGGTTGGTTTTTAAGGCAAAACCAACCCGATCGTACTCCACCTGCGTCCAAACCTCGGGCAGAGTATGACAAAATGTCCGTCTCACTAAGAGGAACACAACAAAGCTGACGGCACGCCAATCGGACGTCCGTAGCTCAAGTTATGAGCGTTTCCGCTCCGAGGGCCCGATTGGTTTCGTGTACGAACCAACCCGGCGGAACTCAAAGTAATCCGAAACCTTGAGTGCGATATACTGAATCGACCGTCACGATCCAAGGATCGTATCGCCGCTGAAGGTTCGTCGATCGGAGGTTCGTAGCTCATGTTATGAGCAAACGACCGAAGTCGATTCGAAAACGGGGGGTCTGGGTTCGGGCCGACCCGGCCCGACCCCCACCTGGGTCGGCCCGAACCGGGTCGACCCGACCCGGGTCCGACCTGGCCCGGCACCGCGGCGGTGCAGCCTGGCGCCGCACTGGTGCCACGCGCGGGGGTCAAAGACCCCGCTTCTTCCCTCTGGCGGCGCGGCATCATGCCACGCCTTTGTCAATCAACGGCCCCCCTTCGTGGGGGGCCTGCCGTTTGGAAAAACGGGGGGGCGCTGCCCCCCCGTTGTGAAACCGCCCCCCCCCCTCATAATGGGGGGGGGGAATTAACTTGTCCGGGGGAATTAAATTCCCCCGGTCTTTCCCCTTCCAGCCGGCCCGACCTAGCCGGCCGGTTCTTCTTCAACGGACCGGCAAGGCCGGTCCCCTTCCGGCTTCCGACACCGGAAGCCCGGCGAGACGCCAGTCTTCTCGTTCCGCCGCGGCCCGGAACCGGCCGCGGCCCCGCTCCGGCCGCGGCGCCTTCGGTTCCCTTCGACGCGGCGCGACGACGTCGCGTTCGTGATAATCCTTCCACGGCGCGGCACGACGGCGCCGCACAATATAGTCGTGCGATTCCCGCGTGGTGCGACGGCACCACGCCTTCTCGTTCATCCACAAGAATATAAAAAATAATCAAAAACAAGGAGGAGGAAATTCGGCCGTGTTTGTGCGGTCCGACCCCCCTCTCGTTAGACGATAACACTTAAATATTTATCCACCAGATTATCATGCTAGAACCAAGAAAGAGATTAAATAATTAATCAACAACAAACCCCTACCTCCGTTTCAAGATCGATGATCATCAACGACCCGCGGAAGACGCGTCGCGGTGGTCGGCGTCACGGAAGAAGGACGTCGATGTCGTGAAGCGAGGATTCGAAGTTCTTTGACGACGATTTCGTCGCGGGAAATCGTCGAGGAAGAGATGACGCGGAAGATGACGTCGTCGGTGTCGCGGGTAAGGTGTCGCGGAAGACGATTCCCAAGAACGTGGCGTTCTTCGTCGATGTTCAAAGGTTCTTCGCGTTCTTCGTCAAAGCTTGAAGAAGAAGAAGAAGAAGAAGAACTCCAATTTCTCTCAAGGCGGCTAGAGAATTCTAACCCAAATAAAATAGGCTAAAGTCTTATTCTATTCACACACTTAACAATTTTAATTTCAAAGGTTTGAAATTCAAACAATTCAACTCCATTAATAAACAAAGTTGTCATGTTCATTAAAAGAGGAGTTTAAGGGAGTTTAAAAAAAAGGTGAAGAGTTATGCTTCGTGTGGGCCCCACCACACTTAATCCTCCAAAGGGAGGTTATGTGGATGTGCGTCCCACCTTTAACTCCCTTTGGGAGAAGTTAACCAAAAAAATAAAAATAAAAAGTGTTTCCACATTTTTATTTAACTTCTTATAATTTCTCCCAAGACTAACTTTCGTCCCGTATAAAACGAAACCTCGGAAAAGGTCTCCTTAAGAGAATATCGGCGCTGTGAGTTCATCGGTGCCCTCGGAATTTGATTCCAGGAACCGGTTCAAAAGTTATAAATTCCCGCTTGTTCGTTCACTGAACGTACCCGAACCAAACTTCGGAAAATGATTCCGGGCACTCCGGGCCTCGGAATCAGGTGCCGTCAGAAACCGCGCTCTTGTAAAATTCCAAAGAAAATTAAGAAAAAATTTCCCTTGAATTTTACGGGTCTTTACACTTCTGGGCCAGGTTAATACGGCAAGAAATATTCCATTCTTGGAGAACTGGTTTCAGGGGGTGGACAGGTCGGTAAGGGAGGTCTCTGCTCGTGCCTGTATCTTCAGCGCTGGGTGTTGGAGCATGTGGTCTATCCGGAATCTGGCCAGGTATGAGGGGAAACCTGCTTCTGGTAGAATCATAATCACCTGGGTGAGATGCAACTTGCAGGACCTATGCAGTACAGAGGCCTACTGGTCGGCCTCTCCTTCCTTGCGCGGACTGTATGCGCACCAGGGAGCTTCTCAATAGAGCATCGGGCAGCAGGGCTCCTGGTTTCGATGGGACCCACCTGACATCGGCCTCAAATTGAACACGGACGGGTCCTGTGTTTCAGGTGATATGCGGGGTGCTAGTGTGGTATGGGATTTCAGGGGCAGTGTTTTTGTGGCATTCACAGCGCATTATGGTGAAGGTAATTCTTTACTAGCGGAGGCGAAGGCTGTCCAAACATGTATCACCCTATGCACGAAATGATAGATTCAAATATCCCAAGTGGATATGGACTCGAAGATAATCTATGAGGATTTGTGCGAAAGAGGGACTATACCATGCTCTATTTTGTATACAATCAGAAAATGTAGGGCACTCCTTGCCATGTAATCTCGGATCACTCACACGTGGAGGGAGGGGAACAAGGTGGCGAACCACCTGGCTTCTATGGCGACCCTAGGTATCCCGGTCTAATGTATTTCTCATGTGTCTCTTTTTAAGCCTGAGGGGGTGAACTTGATCTAGGGGGATGCCCTTGGCCTTCATTATTTCTGACCCCCCTAGTCTTGTATGCTCTTTGTTATGTGCTGTTTTCCTTGAATAAAAATGGTAATGTTGATGATGAGATAAAATGGATGAAATTTCAGGTAGAGTTTCTTTAGGAAAAGGTTTTTATCCAACCAAGTGAGATATTATGGTATTAACTAGTTCTATTTGCATAGAAGTCCTATTTAATCATAAAAATTTTCATTGACTATTTTAAACAAAACTAGGTTATAATAATGAATAAATACATATTTCCAAAAATTCATGATCTATTTGATCATTTCAAAGGGACCTATTTGTTTTCAAAGATCGATTTGAGATCAAGGTACCACCAATTGATGGTTCTATAAAAGGATTTATAAATACTATCATCTAAAGTTGGTATCAATATTTTGATCATCTAGTTATTCTATTTGGGATTTCCAATTCTCCTGAAATATTCATGGAATTGATGAATTAGATCATCTATAGCTTTTTGGAATCATTAATGTTCACGATTATATATCTAATTGTGGTGAATTCCAAAATTTTGGAGGAGTGTTTAGAGAATCTGGAGGTTTTTTTCATGTTTCGGGAGAGTTAATATATATTCCTTATTTTCTAGGTTTTATTTTTGGAACTAGGATGTAATTTTTTGGGTTATGTGATTTATTAGGTAGTACTTTTGGTGTATCCAAAGAATGTTTGAGAAGACATATCATGGGATCAGCCCCAGAATGAGTTCGATATTCATTAATTTATTATCTTGGATGTGTATTATTGATGTTAAGTTAGTGGATTATCTAGGATTGGTTCTCCCTTGAAGTTATTGTTCTAAAAAGGATAAATATTTTAGTGGGATAAGAAGTGTTGCAATGCTTTGGGGTAGTTGCACACCTAATTTACATCTGCACTTATTTTGAATCTTCTTGATCTCGGGTTTCCCTACACATTTTTTTTATTCTTCCAGCATGGGGTTGGGGTGTGCAATGATGGAGGATAAAAATGTGTTGGCATGTGGTTCATTGTATCTACATCCATGTAAGCATAATTATCCCACCAACAACCCAAAATTTTTATATTTTATGAATGATCTAAATAAATAGAGACATTACCTCATTGGGGAGTTTTTTATAGTGTATTTAGATCATAAGATCATGAAGTATAACATTAAAAGGATGGAACTGAACCTAAAATAGATACACTAGGTGTATTACCTTCAAATTTTTGATTTTTGGATTATGTATATGTCATAAAATGGGAACATGGTCACTTATGTATTGAGAATGAAACTTCCAGTGCATGGATATTTGGAATCAACATATGAGTGGGAGATAATAAGTTTTTTTACTAATATGAGGCTAGGTTTATTGTAGGATAGAGGGAATTTATTCCTAGATAATGTTCATATTACACCCTCTCCCATCGATCGAGTATGGTATCAGTAAGAATTTCAATCGGAGTTCCAACTAATTAGAAGTGATTTAAATGGTGGGGATACCTTGGGAGATTCACCTTATTTTTCCAATGGTTCACTAATTTTTAGACTATTACTTTTAGGTTTATAGAGCTTGAGGTAGGAGGTGGTGGATGTGGTGTATCATTCCAGATCGGACATTCACACCACAACTAAAAAGATGTTTTATTCCCTACATAGATAATATAGGTGGTCCGGGATGAGATGTATAGTGGTAGAATTCATTCCTAGATATTTTACCTACCAGAGGATAATGGTTAAATATTAGACATTATCCCAGTAATTACATCCACATCCCATGCTAGTGTAAAAGTGGGATGGGATCTCTATGTATATCTTTATTAGACCACCTTGTACTCTATGTGGGAAATATTCCCTAATGACAATTTCGGTTTTCGGATAAAATTAACCCACATTCTTCCCATATAGAACACAATAAGGGTAGATAACATTGGATGTTTATATGTTCAAGAAATTTTTCAAATTCATGGATTTTCCTCAGTGATAGATTCATAACAGGATTCTCGTTTCACTTCATAATTTTTGGAGGGACTCTTGGATGGTTTGGTGTCTGAGTTAATGATGATAATCCCATATCTTCAATAGATGGATGGTAAGATTAAGTGGACCATCCAGGACCTAGATGATATGTTGTAAGAATTTGTGCGTGAGTTTGGATGTTCTTGAAAAAATCACATATTGTTGGAAAATTTTCATTATACTAATCATTATGAGGCCTTGATCATAATGGCCCAATTTTAGTCATTGTACAGAGAACCATTTCAATCACCTTGGTGTTGCGATGAGGTTGGTGATTGTTTCTTGGTTGGTCTGAGTCTCATCCATGAAATGAAAAATATGGTTTGGATGATCAATAAATTTTAGCAAAGGATGAGAGCCTCCATAATTCATATGTTGATCACCTTAATTATATGTTAGAATTCTTGGTTGGTGATTTAGTATCTCTCTAGGTATAAATTTAGTTAGGTCATCATATCCAGTGTATGAATGGGATGTTTTTTTAGGTTATGTTACACTGTTAGATGTTATTAAAAATGTAGAAAATTATTCTATCTATAATAGATTCCCCTAAAGAAAAACTTGATCCATTAAGGATTTCATGTTTCCTAGATTAAGAGATAACACTTGGACCCATACGACATGCTGGAGTGGGATGATTTTTTGTTAGAATCTTATTCCACAATTATGGGACATCTTATTCATATTAGGGATGTTCATAATAAGTTTCTTCATGATAAAATAATCTTTTCTGTCCATGTTCTTTGACAATGAGGTGGTGATAGCAATGATACATGGGATTGGGAAGCTTTGGTGAGGGAAGAATTACATCACCTATTTTCTTCTAGTGATTACTAAAAACATTATAGTGGAAGAAAGTTTCATGATTGGGAGTTTTTAAAAATCTAAAGGTCACTAGTAAATTTATTTTTTTATTTTATTAATCTCTTTATGTATTCTTGAAGTTCCCAGGTGTTGGGAGTAGAATATTTTAGGTTTTTTAGATTAAAAAAAGGTTCATGGTAAGAACACATTTATTCAATCCATGTGGCTAACCATGTGATTGTGTTATAGGTTAGGACAAAGGGATTATCATGGTTTGATCCATGTCATTGATATGTTTATTTATTTGATCATTGTTTCTAATTTTTTATGGAAAACCATTCACTATAAATGAAAAGGCAACAAACTTCAAAGGATTATTTGATAATAGTATGTTTTTAATGAGTTTTTTTTTGAAAAATTTTAAATTATTTTGTTTGTTTGAATGGGTAAAATCCTTAAATAGATTCATGTAAGTATTCTACTAGGATTTTTACCTCACACCCTTTTTGGGCCTTTAGGAATTTTCAAATTTCATTTTTTCGGGCACAGGTAAAAAAATGTGCACCATGTTCTATGGTAGGTCCTCTTGATTACAATCGTCAAGTGTTTTATAAGGACATGGTGAAACATGTTTTGACTCTATTAGATTCATTATTGGTATTTTTTACCTATTAGGATGTTTTAATAGACCATTTTTTTTGTTTTCCACCCATTATTTTGAGTTTTGGGTTTGGTTTTAAGATACCATGTATGTATATTTTTTATGTAATTATTTGTATATATTATTTATGCTGGTTCATGATATCTATTTATCTTTTGATGTGATGCTCTAGATTTTGTTTAATTTCATTTACTCTAATGATATTGGTTCGGTTTTCCCTTTCCATGATGGGTCATGATGGTTTACCGGTGGTGAAACCACTCCTAATGGTTACTTAGTTATGCCTTGTTCTTTATTCCAACCCATATAAATAAAAAACATGCTACAAGACATGTGGTTGTTCAACTCGGGATATTGGTTGGGTCAACCCGTGTTAGTTCGTTAAAAAGTACACCACTTCATTTTCCTATGTCAAATGGGATTTACCACAACTCGTAATATGATGATCTTAATGGTCACCATAAAATTCCTATATTATCAATGGTTATTATTTTTATTGTTCTTTCAAATTTGAAAGACCATATAATAGTCCAAAATAACCAAAGTAGTGCATGCGCTTTTGGTAACTTCATTTATTAATAAAAAGTTTAATGATATTTAAAATAAAAAATTTATTTACAAAATATTTTAGTCATTAAATAGAACCTTCATGGAATATATGAAATTCAGGTGTAGATTGATGTGGGACTAGCCATAATTAGAGGTATCATCTTGGTTATATATTTTATAGCATCATGTGATTTTTATATAAGTTCCACACATGCATTTATGTCTTCCCATTTTTTGGACGTGTTAAAAATTATAATAGTCCTCGTTTACTTTGTTGTAGAGCTGGTGATTCATATTGGAAAGATGAAAGTGTATGGGTTTTCCCCTACCTTCTCTCTATTGATAGTTAATGTAGAGATACTCTGAGATTTCTTAAGCAGTTGTTTTCTATCATTATAGTTGAGCCCAATGATTTTTCCTCTCTTAGAAACATTCCAATTATTATTAGGGACATTCTTAATGATTTATCATATGGATATTCTAGTCTTTCTAAAGAAAGTGAGGTGCAGTTCAGGATTGATCTTGTGTCAACTATGCGTCCATTTTTTATACCCTCTTATAGAATCGAAGATACTAATCTAAAATAGAATGAGATATATTTATATGATCTATTAGAGAGAGTAATTATTCTTCCTATTGTTTCTATATGGGTAGTCCTTGTGGTATTTTACAAGAATGATGGTGGTTCTTGGAATCTCTATGTATACTACAAAAAGTTTAATAAGGTGACTATTAAGAAAAAGTATTTTTTCCTGATGTTGATGACATATTCAATCAGTTAAAGTGGCAATGGTGGTTTTTAAAAATTTATCATTGGTTATTATTTCATCAACTTATGGTTCAAGAGTCAAATATCCCAAATACCCCATTCATGAGTTGGTATGGAGATTATTAATATCAGATAATTCATTTTGGTTTAACTAATTCTCCCGATGTTTCTATGGATTTGATTAACTATATATTATATTAGTATATCAAAACATTTTTCATGGTTTCTGTGGATGATGTCCAAGTATATAGAACATTTTATTAATGGAATGAGAATCATCTGAATTTAATTTTTGAAATCTTGAGGTGTAACCACCTATATAAAAAGCTATCAAAATCAAATTTATGGATCCCAGTAGTGATTTTCTTAGGACATGTGATTTCATAACATGGTCTCTTAGATAATCCCAAAAAGGCGAAGGATGTCTTATAATGGAAAGAACAATCAAATTTCATTGAGTTCTATATCTTCATAGGTATTACTATATAATATAAATGGCGTTCTGGGGGTTTTAACAATGTTATCATTATATTTAACTACTCTTACTAAGAAAGGGGTGAAATTACATGGGATGATAAATGTTAAAATTCTTTTGAGTAACTGAAACAACTTATGACATTGGATGTTATTTCAATATCATCATACCCAATATGGGGTACATGGTATACATTGATTATTTTGGTTTTAGTTTGGGTTTTTTCAGATTCAGGATGGTCAATTTATTCCTTTTAGTTCTCATCATTTACATCCACCTAAGAGAAGTTACCCAACTCATAATTTGGAGATTTTCATTATTATTAATGTTCTAAAGAGTTGGAAGCACTATGTTTTTAGGGATAGTTTCATATCCTTTCTTGATCATAAGAGTTTCAGTTATATCTTTTCTAAGAAGGACTTGAATCCTAGTTAGAGGTGATAGGAGGAATATCTACATTCGTTTTAAATTTTCATCACCAACACCTCGTGAAAGGAAAATGTTATTGCGGACCCTCTTAGTAAGAAATATTAATCTCATGATATATTGTAATCGAAGGAGTGAAACCTAATGTTGATTTTCACTAAGTTGAATCTGGACATACTATAGGATGATCCAGGTATGGTTATGAATAGTGTTTAGTTATCATCCTCTCTCGATGGGTTAATTTCACAAGTCAAGCAATATGATGGTGAATTTATAGGATTTAGGGAAATATTATATGGTTAGAAGACTATTTCTGGTAAGACTTTCCCTTTTGATGGTATTATATACTTTAGGGACTGGTTTTTAATACCATAATCTGTGATAAAATTAGTGTTTAAGGATTTTTATAGATATTTTTGGTATATCTCCCATTCACTATGAAGATGTATTATGTCATGAGATGTAATTTCTTGTGGGTAGGTATGAATCACGACATTATTTATTAAATGTCTTTCTATTACACCTTCCATTAGATTAATGCATAACACCTGAATCCTTCTAGTCTATACCAGTATCTTAAACTTCTATTTAATATATGAAATATGGTGTCCATGGACTTCATAATTATATTATTTTGTAATACTTGAGTTTATAATATCATTTGTGTGGTGACTGGTCATTAAATGAAATCAGATAATCTGATTTTTTTAGAGTTTCTAAAAATGTTGAAGATCGTTGTATGTTGAACATATAAGAGATTGTGAGGTTTCATAGAGTCCCCTTGTACATTATTTATCATTGGGATCCTAGGATCTCCTACCCGTTTTATAAGATACACCATGAGGATATAGGAAATTAGGTCAAATTTATTACATCTTACCATACAAAGATGGATGGTAATACATTGCTTGCTATTTTTATTTTGGAGGATATGATCCATGTGTACATCTTGAATTTAAATGGATCATGGGATTGATATATTTAACTGGTTGTGTTCTCTTATAATAATAGATAACCAATATCATTCAGAATAACTCCCTTCATGTATTTGAATGGAAACCTATTCTAGTCACATCTTTATTTTGAAGAGGTGGGTGAGGCCTCTCTCATGGGACCAATTCATGGTTAGGATATGTCAATAATGTTTAAGTATATATGTCAATGTCTTGATATAGATCATATTTAGTAGATATTATAGTCAGATCATTAATTTGATCATTGAAATTTTTTACTTATAGATAGAGTTTTATGGAATGTTTCTCCAGGGTTGGGTCACTATTGGCTTGGGAAATAGGGGGAACTAACTTTATGATATTCTAGATTGTTTGGGATCATTAACTGGGTAATATTGGATACATATTGGTTGATGTAACTAAATAAATTTATGGGTATTCATGATTTTTTCCACAAATCACCCTACAATATGTACCACCCTAATCCATCACATATTTTGATTTGGTAGGAGATTTAGTTAAAGGAATAAGAATTTTTTTATAAAAACACAATAGAGATCATTCATTTTCTGATGAAATTATTGTTTTATAAGTATATTTTGGTTGAAGTGTTGTGGTGGAAAAGAATAGATTCTTATGATACTTGGTAGCATGAATAATTAGTGGGGGAGTAGTTTCCACACCTCCTTCCAAAGGATTGTTAATCTATTTGAATTAATAGTGATGGAAACAATAATGGTGGGGATTATTATAACTTCTTAGTTAAGGGACTCTTTATTATTAATGTTTAAGAAGCAGTACTTTAAGACTTAGTGGATGTTTTGGGAAACTATGGGTTTATATAAAGGACTCGGGTTGGGATCTAGATATAGTAACTAGTTCATGTCATTAATAGTACATTCAAGACATGAATAACACTTCAAAATAATCCATGAATGTATGGTAAATGACATGAATTATATTCATGGAATGAAATGGTTATTCTAGATTTTATTTTCTAGGGATTCCATTTTTTATGTATATGAAAATCTAGATAATCAAATCATGAATCCATGACTCATGACTTGAATTGTTTCTAATCAATCAAGTTTATATGTCTCATTGTTAAATCCTATATTATTTGGCTTCCTCCTCTATCCCTTTAACCCTCAGGGTTCTCTAGTCATTTTTGCTAGAATTATCCCTTCTAGGATTCTCCAATTTGTGATTTTATCTTTTCCTTAGTAGGTTTCTCCACTTTTGGTAAGTGTGGTCATTCTCATCATTTTTTCTCCATTTGACTTGGATTTGGAAGTAGTTTTAGTCACATTTTTGGGATTTGCTGATCATGTGATGATACTTAACCAATCCCATTTAGATATTTTGTTCACTTGCCTCCTGGAGGATGTATAACTTGTTGTTTATGTTTTGGAAAGTGAGATTATCAATGTATTTATTGATATAATTTCTCCAAAGACCCGTATTATTAGGTAATTTAATTATAATATGTGTGAATCTATGTTAGGGACTCCATTAATTTATCCCATGTTATCTTCCATTTTTGTTGTGTCTCGATCCAGTTATGGTTGGTGTGCAACTCATTATTGAGGTAGTTGGTTTTATATATAGATTATATTGGATAAACATTTAATGATCATATTTTTTTAAATGGTTTTCTAAATTAATTTTCATGATTCTGGACTAGTTTATTTCTATGTGTAAATTAATTTTTGAGAAATGTTGGCTTGTCCCCTTGTTTTGGTGAATGAAGTTGTATTTTGAAACCATTGTGAAATGGATGGAGAAATGGGTTTTAAAAGAATGTTTTTAATGAATAATGTGTTTTTTGGTATTGTTTCTAAAATTTTAAACCCTTTGAAATTTATTTAACATATACTGCATATAAGAGCCATGGTTTCATTGGTGGAAGGTGTAGTGTAGGGACCCATCTAATTATATTGAAAGGAGGTTGAATTTCTTAGGTGCCCTTCCATTCATATATCATAAATGAATTGGATCTATGAAATGATCAATGGTATATGGTTTTCACTATATGGGATGTTCCAATATTCCCAATACTTTTATTCATGGGTTCTAGTGACATGAGTGTGCGTTAGACATTGATTGAGATTAAGGTATTAGTGATGTAGCTAGCCTAACTTATGTTATCCTTCAGGTGTTATCCTCTGTTTATTGTGCATATATTATTTTGTATTTGATATGATATGAAACATGATTTTATAAATTTAAAATTTATTTTTGAAATATTATATGAAATGTTTTTACCTAGTTTTTTAATGATTTGAGACAAAATAGAACTATTTTCGAAGATTTTGATATAAAATCATTTAACTATTAATCATGCTATGTTTAATTTTGATGTGATAATATTGTGATTTTTATTTAAAGACATGATATTGAAAACCTGGGTGGGGTCCTACTAATCCCATTTATCTCACACCCTACACACTCCTTTTAAGGTATGAAGACATTGTATAATCTTCTGATTTTTAAAATAGAAAGGCACCGCTACGATGTTATGAGGTTTATATCAATTTTTTATGGGTATCTTATGGTGTGATGGTGGTATGGAGTCGTTTTATATCACATATAGTGTTTTTTTACTATTTTTAGTTGTTCTTTTTGGTTTTTTGGACATTGTTTTTTGGGTTTTAAGCTAGCTACATTAGAGGTGTACTACTACTATCTGTACTCTTTGATTTATTGAATATAACATTCATGGTTTTCTTTATATATATATATAATGTATATTGTCAAATATTTTTTAAAAGTAATTTCATCAGGTTCTTAGGGTGTTAGTTGGCATCCCATGGGGATCAGGATCACCTTTTGGTTATTGTAATGGCCTAGTTCGGAGCCTAATTGGATGGGTATTCAGTCCAAACAAGATAGTTACACATTTTCAAATTCTATAGGAACAATATTACAAACCATATCTATTCTAGAAAAAATAAAAAAAATCATGAACTAACTGGACTTTTGGACCCTCTATAATCTCCCAATTCATAGAACATTTTACAACATCCAAAAAAATTATAATTCATATTTTTCTATTCATTATCCATAACTATTCTTATTTTTATTTTACCTCATGCTAAAACATTATTCTCACTCGATGAGGGTAACAGAATTCATATTTTTTAGAATACTATTAGTTAAAACCCCTTATTTTTGGTTGAATATTTTTTAACTCTTGATGAATGATGATATTTATTTAACCACCACCAACTCTCAAAGATAACTCTCATCTTTAAACATAAATAAAGGACATTCCCAGGGATAAAAAATAATTCCATGTATATGGGGGTATTTTCTCATCAAATATCTCAATAATATATTTATATAGAGTAGAATGTAAATTTTATCCAGTTTTACAAAAAACTCATATATAAACCAAATGGATATGTCAATAATATGTCTACCAGTTGAACAATAACCTTGCTGGGATTTATCTCCTCTAATAATATGTTTTTAATGATTTGTATAAAATGATATTCAAACTCTAAGAAAATCATAGAATGGTTTCCCAAATTCAAAAAATCTAATATTAATTGGAATTTAAAAAATAACCTGACGTATATATTCATTAGTAGAATTATAAATGTAGTAGTATAAAAAACTCTAGAAAGTTTCATTGAACACATAAGTTCATATTTCCTATTATATAAAACAAATGATTTTAAGATCATTGAATATAAAGGAATGTTCACAAATTCATCTATAAAGGTTAATTTAATGTGTTTTTTTAAATTTCTATAAATTTACTCATTTTTTCCAAAATTGTACCTTGTTTTTTTCCTTTCATATATTTTTGTTGTTAGTTTATATGTTATTATAGCTTCATCTCTAACATTTATCCAAGATTCTATTCAATTCCCCTTCCACTTTTCCTAATTTATCATGATTCAATGACCATTCCCATGTTGAATACTCATTTATAAATTTAATCTAATCTAGATACTACTACATCAACACACTAATCATAAAAATAATAATAGAAACAATATAAGGTTCTTAAGAAAGGAGTTATAATAATATCTCACATGCAAGTTTCTTCTACATTTACTTATCCTCAGAAAATATGCAAAAATAAGTACACCACACATGTGGTGTCAATAATTTCGTGTGGGAATAATGTTTAAAATTAGTATTAAACTTTTTATAAACACCAAATACAGTAGAATAGTATATGGTCTATCTGATTTTGAACCCAAAAATTGATCCTAGAATGGAAGATTGATTCACAATTCAATATAAATATTATAAATGATTAAATTAATATATATATATATGATTGAAATTTAAACAATGAGATAATAAAATGAAATCCTTGATCCTAGATCAAGAGAAAATATATTTTATAATATTTTAAATGAGAAATCATGTTTTCATTTTTTTGATGAATCCAAATAAATTTATTGTATTTGTTATCAAATCCCTAAACTCTTTTTTTCTTATTATTTTGTTCATTAATCCATTAAATAGTTAGTTGGTCCATAACCATTCTTAAACATCAAATGATAAAACTCATTCCCTAATTTATAAAAAATAAGGAAAAAAATTAATGACCTATATGGAAATTCATGATTCATTAAATAATGAAAAAGTTAACTAAATTAAAAATAGGTACAGAATAATGAATTCAGACATTTTTTCAAGAAAATCATCATAGAAAATAAAGGGAATTAAACTATTAAATCACCCATAATTTTAAGTCTCAAATCACAGTATCTACCCCTCTATGTATTTACACAGAAAATGAATTTATTCGTGTTAGAAAAACTAAAAGATCCTAAAAGATCCTAATATAATCCAAAAATAATAAAGATAAATATATTTAGTCTTTCTTGGAATATATTGAACATCACCTTCAAATCAAGTTATTACCCCCCATGGAGTTTCAATATAAATTTTTTTAAATATTTCAGATATCAAGAAATATTAAAATAATATATATTGTATAGAAAAATATTTTTACCTAAAAATAAGGTTATAATCTCCAAATATATTGGCCAGGATATATTTTTTATTTCATAATAAGTTTTAATTTCTTAAATATAATGGTATAGTCATTATTTAACATTCTATAATACAAATGAAGTCTTTCCTTGATACATCATTAATAATCCTATTATGGAATAGTTTTTCATGAAAATTATCTTCTATATTGTTACACATCAATCTATATATGTTATAGTACAATATGTCATTGTAAAAGTTTATTCTTTAAATATATCATAGATATTTACTACACTGATCTCATCATACCGTAATGACATCCTTTCCTTTAAAAGTCTCAAAATTATATAGTAATCTGAGATAACTTTTCGTCCATTACACTATAATATTTTGATACTATTATTTATTTTACCCTGAAAAAATAATAACCCCGTAATTATATGTCATTGTACTATGTTTTTAAACTTCATTTTTCAAAAGGATAATAAATTTTTCTAAATATTTTAGATAGATCAATCATTATATATATCTTTAAAAACTATATAATTAGTTCATGGTAACACATTTATTATTATTATTATTAATGGAAAATATGTGAACATATTTTTGATATCAGTATATGATCTTTGAAATTTTCAATTGATTTACTTGTGATATACTGATTTAATTTGTCTAGTGTATTTCATAGAATATATAATGCATGATATATCCTATACCACATTGGAATGATCGATGTACAATATTAACTCATTTCCTTAGAAAAATGTTTTAAACAATTACTAATATGATGTATATAGATATATATTTTATTGTAAATGTTCTTCTGGATATATGGGTGTGTTTAATCAAGATCATTCTAGACCCCTTTGTAGCTTGCAAAGTAATGATGATTTTCTAGTGTCTACTCATTTCTTACAACTATGTATTAGGGAATTCATAATCTATTTCAAAACTATAAAGCCAATAGTTTTATAAAACCTGAGATAAAATAATGAATTATTTGTTAACAATGTGTTTGACCAAAAATTGGGAATGTTTATATTCTAATATTATACAAACAAGTTTGGATGGATTCATAAATAGTTGAATTTTTTTAAAGAATATATGTAGTGTCGTATTCATTGTGGTATAATGTTGGATTTATACACTATATCATATACGATGACATTAGGAGATTCGACATGTCATGGTTTGTGATATATAATAGTTCTTGATACTATAACATCATTTTCATGATGGATGAAAAAATATATCAAACATCAAACATTCATATATTTTTTTATGTATTATTTTACCTGTAACATATCATGTGATGATGTATAGATGGTTTTGTATTATTTATATATTAAAATTCACATAAATAAATGATGATCCATTATAATCATTGCAATGGGAAGAAAAAGTGTTTGAAATATCATAATTTATGAAACTAATAGTCATTAATTCTCGCCTTCGTTCAGTGAAAGAGTTCTATATAATACAATTTATTGATATAATTTTTTTGTTGGAGATAAATCTATAAATTATTAATATTTCTCAAAAAATTAAAATTATTTGACATTATAGAGGAGTTTCAAACATAACATTAAAGTTTAAGGGGTCCTCTTACCATGTTCAATGGTTTCATTTTACCAATTGATTATCTTGGGAGAAAAAACCCTTTAGTTTTCAGTTTTTGGATCTTAATTAAATTCACTATTCAGAAGGATTTATAATTATTAGTGAATCATGGTTTTTTATATTTTCATGTATTTTTTTAATTTCCACATTAGATAGAACTTATAGTTTTCTTTTTTTCTTTATTATATTTTATATTAGCATAGAGATTTCATAAAAAATCATTCAATTTATTGTGTGACTATACACCCATATGGCTATATAATTTAAAAATAGAGATAACCAACTGAATTATGTTGTTATGAAGAGATATAGTGGTTCACCATACCTGTATGATTTCATTCTAAAATATATTAAATATTTATTTTAGTTATTAGTTGTGGTGAGAAAAAAATTTATGTAATACATCCTCATAATAAAATTTATCAAATAATATATTATAAGATAATTATATTGGGATATGAGTTACCTTTTTGAATCCATACAGGATTTGTGATGTCAAATTTCACTAGAATGACGATGTAGTGATATTTCCACTGCCCTTGTATTTTCATATATTGAGAATCCCAAAAAAGTTACATTTAGTGATTTATTTATATATACACTTTCATGGGTGATTTGGGATTTAAATTATTGATCCTAAATGAATAATGTAATCAATGATTAATGAAGAGTTATAATATGGACCCTTTTAATAGATGTTCCATGATATGAATAAACTATGAGAGATGAATTTATTAAAGAAGATTCAATTGGTGGAATTAAAATTTATCCCTTATCATGGTGATTCATTGTATCATGTTGGCTTAAAGAAATTAAATATATAATGAAAATTGTCAAAATTCCATCATAGAGTTAAATAATTTCACACTTTTTTGCAGGCACTAGTGATACCCAAATTTACGAAGTGATATTTTGTTTATTGTGTTGTAGCATGAGAGTGGATGGAATGTTTATTGATGCTAGAGGATTGAATGTGTTTTTAGAGTTTTTAAAGCATAGGATACGTGAAAAATGTTACATGATTCATTATCCTACTATGATTTCATTATTAGGTGGACTATCACCAACCAATATAATCATATGAAAATATTATTTTTATTTTCATATAGAAAATATAACCTTCAAAAGTGAGGTTGTGTCAAGAAAATGTAGTGTAACGACCTAAAAGTTTGAATAAATTTTGTTTCCTAACTTTGTTTGTTATTTTATTTTATAGTCAAAAAAACTATTTCATTTAATAAAATGAGTATAATTAAAATAAGACTATTGGGTTTTGACTGTTATATGACAATTGGTCAATATGACTGTTGGATACTAAATGTTGTGATTATTATTTATAAATACAAGTGATCTTGATTAATTAATATTGAAAGAAGATTCGTTGGCCCCATCCAGTAGTCTCTGGCCGATTGAAGCCCATCTGACCGAACTCGTGAATGAGGTAGCACCTTTAGGATTTGCTCTGGACCAAACCCAATCCGAACTTCATTGTGTGAAGCTGGAACAGAATCGCCTTCATGAGAAGTTCAAGCTGATAGAAATCACTACTTGGGTAATGTTGTATGAGCCTCCCCAAGATTCTATCATCCTAGAACACCTTACTCTTAGGTCCTATGCTGGTGTTATAAGGGGTTATGTAGTGAGACCGTAACTGCTCTGTATAATCCTTTTATTTAAATAAAAAATTGTGATTTCTTCTTATGGTGATGTTTGTGAATTTTCAAATGTCCAGATAAATATAGTATGCATATTATTGATGAATTTTAGAAAAAGGATATTTTAAAAATATTTATTTAAACCTTAAATAATTAATAATGTGTAATTATTTTCAAAAAACAGTCTTCTACAGTTATGTTCAGTAGGCAATTTAGAGTCCAATAAGATCAACATAATTTTTGACGAATAGTAAAGTATGAATAGTGATTTTATGCTTATGATTAGTAATGTGATCAAATGGATTAATTTACCTAACTTAAGAAAGTATTAATATAATCTAGGCACCTGGATTAAGTAATGCGATTCAATAAAATAGGTAAATAACTATTATAGAAAGTACTATTTAAGTATTAGTTTTTTCAAGTGAATAGAGTTTTTTATTTTAAAATTAAATTAAAAATAATTATAAAATTGTTTTTATAAAATAGAGTTCATTTTTGAATTCAGAGCATCGATATTAGGTAAAGGTGAATTTTTGGGATTTTTCTGAAATAGTTGAATTTTCAGTGAATAGTGTTTTTATTTAGAAATTAAAATAAAAATATTAAGAAAATTATTTTCATAAAATGGAGCTCATTATTGAAATATGAGCATTGATATTTGGTTAAGGTGAAATTTTGGGATTTTTCTGAAAAAGATGAATTTTCCGTGAATAGTGAAAATACATTTTTTGAGTTTCGGGTGTTTAATGACATCATTAAGGATGTAATAATTATGAGTTATTTCTGGTAGACTTATTAATAGTAAGATAAGTTATGAGGTGTCCTAAGTGGCCAATACCATGGTAAAATACCATGGTGAAGCCCATGGTTTTCCCAATACCACCGATGAGGTGTCCCTTGGTAGTTAAGGCTTTGTCCCCTCACTTCCTCTATAAGTACCAAGCCTTTACCTCATTAATTTCATTTACAAATCATCTCCAACTAAGTTTTGTTCACTTTACCTCCCAATGAGTCCTCCCAAGGTTCCATAAAGCCTCTACGGTCCCGACCATTGAGTTTTAGGACTTACTTTTTAAGGTAAGGGATCCTACCTCTCTCTTCTTTTCAAGTACTCTCATTTATGTCATTTATTTTATGCTCCATGTTCTTATGCTCGAGGATGTTATTTTATATTCAACTTACTCTAATTTTTATTTTCCTATGATGAAATACCCCATATTATTCTCATCAATTCATTTTAAAAAAATTTAAGTGGCGGCGTTAGGCTGCTGAATTTTTGTAAGGGATTCTTTCACTCTTCCCATTTTCAAAGTTCTACTTCCATGTCAAGTATGTCAAGTTCCATTTATCCATGTTGGGGTATTAACTCTATATTAATCATACATTACTTTTATTTTCACATGATGAGATTCCCAATTTAATCTCATTAATTTTTTTTATGAAGTTTTAAGTGACACTTTTAGGCTGCCGAATTGTTCATAAGAGAAATCTTATTTTTGTCTTCCTTTAATGTTTTTCATTTCATATGGTACGTCCTTAAAATTTCATTACCATGTTCTTATATCCTATATATTCAGTCCTTATACTATTTTATGGATCATTTATGAGAGGGTAATCCACATCCCCTCTCTTTTCAATGTTTTCTAAACAACTGCAACATAGCCTTTATACTGTCGAATTTTCGTCTCAGAATGTCTCTCTCTTTTTCCCAAATTCTTTTATTTTGTTAAGTTAATACTCAAAACTCTTTATTATACAAGGGTATTCACATATATAAAAAAATTTTCTACTTTAAATTTGGGGATTTATATACATGAGACCCATTTTCCTTTTCCATGGGTTAAAAGTGACATTAAGATCACGTCTTTAAAGCAGTTTTTTAAATGTTATGACTATGAAATGAAACCCATTTCATTTTAGCTATATGGTTTATTTATGAAATTATTGATGATGATATATGTGGCTCACATGATTATAATGAAAAATTAAGGGTGCATCCTGATAGCGCTCCAATGCATTGGGTAAAAGACTTAATATCTAGAGATGACAATTTTAACGATACCGTGGTGAATAACCTTAATAATTTTTTAATGACACCTTGGGGATGGACCTTGGTGATATGGAAATGATTGTCTATGTTAAATTTTGTAGCCACATATTCAAGTTATGAAACATGTTATTTTTATTATGATATGACTCATGATATCTTTCTCATGCCTTAAAGTTATTTATTATGACTTTATTGATGTATCTCAAGTTCACATTTAAATGTTTCTCTTGTTTTCCTTACTCGGCCTCCTACTCACCCTTTCCTTTGATGTATGCTCCTAGGTTATAAGATGATATAATGAACATAGTATGAATAATAAATAATCTATACAAGTGGTTTAGAAGAATGTTTATGTTTTTTTCATGTATTATGATCCTGATTTCCAAGACACTAGAATTTAAAGATCCTCTGTTTGTAAAATGTAATGAAAAGTTATGTATTGAAAAGGCAGGATGCTATAGTTGGTATCAAAGGGTAGTTTATTTTTTTTGGAAATTAGGCTATCAAATCATTAGGAATAAACCTATAGAAAGATTAAAAATAGGAATGTTCCTGGTATCTTGGTGAGTCTTGAGTAAGTGGTTTATCAAGAAAATACATCCCTGCCTGGATACGAGTAGGTAGTGGAGGCTCTGGCACAGATGTATATAGGGGTAAAACACAAAAACACCACTTTGAGCTAGACTCGAATGGGAACTATTACACGACAATGGGCCTTGCTGCAATCTTGGTTACGACACTCCTGGGGGATATTCTTGGTTAATCGCATGCTTTATACTAATCAATTTAAAGGAATTATAGAAAAATTTAATTGTCTAAGAATGAAGTTTTAAGACATAAAATCCTTTTTAGTTAAAAGATTCGTAAATGAAATAAGTTTCTCATAAAGGATTTATTCTTTTAGAAAATGTCCCCATCATCTAGGAATATGTTGACGTATTTCCTGAGGAGTTACCCAGACCTCCCCCAGAAAGAGAGGTAAAGTTATCCATTGAACTGGTACCAGGATCTCATCTGATGTCAAAGACCCCCTACAGGATAGAAAATATGGAGCTATAGGAATTAAAGAAACAACTCTGAGTTCTTTTGTAGAATGGGTTTATCTGACCAAGTGTGTCTCCTTGGGGAGCACCATTTCTCTTTGTGAAGAATAAGCATGGATCGATGCATCTATGCATTGATTATATAGGACTGAATGGGATCATAGTAAAGAACAAAAACTCTCTTCAATTAATTTATGACTTATTTGAACAACTTTGTGGGACTAAATTCTTCTCTATGATTGATCTTCATTCTGGTTATCATCAATTGAGGGTGAAGAATGATGATATTCGAAAAACTACCTTCCATTCAAGATATGTGCATTATGAGTTTGTTGTTATGCCCTTCGGACTGACTAATGCACCTGCTATTTTTATGGAACAAGAAAAAGTTGATTTTGGAAAATTATGTTTATCAAATTGATACCCATTGTATAGGAAAATGATTTGGTGATTAAATGATAAAGGTTATTTTGGATGTTCTTTTTCCTTTTGAAGTACAATATGCCCTAGGGAAATAAAATACTACAAGATCTAAATTTAGGAGGAATGGTTGATTTTTTTTATGTATTTATTGTGGACATACGGTGATTTGGGTTACTTCTGGAAAATGATGGACCTAGAATAGAGAATTTTTGAATAGGTTAATTACACTGTAGTATGAGACACTAATAGTAGTCAATGTTATTTGTAGATAAATGTTAAGATTTATTTGGGAAGACTATGTGATTACATCCTTTTGAGTTTTGGGTTACAATCATAGTTTGGATTATTCTAAAGAATTTTAAGGATGGTTTTGTATTGAATGGTCTTTCTGGAACTTTGGGTACTTTTGTTGAATTTTGGAGATTAATATTAATATTTATTTTTATAAAGGATTATCCTTTTTGTGGATTATAAGATCTCGTACTAACCATTTTAGTTTTATTTGATGTCTAAAGACAAGGGAAAAATATAGTTATATTTTGTGGATTATGTGATTATCTATAAGATGATTCTTATTCTTTTGATGAGACCATGTCTTTTTGAATTATCATTGTTTGGAGAAAAGATTAGTCTTGGTGGAAACTTATTACAGGATGAAACTCGACATGAAGGTAAGTATATTTCTTTATGTTTTTATTATATGTAGTAAATGAATTCCTCAAAATTATGAAAAGTAATGTAAAACAAAAACATTGTTGGTTTAAATTTCCTACTTGGTAATCAAAGACCATTTAACAAATCTTAAATTTTTTATATTCCTGGGGTTATTTTTCCCCTCATCATGTTTTCTATCACTCTCCATCAGAACTTTTCCCTTTTTTTCTCTTCCATATCCATGCTTTCCTACATGGAATCTTAGTATGGGTTACCTCGGGTGACCTTTGTACATCCATTTCTTTCTTTTAAATTAATAGTTTTACTGGCTCTTTTTTTGATGTGGGACATTAAATGAAATTTCCAAGCCCAATTTTATAATTGTGAGGACAATATTTTTTAAGGGGGGAAGATTGTAATGACTCTAAATTTTGAATAAATTTTGTTTCCAAACTTTGTGTTATTTTATTTTATACTCAACAAAACTATTTCATTTAATAAAATGAGTATAATAAAAATAAGACTGTTGGGTTTCGACTGTTATATGACTGTTTCCCAATATGACCATTAGAAAATAAATGTTGAGATTTTTATCTATAAATAGTAGTGATCTTTATTAATTAATATAGAAATAATATTCGATGGCCCCATCCAGTAGTCTCGGGTCGATCGAAGCCCATCTGACAGAACTCGAGAAGGAGGTAGCATCTTTGGGCTTTGCTCTAGACCAAACCGTAAGCTGAAAATCATTGTGTGAAGCAAGAATAGATTCTCCTTGGAGAGAAGTTCAAGCTGATAAAAATCACTACTCGAGAAATGTTGTCCAAGACACCCCAAGATTCTATCACCCTAGAACACCTTACTCTTAGGTCATATGCTGGTGTTATAAGGGGTTATGTAACGAGACCGCAACTTCCTTGTGTAATCCATTGATTTAAATAAAAAAAATTGTGATTTCTTCTTATGGTGATGTTTGTGAATTTTCTAATGTCCAGAGAAATATAGTATTCATATTATTGATTAATTTTAGAAAAATGATATTTTAAAAATATTTATGTAAACATTAAATAATTAATAATGTGAAATGATTTTCAAAACATGGTCTTGCACAGTTATGTTCAGTAAGGAATTTAGAGTCTAATAAGGTCAACTTTATATCGGATGAATAGTAAATTATGAATAGTGATTTTATGCTTATGATTAGTAAAGAGATCAAACATATTAAGTAACCTCACTTAAGAAAGTATTAATATAATCTAGGGACCTTGATTAAGTAATGTGATTCAATAAAATAGGTAAATAACTGTTCCAGAAAGTACTGTTTAAGTTTTTTTTTTTCAAGTGAATAGTTTTTTTTTATTTTAAAAATAACTTGAAAATATTTAGAAAATTATTTTTATAAAATAGAGTTCATTTTTGAATACATATCATCGATTTTAGGTTAAGGTGAATTTTTAGGATTTTTCTGACATAGATGAATTTTCAGTGAATAGTTTTTTTATTTAAAAATTAAATTAAAATTATTTATAAAATTATATTTCATCAAATGGAGTTTATTTTTGAAATCAGAGCATTGATATTTGGTTAAGGTGAAATTTTGGGATTTTTTGAGAAAGTTTAATTTTTGGCGATTAGTGAAAATACAGTTTTTGAGTTTCGGGTGTTTAATGACATCATTAAAGATGTAATAATTTTGAAATAATTCTGGTAGACTTATGAATAGTAATATAAGGTTTGAGGTGTCCCAATTGGCCAATACCATGGGAAAAGCTCATGGGAAATCTCATGGTTTTTCCAATACCACCGATGAGGTGTCCCAAGGCAATTAATGCATTGTCCCCTCACTTCCTCGATAAATACCAAGTCTTTCCCTCATTCATTTCATTTCCAAATCCTATCCAAAAAATATCTAGTCTCTTTACTTCCCAAGTAGTCCTCCCAATGTTCCCTCAAGCCTCCATGGTCCTGAACATTGAGTTTTAGGACTTACGTTTTAAGGTAAGGGATCATACCTCTCTCTTTCTTTTCAAGTACTCTCTTTAATGTCATTTCTTTTATTCTCCAGGTTCTTATGGTGGAGGATGTTATTTTATATTAAAAATACTGTAATTTTTATTATCATATGATTAGAGACCCCCACTTACTCTCATAAATTTATTTTATGAATTTTTAAGTGGCTCTGTTAGGCTGCCGAATTTTTTTATGGGATTCTTTCACTCTTCCCATTTTCAAACTTCTACTTTCATGTCAAGTATTTCAAGTTCCATTTTTCCATGTTGTGGTATGATCTCTATATTAATAATACTATCCTTTTATGTTCACATTATGAGAGACCCTATTTAATCTCATCAATTCATTTTTTTAAGGTTTTAAGTGACGCCGTTAGGCTGCCAAATTTTTCATAAGAGAAATCTTATTTTTGTCTCCCTTTCAAGTTTTTCATTTCATATGGTATGTCCTTAAAATTTCATTACCATGTTCTTATATCCATTATAATCTATCCCTATACTATTTTATGGATCATTTATGAGTGGGTGACCCATGTCCCCCTCTTTTCAATGATTTCTAAAACCCTGCAACATAGCCGTTATGATACCGAATTTTCATCTCAAAATGTCTATCTCTTTTTCTCAAATTATTTTATTTTATTAAGTGAATACTAATACTCGTTATTATACATGGGTGTTCACATATATATCAAAATTATCAATTTTAAATTTGGTTATTTTCATACATGAGTCCCACTTTCCTTTTCTGTGGGTTTAAAGTGACATAAAGATCACGTCTTTAGAGCAGTTTTTAAAATGTTATGACTATGAAATGAAACCCTTTTCTTATATGCTATATGGGTTATTTATGAAATGATTGATGATGATATATGTGACTCACATGATTATAATGTAAAATTAAGGATGTTCTCGGATATCGATCCAATGCATTGGGTAAAGACTTAATCTCTAGAGATGACCATTTTAACGATACCTTGGTGAATAACCTTGGTACTTTTTTAATGACACACTTGGGATGGACCTTGGTTATACGGAAATGATTGTCTATGTTAAATTTTCTAGCCACATATTCAAGTTATGAGGCAAGTTGTTTTATTATTCTTTTCCTCATGATCTCTTTCTCATGCCTTAAAGTTATTTATCATGCCTTTATTGATGTATCTCAAGTTCACAAGTAAAATGATTCTCTTGTTTTCCTTACGGGGCCTTCTGCTCACCCTTTCCTTTGATGTATGCTCCCAGGTTATGAGATGTTGTAAGGAAATTTTGATGAAAAATGGAGAATCCTTACAAGTGGTTTAGAATAATGTTTATGTTGTTTTCATTTATTATGATCCCGATTTCCAAGACACTAGACTATAAAGATCCTCTGTTTGTAAAATGTAATGAAAAGTTATGAATTGAAAAGGCGGGATACTATATGTAGATCTTAATTTTTTATGTGGAATAAATCCAAGGAATGGAAATTATTATTTTTGGTTAATTTAAAACAAAATTATTACCCTATGTGGTATGATATTTATAAGATATATAGAAAGTGATTATTTTCCTATCTCAATTACATATAAATCTTGCAAAATATTATAATGTAATTTTATTATCATAGTTAAAAAATATAATCTCGCTCATCATGTGAGTGGATAATTATTCGAAATTAAATAATGGTTGTTTAGTGGTTAGTGGGTATCTTGATGGTTTGAATCCCCTTAATCTGTGACCATAGTGACTAAACCTATATAATCTTTACAAGTTCCTATGGAACTATCCTCCCAAAAAAATGATTCTATGAAACCATTGTATCATTAATCAACCCCACTGAAACCCCACCAAAGTTATATATGAGATTAATTATTAAACACTAAGCTCCTCTTTAATAATATTAGCACTGGAAACATCTATCAAGGATACAATCTATGATTTAAAAGGCCTTTCATTTTTATAAAAATATATCTCTATATCAATTTTATAGAAATAAACAGAAAAGTCCATTGAAACATCCATCATAAATTATCAATATAATAAATAAATTCTCATAAATTCATAAAACAATGTACAAAACCTAAAAATATATAAGAAAATATCAGTCCAAAATTATTAGTATATCTCCAGAAAAATATAAAATTGAATATAATAATCTAGAACAAAATATATAACCACATGATCCAACTAACATTACCCAATATCACATTCGATATGATCATGGAAATTTAGGTGCAACATACAGAATGTATTAGTGGGTATATAGTTCACATAGTAGGTTTATACCCAAAACCCACATATAAAAATAGGAGTAGAGAATACTAATGTATTTGTAATATATATATATATATATATATATATATAACCATATTCTAAATGTAATTTATATCATCAAATTCGAACTATTACTCTCTTCATACATGAAATGTAATAAATATCAAGAATATCACAATTGAGTCCTTATAATCCTTATCAATATATAATATCATAACTACTATCCAAAATCATCACCTTAATCTTATGGCTAAAACTATATCAATATTACATTGTTATGAAAATATCTGTAAAAATTATATATCTCCCTCATCACATACAAAATAACTATATCCTGAAAAATCACATGTCTATAAGATATAAAAATAAAAAACAGTTATCCTTACCCTATAATAATTATCAATATATTAGTAATGGTTTTTAATAAAATGTTATAATATAATGTCTATCTTAATAATAGAGATAATAAATTCACTTCTCACTTATTCAACTCAATATCCACAACCCACCTCATATTCTAGTGTATACAATTTCATCATCATTAATTTAATGTAATGAGTACAATTCAAAACCATAGTATAATTCTTACGAACAAATAAATTTCCATAACTTATAGTCTCTCATAAAAATTATTGATTATGAATAGATAACATTTACATAATAATAATCATATCATGTACATATCCACATGGTGAGTTTACCACTACTTTAATAACGACATCCAAAGAACGTCAAAATGAATCCTTATCCAAAAGTACTCTAACCATAATTCTATCACTTCCATAGATTAAAAGTAGGATCATTTTAGGGTTTTTAGAAGATAATATAGAATTTATTATGCCTCCCATGTAGCTTAACACCACCTTATACATATGGGAAATAATTATAAATATTTATAGTCGATGACATAAAACAAATGAAATTTTGAAGTGGACCTTCATGATTTTTAACCACCCTTGTTTAACTAATTCAAAATAAGCAACAACAAGTGCAAGATACCTGGGACATATAAATTTTACCCACTAATTATCATTATAAATTATTTAATGGAATAAACAGCATGAATGATAACATAATATATATTTCATAACAACTATGTTGTTTTGACAAAACACCATATGAAATATAATATATCAAGAATTATTATCTACTAATAAAATTTATCCTAATTTTAATTTAATGGAGTTGAATGATAATTAATATAATTTGGAATACAAACATGAAACTTTAATGTCCTGGATCTAGATGCCACTCAACTAGTTCCACATATCGGGTGGCCACATGGCCTCAAGAGCATTTCCCCAAACACCAGAGGCTACTGACTAGCTGCTAGGGCCTAGTGACTAATAGTAAGGAAACAATGCCCACATTAAGAGAGTTTAACATAGAATAATTATTAATAATACAATATAGGAAATAGTAAACATCATACAACTGAATTAAATAGTGAAAGACTGATAAGATCAATAATCATGAATTATTCCATACAAAAGATGATGAAGCATGTTATGTTCGAAGAAAACATCCAAACATTGATATTGTATAAATCTACAATATTTTTTCCAAAAACAAACAAGAAACAAATGAATCTTATAATACTTGCAAGCCTCATCTTGGTCACATGCTCTCCTACTCCTAAACAACATATAAAGAACCATCAAAAGGGTAGTTTCTCTAATTAACACCTACAATAATATAATCTGTTTGGGCACAAAAGTATCACCCAAGTAGGGTGTGAGACTAAAACCCATTAGGAAACCAACCAAGATATTTTTTGATCAATCAGTAAATATATATATAACAAGAATTTTACTGTAGTGAAATAAGTAACTATAAGATACTCAAAAGTATACAATTCTACAAGTAATTACAACAAATGTCTCAGGAGACCATCAAATAAAGTATAAATAAATACTGAATCTATGATTTTTTTGGTTGATTGGCAAACACATAATTTATCATTTCATTTAAATATCTAATTTAGAGAGATAATGATCTTGTCCATTACATCCTAGATCACACCTAACATAGAAAGAGTATGTGAACCCTCTATATCAAGAATAAAAAAAACACTCACCGTCAATCATAGAAAAACTTCTCCATTTTGCATAGAAAAACCACTCCCTTAGGCATAGAAAAACCTCAACCTGAGGTGTAGAAAACCCTCACCTGTAGGTATAGAAACACCTCTCCCTAAGGCATAGAAAAACCTAACCAAATTAATCAAATATAACAATCAAGGAGAAACCTCATAAGTATTGGCCTTTCAAATACTCACATGGGATGTATTTATAACAAACAACATGTAAATTAAACTATTACATGGCTTTAACAATAATAAATAACAAGAACTCAATTTATGTCATTGACCTTTCAGGTAATCTAAAGAGTTTCAAGGAATAAACAATTATACTCACATGGGAAATTTATATAGAAATCCTAACATGGTAGTTACACTATCACAAGGATTAATTATCAACTACATCACATGGGAAATTTATTCAATTAAAAAACTCCATTTTAAATGACCCATTATGAGAAATAAAGGCATGCCCATAGGTATCCAAAGATAAATGGATAATCATTGGTCTCCCAAGAGAAACGTGCCCACGTGGTGGTCCTTAATCAAGGTGATCAAACCTAAACACGGTTCCAAACATCTAAATAATTACCAAATCAAATATTATTATTAATAATAGGAAAATATCAATCATGCAACACCCTAAAAGTGGGTTCATGGAACTCCAATATATATTCAACTCAATAACTAGTGAAAGGCACAAGATCACCTATCTCATACTCATACGACTCCCCTCAACCAGTGTCAGTCCTCAATTCCACCAAGAATGGAGTACATCTACAAAACAGTAATAAAAATACCTTTGGTAACTAGTATGAGGTAAGAAATAAGGAAGGAATTCTTAAGGGGAGTTGAAAACTCAATGAGAAGATTTCAAAAGATCTAACATTGTTTAAATCGGGAATCAGACAAATAAATGAGAGGAAAATTCCCAATTGGATTACCTGGGCACGCTTCCCCTTGAAGGATGGCTCGTTTCTGTCTGTCTAAAAAAACAATGATACATCCCGATTTAATCAAAAATATAAAATCACACTGAATATACAAGAAACTACATGTATTTTCATTAAAAATCCTGGTCAGGCCATCACATGGTCATGTAATGGGATTATACAGTGTGCAACCCTCATTAGAAGGTGTGTCCCTAGAAATACAATCCATGTACATCCTAGTCATGTTGTGTAAAAATCATGCAACCAGTCTTTGATCCCTTTTTCCTCTATTTTCATAAGTAAAAACTAAAATATGAAAGCCTCATACCTCAAAGGAATAATTGTGTTCTTACATACATCCCCCCTTAAAGCATTCCATCCCTGAATTTTCTTTCAAATAGTGGAGAAGGAAAAACTGAGAATAAATCCATCCATTTTTTATCATAAGTTAGAATCCCTCTCCAAGGTCTCATCCTACACTCAGTTGGGCTTCCATAGAACCCGTACTAAAGGAAGAGATTTTCCATGGGGAACCTTCATGCTATAATCCAAAATATGAATAGGATTCTCCACAAATGATTCATCTTCCTGCAACTCCACTTCCTCGGGCTGAAAATAATGGAAGGGGTCCAAAAATTAAGGTCGCAACTAAAATATGTGGAAGATTTCGTGCATAGACCTGTACCTCTGAGGTAAATGCAATCTATAGGCAATAAGAAGGACTCTCTCTAGAATTACAAATGGTCTAATGTATATTGGTGAAAGTATACCCTATCTCATGATCCTCTTGTGTCCCAGCCTTCATGTGACACGTAAGAAAACTCAACCCCTGACCTCAACTACAATAGTTTTATGTGTCAATTACTGTATGATTTCGGATGAGACTGCACAGTAGCCATACCCTTTTGAATCAACTAAACATGCTCTGTGTTCTGATGCACAAGAGGAGATCCTAGCATAGCTGCCTCCCTTGGCTCCAGCCAACATCGGTCTTATCGACATTGCCTACAATACAATGATTCATATGCTTCTATATGAAAAGTATCTTGAAATCTATCATTATCAGTGAATAAAGTAGGGGTATGTGTCACTTCCAAAAACCCTTGAAATCCCAGATGCATGCTCATAGCATGTCCTCCAGCACCTGAATCATGTGTTCTGAATGGTCTTATGTCTAAGGGTAGGAAGTTGTACTCAGAATCACTTGTGTACCCAGTGTCCTCTATATCCATTTCATGAAAAGAAAAGTAAACTAGGAATAGCTATCTAAAATGATATAATTTTGGACCCAATAAAAGTGAAAAATCTCCATAATGTATACCTCCCAAGCTAATCAAAATTGAAAGATTCCATGATCAAAAAGAAATGTGAGGCTGTTTGGAGCTTCTCAAGAACAACTCAGATGGAATCATTACCATGACACATCCTTTATCGGAAAACCCCACAAAGCATGACCTTGATCATCCGAACAACACTACTTGTGAGATATCCTTTAACTGGGAGAACCCAAACATAGTTGAGGTCATATCAGCAGCCTCACGGCAAAGGACTGTTGAACCTTGATCTATCTCGTCAGAACCAGTAACTAAATAATCCCTCAAAAGACATTGGAGACATTAGAACCACACCCACCTTAAACTGGAAGAGTGTTCAAACAAGTTCTTCTGATCTATACATGAGAAACAAGAAGGATAATGCTTCAAACCATCACTAGATGACTTATCTTAGAAACACCCAGCTTTTGAGGCAGGCGTATTGTATAAAAAACACAATGCCTTCTCCCAAGGCACTACATACCCACGATGAGAAAAAGCATAATTTAGATCCACCAACTTGGATATTTACCTCATTTTAAGCATCAAATTTAATCCCAACAAAAAGTTCGAGGTGACGTCATATTCACTAACCTAGTGTATAAGGAACTCACCATGGTTGTCCATACTCCATGTTACAAGTGAGACATTGGTACAAGCCCAATGTTCCACATAAGAAAAATAACTGATCCCAGAGAGGAATCTGTCTAGAATTCATGTCATGGAATGTGGCAGAAATCTAGAGCCCATTCAAGGTGTTATTACATGAGAACTCAAATATCACATAGGATTAACAAAGCCTCATAAAAATAACACATCTAGTACACAACACAAAAAAAACATTTACTATCCCAATAACTTTCAACTATAGAATTATGTATAACTGATGCTCTCTTAGAGCATGAATGATGATGTCAATTTTGGGGACATGCTCTTTTTATAATAAGGAGAACACTAAAGAGATTTCATGGATCTCCAGAAAATGATAGTCGAACAACTAATGTCTAACCTCCTAAAAGAAACATGGCTTCACTTTCTAACACATCATCATTTAGCTGACCAAAATTCCTTTATCCCAAGGTGTTTCTATGATATTTCATGCTTTACAACAAAGGTTCATTCATGATCATTAGTTCCTCATAAGGACTGCACACATAGCTAGAATGAAACAACATTGTATTGTTAAGAAAACATTAACATGAAACAAGACTCACAAGTCTCATATGTATTCAAGTAGAATAGAACATTTTCAAATGGTCCTTGATTGTGATCCTTCTACCTGGAAGGACACATTTAAACAGAACTTACCTGACACTCCAAGAACCACAATCACCACGTCATATCTATTGGCATGAAATATTTAATTAAACTAACTAGAGTTTCAAAAAACATGGGTCCAATAATGTCCTCCCATGAAGCGGGATGAACGTTTCTCTATAGTTCTCAAGTTACTCTACTCTGGTGATAAACTAAGAACATACATAATAGATCAAGGCTCAATGATTTGACAAAACTCAATGGATCATTTCAACTTTTAAGACTCGGCTGGTATTGTGTATGTCAACATATATTATCCTGAGTTTACAAGAGGAAATGCCACATTATGGTTACTATTCAATGTTTGAAAACCATGGGCATCCTATTACCTGATGGCTCAAGTAGAAACTAGATCAAACGCACATCATCTACACAACTGTTTACAAATATGAAAATGTACCAACCTATTACATAAGGAAAGTGAGGTTCACACAACCTCCAAAGTATATAAACATGCTCGAGGCATATCAAACATACTGAACCAAGAAACCCCCAATGCTCATTCCCATATTAAAGGTAAATATACCATGGTCACTCATTCATACTAGAGTTCCTTCATTAAAAACTAAATTTCTAACTCGGGACAACAGCACCAGTGCGTCACAAACATTGGCGAGCTCAAAACAGAAAATAGTACAACAACCTCTAAGGGTGATAACTACCATGGGACATACCCTTAGAATTCATAAGAATGTACTACCATCACTAGGTCACCCAAAAATTGATTTACAAGGTTTAAAATCCATCAAATATTGAATGAATTTTATGAAAAATCTCAAGCACCATTCCACAAAATATGGAACTTGGAAACTACATTAGAGAGTAGCTCAAAGTAAAATAAGAAATTCTCACCAACTTCCCTTTAAAAAATTTAACAACATTTAAATTATATCACAAATGGATATTTAGCAAGTAATTTCCTTTTTAACAAACAAGGTGACATATGATGGTCTCCTTAAACAAACATGAGTCCTTAAAAATGGAACCCACTAAATGTTGTTTAACCGTAGTAAGCATGAATACATTAGAAGAAAAATCTTACATGGGATCCTTGAAAGATACAGAAGAAAAAGATCCTACTAGGGACTAACGAGATCATCATGTAAGAGAAGGAATCCCTTATGGGATCCTTGGTATCCAGATAAGAGATAGAGGCATCCTACTCGTGATCCTCTAGGTCAAAACATAAGCAGTGGAATCTTACAAGGGATCCTCGATAACAACCTATCTCATTGCCACAAAAGCTAGAAGGGCACGTCTCACATGAAAATGTCATCAAAGAATGGGTCATGAGATATATCTCATAGCTCATATCAGATCATAGGTTTCAACTAGGCTGTTCCAAACACCTAACCAGTCAGTCACACTCCAATCTCACTCTCAGTAGGCCATAAAAAGATAACTGGAGGAAGATCCTCTCCATTTAGATAGAAGATCCCAAAACACACAGTAGGAGTCCCAAAAATGAACCATGAGTTTCACCATCATGATCTACATGGAAAACTACTCAAAAATGACTACTCACAATTCCAAAAATGAAAAGGGTGGATAAAATAGGAAAATACCCACAATGTGTACCAAAAAGAGTTGTACAAAACGTCTAAATATCATACAAGGTGTGTACCATCAAGCTATCACATGGTCATGTACCCCATTCTATCCTAGATGTTTAAACACCCTGGGTACATAGAGTACAAGTATGATATATGGAGTTTACCCAAATCTCTCCTCCTAGACATATACTTTTATATGGTTAGAGCAACACGTATTTTTCCTCAGAAAAACTACATGGTGTGTATCTAAAGTACACTTTTGTGTATTTTTCCAATACCATTCATCCATATTATTTCTCACATGACTACAATAACGGTCTTTAACCACATAGAATGTACACATAGTACACAGTGAGTACTTAAAAAATTCCTTACTGAACAGAAGAACACAAGGCATGTGTTCATATCATCACATGCTGTGTTGTCTTGGTTTCCAGGGATTAATCCTTTGAAACAACCTAAAACCCCCCATTTTCAGCAAGGTAAGCTAATTTTATACAAAATTTTGATCTGTGAGGGAACATAATCCCTATGAATCCAATATTTTCATCAACATTTAGCATATTATAACACCATTTAATGAAAGCCATAAACATGATCCACCAAATTATGATCCAAGAAGACATATACACCTCATGAACCAACGTTTGGAATCCATAAAATTCAAACCATAACACATATCAATAAATCTATAACAATATTAAAAAAACCAATCATGTTATAAATCACAATATCATGCATATCAATCACTAAATCTATCACAATTTCATTCAATCACTAATTCTCTCAAAGTGGCATAAAAATAATACATGGAATGTGATTTCTAAAAATCGTTTATATGATGCATGGGAAAAAATACTCTCATATTATTTGGTTTCAAAAAAATATAACAACAATGATATTAATAATAACAACACAATACAAGTTTGTTTCCCAATAGTGAAATCGATTCAACTGTAAATAGCCTTAAGCCGAAAAATCACATGTCAATTAAAGGCAATTTGGAATTTCCTTATACGCGGGGCAGCTACTCCCAGGCATACTTTTTGACAAAACAACAGTTCCATCATATCCTTTTTAATGTCACCAAAAATTAATAAAAACCAAAAAATGAATCCTATGATACCACATGGTATTGTCCAGGATTCGAATGCCACTAAACTGGTGCCCTGTACCCAGTTGGTCACATAACTTCAAGCACATTTCCCCAAACACTAAAGGATGTCGAATAGAAGTGATGGTATAGGGTGTGATAGTTGTTAAACTATTCCCTCAATGGTATAGTGTAACATGAAACAAAAAATAATAATACAATATTGGAAATAGTAAACAACATACAACTGAAATAAACAGTGGACGACTGATAAGATAAATAACAGAGCATCATTCCATATAAAAGATGATGTTGTATCATATGTTCTAAGAAAATATAAAAATGGGCACACTGTAGAAATCCACAATATAGGTTCCAAAATAAAAATAGAAACAAAAAAATCTAAGTTTTATCGCAAGCCTCATCATTGTTTGATATTATCCTTATCCTAAACAGCATATCAAGAACTAGAAAAAGGGAGCATTCCCTATTCAATACCAGAATTATGTAATCTATTTGGGACCAAAAGCGTGACCTAAATTAGGTATGATACTAAAACATAGTAGGAAACCACCTAGTATTTTTTTCAATCAATCAGTGAATATATATATATATAGAATATAGCTTACAATAATGTAATCAGTAAATTGAAGATACCCAAAAGTAAAGAATTCTACAAGAAAGCACAACAGAAGTATCTGGATACCAACTAAGTAAGTATAAGTAATGACCGTATACAATCTTATCCTTTTTTGGTGGATGAGTCATATATCATTTCATTTAAATATTCAATTTATATAGAGATTAATCACATCCATTACAACATATATCAATCATGACATAGTAATACTATGTGAACCCTCCCCCTCCACATAACAAAACCCTCACCCTCAGACATGGAAAAACCTCTCTCCCATGTATAGAAAAACCTCTCCCTTAGGTTTTGAAAATATTTACCTTTAGGAATAGAAAAACCTCTCCTAAAAGCATAAAGAAACCTAACCAATGGTATCTAATATAACAAGAAATTACCAAGATCATAAGCTATGGCCTTTCAAATACTCACATGGGCTGGATTTATAACAAGCAACATGTAAATTAAACTATTTCGTGGATGCCAAAATAATAACTCACAAGGGCTCAATTTTTGTTTCATGAATTTCATGTAATATAAATAGTTACAAGTAAAAAATTATACTAAAATTGTCAATTTATATAGGAAGTCTAACATGAAAATCACACTATCACAAGTCTTATCTATCAACAATCTCAATGGAAAATTAATTCAATTAAATAATGTAAATTTTAACTACCCATTAAGGGGGAAAAGGAATGCCCATAGTAATCTAAGTTGAAACAGCTAAACAATGGTATTCCAAGGGAAACACACCCATGAGGCGGCCCTTAATGGAGGTGTTCAGATCTAAAAATGGTTTCAAAAAATCTAACTAATTTCCAAATCAATAATATCATTAATAATAAACAAAAGTCAATCAAGATACACCTTAAATGCGGGTTAATAACACTCTAGAATATATATTAATCTCAAAAACTAGGGAAAGACACAATACCACCTACCTTTTACTCATACGACTCTCCTCATCCAACATCGGGCTTCAATTTAACCTTCAACGGAGTAGATCTATTAAAGAAGAATTAAAGAAAAACCTTTTATAATAGGGAAAGATAATAAATCCTAGATAAATGACCAATGAGAATCAATCCCACACTAAGGGTAATTTAACAGATCCAACGGTGTTCTATTCGTTCATTAGGTGACAAAATGCGAGTCAAATTCTCGATCTTATTTCCTGAGTGTGTTACTCATCGAATGAGAGCTCATTTCAGTTCGTTTGAAAAAAATGACACTACTGACCGATTTAATCACAAAAAGAAAGAATTACGTGGTGTGTACTAGAAACTACATGTCCTGTCCGTGCAAATACTGAACAGTTTGTTACATGTTCTTGTACAGAGATTATACATTGTCCAACCCCCATTATTCACTGTGTCCTTAGAAATACATGTCGTGTAACTCCTAGTCACATCATGTAAAAGTCCAAAAACCATCCATTATTATCTTTTTCCTCCATTTTCTTAAGTAAAAAATAAAGAGGAATGATCCATTATAGAAAGGAAGAACTGAGTTCTTACATAAACTCTAATATATTTTCATATTCCTCAAAATATAAATACTCCATAAATATTTCAGCAATATTCTACTAAGTCTAAATTCCCACCATTTAGAAGATATATTTAATCCATACATGTGTGTGTTTGTGCATTAATGGGGAACAAACTCTAAAAATACATAATAAATCAAGAACACATTTTATATTATACCAAGAGAGTCTATGATCCGGTCAAAAAATTAATAATAAATACACTACACCATTACATTCAAATATATACTTCCAACTAATTTTTTTTACCACAATCACGAACAAACTAGATTCCTCTCGTATATATGATCATATTTGAATAAAATATTTTATTTAAAAAGTTAATGAAATTATTCAAAAACTTGTTTTATTATATCATTCTCTGATATATCAAATTCATCGTGTCTAAATTTTATCATTAGTTATATAAAAAACACATATAAAATATATTTTGTTTTGGTCACATTGTTTAAAGATATGATGATCAAGATTCACCTACCAAAAAATGATTTTCAAATTACTATTCTTGATTCATTATCCATTTAACACATCCAACAAAATCATACAAAATGAATTTTGAATTTAATTTAATGGTTGAATTAAAAATATTCTATAGTTTTAGAATATTTAATATAAGAAATGAATCATTTTAAATCAAATAATGTATACTAAAATCTTTTAAAAGTATTTAGTAAACATATTACTAGAGGTATTGATAGTACTACGAGAATTAGTTGTAAAATAATCATAATAAAATTGGTAAAATGATTGATCAAACCACTTACATAGGTATGATTTATATTTTATTATACATAACTACTTGATTTGTTGATATTATGTTTTGTGTGTGTATATGAATAAATTTTTTAATCAAATCCAATATAATCACATTTATTTTCTTTGAAATTATTTTATCAATAAATCATAAATCATCCAACATAAACCTATTTGATTCTAGATAAAATAATTTTATTTAATTAGTTATTCAGATAGATATTTTTGGAGGTTGTATGATTGAAAAAAAGAAATTCTAAAATATATCACTTTTTAGGGAAGTCTCAAGTTTCATGGTGTAGTAAAAAGGCATATTTTTTTAGATTATCTATTACTAAAGATGAGTACATAATTATAGGTAGTTTTAAAGAAATGATTATATCAATTAATCATGCATTACTAGACTATAGGTATCAGTTTCAAAATTTCCCTATAAATTTTTAAAATATATATGAAATAAATATGTCTACAAATAGTATATCAAATTAATGTAAAAAAACATACTGGTATAAGAGAACTTTTTGAGAGGTCCTTGTCAAAAAAATTAAATAAATCTTTAAATTATTGCTATTGAATATTATCTAGATGATATATTTATAAAACCATTGATTGTTAAGATAATTAATAAAAAAACATAATTTAGGTATGATAAACTATGTATAATTTTTTCAAGTTGGTTTTTACCATTTTATCTATTAAAATTATTGTTAAAAATTCTTAACTACTATTTATTGCCCTTTTCACGGTACTGTAAAATTTATTTCACATGGTTAATTATGTAACTGTTTGTTCTTGGTAATATAGTTATTATACCAATCGTGGAATGTCACTCACACAGTTAATATACATACCATTAACCATTTATAGGAATGGATATTATACCTACAATGTCTGTTTTGTACACAAGATTTTTAAAATTTGACATGGTGGGATTTTCTAGAAATTTTATTATTACTTTATCGCTAAATTAATTAATTTTAAAATTATAATAATAATATGAATAAATATACATATTTTTACCCAATTTAATTTTCTTCTATCTGAATCTTCAATATCATTCTAAACCATATTTCACAAGACCTCTATTTATAACTCAAACCTTATTATTTTAAATCCTCTTAAACATATTCTAGACTTCCGAGAAACTAAATATTGCACAAGTATGCTGAGGATGAAAAATTGCGTTGACGTTTCACCACCTGTCTATATACCTCCTATAAAAATATAAAAAAATCATAATGGTAGCATTATGTTTCTAGCTAATCCTTGAAATTTTAATTTACATGAATAACTAGTTTTTGATGAGAATTAAATCAATTCCCAATGGGTACAATCTAGAAGATCGATATTCTAGAAGGTGATTCGATATCATTTATGGGTTGACTGGTTCAAGTAGAATAGTGAGCCTTTACCAAGATATAATCAATGGCTTTTATTTTTATTTGTATATTTTTCATGGAGGTAAAATATATTTAATCACCGAAATTGTTAATGGGGTAGTGATGGAGTTTTCATCACATTATAAGCTGGAAATTTTAAAAGTAACATATAATGGTGAATTCAAGTATTATATGTTTTATTATCCAAAGGAACATGATATTTTTATTTTCAAAGTTCTATGGAAGATATGGATGGGAATGGAACACCTATTAAACCAACTATTGTTGACATACATGGTGAATTCAGGTTGTTATCCGTGTTTATACTAGATTTGATTTGTATAAGAAAAAAATATTTTAGTTTTATGATGAATCAATAACTATTGATCTATTTTTAATAAAAAAATGGAATTTGTATCAACATCGAAAGGTATGCGATGAGGAACATATATGTGTTATTTAAGCCTTCTTAACATTTTATTTCCATATCATACCCAAACCTTACACCATCCTTATTGGAGTATAAATGTTTAATAATTATGGGGGAGTAAAATTTAGCATCTTCATAAGGAATTTTCCTAACTGAAGGGATTTGTGGGAACATGAGAGTTAGTTGGATCCTTGAGAATAAAGAATGGGTAGATGTCCCAGAAATGTTATAAGATAAGTTTGATCACATAAAATATTCTATTAGACCAAGGGAAATTGTAGATCCACGTCTCTAGCTAGATAAAGTGGTTGTTGGTATGAAATAAGTAGAAGTCTAGGAAGATCAAGAAGAAGAATATAATGGGATGGATCTTGTTGTTGAAAAAACCTGGGTGACCCATGGGGGTGGAAAGAGTACCTCTCTTGTTATAACATTTAATCCACCCGAATCTCATTTACCTTTAGCATCAAATGTTGAAGAGATATAATTGGAAGATCGTATCAACACTGAGGTGTCTATTAGTGTTTATATAGACAATATAGAATGGGATGAGTCTAGTGACTCTAAATAAGATGCAAATGGATCATATAGATGAATTATGATAAGAAGAACTCAATGATAATATATACAAGATTCTTTTACTAAGGTGGATAATTCCACATGATCTATTATATTATGCATAGACTATTCAGAGTCTTATGAGGATAAATATAATGGTGTATGTCCACTTGGGATTGGTTGACCTTCAATACCTTATACTAAAATGGTGTTAGAAAGATCTTTAATAGCTGATATTGACTCTAGAAAATAGACATGATTTATCCCCATTAAGACCCTATGTTAATCAAATTAGGAAATAATTTTTTGGGAAAACCCCAACCAAGGATAATGAAAATGTTGGGAATGGTACTACACTTGTTGTGGATATTGAAGATACTGAGAGTGATTCACTTAAAAAATAAATTGATTTTTGTGATAGAGATGAAGATCAGTCTGAAAGTAATAGATCAATAGATGATGTAGCTGATTTATATGGAGGGTCTCAATATTATGATCCACATAATTATTTAACTGTCCTTAACCCTTCTATTTCTTATATCACAGAGGATGATTACATGAGATCCATTAATTTCTGCTGGGGGCGGGGTTAAATATTTTTTCCTTGGATTTTGGTTAATTTTTAACCATTGAGATAGGATGATTTATCTAAAGTTCATACATTGATAATATCTCATATTCATTACAAATTTAATCTCGTGATGGATTTAATATGAAATGATATTGAGGATTCAAAATAAAAAATATATGTTATGCATGAAGATTTATAAGATATAATTTGGATGCTAGTCCATATGTATATAGGATCAATATTTCAATATTCTACATATATTGATCCACCTCGTGATCCTCATGTGCAATTTTATATTGATGAAGGATGAATCAAAAAACATATAAGTGACCAGTTAAAAGGTTTTTTTATTACTCTAAATAGATAAATGAAGAAGTTTTTTATTGTTTTCAAACAAATGATATTACAGATTTTGGAACTTGTCAATTTAGATTTCAAACAATATGGGAAATATAGAGAAACAATCAATAAAGACATCAATTTATAACTATTTTGAATCGTCACCAAATTGTACTTGCATGGTACATGGATAACTATTTTTTGGATCTTACAATTACACCTTTAGTCAGGGATTTTATATCTACATTTCAGAGGCTCAAGTTTCTTACCCCAGTGTAGGATGCCTTTATGGAAAACATAGAGGGATTTCTTTAGGATATGGAACATAAATTTCGGGAAGTGGGTGATTTAATCAAGTTTATGGAAACCATCCATTACAATTTTAATATATTTTTCATAGATCTACCATCCATTCCTCTGCTCCTTCCCCTACCTCCTTTCCCGAAATTCCTCTAGTTTTTCCCATAGACAAGCACATGATAATATGAGACCTCTTTTCATATGTGTATTCATTAGTGACCCTACTTCAACCTCAATAATATATACCACATATATTATACTAGTCTCAACCTCTAAAAGAATAGATCATATCCTTAATTCAAATTTTATAGATATACCATATTATGGCTATGAGTACAATTCCTTATAGGGACAAAATTATACCCATTTGTATTAAATTTTGAAATATTTATTAAATACTCTATTTTTTTTTATCATTTTTACTTATTTTTTCACTGGTATTTGTCTACATTACCTTGGATATTTTTAGAAAATCCCAAAAGTTGGAGTATCAAAAGAAATAAAACTCTATGAACATTTTTTTTATGAATGAGTTTGAAAAACCTATAATATTCTCAATTCATTTATAAATCAATTCGTTATTTTATTACTCAAATTTTACATTATTTTTTATCATAAAAAGAGGTATATTGTCAGATTAAACCAGAACCTTGTTTTAATGATATAAAATATTGTATATAATATTAGTATTGAATTTGATTTTATGTGTTTTTCAAATGTTTCTCTGGAAAAACTTGAATAAATGTCAAATACTAGAATGTGACCTATGTTCCTACCACATAAATAATTCTAATTATTGTGAAGTCCAAGTGACAGTGTGGTACTGAACACATAAATAAACAACCTATGATGTGTCAATTCGGTGTAAAGAGTTTACTGTCCATGTTAGGTGACCGCATGAAAAAATGTACCAATAGTGTGAAGAATAGTACCAAACGTGTGATTAAATGTTCCGGCTAGGAGAAGAAGGAATCCTAAAACATTAAGAAATATACCTATATGGAGAATATGTGTACCTACAATAAGAATAAATGCCCCTTTCATTAAATAATAGTACCTATTACCTGAAGGAATGAATTTCCCATGTCTAAGTTACTATTCTAACCAATTTTGCATAGTGGTTGTGGGACTATGTAACTATTCCAAAATGAATACCGAAATACAGGGTCTATCATAAGTAGATTTGAATTTTCCAATCACTATCAAATATTTTTGGGAGAATTACTTTTATATTAATTTTAAATTACTGTTTTAATTAATGTTTTCCAATGGATACTTTGATATGGATTTCTCCTTAAATAAATAGAACTTCTCATGGACAAATTGAGAGTGATATATAAAAAATGAAATATGAATATATGTGTTCCTATAATACAAAGAGGGCACGTTAACAACAATTTACAACAATATTTTTTCTAATCCTTATATTAATACTCAATTGATCCCTTTCGATTAAAAATTTAAGGAATCTTGAACAATATAACAAGATCATACTAAGAATCATCAAATCTTTACACTCTCAATGCTTTTTATTTATATTTATAACTTATATTTGAAGACATGTGTTGTTTTTCATTGATTATCAATTAACACAGCCATTATATTATATTGGATTGTTCAAATACACTCTCTCTTATTCTCATACTTTTATGTATCCCACATAGAACTACAGAAGATGACAGTCATAACCCAGACTAATGGAGTGCTATTTGTTTTTGTAAAACATGATCTAGGTTGTGAATTAGTTTATTGTATAATAAATTCCTAGTAAGTGTATTATTAACATGTGGATGGGATTATGTATTTTCTTAATACAAAACCCCTTATTTTATTCCTATATGTTTTTTGATTTGTTTTATTAATGTTTAAAAAACATGTATATATTTTTAAACTATTAATAAATATTTACTTTTTTAGTTAAATTTAATTTTTCTTCCATATATGTTTTATGATTATGTAAAATCATTTCAAAAGAAAAATAATAATTTAAAACTTAAATTAACTAAGTAGTGATTGAATATCTAAGAAACCCTTCAATGGAACAAATTATATATCTCTACTATTTTAGGTAACTTGGTATTTTTTATTAAATAGTGGGATTTGAATTTTAAATCTTTTTAACCAAAATTATTATTGGAGACTTCATTCACTCCCCCTTATGAGTTGTCTGATGGGTCTAAATGGATTAATAGTTTCTTTACATATCAAGTATTTATGGTTTAGTGGTCATTTACTTTTTCTTTTCCACATTCTCTATCACAATCTATTAGTCATATGGTGTTAGTTTTCTCCTCCAGGACCATATTTCAAATTCCCATTAATTTTATCCTAATTGGAAACCTAGTTTTGTGTTATTCCAGAAAACTGTCATACTTCCATATCCATCATTTTAATAGGAAATTTTATTAATCTCTTTTATAAAGTGGGTTTTCAAAAAATGAATTTTCAAATGTTAGACCATTGATTGACGAGAACAATTCAAAATTGTGAGGAAGCAATCTGCTATAAGGGAAAATATTATAACCCTCGATTTTTAAAGAAGAATATTTTGTTCGATAGATTATATGGCATGAAAAATAAATCATAAATTAATAATAAAATATAATTATTCTTATATATCCATATAACCTTCACGTTGAATTGGAAGGTATGAATAATAATAAACAAATTATGAAATATAAATATATATATATATATATATCTCAATAAAAATGTGTTTACAGATGATTAACAACTAATTATTCATTTTTTTAGTAAAATTATATTATTATTAAAACATATGTTTCCCTCAAACATGATTTTTTATTTCTTTTTTGTCAGAAAAAATAATATTTGATTTTTGAAAATTTTAGAAAATTTATTTTTTAAAATAGAATTAAAATTTTAAATAAGAATGATAAATTTATTTTAGACTTAATTTTTATGAATGTTTTTAAAATATTAATTTTTACGATGAATATGAAAAAAATATTTTTTCTTTATTGAAATATATATTTTTATTTGAATAATTTATTCAGGAACCCAATACTTGGATTTATGAATATAGTGCACAAATACTATATATTTTTTTTAACATGAACTAAAATATTTATAGTCTTTTAAAAAAATAAGGATTTTTCCATGCCTATGTTTTCAAGGAAAATATTAAACTTTCATAACATATTAGAGATTAAATAATTAAAAATAAATAATTAATTTTAATTTTGTGACCCTAGCTCCTTGACGAAGATAATCTTCATTTAAATTTATATTGTACTCTTGAAAATCATTTTTAAAATGTAGGTTGAGCATAAAATTTCCCAATAATGGTTTTTAAAAACCAATGAAAAACAATATTATTAAATACTATACAAAAAATCATTTGAAAATTTTTTTGACAATATTATATCCTATGAAAATAATTTTAATTTTGAAAGAAAATTTTGAAAAAATATTTCCAAAATATTTTAACCTTTTAAAATACTTATCATATTGAAAACATTATTTTTACAATAATTTTTCAATATAAAATAACATTTAAAAATACTTATCACATTGAAAAAAATATTTTGAAAACTCTTTATATAAATATATTATCCATTGAAAATACTTACCATTTTAAAAAATTTATTCCAAAAATACTTTTTAAAATTATTATAACATTTGAAAATACATATTTTCTTTGAAAACATTATGTTAAAACAAACATTCAAAATATAATAACCATTAAAGATACTTATTGTTTTGGAAATAATATTTTCAAAATACTTTTCTTAAATATAATAAAATTTGAAAAATCCTATTTTTCTCCATCATGTTGTAAAAACCATTCATTTTGAAAATAATACATTCTATGGGTATAAAATTATAATTGGAAACCCTTATGAAATTTCTATGGCCATATACTGTACCATTTTTGGATAGTATCTTGTTAAGGAAAAGAGTTCAATCCCCATTCCTCACAATATGTTTTGGTACCCAAGTCCTTTGTTTCAATAATAAAATAAGATTTTATTTTATAATTTAATTTCTATTAATAATATACCTTCTAAAAACATTAAAAATTGTCTTTAATAGAAATTTATTTTTAATCTAATATACTTTTTTTAAATCACACATTTATAAACCATCCCATCTTTATGAAGATTTGGGGAAATCCATAATTTATAAATAATTATTTGAAAGTAATTCGTGTAGATGAATAATTGTTATTTTGAACATTATTGTATTAATATACTTGAAATGTTATGAATAAATATAGTGTATGACCATATTTATGATCATGTATAAAATTAACAGTTTTAAATGATATATTTAACTTAAAATTATAGCTTTATTATTTGAAAAAACATCTAATTTTTTATAAATAATATAAAATCATTTATAAATATAGTTTAAAATAGTATTTTGAAAATAATAATATTATTTTTCATAGAATAATTTCACTTAAAAACATATTTAATTCAAAATTACTATTTTGTATAAAAAGGGTTTTTTAGGAAAATTATCATATATACTTTTCTTGAAATATTTAGTATAATAATTTGAAAATAATATATATCTCTTTACCTTAAATTGATAACCAACCATATTGCCTATTTGAAAAAAAACTAAACCTCCATTCCCATCAACTAATCTCACTATCACACTATCTCTTCAACCAAAAAAATTAGCATAAATTTTCTGGGGGGTTTTCCAGCGGCTGGTTGGGATCATGACCTAAGAAAAGAACTTCTATTTATATGCCCCAAAAGTTAATTAAATCATTTATTTATTTTTTATTAATGAAAACTATTTTCAAATACATCCAAATAGTATTGTACTTTTTCATGGCCACTAAGAAAATATGATTTTTTAATTTCTTATTTCCCTTTTTTTCTTAACACTTAAGGAATATTTTTTATCAAGTGTCTATATATGTAAAACAAATATAATATAAAATTTTGAGAAATCTTTTTTAATATAACACTTATAACATATATATATTTAAAATATAAAATTTAACATATATAGATAGATATATATATATATATAAACATTATATATAGATAGAGTTATATATATCATGTTTTTTTGCTTTATTTTTTTTCTCTTCCCTCTAGTCAAACATATCATCACACCACACACATCAGTAATCTTTTCTATATTCCTCCGCTTACGTGCCACACACATCACACACAAACACACACACACAATTTTATTATTTCAATTAAATTTCAAGTATATATATACATATATATATTTATTTATATACACTTATATATCAATATATTTATATTCTAACATATATCTATTTTTTACCATTATATATATATATATATTCATATATTTTTATATATACAATATATACAATTGTTTCAAAGTTTATATATATGTATAACACTTATATATATTATTCATTTCTCATAACAACTAAAACAACTTTTTTTTCTTTTTCGGGTTCCTTCCCCCCCACTCACCTCCATCCTCTACCATATTTTATTTAGTTTTTTTAATTCTTCACTTCTTCATGTGCCACATGTATATTATATATATATATATGAATTTTATTATTATTTATACAATAAAAATATTAAATGAGTTTGTATATATGTATACCAAATATAAGTATATATTAATTTTTTGCAAATATATTAAATATAGTTTTATAGCTGTTTCTTATATAAATATAACATTAAATTATAATTTCAATTAAACATACATACTTATATATATATATATATATTTAAATACCTAAATGTAACACCCTGAGATATTATGAGTTATATTATTTTTAATCTTTTTAATATCTTCTATCGTACACTACACCAATATTATCATGTACAATACGGAATACCGTATTAGCTTTTAGTATATGCAACACTATTCTTGGCTCATGTTACACACGATTTCAAGTTCATTTTTTGGAAATTATTATACGCAACATTAAGTATAGATTTTGTTTAATGTATAAATTAAATACGTTTGGATTATGTTATATGCAACACTAAAGGGATCTTGCCCTTCACACAGCTCTGACTTGGCTTTTATTACAGGAAATCACGACCTTCCTCGTTAGGGTGTGTAGTACGCAATACCATGTTTCACTAAACAATGATATATTATTATAATATTATTATGAACTAGCCATTATGAATAGTATGAACTTCATTTTAAATTTTATAAAATTATTATTCATCTTAGACATTTTCTAGAACATGTTATAAGAACAAAATAATTTTTTCTGGTAAAATTAGTATATTTAAAAAAATGCAGTTTTGCCTCCTTTTAATGGCGCACCCACTTTAAATCTAGTTTTGACCTATTTATATGTTAAATTTGAAAAAAAAAATAAAATTCTTCTTTGGAATCAGGATATAAAAATTTACTTTGGATAAAAGTTTCATATTTTTCTGATAACTTTCATATTTTCATGAATAGTAAAAAGACGCAATATTTTAATTAAAAACAACTTTTTTCATCGTAATAATTTATATGGTTAAATTATAATATTGAATGATTATAAAGTATAAATATAATATATATTTTCCATTTAATATAATATATGCTATTAGCATTGATTTTACATTGAATTCATTGGTAAAATCATTTCAATCTTTTGCAATGTTTTAACTTTTAAAACATGTTTTCTTAACAATGAGATTAATTTTAAATTAATTTCTGAAAATTCTGTGATTTTAATTTGGAAATATAGATTTTATATTTTGAATCAGTAGGACAAAATTATGTAAATAGGAATCTTTTAATTTTTGGGCACTATGAATAGTAACTATGGTAGATTTTATTTACCATAGCTAAAGGTAAATCTAGTAAATAGGGGTAAATATAGTATTATAAAATTACCCTAAAACTTTTATTAATATAATTGGATGATTATATTTCATCTTAAAACATAATTGGGTCGAAATTGAATCTATTTGAACCTACTTGGATGTGATTAAGACCATTAATTTATTTTATTTAAAAGAAAGTGAAATATGTCTCACTCAAATTTTAATAATTAATGTATTTTTAATATAATGTTATACAGAATATGAATTCTATTATAAATACTAATTTTAAATATAAAATGTTTTTATTTCTTATGGTAATTTATTTGTAATTTTTAAGAAATATTTAATTACTTTAATAGCTTATACATTAATGATGTTGAAATTATTTACTTAGTGAAAAATCAATAATATAGTCTTTATTAAAGTAATAATACCCATCAAAAGGCCAAAAAACTTGACCAAAACTTATTGTTCGAGTCTTTATATACCATAAGAATCCAATGGTCTACTTGAGGACCATATGGTTCTGTATAAAAGAGATTAGGACATTTATATTATTTTATTTAAAATGATGTAAAAGTTGTCACCTTCATAATTTAACAAATTTAAAAATTTATATGTTTTTATTTTAAGTTTATAAATTAGAGTAAAATTATTAATATAAAATATAATATATTTATCTTCATCATAGTATTTAATTTTTAATTTTTATGCAACAAGTAAGTATGTTAAATAATTATACAAAAATGTTGTAGTAATTATTTTATTAAGGGAAATATCAAACAAATGGTTTTAAAAATATTAAAATAAATATTATATGAACTAATTCATGTTTTCCCCAAATTTTATAGATGAATATGACATGTTAGGAGTTTATTAAATATTTGTTTTTTAATATATCATATGTGTAGATTTTACTTAAATTCAAATAAATGAATAGTTTTAAAATTGACACTATTGTTATTTTATAAAAATAACATATTATAAAATTGATTAAAAATCACACAATTTTTTAAAAATTATAAATTGAAATTTATATGGTCTAAAATGTCATAAAGTATAAAATTATGAACAATTCACAACATATAAGTAATTATTTATAACAATTTAAAATTTATAATATTATTACCACTACAAAATTAAATAGATTAAATAAGGATAAATCATGTTTATAATGTTTCAAATAATTTCCCAACATGTCTAAATTTTTTTGGCTGATGATATTTCAACCCTATATCATATAATATTTGGATTTCAGTCATTTTGGATGTTTTTATGTCGGGTCTAAGTTTATTATAAAATAATATTTTTGAGGTTTCCAAAGGTGCCCCTCTCCTCCCTTATAAAAGGGCACCTCCTCCCTCTCCTCTTTACACAATTTCGAGCCTTCAAACTAGGCCAAACCCTACAAATTTCTCTTCTCATCCTCTCTAGTTATATCATAGAGTTTCTGGTCCTCTCAAAAAACCAACACTAGTTCCCTAAGAAGAATTATAAAAGAGGCAAGTTGAAGAAGAGGATGTTAGGATACGTACGAAGAATATCAAATCTAAGTTAAGGGATAATTTTGTAATTTCATTATTATCATAGACTTCTTAAATGTAAGTATTTAATGGGGTTATATTTTTCATCCATGTCCATAAAAATGTTTTCATAAAGTGTTTGATATTCTTTCATGTATGTTTAAAGTCATGTTTACCCCCTTTTGACTTTTACTTTGTGTTATGGAAGGAATGTTTCTTTTTTTTATCATGGGTTGTAATTTTTTACCTTTCCATTAAAAGTATGAGGAGAATGTTTTTTAAAATTCTATTACATGAATGGGTTTTTACGGTTTCATAACATCTTATTTTCATGAAGCTTACTCTACAATCTTTCATGACTATTTTCAACAAAATCCATTTCTTTTAAAATTTCATTTCATTTTGTGATAAGAAAATGATTTTGAAGAAGAAAGGATATTTTCCTCAAGAATTCATTTGTTGTTTTTTTTATCAAAACCATTTTCAATATAAGATGATATTATTTCATATGTGTATGTTTCATGTATAATGTCTCTATGATTTATATGGTTTCACTTTTCTTATGATGCAATGATATCCATTTGTTTTATATGGATTATGTTATGAGGGGATGATGTTTATGAATCCCATTTTTTTTATTTGGGTTGTGATAAATGATTTATGTTTATGTTGTGGCACATGTAAGAATTATTTCATTATGAGATGTGTGGGACCTATATCTCCTGAAAATGCATTGGGTAAAGATTTATATCTCATGAGATAGACATGGCTCGAACGACAGGTTAATCTGGTCTATTGATACATGACTGGAACGAGGAGTGAACTGGATTCAGTAAAGGACTTTGTCCACTATGATGGTCTTAGAAGCAATTCCTTGGCTAATATAGAAATCAAATCAGGTGCTTAATGGTTTTCCAGAATTCCATGTTTTGTTTCCATGTTATTTATCATGATTAATGTTCCTTTATGATCCATGTATTATGTGTTGTCAAGATTTATGTCATTATTAATGATTCTTAGGTTTTATGTTAATGTTATTACTTTCAAATGTTTAGAGATTGTTTTATGTTTCCATGTTTAGCCTTACTGAGCATTTGAGCTCACCCTTTATATGTTTTATTTTCCCCAGGATACAAAGAATGGTTTTAGGTAAGAACACAAAAGTGGAAGATCTTTGTGAGAGATGTTGAAGATCTTTCACCATGATTAGAAGATTATGTTCTGAGTTTCCAATGACACTAAACAATTACGGTCCTTAGACATCAGTTTTATTTATTTATTAAGTATTATTCAAAAGTATTGTAAAACTAATATAATGTCCATGTACGTAAAGTTTGGGTCTCTACAGTTGGTATCAGAGGAAAGGCTTAATCAACCTTTGGAAACTAGGATGTGAAAAATTTAGTGAGATCCCTATAGATATTTCTAAGGTGTGTCTAGGGATGTCTCTAAGGTTAAGTATAAGTATAGTTTATAATATTAGAATTTTTTTAATGATCATATAATTAAACCGAAGATGTTAGATATTGAAGGTACTCCCCCTTTATTATGTTGTTATCCTAGCATTATTTTTTTCTCTTACACTATTCTTTTTGGGTCTTAGATGATGGCTGAAACCCGAAGGAACCGTGGTGATCAATGTAATGGAAAATGCAATGATTTTCGTCCTGAACTAACCAATGTTATGGGATATGGAGTGAAAAATCATATTATTATACTTACACAAGCTATAAATCATTCTGGAAATCCGAATGAGCAGAGAAGGGAACAATTTCTTACTGATTCCTTCATGAGGCAATGTCTAACTTCTTTCAGTGGGTCTTTTGATCAACTTCTTTCTAAACAATGGATTAGTACCATTGAAAATATATTTTCCACACTTTGATGTTCGGAACATGAAATAGTCATTCTATGTGTTTACCGTTTAGAAGGTGAAGCAGAAAAGTGGTGGACACTAATTAAGAAGACAAGGCCCCAAGGTAAAATTGAATCCATGGAATGGGAAGAGTTCAAGAACTTATTTTTCAATAAGTACTTCCCTAGTATTCTTTGAAGGAAGATGAAAAAGGAGTTCCATGAGCTTATGCAAAAGGATGATGAATCTGTTGGTATATTCTAGGCGAAACCAAGTCTTTGAAGGGATTTAGCTATAAAAGACTTTAGTAGCTATGATGAAATTGTTTGTTGTGTTATCAAGCTAGAACTGGAATTTGGTGTTACATATCCATCTCATGGTTTTGATAAGAAACGAAATATGGATTTCAAGGAAAAATATCAAAACAATGGTGAAAAGAAGACGAATGTTTCTTTATTCTCAAAGTGTGGAAATAAGGGTGGTGGAGATTTTCATAAAGGGACTAGAAAATGTTTTATGTGTGGAAAAGAAGGTCATCGAGCATCTGTGAGTTGAAGTAATGGAAAAAGTATAGCTAATGATGTGAACAGAGAAAAGACTATAGAGAATGCACCACCAAAACATCAATGCTTCAAGTTCAAGGAAATGGGGCATTATGCTAATCAATGCTCTAATATAGGGGTTAATGATGATCGATGTGAGAAACATCTTAATGCAAAGGACAAAGGGATGTCACATGCGATCACTGTTGGCGATGTTGAATATGAAAACGATGTGGTGGAATGATTAAGTGTTTATGTAATGGGATTCCAAAATAAGGTTGTATATAGTATTGGGGAATATTTGAATATTTATGTATTAATATATTGTGATTTTCAATAATTTTATGGTACCAGTAACCATTAAAAGTGATAGAAATATTTTTGGAGAGCAGATGTCATGCGCATAATGAAGGGATAAGGATAAAATGAAATGTTTGATAGTATTCATGAGCTCATGACTGATATAAGGAAAAAGTGATATCATGGTTTGAGTATATAAGAAATTTTGGGATTTTGGTATGTGGAATGAGTTAGCTTTTGACAGCATACCTATTTTCACTAAGGTTCAATGGGTATTCATTTTTCAAGAGAATTCATGATTAAGGTATTCACATGTTTGGAATGTGACCAACAAGGTATATCGTATGATAAATGATGGTATTCACATGCTCGGTAGATGACATTTCCAGTAATTTTTTTCTTTATACTATGATATTGGACAGATGTATTTTGGATAAGTCTAAAGATTGGAATGGATCATGTTGGGCATCAGATAGTATTGTTTAAGGCTAGAACTTTTTTTTGATATTATTTCTGTACTTTTTAAATAACGTAGTTTTAGAAAAAGGGATAACGTATAGGACGGGTGAAACCCCATTGCGTCGGACAAGGTGGTTGGAATCGAACCCACAATCGAAGTGTGACAAGCCTTTATCACTTACCACACGCCTACAAGAAGTCCCTGGTTAGTAGAAACAAGTTTTATTTTATTAAGCAAGATGATAGATGAATTTAATTCCATTTTTAGAACCATATATGATTAATCTCACCATAATATGGTCTTATAACTTTTTCTATCCTTATGTTTGAGACAGATGTAATGACCTATCATTCTATCGTATGATCTGCTAACACTTCATGAAAGACAAATTCAACTTCATTTCTTTAAGAGATAAAGTGGAAATTGTTCAAGGCATGAGCAATGGTGAGATTTTACCAAAATCAAGTAAGTATTTCTTTTAATTTAGAAATTATTCAACATTGGGGAAATGACCTTGAAAACCAAAAAAAGTTATCCTAGTGCCCTCATATCTGAAGTATAAGATGATACCTTAGATCATCACAAATTTATGGCTTTGTGATTGTTTGATTTTTCATAGCCATGCCCTCTATCACTTTTCATCAGAAGTTGATGGTTATCTTTCTCTTCCATATCCATATTTTCACCTATGTTCTCCTATGTGGAAACCCAGTGATGAGTTAATTTGGGTAACTATTATGTTTAATACTTCACTTTTTAAAATCATGTTTTAGTATTCCTTTTTATGATGTGGGTTTCTATGAATGAAACTTTCAAGTAGTAAACGATTTATAACCCTGACGAATTTCGAGGATGAAATTCTTTTTAAGGGGGGTAGAAAATAACACCCAGAGATTTTATGAGATATATTTTTCTTAATTTATTTTATTTCTTCTATCGTACACTACACCAAGATTAGCGTTTACTATACGCAACACCATATTATCTTGAAGTATACGCAACGCTATTCTTGGCTCATGTTACACACAATTTCATGTTTGTTTTGTGGAAATTATTATACGCAACATTAAGTATAGATTTTTTTAATGTATAAATGAAATAAGTTTTGATTATGTTATACAGAACATCAATGGGAGCTTCCACTACACGCAACCCTGACTTGGATTGCATTACACGTAATCATTACCTTCCTCGATAGCATGTGTAGTACGCGATATCGAGTTTCACTAAATAACGATATATTGTTATAATATTATTATGAACTAGTCGTTATGAGTAGTATTAAATACATTATAAATTTTATAACATTATTATTCATCTTACACATTTTCTATAACAAGTTATGAGAACAAAATAAATTTTTCTGGTAAAATAATTATTTTTCAAAAAAACGAATTTTTGCCACCTTTCGATGGCACACACACATTAAATCTAGTTTTGACCTATTTATTAGTTCAATTTGAAAAAATAAAATTTTTCTTTGGAATTAGGATATAAAAATTTACTTTGGATAATATTTTCATATTATTCTGATAACTTTCATATTTTAATGAATATTAAAAACACGATATATTTTAATTAAAAACTACTTTTTTCATCGAAATAATTTTTATGGTTAAATTATAATAATGGATGTTTTTAAAGTATAAATAGAATATATGTTTACCATTTAATATAATATATATCATTAGCATTGATTTTACATTGAATTCATAGGTAAAATAATTTCAATCTTTTGTAATGTTTTAACATTTAAAACTCATTTTCTTAACAACGAGATTAAATTTAAATTAATTTTGGAAACTTCTATGATTTAAATTTGAAAAAATGGATTCCATATTTGGAATAAGTAGGTCCAAATTATGTTAATGAGATATTGTTTTATTTTTGGGCACTATTAATAGTAACTACGGTAAATCTTATCTACCATAGTTAAAGGTAAATCTGGTAATTAAGGGTAAATACAATATTATAAAATTACCCTAAAAATTGTATTAATATAATTGGATGATTATATTTCGTCTTAATACATACTTCAGTCGAAATGGAATCTATTTGAACCCAATTTCATGTGATTAAGACCTTAAATCTATTGTATTTAAAAGAAAGTGAAATATGTCTCAATCAAACTATAATAATTAACATATTTTTAATAAAAAGTTATACCAAATATAAATTCGATTATAAATACTCATTTTAAAGATAAAATTTTTCAATTTGTTATGGTAATTTATTTGTAATTTATATGAAATATTTAGTTACCTTAATAGCTTATACATTAATGATGCATAAATTATTTACTTAGTGAAAAATCAATAATATAGTTTATATTAAAGTAAAAATACCCATCAAAAGGCCCAAAAAATTGCCCAGAATTGATTGGTCAAAAATATATATACCACAATCATCCAAGGGTCGACTTGGGGACCATTTTTAGCCTTATAAATGAGATTAGGACATTTATATTATTTTATTTCAAATGATGTCAAAGTTGTCACCTTCAAAAATTTAATAAATATAACAGTTCATTTGTTGTTATTTTAAGATGATAAATTCGAGTAAAAGTATTATTATAAAATATATTATATTTATATTCATCATTTTATTTTAGTTTTTATTTTTATGCAACAAATATTTATATTAAATAATTATACAAAAATGTTGTAGTAATTATTTCATTAAGATAAATATCAAACAAATGGTTTTAAAATAAATAAAATAAATATTATATGAACTAATTAATTTTTTCCACAAATCTTATAGATTAATATGACGTGTTAGGAGTCTATTAAATATTTTTTTTCGAATATATACTCTGTGTGGATTTTATTTAAATTCAAATAAATGAATAGTGTCAAAATTGACACTATTGTTATTTTATAAAAATAACATATTATAAAATTGATTAAAAATCACAAATATATTTAAAAATTATAAATTGAAATTTATATGGTCTAAAATGTCATAAAATATCCAATTATTAATAATTGACAACACATAAGTAATTATTTATAACAATTTTAAATTTAGAATATTATTACCATAAATAAAATTAAATAGATTAAATAATGATAAATCAAGTTGATAATGTCTAAAATATATTACCAACATGTCTAAATTTTATTGGTTGATGATATTACAACCCTATCTCATCTAAGCATTGGATTTGAGTCATTTTGTATGTTTTTAAGTGGGGTTTTAATTTATTATAAATTAATATTTTTGAGGTTTCCAAAGGTGCCCCTCTCCTCCCTTATAAAAATGCACGGCCTCCTATCCTCTTTACAAAATTTTTAGCCTTCAAGCTTGGACAACCCCTGATACAGGACTGGAATGAAGAGTGAACTCGATTCAGTAAGGGACATTGTCCGCTATGATGGTCTTGGCAGCAATGCCTTGGCTACTATAGAAATCAGATCATGTGCATAATGGTTTGCTACAATTTCATGTTTTGTTCCCATGTTATTTATCATGATTAATGTTCATTTATGGCCAATTCCTTATGAATTTTCTGGGTTAATGTCATTACTCATGATTTTTATGTTTTATGTTCATGTTCTTACATTTAAATGTTTAGATATTGTTTTATGTTTCCATGTTTACCCTTACTGAGTATTTGAGCTCACCCTTTATATGTTTTCTTTTCCCCAGGATATAAAAAAAGGTTTTAGGTAAGAAAACAAAAGTGGAAGATCTTTATGGGAGATTTTGAGGATCTTTCACCTTGATTAGAAGATTATGTTCTCAGTTTCCAAAGACACTAAACTATTACAGTCCTTGGATGTCAATTTTTGTTATGAATTAAGTATTCCGCAAAAGTAATGTACAAGTAATGTAATGTCCATGTACGTCAAGTTTGGGTCTCTACAGTATATATGTGTGTACACTGTTTTTATTTCATTTTACCAAATATATAAATATTTACATATTATATATATATATATATTTATTTATATATTCTCATATATTTAAAATCACATAAAAACTAAAACAATGAACAATTTTTATCAAAAAATAAATATATATTATTTATATACTCCTTTTATTTTATATATATGTAAAATTTAAAATTTATTAAAAATAAAAAAAATTAAAATTTTGTAATATAAATTGCATTGTAAATTTTAATATCGGATTTATATATTACAAATTTTAATGTAACATATTGCTACATAAAAATACAAAATACTTATTTTTGAAATATAAAAATCGTTGAAAAAACAAAACTATAATTATAATACTTTGGGAAGTTACATTATACCTCACATTAAATTAATTTCTTCCTTGAAATTATTTTTGTCATGCCTAAGGAATGTTATGAATTTTCATTTTTAGAATTGGAAAACAATATTTGGTAAAACTCCAATATTATTAAGATTCATTTAAAATTTAATTTCTTATAACCTCAATGAAGTTTCGATTTCTTATCCTCAAATGAGAAATCTTAATCTCCAAATTATTCTAAATTGTTACATTGATACCAAGTGTCATGACCCAAGACCTGGAAATCCAAATATGGTATAAAAACACAGTATATTGTTTTCAAATATGAACTAGAAAATATAAATCCCTTTTAAAAAGAGGATATTTTTTAGTCTCAGTTTTGGGGGAAGGATCCAAACATTTACAACATATAGGACATTAAATAATTATAATTAAACATCTAATTTTACTTCACCCCTGCTAGCTTCTTAATAAAGATAATTTTATCTATAACTTATAATGAACCTATGAAAACCATTTTAAAATCATAGGGCGAGCAGAAAACATTTCCATTAAGGGCTTTTAAAAAAATTTAAATTTGAAATTAGTAAATACTATTTAAAAAGTCATTTGAAAACATTTTCTAAAATATAATAACCTTTGAAAATACTTATTCTTTTAAAAAAATTAATTTAGAAGAACTTTTCAAAAATTTATCAACCTTGGAAAATACATATCACTTTGAAATTTGTTTTTTTAAAATAAAATATATAAATATATAAACTTTTGAAAATGATAATCACTTTGAAAAAAATATTTTGAAACTAGTTTGTCAAAGAATATTGACCTTTGAAAATAACTATTGTTTTCAAAAATATATTTCGAAAACACTTTTTCAAAATATAATAAAATTTGAAAATACTAATTGGTTTGAAAATAAATATTTTCAATTTTTTTTGAAAATTAATATTATTTTGAAAACATTATTTTGAAAATACTTTTCCAAAATATATTAACCATTGAACATACATGGATTTCTATTTTATGTATTAAAAAATTATTTTTTAAAATAATACTTTTTGGGATGAAAATAAAAAGAAGAAACCCTTAATAAATCCATATGGTCAGTTAATGTATCGCTTTAGGACATTGTCGACTTGAGTCCATAGGTTTACTCCCTATTAATCAAAATCTCATTTGTTACCCAAGTTGTGAGTTTTTTAAAAAACAAATTGTTGTTAGGGTTTCATTTCTCATTTATTTACCATTAAAAATTACCCTTTTGAATAGTATTTAAATTATATTCAAAATAAAATAAATTTACATCAAATATACTTTTTCTAAATCACTCTATTAGAAGGCACCTAATTTTCTATAAAGTTTTAAGAAATCCATAATTTATATGAAATAATTAAAAAATAATTTATAAAACGGATTGTATTTTCTCATGTAAATTCTTCTATTTATATGTATGAAATTTTATGAATAAATATATTTTATAGTCTTACCTATGATCATGCAGGACCTTCATAATTTTTAAATGACATTTTTCACATAAAATGATAATTGTATTATTTTCAAACACCCATAATAAAAATTAAATAATATAAACACATTTATACATATATTTTAAAAATAGTATATTCTAATTAATGAAATATATATTGTAAAATAATAATATTTTTAAAAAATAGAACTATTTTACATAACTCTCTTATATAAACACAGTTTTTTTGGAAAATAATCATATATAAATTACTAAAAATATATAATCGTATAATTTGAAAATAATATATTTCTTGAAACCTTAAACAACTAACCAAACATCCCAAATATTTGATACCAATAAGAACCGCTTTCTCATAGTGTAAACTAACTATCTCACTATCTCCACTTTTAGATAAATCATGTAATTATTCTAGGGAGTCTGCTAGAGAATTGTTGGATACATAACCAAATAGAAGAGATTCTATTTATAATACCAAAATGTTAAATAAATCATTTAATTATTTAATTACTATTAAAAAATATTTTTAAATACTAATAATTAGTGGTTTCACTTTTTTCATTACAATTATGAAAAATTGATTTTAAATTATTTTTAGTTTACTTTTTTTCTCAACCCTTATGGAATTATATTTTATAAATTATATATATATATATAACATTTATTTATGAAACATTTATTTTAATACCAAAATTTTAAATTATATATATGTATAGAATATAAAATTTAGCATATATATATATATATATCAATTTTAAATATATGTATGTATGAATGTATGTATCACGTTTTTTGTCTTTATATATTTATTTTCTTTTTCTTTTTTTCTCTTCTCTCACATAACACATTTCTTCACACCACACACATTACTCATTTTTTCTCTCATACTTCCCTTACACACCACACTCATCACACACACAGATATAGATATTTTGTTTTTATTATATCACTTAATTATCTAGTAAATATATTTTGAGTCAAAAGGTATAATTATAACTTTTACATTCCTTTTTGGAAATCACAAATAATTTCTAATTCACTTGATAACTGCCAATTAATTCCCAAACTATTTTGAATGTTTTAAAGGAAAAAATTACTTTTAACATACTTATAATTTGTTATAAATTATTTATGAATTTAAATAAATAATTTTCATTATGATTATCATAATGAATATGGATTGGAAAAAATTTAGATTCACCTTTATCAGATCAAATATAAGAATTTATGTCTATTCATTTTTATAAAAATGTCTTTATAATTGGTCTGCTAATTGAATCGAAGAACAACATGTTCACACTCAAAAATATTATCTTAATGATAATTGTAATGAATTAAACTAAACATAATATGTTAAAATTCTGAATATCGAAAACAAATTTCTAATGACCATAAATCTTTTTACATTGTAATGGCGTAAAAAATATGATGTTGTATAATCGGTAACAAAAGAGATGATGAAGTGCCAGGTGTCCAACCTCTTTCAAAAAAATCGGATAAACATGACCATTGGGAAAGAAATATGACCTTTGGAGAAATACCTATAAATTCTTAGTGATTGAAAGAGATTGAAAAAAAGTAGATTGATTTCATTTTCAACTTCTCACTATGAGAGAGATCAGAGGATTAAAAAATGTGAACAGTTTGTTCTTAGTCTTGTGTAATTGTTTTAGATTTTTATATTCTTAAGGAAATATTTTTTTCTCCCCTTAATAATAATATTTAATTGTAAATCGTGTGTCTAATCTGTGATTATGGTTGAGGTCTTACAGGGATACCAAAATAGAGAATATGTTCATTTAATCAAGTATTTTCATGGATAGAAAGACAGAGATGATCCATATGATGGTTGACATTTGGGGATAGGCAGACAAGAAAAATATGGTCATCATATCGGGGGCACCTCTTTTCCAAATAAATAGAGGCTTGCATGTTTTTATGAAATAAGGGATTCCTTTATCAACGGTTTTTGGTTACCTTACTCTTAAGGTTAAAAAAGATCTATTATTTATAAATACCTATAAGTCATTTTTATATTATTTTTATTGTATTACTTTTTTCTTACAAGTATTTTATATTATGTTGTTCTTGTTGGTAATTGTTTTAACATAACATATCGTAATATGATGTATATTAAAATATTAAATTGATTTTATAATAATCTGATCTATATACATTTATATAATTATTATTATGATTATTTCACTCTTACGTAATCATAACTATTATGAGTATGTTTTCTATACTATGATTTTATTAGAATCATCTTGATTATGATACTTCAATAATTTCACTAAGCGATATGTCTGAATTTGGTATTCTACTAAAATTATTTTTGTGAATTAGTTTAGTTTAAACTATTTTAAATTAAATATTTAAAAACTAAAATTCACCCCTCCTTTAATTGATTCATCTAGAACAGATTCATGTGATACTAATATCAATATAACTCATATTGAAATCAAAAAATTTGTATCAGAGAAAGATTACAGTACTTAAATACTTTCTTAGGTATAACTATTTTTACAATTTTATTTTTTTTATTGTTTTTATAATCTTATTGTTTATACAGCTTTACTACACTATCATGTTTGTGAAAAATAATTTTTGTATGTTGATATGAATGGAAATAATATCGGTTCCACTAATAATATCAACCCAATAGACTACCAATTTTTTATAGTTCTGGAAATGAATATTATAGATATATAATAAAGATATTTTTTATCATCTTCACGGTTAATAATTTCCTCATGAAGAACAGTGATTAAAAAATTCTAATATGGATGTTACAACCTTTACTAATAAAGAAAATGTAGAATATCAGTTGAATTAAAAACTAAGGATTAATTTGTTATGCTCAATGATGAGAAGAATATATAATCATATTTATACCGATGAAGTAGTAAATAGTTATCGGAAAAAGGAAGATGTTACATATTTTGAAACATAAAATGTTTTTAAATAAGAAGAGACATGTTGGGAGATGGCTATCAAGATTTTGAATTTTGACCAAGAGAATTCATTCCAAAGATGCACCAAAGGTTCATGATGAATATTAATAGTTCACTATAACTTAGATAAAAAATTATTAAATAACTAATAACTTGTGAAAATTATAATAGATATCATAACTAGTGAATGGGACTCTAAGAGGATATATGTTAATAATACAAGAAAGTCAAAAAAAAATATTACTCTTGATGATCTTATTGAAACCCTTACGAAGTATGAGGGAAGATTGAAACGACATTCCAAAAAGGATGAAAAGTGAAATTTTGGTGTGTCTATCACTACAGTATCAACCTTATCCTATAAAGTTCAGTTTGTTGAGAATTTATTGAAATCATACATAAATAGAAAAAAATTATACAATTAGACTCCAGTTCAATAGAACATTCTGAAAATAAATTGGAAAATTTAACGAGAAGGATGAATAACGTAGTAGTAAAGAAAGACTTTGAATACCATTATAAGAAAGGCAACAAGGAACAAAGTGATAAGAAATTTGAATTTACTTGTTATGAATATAGGATAGCTGGAAACATTAAATTAGATTTTCAAAAGATAAATATTAATGATACGAAAGATAGAAATTAAGATAGGAATTAGAAAAAGTTCTATAAGTCAAATAGAATGATAATTCCTTAAATATAATGATTCATTGAGTTTAATTGTATAGGATTCCTCCTATAACTATTATTATGGTAATAGATTTTTATAGAAGAACATTGTTCTTCCAAACAGTATACCTAAATAAATTCTTTGTTTAGTGGATAAGGTACGCACTTTTGAGGACATTACAAATTTATTGTTATGTGAAAATTATCATGAATCTGATAAAGATAAAAATATAATACTTTGGATGAATAATATTCATCAAATATTAAAGATAAAAGTTTACATTATTATGATGAAGTATCTCATTTTTCCAAATTCCTTGAAAAGAAACATGACAGGTTATTAAAAAACATGATTCTGATAATTCAAGGATTAATGTTTTAACAAAAAAATTATCAGATCTTTCTAAAAATATTGATAAGGATTTTTTTTTAAAGAAAAACTATTTCTAAATATTTATAAAATATTATTTTATAAAAATATAATCTTTCTAAATATTTTGAAAATAGTAATTTCTGAGAAAATATTTTTAGAAACTAAACTCACTTATAAAACTAGAACATGTAAGGATAAATATTTAGTTATAAAACTAAAATCAGAAATTTATTCACTAAAGGAACATTTTTCACACTAAACTACGGGTAAATGAAATTTTGAAAAAATATAAAAACAAATCTCTCCTCATGTGAATAGATTTGGAATAATGTTTTTTCATAAAAAACTATTTTTTATTAATAGTTTTTGCATTCCCAAAAGTGTACCTTTTTCACCAAGTGCAAAAGTGGTGGCCATTTGAAAAAGAATTTTTCTTCAAATATATACCAAAACCTATATTTCCATAAATAATATTTATCAATAACACATGGGTTCTTAATGTTTTATTTTCTAACAATACTAGACCCAAGAAGGTTAGGTTTCTCAAAGTCTAATTGTTTATTTTCAGAAAAAAATTATACCAACAAAAATTATATTTATACTATGGATAGTTGGAGTTTTAGGAATATTACTGGAGACAAATAATTTTTAGAAAATATTATCATTAAGAGAGGTGGAAAGGTAACATTAAGAGATAATCTCAAAGAGAGATTGTCGGAATAGTGAATATTGTTCTTCTTGGTAAACCCATAACTTATATTGTTTTTATAGGTCTTAAGTACAAACTTATAATAAAAATACAATTATGTGATAAATGTTACCTTTAAAATTTAAAGAAATATAATTATTCTATACACAATACCAAGGATGAATACATTCTTTTTACCAATCTGCATTATAATTTCTACACACTTAACATTGAAGAACATAGGATCCAAGAATTACATTGCCTTAATGGAATGAAAGTTCAGTCTTGGTTATGGCATAAAAGGATAGGAAAAAGTAACTTAAAAATATTATGTAAATTGACAATGAAAATACTTATTGAGGATCAACCAAATTTTATATCTGATTCTTCAAAATTTTGTGATCCTTGTCAATATGGTAGGAAAAATAATTTTTGTATTAAATATATTAGTGAAGTTTAGATATCTAATGATTTATAGTTAGAGAACTTGTATTTATTTGGTCCAATACAAACTGAGAGTATTGGGGTAAAATACAATGTTTTTGACTTGGTTGATGACTAGAATAGATATACATGGGTTTATTTTCCAAAAATACTTCTAAATATTTTGTTATTTTGTTACATGTTTCACCAAAGTGAAAATGAGAAAACCTTCCCTTGATAACTATTCATAGTGATTATGTTGGATAATTTGTACATTCCAATATTGAATATTTTGGTAGTAAGAAATGGGTAGAACATAAATTTTCTACTCCTGGAACTACTCGAAAATATGGTGTTGTTGAATAAATAAATTGAAACAGTTAAGAAATAACAAGAATCGTGTTTAGGGATAACTCACTTGCTAAAAAAACTTGTTTTATAGTGGTTATAACTACCAACTATATTATAAATCACATTTTTATTTGAAATTTTCATTACAAAAATCCATATGAGTTGTAGTGTAGTCGAAAAACAAAAGTTTCTTACTTCTGAGTTTTTTGATGATATGTATTCATCCTGAATATACAAGATAACATAAATAAATATTCACCAAATCAGATGAAGGAATAATTTTTTGTTATTATACTACATTGAAGGCATATAGAGTTTTTAAAAAAATCTCTTATTTTTTGTTGAGAAAATAATACATGTTAAATTTGATGAAACCAAACATATTAATATTATAAAATATTAACCTACATGTGATGATGTGTTTTTGAAAACTAATTTTCATCCTATGTTAAAAAGTTATTCTTATAATTAAGTAACTTATGAATTATTTTACCATGATCTTCCACATGAATCTTTTTTACCTTATGTTGATGAACTAAATTTTGAAATACCATAATGTTAATTGTTACATAGGAATCATCCTAGTGATGTTATAATTGGTATTTTTGTTAAACTTATAAGGAATATATGTTCTTTGAGTAATGATAAGAAGTTTAGTTTAAATAAAATCAAGTCTCCTATAATTAATTGTTCCTCTAATATTATGTGAAATATATCATGAATATTAAAAAGAGTTCCACCTGAAATCTGTAAAACCAATTATTGTATCTTAAGGGAACTAAAAATTTAGGACATTTATATTATTTTGTAAATATTTTTGAATAATTTATTTTCCAAATTATGACATTCGTGGTCGTAAAATGGATAGGAAAAGCACATCTGGAATAGTTCATTTCTTTGGAGATTCATTAGTTGCTTATTCTTGGAATAAAAAACACTTAGTATAACATTCCACTACTGAAACAAAATATGTGACAACATGAAGTTGTTGTTCTAACTTTTTATATATAAAACACACACTCACTGGCTATGGCTTGTGTTTGACAAAAACTCAAATATATTTTGATAACACAAGTGCCATTTATTTAATTTAAAAACATGCACATCACTCCCATGAAAAAACACATATACATTAGTCATCACCTTCTTATTGATCAAACACTAAAAGGAGACATCATTTTATAACTCATAAGAATGTAAGATTAACTTGTTGATATTTTTAAAAAACCTTTACCTTCTAATAGATTTGATTACATTGAATAAAATCTGATCAATGTAAATTAATCATTGTTATCCACTTCCAGTTTACCTAACACCTAGCATTAAGTTACATCATTTCACAGGGGGAGTACATTTGTTTGTTGTTTTTAAAATCATTTAGTTTTCTAAAAATTTGAGTTTTAAAAAAAAATTCAATTTAAACACTTCTATAATCGGTTCGTTAAAAAATAATTCATAGTCCACTTTCATAAACTATTTTCTTGTCTCTAAAATAGCTATAAAAATTTGTTCATATTTAGATTTTATAACATATTTTATTGTAAAAGTATTCTATTTTAACACACCATCATATTCAAAAAAATTAAAAAACTATTTTACTTAGTCTTTAAAAAACTATCATAATCTATTATTCTATATTAATAATTTAGAATATTATTAACATACTGAAAACAACTTATAACATTGGAAGGTACATTTTTGATATTGTTTATGTTTTTTCACTACATTATTACGTTTTTTCATCTATGTTATTGTTATTTTTCATTCAGTTTTTATAAAAACATTAGTGTTTTGGTTATTTTTTCCCAACAAATTCATATTTAGTATGAACACACTAACTTATTTAACATAAAGAGTCTAAAATTCCTTAAATTTATCTTCAGATAGTTTCCATCCATCATATAAAATTGTGTTGAATCCATCCCATTGGATTTTATTTGTAATATGAGTTGTCTCACTCTCTATTCACTTATATAAATAGGAAATCCCACTACTCCCACATTATTTTTCATAGGATTCAAGGCATATTTTTCTGCCTACAAATTTCTCCAATACAAAATCAATCCTAATGTCAGAATCTCCAATTTCTTCTCTTAATACATTGGATTATGCTAATTATTTCAATTATTGGTTTGTGTTCGGAGAAAGGTTAGTCAAAAAATATTTTTTTGAAATGTATGATTACACACAGAAGAAAATTGTAAAATTCCATGGTTGGGAACATTAAGGTGTCAAAATGTCTGATATATATCGTGATTTTTGTTGTCTTGATATTGTTAAATAATTTTATAATTTATCCGTATTTTTTAAAGACATAAAATATGAACATTTCATTCCCATTTTATGTCAAAGGATATCAAATTTCTTATAGAAAAGAAATAAATTTTTTCAGTCTACCATCATATGGTGAAGTCTATTGGCCTTATCACTAATTACCATATGATCTTGGTTCTTTTGATAAGAATAGTTTAGAGAATTCATTTATCAACTATTATGAAATGGTTATGAACATATCTCATATAAGCCTATATAATATAGTTCTTTATTTATGGATAAACTATTTTATTATTCCACGAAAAAGGGATCATGATAGTTTAAAGTTCACTGATGTTTTCATTTTTTATTTTCTTATGAACAGGATAAAGATGGGTCCTATCAGATACATATTAAGTACCATCAATAAATCAAAATAAATTCTCTTATGTATTAAATCATTATTTTATAGGCTGTGATATATTAGTTGATTCCTAAATTCATGACATTTTCCAATATATCAATCAAATAAAATATGAAAATGATGAGAATTATTTTCATTTTTGCTGATATAATAAAGTTGTTGAGACACAGTTTATGATAATGATTCAAGTTAGTATCAAAAGAAGAATCCTCAATGAAAGATGGGCAGGGAGATAAATGGATGAAAAATTAAGATGAGTAGGGTAAATAGGACAATAAAAGGAAAGAAGACACTTCCTCCCATATGAAAGTAAAGATGAAGAAGAAATTCCATGATGATATAAGGAATCAGTGGATAATATTGAATTACGAGAAGAACGAAGTGGATCTAGTTTTAATCATTGACCCTGAAATGGATTTGGCCTTAATGTTTCATGATGCCAATACATTTCTAGAATAATAAATGAATATGAAGTGTAAGAATACACTTCAAGATGTAAGAATAATAGAATCAGTGATGAATTGTGTTGAAGTAGCCTCTAGAATTTTAGTTTTACCACTATCTCAGTCCAATAAAGTAAATATAGATTTTGGATTATTCATCTATGAAATAGTAGTATTTAATGTTGAAGATTACCTCAATTAATGATAAGGTAAAGTGTAAAATTGTTGACAAGCAATCAGTATAATCTGAAGTTCAATAAAAACCATCATAATTTGTACTTGCTGGAAAATGTTACTTAATTAAAGAAAGACAGCTTGAGGTGTATTGTATTAAACATATAGAAGAAGTTATTATAGTAATTGATATATTATCCAAATATGAAAAAGGTATTGAATAAAAAGAATATAAAGAAATTATTGTACAAGAAGTGGAATAAAATGAAAATAAGTAAGTGGATGGAGATAAATATGACGATGATGAAGAGTATGAGGAGGAGGAGGAGGAAGATGAAATTTATGAGAAAGATAAAAATTAAATATGATAAGATTTAATTATCATAGTCATCTTTATTGGCCTTACCCTCTAACACCAATAAGGTTAGTAAGCCATATATTGGAAAATAAAAAATTATTATCAAATGAAGAATCCAATCTTAATCTATGAAAGATGAAAAATATCAATATTCCAAAAAAAAAGACAAAAAAGATGGCACCGTTGAAATGGATATCATTGCATTATCTGATGAAAAGAATATTAGACAAAATTTTGAGAAATAAGCTTCAAAGAAAATCGATAAACGGAAAAATCATCTAAAATCAAAACCAGTTTTACTCAACTCCGTGAAATTGAGAAAGAAGAATCAAATTCAGTGAATATAATAACTATTGAAGGATTTGATTTTCTCATTCCATCATTGTAGAGAAATAGAGTTACAATTTAGTATTTTTTGAAACTTGAATCCAGATATTAAATAATTCATGAAAGAATACACTATAAATCAAAATTATTAATGTTTTTTACTGAAAAAGTTATTCAAAATGATGTAGATTTGAATGTTTTACATGAAAGTTCCCAATATCATAAAAAGTAATGAAAAAAGTGGTAAAATTGTCTCAAAATATTCATTCCTCTGTCAAGGTACATGAAGATAGTTTTGGAGATATGAGGAATCTTATGAAGGGTTCTTCAGTAGATTTCAATCAGTATTCTAAGGATACGATTGCAATGTCAAATCAGTGTAACTATTCATAGATACAACTAACAATATGATTCAAGTAGTGAATGAGTGAAAAGGTATGATGAAATATTTATAGACATAGGAGATAATAATCAAATACTATAAACAATAAATAATCTGTTGAAAAATAAGAAGAAATAATTTTTTCAAAATCATAGGCTCAATAAGAAACACTTCAATTTCAAAATGATAAGATTCAGATTTATGAATAAAATATTGTGAAACAAGAGCAGGACATACATTATTTTACAAAGATCAATTTTTTTCCAAAACCCTTTTGAATAAAGACTCTTTTTTAACTCTTGTAGTATTATAAATTTTTCATTTATTTTCAATGAATTATCTTTTCCATCCAAATATGATTGTTTCAAGGTTTTCCCAATTCTGATTGGTTTAATATTCTTTCATAATTTTAGTTTATGATTAGTTAATTCTATTGTATTTTATTCTTGTTGATTTTATAACCATTTTTTTGATACTCTATATTTTCCACATTCATTTTTAAAAATCACATAGGGGGATAATTTTATATAATGGGATGAGTTTTTCAATAGTGAGGAGAATTCAATCCTTAGATGGAGTTTTTATTCTTAAGTGGATTTAATCGTATTCATCATTATATTCAGATGTGTTATAGACTCAATGGGAGATAAGGATTATTTTTTAATTTTGGATATAATGTCCCTAAAAGTAAACGGACAATATCTGTTTTTAATGTTGAATTTTCATTCATGATTTGGGTTTGTTCTTTCAAAAATTGGGGAGATTATCGAGTCAGAAGTTATACATATAAATTTTCCATTCATTTCATTTTTGAAATAAAAAAAAACTTTCTTGTTCACTTGATTAATAGTTTTGTTCCAAAGTATTTCTGAATGATATTATAGAAAACATTATCTTTTACCAAATATAGAATTATTTATAAATTCTTCACGAATTTAAATCAACATATTTCATTACGATTATCATAATGAGTATGGATCTGATAAACATCAGATTCACATTTAGAAGACTATATATAATACTTTATGTCTTGTCTTTTGTAAAGACCCGTAAATTTCAAGGAAATTTTTTTCTTAAATTCTTTGTGATTTTACGAGTATGCAGTTTTTGACGGCACCTGATTCCGATGCCCGGAGTGCACGGAATCAATTTCCGAAGGTTAGCTCGGGTACGTTCAGTGAATGAACGAGCGGGTTTTTCTATCTTTTGAAATGGTGCTCGGAATTGAAATCTGAGGGCACCGATGAACTCGTAGCACTGGTATTTGCTTAATATGACCTTTCTCGAAGTTGCGTTTTCTCGGGAGGAGTTGTTAAAATTTGAGGATTAAATGTGAAGTAAATAAAATTGTGGTACAATTTTATTTTCTTTAACTAATGGTCATATCATACATGGGGTAGTTGGGGGTGGGACCCACAAGCCCCTAACTACCCATGATAGGGTATTTTTGAGGTGGGTCCCACATAAGTCCCACCCCTTCACATTCCTTTAACTCCTCTAACCCCCCTCTTAAAGTTGGTAACTCTTCTTAACATGTTTAACACCCCCATTAAGTGGGTGACTTCTCTTCTCCTCACCTTCCCATCTCTCCTTCTTAAGCATTCCAACACACTTATCCAAATAATTGAATTAAGTATTTGAATTTTATAATTTGAACCCATGTCATGTTTTAATAAAATAAGAGAATCTTATTTTATTTTGGGGGTTAGTTTTGTTGTGTTAGTAATTGCGGAAGGGAGAGTTCTGGTTTCTTTTGAAGAACTTCATCCTCTCGTGAAGAATGTTATCTCTTCAAGTGAAGAACAACTTGGCGACCGACACGCAATCTTCATCTTCTCTCTGTGATACAAGATAAGACGATGTTTCCTCAGGTGCACACCGACGACGACGGAATCTACACCTTCATCTGAGGCACTAGACAACTGCGATCTTCCGTCAAGGTAGGTGTGTGTTTATGAATGAGCAATTTTGTTTCTCCTTCCATGTTTTTGGTTCTCTCTAAAATTTTTCCTATCAAACTAATGTGGAATGATCCGGAAAAAACTAACACAGTCAGATTCCTCCGCCATTCTTGTTATATGGTTTTCTCCTACCATTATTGAGCGGTGGATCAAGGCAAGTTTTTTGAGCCGATCGGAGGCTCGAAAACATTGGAAATGACCTTGGAACATCGAGAAGACCTGGGAGCGGAGGTTTTGTTGCAAATGGTTAATCAGAATGAAGAACGAATGCCTTTGGAGGCGTGCTGGCTAGAGGTGTCGTTTCGGGAAAATTCCAGAATACACGACGTGTCCTTCCAAAGCACACCCCATGTAGTACAAGCATTCAATAGCAGGAGTAACAGACATCAGAAGAAGTAACACACGGCGTGTGACACCGGTCACACGGCGTGTACAGTCCACACAGCTTTCTATGGGAGACTTTGATGGACATGGAGTGTATTTAAGGGAAATACACGGACATGGACAGAAATACATGGTCACGAGGGACGACATATATTATCTTCATCGAAATGCAGAAGCGGCTTCGCGAGGCTCGGCGTGTAATCTGGGAGATACACGGACACGGGCAGAACCACATGGCCAAGACGCATTGCATGTACTACCACAACCATGGAAGAAGCATCTTTGCGAGGCTCATCGTGTTATCTCAGTGATACACGGACACGGACAGAACCATACGACCAAGAGGGATGACATGTATTCTGGAAATACACAGACACGGGGTAGAGTACACGGGCATGTACTCCACCACACGGCTAGGTATGTCCAGCGCACATGGAACCGAACCTAGTGGTTTGGAAACGGCGTGTTACCATACTACAAGTCATGTATTTACTTATCTAGACGACCAGCCATGCGACATGGGCCGTATTACAGGGGCAGTACCTGGTGTCTGAAGACACAGCGTGTATCGCTTACCTACACGCCGTGTACTTTGGGAAAATTGTTTATTTGTCTTGTTCTCTGTGACTTGGGCATGTTTTTCTTGGTTTTTCCCCTATGAAGTGTTATGGAACTACGTGATACATCAACTCTGGTCTTCTTGACAGTTGATGTATCGATCCCTTTGCTCATGAAGCGGACCCTCCCAGAATTGAGTGTGTTGTGTGCAGAAACCCTAGAGATGGCTGCGACTACGATGAAGATGGCGACTATACAAGGATCTTATGTGGGTTCGGCAGCGAAGAAGACTATACTAGGATCCTGCATGGGTTCAGCAGTGATGACGACTATACTTGGATCATACGTGGGTTCGACAACGATGGTTACTGAACTTGGATCCTATGTGGGTGTGGCAGCGATGATTTATGTACTTCGATCCAACATGGGTTCGGTAGAGGAGATGATTCAGAGGCTAAATCTAATCATCTCTACACCTCTTCGTGAGTAGTATACCTATGTGAGCTGAGTCTTGACTTTCAATCATTATCTTCAATATGATTGACTTGCATTCCCTTGTGGATTGGGTTGTACATTCCTGTGTGGATTGGGTTGTGCTTTCTTGTGTGGATTGGGTTGTACTTTCCTGTTTGGACTGGGTTGAACTTGGGTTCATAAGTTGGAGCCAAACTGGAATTGATGACTTAGGTATATGTATGGGAATATACCTAAGTAGTGTTGGTTGATAATTTGTATTTGTATCTTTCCTTTGTGGTTTATCCTTTGTGGATTCTGAGAGGCCTTCAGGGGTCTCGGGGTCCCTACTAAGTATCGTATACTCACCCCTACATGGGCTATTCCCACACTACGTTGTGTTGGATGTAGACGACAGACAATGCTGATTGTGGTTGAGGATTGTGGAGTGGAACGGTACTAGGAGGTGGACTATTAGGTGGGACGTACACGGTTTGGATGGCTGGACTCGAGGATCTGAGGTGATCATCTATACCCACCCTTCAGGTGGGATGTCTGGAGGATGACTCAATGGTTGCTAGATTACTTTACTGCAGTTGTTCTATATTTAATGTTGTACTGTACTTTCAGTTGGGTCTTTATACTGGCCCATTTACTTTCCAGCACATAATTTTGTACTGAGTTTACTTAGTGTTTACTTCATCTTGCGTACACTGTGGTGTTTGTTTTCATATATAAAGGTAATGCCTTCCCTTTTATCGGGATTTACGCCTTTGGTGCAAGTCGCCAGCCCCTCGCCTATGGAAGGCGGGCTTGGGGTAGTCACGACATAGGCCCCGAGGACGTGTCGTGATAAATTGGTATCAGAGGAGTCAGTTCTACCACAGAACTCAGGACATTGATAATTTCTTCTATGTGAAGTAATAGTGTTAAGGGTATTGACTGTGGTTATAAGTCCAGGGAGTTCAGTGTTAGTACGGCGGCTGATTTATCCATACACCAGGACCCTGACTACTGATTTCCGACTCAATGCACGAAAACATTGATTGCAAGTGTGTTTCAAATGTTTTCGTTGTGATTACATTATGTCAGATCACTAGGTATACTATATTTATCATGGTGCATTGTTTTCTTTTCAAGGATGGCCCCATGACGGTAGCCAGCTAGGGTTTTGTGCTTTGTTCGAGATGGTATCCCACCGAGCGATGAGGCCTCGGTGCAGGGCCCCATTACAGTGGAGGCATCAGTGGTACCTCTACCCACCGAGCCACCGATGCCACCAGCCCCAGCAGCTGAGAGTGCACGTCGCCTGAGTACACTGCACGAGTTTCAGCATCAGAGACCGCCCAGGTTCCATGGGGAGAGTGACCCTTAGACAGCCGAGTATTGGATTGAGGATGTTGTTAGAGTCTTCATATTGGTAGGGACACCATCAGATCTTATGGTGATCCTTGTGGTGAGTCTCCTGCACGCGACAGCAGGTAGATGGTGGAGCCTGATGCTCCAGGTGCAAGACGAGGCATCTCTTCATTGGATGGACTTTGAATGCTTCTTCTGCTCAGAGTTTGTTCCAGCCACCCTCCGTGCAGTGTGCATTCAAGAGTTACTACAGCTGCGGCAGGGTATCATGATCGTAGCCCAGTACTCGGAGAGATTTACCGACCACTTGTGATATTCCACAGACAAGGTAAGGGACCCATTCTTCTAGGCCCAGACCTTCAAGAAGGGACAGAGGCATGAGATCAGGGCTTTGATGATCTCTCTCAGTATTCTGACGTAGGCAGGGGTACTGGAGCGAGCCCTTCTTGTAGAGAGCTTTCTTGTTGAGCCAACAACAGTAGCGAGACCTACCACAGGGCGGCACGTAGCGGAGTCTTCTGCAGCTGGAAGTCGAAAGATGTCACAGGGGTCCAAGCGGACCAGACCATCAATTGGGAGACCTCAGGATACTGGTTCGGAGGTGCAGGGCACACGTAGCAGAACCAGTCATATGAGAGGTTGACTATGCTATGCATGTGGTGGGCAGGGCCCCATGGCTTGTGACTGCCTGACCCGCCATGCAGTGGATCAGCAGACGGTTGAGGGACCACCTAGGCAGAGGCAGAGGTTCGACCGTGGTGGTCCGAACAGAGCAAGAGGACGTGGTAGAGGAGCTGGACGAGCAGCAGGAGGTGGACGACGCTTTGAGGCTCTACCACAACCACCACCAGGAGGTCCACCCCGACCACAGGGAGCTTACGGGCAAAGGCAGGCTCAGCTTCAGGCAGTGGAGGCCTATGAACATGGCGCACTTCAGATGATTCTATGTACTATCTATGTCTACTACACCCTTGCTTCAGTTCTTATAGACACAGGAGCGAGTCATTATTTCATTTTCGTAGTCCTTGTTCGGAGCTCGGAGATTCAAATAGAACTTATGGCTCAATCCTTACGGCTAGAGACTCCTACGAGAGCAGACTCGATGATTATGCACTGGTGTTGGTAGTGTGATCTTACTCTAGGAGATTATAGATTTGGCTGGGATTTTCTTGTAGCGTCGTCGAGGCCTTACAACTTCATCTTGGGAATGGATTGGTTATCTACGGTCCATGCTTAGATCGACTGTATTAGGCGTAAGGTGCGGTGTGTCCGCACTGATGGGAGCAGGTTCACCTTCACCAGTGAGAGGGGAGCCTTTTCAGTGCAGGATGGACTCACACATAGGATAGGAAATCTGACCACTCATCAGTTGGCTAGTCTCATCCTAGTAGTAGTTGACGCGTGGAGTTCAAGTTTTCTTGTTGTGGTGGATCAGTACGCGGAAATGTTTCCTACCGACGTTCCAGGACAACCTCCTCGCAGAGAGGTAGACTTCTATATTTACATGTACCTCGGGACATCCCTGATATCTACTCCCGCATATCGGATGGCTCCCGCTGAGCTTCGAGAGCTATGGGTACAGCTAGAGGACTTGCAGGGCAAGGGATTCATTCGACCCAGTGTTTCACCCTGGGCTTCCCCGATTTGGTTCTCCATGAAGGCGAACGGGATCTTGCGACTGTGTGTCTATTACCATCACCTGAACCAGGTGACCATAAAGAACAAGTATCCACTTCTGAGTATTGACGACCTCTTCGATTAGCTCAAGGGATCGCGATGGTTCTTGAAGATAGATCTTAGGTCAGGCTATCATCAGATCAGAGTTAGAGATGAGGATGTACAGAAGACAGCCTTCAGATGTCGGTATGGGCACAATGAGTTCTCGGTTATGCCTTTTAGCATAACCAACTCTCCAACTGTGTTCATGAGTCTCATGAATAGGATCTTCTACCCTTACCTCAATCGATTTGTCGTAGTATTCATCGACGACATATTGATTTACTCAACTACTGAGGAGGAGCATGCCTACCACTTGTGGGTTGTACTGGATACACTCCGAGAGCACCAAATTTATGGTTAACTCTCTAAGTGCCAGTTCTGGATTCGAGAGGTCCACTTATTGGGGAATGTCATCTCTGAGGCGGGAGTTGCAGTGGATCCTGCAAAGATCGAGGCAGTGCTAGCTTGGGAGCCACCCAGGAGTGTCACAGAGGTGTGGTGTTTCCTAGGTCTGGCTGGGTACTATCGAAGATTTGTGCCAGAATTATCCAGAGTTGTAGCACCAATCTCAACTTTGAAAAAGATGGGGAAACCCTTCGTGTGGTTAGATAGATTTCAATAGAGCTTCCAGGAGATAAGACAGATATTGACCAGTGCACCCATCTTGAGGATACTGGAAGAGGGATTAGGGTACGTAGTTTACTACGATGCATCAGGGACCAGACATGGGTGTGTCCTGATACAGGAGCGGGAAGTGATCTCTTATGGATCATGACAGTTGAGGCAGTATGAGTAGAACTACACTACCCATGACTTGGAGTTAGCAGAACTGGTCTTCACCTTGAAGAAGTGGCGGCACAATCTGATGGGTGGGCGCTTTATAGTCTACTCTGACCACTAGAGTTTCAGGTACATCTTCTCGCAGAATGACCTGAACCTGAGATAGCATCGATGGCTCATGTTACTCTAGGACTATGACTCTGAGACAGTCTATACTCCTAGGAAAGGGAACGTTGTAGCTGATGCTCTCAGCAGGAGGTCGGGTATTCAGCTACATGGAGAGGCGATAGATCAGTTAACAGCTTTACAGATATCCTTCATGGATAGAGATGGAGTTGCCTTTCTTTAGTCACTCACAGTCACTCCTCCACTACTTCAGAAGGTCAGAGAGGCACAATGAGGGGAAGTTTACTGTGAGACACGACGTGCACAGATATCCTCATGACATGCACCTGATGGATTTCTTGTAGGAGAAGAGCACATCATCCTTTTCCGGGGACGTCCCATGGTACCAGCCACTTTACAGGAGGAGGTGTTGATGGAGTTTCACACTTCCCCTCTAGCGGTACATCCTATAGTAGCGAAGATGTACTAGGATCTCAGACGATAGAACTAGTTGTTGGGTATGAAGAAGGCTATGGCATAGTTCGTTTCATGATGCCTCGCCTGCCAGCAGGTGAAGGCGGAGCACCAGGTACCAGCAGGCTTGGTACATCCCTTAGATGTCCTGGAGTGGAAGTGGGACGGGATATCTATGGATTTCATGACTGGGCTTCCACGTACATCTAGAGTTCATGACTCCATTTGCGTGATTGTCGACCGACTCACCAAGTCAGCCCACTTTATACCTATCAGAGAGCAGGGCTCAGTGTTAAGATTGGGACGCCTCTATGTTCAGAAGGTCATACAGCTTCATGGTGTACCATAGTCTATTGTCTCTGATCGAGATTCTCGCTTTAATTCCAGTATTTGGAAGGGGTGGCATGAGGCATTTAGGATGGAGCTACACCTGAGTACCGCCTTTCCCCCTCATACGGATGGTCAGACAGAGAGGACCATTCAGACTCTCGAGGACATGCTCCGTGCAGGTGTCCTTGACTTTGGTCGTAGCTGGGAGGATCACCTACACTTGGTGGAGTTTGCATACAACAACAGGTACCACTCAACCATCAGGATGGCACCATACGAGGCATTGTAAGACCGACCTTGCAGATCACCTTTGTGCTGGACAGACCCTGGGGAGTCAACACTTGTAGGACCAGAGATAGTCCAAGCCACGGCGGAGAAGGTACAGATCATCCTTGAGTGGATGAGGACTGCTCAGAGCCAACAGAAGTCTTATGCGGACAGGAGGCGGAGACCACTGGAGTTCGAGGATGGTGACCACGTTTTCTTATGGGTCTCACCTCGCTATGGATTATGGAGATTTGGCTGGGGCGACAAGTTATCGCATTGCTTCATCAGACCATTCTAGGTTCTCAATAGGATAGGTGAGGTGGCTTATCACCTGGTTCTTCCACCCCAGTTGCACTAGGTGCATGACGTTTTCCACATATCTGAGCTGAGGAGATACGTGAATGACCCGACGCATATCATTGATCACGGGGAGCTGGAAATTGATGATAGGGAGACTTTTGCAGAGGTCACAATGGAGATCTAGGATCAACATGAGCCGGTCCTATGTGGATGGTCGATTCCTCTATTGTGCATCATGTGGTAGCACGGGAACTTCTAGGAGAGCACATGGGAGCGGGAGGCTCAGATGCGTGCTCAGTACCCTCATTTGTTTCCCTAGTTTGTGATATATATTTACAGGGATGTAAAGCCCTGAGGTGGGAGTAATGTAAAGACCCGTAATTTTCATGGAAATTTTTTTCCTAAATTCTTTGGGATTTTACGAGTATTCAGTTTCTGACGGAACCTGATTCCGAGGCCCGGAATGCCCAAAATCAATTTCCAAAGTTTAGCTCGGGTACGTTCAATGAACGAACGAGCGGGATTTTCTATCGTTTGAACCGATGCTCGGAATTGAAATATGAGGGCACCGATGAACTCACTACTTCGATATTTTCTTTAGATGACCTTTCTCGATGGTGTGTTCGCTCAGGAGGAGTTTTTAAAATTTGAGGATTAAATGTGATGTAAATAAAATTATGGTACAATTTTATTTTCTTTATCTAATGGTTATATCCTACATGGGGTAGTTGGGGTGGGATCCACAAGCCCCTATCTACCATTGTTAGGATATTTGTGAGGTGGAGCTCACACAAGCCCCACCCCTTCATATTCCTTTAACTCCTCTAACCCCCCTCTTAAAGTTGGTAACTCTTCTTAACATGTTTAACTCCCCCATTATGTGGGTGACTTCTCCTCTCCTCACCTTCCCCTATCTCCTCTTAAATAATGCCTACACACTTATTCAATTAAATGAATTAAGTATTTGAATTTTATAATTTGAACCCATGGCCTGTTTTAACAAAATAATAGGAGCTTATTTAATTTTGGGGGTTAGTATTGTTGTGTTGGGAATTAGGGAAGGGGGAGCTCTAGTTTCTTTTGAAGAACATCATCCTCCCGAGAAGAACATCGTCTCTTCAAGAGAAGAAGGACTTGGCGACCGACACACAATCTTCATCTTCTATCCATGATAATAGAGATGACGACCTTTCCTCGGGTGCACACCGACGGCGATGGAATCGACGCCATCGTCCGCGGCACTAGACAACCTCGAACATCATCCAAGGTAGGGGTGTGCATATAAATGAGCAACATTGTTTCTCCTTACATGTTTTTGGTTCTCTTTAAACTTTTTGCTGTCAAACTAATTCGGAAGGAACCAGACCAAACTAACACAGTCTGATTCCTCCGCCGTTCTTGTTATATGGTGTTCCCCTACCGTTCGTGAGCGGTGGATCAAGGCATGTTTTCGGAGCCGATCAGAGGCCCGAAAACATCAAAAATATCCTCAGAACATCGGGACGACCTGGCAATGGAGGTTTTGTAGCAAACGGTTCATCGGAACAAAGAATAGACCCCTCAAGAGGCGTGCTGTCCAGAGGATTCATTTCTAGAAAATTCCAGAATACACGGCGTGTCCTTCCAAAGCACACGACGTATAGTACAAGCATTCAACGACATGAGTAATGAACATCATCAGAAGTGACACACGGCGTGTGACACCGGTCACACGGTGTGTATTGTCCACATAGTTTGACAGTGGAGACTTTGATGGACATGGCGTGTATTCAAGGGAAATACACAGACACATACAGAAATACACGTCTATAAGGCACGGTGTGTATTATATTCATTGAAAGGTAGAAGCGGCTTTGTGAGGCTCGGCGTGTAATCCAGGATATACAGGGACCGGGGCAGAACCACATGGCCACGAGGCATGGTGTGTACTACCACCACCATGGCATAAGCGGCTTCACGGGGCTCAGCCTGTAATCTGGGTGATCAAGGACATGGGCAGAACCATACGTCCAAGAGGCACGATGTGTATTCTGGAAATACATTGACACGGGGTAGAGTACATGGGTATGTAATCCACCACATGTCCAGGCATAGCCAGCGCACATAGAACCAACCCTAGAGGTTTGGACGTGGCGTGTAACCATACTACATGCCTTGTATTTACATATCTACATGACTAGCCCTGCGACACGGGCCGTATCACTTGGGCAGTAACCGGTGTCTGTAGACACGGCGTGTATCTCTTACCTACACGCCATGTACTTTTAGAAAATGGCTTGGTCATCTTGTTCTCCATGACTTTGGCACGTTTTTATTGGTTTTTACCCTACGAGGTGGGACAAAACTATAGGATACATCAACTCTGGTCTTCGTGACAGTAGATGTATCGATCCCTTGGCTCGTGGAGCGGACCCTCCTAGAATCAAGCGTGTTGTGTGCTGAAACCTTAGAGGTGGGTCCGACTGCGATGACGATGGGGACTGTACTTGGATCCTACGTGGGTTTGGCAGCGAGGACGACTATACTTGGATCCTCCATGGGTTCGGCAGCGATGATGGATGTACTTGGATCATATGTGGGTTCGGTAGTGATGGTTACTGTACTTGGATCCTACGTGGGTTTGGCAGTGACAACATCTGTACTTGGATCCTACGTGGGTTAGGCAGAGGAGATGATTCAGAGGGTACATCTAATCATCTCCACCCCTCTTCGTGAGTAGTATACATGTGTGAGTTGAGTCTTGACTTTCAATCATTATCTTCGATATGATTGACTTGCTTTCCTGTGTGGATTTGGTTGTACTTTCCTGAGTGGATTGGGTTGTGCTTTCCTGTGTCGATTGGGTTGTACATTCCTATGTGGATTGGGTTGAACATGGGCTCAGAAGTTGGAGACACACTGGAATTGACGACTTAGGTATATATATGGGAATATACCTAAGTAGTTTTGTTTGATACTTATTATTTGTATCTTTCCTTTGTGGTTTATCCTTTGTGGATTCTGAGAGGCCTTCGGGGGTCTCAGGGTCCCTACTGAGTATCATATACTCACCCCTACACGGGATATCCTCGCACTATGTTGTGTTGGATGCAGACGACAGACAATGCTGATCGTGGTTGAGGCTTGTGGAGTGGAACGGTCCCCAGAGGTGGACTATCAGGCAGGACGTACATGATGTGGACGGTTAAACCTGAGGAGCTGAGGAGATCATCTGTACCCACCCTTCAGGTGGGGTGTCCGGAGGACAACATAGTAATTGCAGGATTACTTTACTGTAGTTGTTCTATCTTTACTGTTGTACTATACATTCAGTTGGGTTTTTATACTGGCCCATTACTTTCCAAAACTTACTTTTGTACTCAGTTTACTTAGTGTTTATTTCATCTTGGGTATTCTGTGGTGTTTTTTTTCTTATATAAATGAAATCCCTTCCCTTTTATCGGGATTTATGCCTTTGGTGCTAGTCACCAGCCCCTGGCCTATGGAAGGCGGGCTTGGGGTAGTCATGGCATGGGCCCTGAGGACGGGTCATGACATCTTTGATACTGAAAAATTATTTAGAATTAGACTAATAACATTACCAACAAACATCATATTCACACTCAAAAATATTGTTGTAATGAAATTTTTAAGGATGTCCATTGGACTGACTATGTTTAAATTTCAAATAAGAAAATCTGATTTCTAATATAAGAAGATATTTTTACATAGTAATGGTGTAATACAATACGACATCATACAATTGGATACAGATGATCAATTAAAGTGCTAATTTTCTATGACATTGAAACAATCAAAGAGAAATATAACCACCGTGAATGAAAAAAGATCATTGGATAAATTCCTATAAATAACCATTCATTTAAAGAGTTTGAAAAAATTATATCGATTTCATTTTTCATTTCTCACTATATGGGAGCTCTGAAGGTTTAAAAATAATACATTTTGTTCATAGTCATTGGTAATTGTTTTAGAGTTTTTCCTCTTTAATGTATCCTTGTAAGGATATCCCCTTAATAATACTTCTATTTCTTAAATTGTGTGTCTGATGTATGATTATGATTAAGGGATTGAAGGGATAGAAAGATGGAGAATCAGATATTTCGATCATGTTCATTTAGGGATAGCATGACAGAGCTGATCAATCAGATCAATGGCTTCCAAGGTTAGCTAGACAAAAACATCTGATCATCGTATTTAGTTATTTTCTTAATTATGAAAGACAGACTTGGTTTAAGTATTAAATAAGTGATACCTTTATCCAATTTTTTTTCATTCGTATACATAATGTTAAACGAGATTTATTCTTTCTAAATAGCTTTAATTCATTCTTATACTGTTTTTATTGTATTAATTCTTTCGTATATGTATTTTATTTTCCATAGTTCTTTTTTGTAATTTTTTTATCATTAAATATATGAATACTATAAAAATTAATCTGTTTTTTTTTTGATTTTTTGTAATTCTTATCTATTTACATTGATATAATTGTGATTATTATTATTTAACTCTCATATAATTGAAACTATTCTCAGTACAATTTCAATACTCTGATATTATCTAAATCATATTAATTATGGTACATTAATAATCAAAAAAAGAGCCAATTCAAAATCTGATATTTTACTAAAGGAGTTTTTATGAATTGGTTTAGTTTAAACTCTTTTAAAATAAATATTTATTAACTGGAATTAACCCCCCCACCATCTTGTAATTGGCCCATCAAGATAAAAAATTTTCATCATAATATTTTTATAAATCTCATTGATATCCAAAAATATATATATGAACATAGACACACACACACACACACATATATATATATTCTAACGCACGCACACACACACATATATATATTCTAACTCATATATATATAACATATATATGTATATTAATATATATTTTAACATATATTTTTATATATAATATGTATATATGATTCAATGTATATATATGTGTGTATTATAAATATATATATATATATATATATATACTTCCTCAATACACCTCCCAATAGTTTTTTTCATTTGGAGGTTCCTTCCAACACACTCACATCGAGCCTCTATCCTCCTTTATTTCCATATTTTTAATTCATCAAGTACCCCTGTATATATGTGTGTGTGTGTGTGTGTCTGTATTCATGTTAATATCATCATATAATCAACCATTTAAATTAGTGTGTGTGTGTGTCTTCCAAATATATGTATATATATATATTCTATATATATATTAAATACAATTCTATAACTATTTTTTATATAAACAAAACCTTTAATATTATTATCAATTAATGATCTGTATATATATATATACATAAATATATGTATATATATACATAAAAATATGTTTATATACGTGCATTTTTATTATTTAGGTTTTCCATATATATATATATATATTAACATATTTTTCTATATATGTTTATTTATATATTATTCTATATTTACAATAACCTTCAAACTAACTATAAATAAAAATTTTTATTAAAATAATATGTATATATATATTATACTCTTATCATTTGGTATATATATAAGTAAGATATTAAATTTCTTAAGAATAAAAATGAAAATTTTAAATATATAGATATACATTAAATATTTAATTTTTATTTAAAATAATTATTTTGATAATTTTATGACAACATATTTCAACGTAATAATTTAAAATACTAATTTATGAAAAATAATCATAAAAAATGAAAAATATGGTTATGATATTCAGGGATTTGAAAATTTAAAATGTTAATTTTTTTAAAAAAAAATTAAATGTATTATTATTTTAAGTATAATATTAATAAGCCAATTTAATTTATTATAATCATTTTTATGACTAAATTTGGAAGGAAAACATTTTTATACCAAAAAGGACATTTTTCGGAAAAACTGCTTTTTTGCTGCATTCAATGGTTCCTTCCTAAATTAATGTTTTCTTATATAGTGAATTAAATCCTGAAAATTGGATTATATAGTTGGAATAAATTGGTCAAAATTTAGTGAATAGTTCATTTTTTTTCAATATGATTAATTTCCATGGTAAATTTTTGACACCTCGGTAATGATAAAATGGGTAATGTAGGGTTACCACTTTGAGATGAGAATTTATAAATTTTATATAATTATTTTAATTATCATATTTTATGGGTATATTTTTTCATATACATAAATTAATTGAATTTATGCCCACATGATGCCATATTTATTTGATTATGAACTTTGTAATAATTTATTAATAGAATATATACAAAATGTCACTCTATGAACTTTAATATCTCTTATATTTAATCATAAGTGTGAAAAGTGGTTATCATTTCTTATAAATATTTATTTAAAATAAAATATTATTTTATTTTGAAAATAAATTTATGTTTAATATATAGTGATTAAATAATTTCTTTAAATGCATATGTAACACCGAAATATTATTTATTCAACTTATAGAAAAAATAAGTTAAAAGATTTTAATATATATATGTATATTAAAATTAATAAATTTTTGATTAATTATTGAGTTCTAAGAATTTTTAGATAAATATAACTTATTAAATTTTTTTCAAAGGTTTTTAATCAGATTCCATTATAGTCTTTTTTTCCATAAAATCAAATTAAATGAAACGTGTGAAAAATGACATAAATGATATTTTTAGAAGATAATGTTTTTTAAAATTATTTAAAAAAATAATAAAAATATTTAAATTGGAAAATGTAGAAAATATATGATCTAAAATGTTTTCTCTAATCTATTTATGAGTAATTTTTACCCTATAATTAATATTAAAATCCTTTAAGAGTGATAAGCATATGTCGATGTTAATGATAAAATATGTTAACTAAGGATAGTCCCGAAAATGATAATGTTTAAAACAGCAAATAAAATTGGATATATTTTATAGTTTTCTTGTATTTAAAATAAATTCTACCTTACATTATAGTCTATTTTAATTTTGAATAATTCTTCATGGGATTAATTATTTATATTTTAATCTATTTTGAAATTCTAGGTGTTTTATATCTCCCCTATATAAAAGGTAACCACTAGTTCCAATTATTTACACCACATTTAGACTGATATCTTGAAAACCTCTTTAATTATATCTTTTCATCATCCATATACATGTCATACATATGATGGTGTCCCCTAAATTTCGTTATTAGTACCTTTAAGTGGATATATATATGTGTTCTTTCAAATAAGAGGTAATCACATTAATTGATCACTATCTCTATTATGTCCACTTTTACCAGCTAAAAACCAATGGTACTTATAATGAAATACTAGATTAATTATCCTAAATATAATTAAATTTTATTATGATTATTAAACCACCGTTATCATCCCTCTTTCTAATCAAATTTGATGTGAAAGTATTACTCATGTGTAAGTTCATCTTACCATCTCCTCGTAGAGATACAAATAGTTTATACTCACCCTATTTCATGGATGGGTATTATGGTGGGTTTAATGTTTATATATCATATTAATGACATAATTTTTAATCTTTAATGATAATGTAATATATAACTTCATTCCTTCTGATCTGTTGTAAAATGTTAATTCCACTCATGAGTATATGTGGACTACCACCTCCATGAAGTGATGTGCTTTATTTTTCATTTACACATTACATTTATGGTAATAAGGTTAAATTGTATGAATATATTTTAATTATATGCTGTAATAATGATTCAATATAGGTAAATTATTATTTACCATTATTTCATTCAATCCTTCAAAAAGTGAAAACAATGATCATGTATACGTATGACATACTGTCTCTACGAATGGTGTAATTATTTTTTCTATCACTACATTTTATGGATGAATATATTAATATATAATGAATATATATAATATTTATATAATTATTATAATTCTACAAATTATTTAACTATGATCTATGTGAAAGGATATGAACTACTAAATAGAAATTTCTATGAAAAAATTAAAGATTTAACACACATATAAAATAATTTTAATGAGCAATTATTAATAAATTTGAATTGAAATGATATTAAAGAATAATATATGATATAATAAGTATGTAAATGATTATATTTTACAATTCTATTAAATTTTAATTTATTATTTATTTTATTATATCACTTTTAAGGAAATTGAAACCAGAGGTAAGGGCTTCTTATCCCACTTTTATTTTTATGAGACTTATCTCATATTCACTAGTTAGTTCCTTTGATTAGAGTATATAATGCACTTTATTTTATTTAATGATATTTTAATTAAAAAAATTGGGATTTAATAATACATTTATGTTTCATTCTTTTATAAGGTTTTGGTATGGATAATACCAATGCAGTAAGGGTTTTATGTTACAGTCTCCTTACTTACTGAGATTATTTGCGAATAAGTTTCTGATGGTGAAATTTAATAATATACCACTCAATAATCACATGAATTTTATTATCCAATATTTATTTATTGATATTATATGTTTTAATTTAATTTTCCACTCTTTACATTTTCATAAAACCAAGAGGATATTTCTAATGAAAACTAACCTTATAACTCTCTTAGGCCAGAAAGCATTTTTCTTCCATGTTCATTTTTTCTAAAATTGTTGCCAATAATGTTTCGAATATTATCCTCTGATTTTATTAAATTCATATTTCCTCGTGATTTAATTCTTGGAAAATGGTTAAATTTAATCTTCTTTTCATTTTATAAATGAGTAATTTTTTTATTTATTTACAAAAGTGAAAAATAAATTATTTCATTTTACTTATATGACATGATTAAAATTTATCTCAATCACGAATGATAATTGATTTAAAGAATAATTTAAAATTTTTAAAGTTTATTTTCAGGTAAAATTTTATATTTAAAAGCTAGTATATTTTTAGATTATAAATAAGTTGTATCATAATGAATATAGTATTTCCCTTGTTAAACTTTATATGTGACATTTTAATAGAATTTTTCTTCTATGATATTATCATTTAATTTTATTTATGATTTAATATAGATTTTATCCAATTATGCTATCGTTATTATTTATCTGGTTGGTTAATTATTTTTATGATAAGATTTTTGTTAAACCCATTCCAATTTCATGGCCTGTTATATGATGAATTGATGAAATTCTTATGAAAGCTGTTTCTATTCCATGAGTTTAAAAGGATGAAATGTTTTTGAAACCAATTTATTTTTCATGGGTTATGATATGATAAATTATTTATGATATTTTTACAAACATAAATATTATTTAAATTATGTGATGGGTGGTCTTGAAATTATATATCCCTCTAATGCATTGGGTAATGATTAATATCTCATGAAATAAAATGGACTGTAATGGGGAGTGACCCCATTTCAGTAAGGGACCATGTCCACTATGATTATATTGGTAGTTAACCTTGACTACTATGATGGAATAGGGAGTAAACCCAATACACTATGATAGTCTTTGTATTAATCTTCGACTACAAATGAAATGTTTTTTTATTGTTATGGGTAATCTATAAATCTATTTCTTATGCCAATTTCATGCTCTCATGGATCTTGTTCATTGATTCCTTTATGATTCATGTCTTATGAACTATTGATAATTATTCCATGAAAAATTATTACGATCTTTGATATAGAGGGTATGGTCTTAAAATTCTTATATCATGTTCTCACATCCTTATTCTGATGATATATTTATATGATCATGGATGTATCCCTTGTTTACCCTTACTGGTCATTAGAGCTCTCCCATTCATATATTTCTTTTCCCTATGTTTTGAAGAAATTTCTTATGTGTTATGTCTCTAAAAATGGTTTTAGTTATGAATTACTAAGTGGATATTATGTACATATCTTATAAAACTTTTCTTATGTGTATATGTTTCCAAATATACCAGTCCTACAAGATTCTAGAAAAGATAATTATTTTATGTAATCAATGTTTATCTCATTAAGTTAAAATATATTGGTATAAAAATTACTAGTATAGATAAAAATTAATATCATATCCATATAACTAATTGTTTTCCCAATGGAATCACACTTATGACCGTTTAGATAAAGCCTATGTTTCCCCTACAAAAGATTCCAATTCACTCAGCATACAAGAGACAAATCTCTCCTAGTCATTGAGGTTGGATGTCACATAGTATTTCTCGTAGGTAACTCATGGTCTCTACCTAAATTATCTAACCTTAAAATCCCTAAAAATATGCATAATAATACATAAAGATTCATGCGGTAAATTATTATATGTAAAATATATATATATATATAATCACCCCCCAAGATTACATTTATCCATCTCCATCCAAGAACCTGCAAAGAAATATTGATCTTCTACCATACCAAGAGCCTTTATATCATACAGTAGTACCCAAAAATTAATTATAACAAATATAATTAATTCAAAAAATTAACCATTCTTTCATAACACTAAAAAATTACTAAGACAATCCATTATTTATGAACTCTAACCCATGGGATACTTAAGAATTATGGAACACACCTAACACCTATAAAAATGCATTTCATATAATTTTACACCCAATCAACAATAAATTAAATTACAATTTATAAAAATCCCTAAATAAATTTTCTTTGTGTCCTAATCTAAAAAAGGAAAATAGTGTGTGTTAGTTTCTCCACAATGTCCATATCCACCACATTTAAAATCTCCATCGGGTGAGATAATTCAACCACTCTCTTTTGAATATTTAACTCAATTGATAACCCAAAACATATTATAAATAGACACAAAAATAATGAAAAAAATAGAGGAAATAATAAGGGATCATACAACCAAAACATTAAAGAAAATACTCATAAAGGAACCCCATAAAGGGAGATCTAAGGGAGGAAGAGGGAGGTCTGGTTTTGTAGAATAGCCCTCCCCCAAATCCATTTTCCTACTATATTTTTGAGTGGTTGAACTTTAAAATATTATCATGCCCTTAATTTTATAAAAACATCTAGAATACAATCATGTACCTAATAAACTGCCATTTGATAACTCTATGACCTTGATATATCAGTACCAAGACCAGGAACACTGCCAAGAACTCAATACCCCACCACCAGCTACCCACTAGTTACTGACATCATATTGGCACCATGTGGTCCTCACCTAATACTTGGTACTCCACAAATAGGTACATGATAGTGTCTTCAACCTATGGTTAAAACACTACAATGACTTGACATATACTATACCAACATATATACAACCCAAATCTCCAATCTCTTCTAAAAACTAAATATATACACATTAACATTTGGAATTATAATATAAAATCCCAATATCGAATCGCCACTAGTTTGGGACACAAAATTCAAATTCCCTATAAAATTTCCTACAGAATATGGTGTGGGTCATTAAAAAATCCCCTATCACATCTAGAAATAAAATATAATTAAATACAAGAAAAAAATTCGTATGATGATATAATATATCCAAATTAGGTGGATCATCTCATATATTGATATGCGATTTCATAAAGTGCATTGAGTGTTTATATTTTCATTTTAACTAAATTATAGACAGTAAGAGCCAATTTTGTATATAAAAATTATTAATCTAACACATATTATTATACATAATATTAAAATATATATATTTACTCTTCTAAATATTATGTCATTAAATTAATGGTTTTTATTCTAGGAATTGTATAATATTTAATTTAAGGTTGATGCAAATTATTGGTTATTTTATTATATTTTTAAAATTGGTATTTACTATAACCATTTATACAAATTGGGATTTAAGATTATATCAAAATTCAATATACCACTTGAGTTAGGATCTAGGTATGATCAGACTATTTTCTTAGTTCCATTAAAATTTAGGATAACTCTTTTTTTCTAAAATAGTTTGGTTTTCTATATATCAAGACAAAATATATGAAATTTAATAAAGCAACTGGTTTGGAAGGTTATCACAAGGGGGATATGACCTTCCTTTCAGGCCGGGGTGTGTACAGTGTGAGGTTTTAATGTATTTTTACCCCCATGAACCTAATATAATATAAGGGTTTCAAATTCCTTCCAAAGAAGACACACTTCAATACCTCGATGGTCCAAAATGGTTGGTTATGCCAATGATGGGTACCCATGGATTATCTTATATATGGATTGGAAGGTATGAGTGACTCTAATATGATTTGGTGTGAATATTTGTTTTTAAAACTAGGTTATACTTGGAGGAAAATCCCTAATAGGATTGCTTCTTTGGTGAATTGAGTTCAAATAATTCAATAGATTGATTTAGAAAAATTCATTATCCAGGGAATTATACAATATCCATATATAATATAATATATTTCACTATCTACTTAAATAGATAATTAATGATAGAAACACCAAAACTAACTCAAATCCTATTAAAATAAGAATCTTGTCCCATTGGTTGATAAGATATAAATAGTAATCATTTTAGTGTAAGAATAATAATTCATATTATTTTTTAGATACGACAAAAACTAGGATAGTCACTCAAAAGATATCAAAAATTATAAAATAGAATGGAATTGAACAAAATTATTATGACATTGTGATATATTTTATGTTGGTTTTACAAACCAGTATATTTTAATTATAAATTAATAATTATTAAAAGATATATTTTGAAATATCTTGACTATAAATAATTGTTTATTATTTAAAGGATATTTTTTTGTTTTTTTTCTCTTGTGGAGTTGATATTTTTTTGCATCAAAAATTTGTAAAGATATACAAGGCCTCAAAAATAAAATAAAATTCTCAAATGGATAAGTAAATCTATATGGTATTAACAGATATATGGTTGTTAAATTACATATAAAGAATACATGACTCACACATTCTATTTGGACTAGATAAAAAAATAGTAAATCATTACCATGTTTTGTCCATAAAGAGATATTTGATATTGAGTTCTTGTTTAAAAAATAATGGATATTATTTTATTATTCTAAAAAATACTATATGTATAGAAATGAAATTTATTATAGAATCAAGAATATATTATATAGTTTATGCATACTCGAAAAGCATAATATAATGTATTTTAATTTTTCTAATTATTTTCTCTATATATTAAATGGAAAAGATAAAAAATCAAATAGATAGTATTATTTAGCTTCATATTAAATATAAGATGGCCAATGTGAATAATTAAAATACCAACTACTTCCTTCATTATCACATTAGACATATAAATTTGTAACATACCAAAATACTCCATAAGAATGAATTAATTGATTTATTTTATTATGAATACATTGTTACATGTGAATCTTTTCAATTATAAGAAATTAATAAATAACTTTTTAATTAAAATTGTTAAATATCAATTAAGATATTGGATACATACATATGTTTGTTTCGAAATGAGTATACTATAAAGTTATTGTTTTAATTACTTTATATGTTTTACTAATAAATTTTGTTAGGATGGTTATGTGTTTCATATAATGGATAATCCTAAAAACATTGAAATATTTAATGAATTTAAGAAATAAAGTAAATAACCAACTACAACTGGGTATAAAAATTCCTTAATTGGATGTATAAAGGGAATACTTAATTCAATAATTAACTGATCATAAAATAGTGTGTGTGATTTTTTATAATTCATACCTACAAGTACACCATAGTGGAATAGTTTATTCGAAAAGTTAAATCACTAATTTTTAAAGAAAATTGATTGTTGATGTATCAACATGATATTGCAATATATTTTTAGGTTTATTATATTAAAATTATTTACTTTATTTTTTATTATGCAAGGAAATTATAATTATTTTAAATTTGATATGGATTAAGAACCACCCTAATTTTTCTTTCTTGAAAACATGGGGTTGTATGGCATATGTGAAATGTAATGTTTTAGATAATTATTTTAGAAAAACATAAAATAATATTATTTGTTAGCTATACCAAATAATATAAAGTATTTTATTTTATTTTACTATTATTAAAAAAAATTTCTTTTCTCATACTAGAATATTTTTTAAGAATACATATAATAATTAATGTTATAGTGAGATGAAAATTAATCTTAATGAAGTTCAGGAACAACAATTATAAATATTTCAATTAATAAAAAGTGAATTTTATTCACATAAGGTTATTAAAAATGAATCAACTAATTTTTCATAGGACCACATATATCTAATAGGCTTCCTTAAGAGCATGAAAGATATGGATTTCTTTTATCGAATGATGATGAGGTATATCTCATAAATGAAAACCTATCCCTTTTGAGAATCTATTAGGAGTTTTAGTTCCATGAAATTCATATAGTCCCAAAAATCATAAATGAATTCCATATACATGAATCATGTTTTTAACTTGATTAATCAACTAAAGGTTTAAGAACCATTGGGTGTAACTGAGTTTCATAAAAAATAGACATTGATTAAATAATGTCTACTATTAAATCTCTATTAGTGGTGAAAGGATAAAAATATCCTTGGTAATAATTATGAAGAAACATTATAATTTGTAGTTTTGATAAAATATAATCATATTTTTTATTCTATAATACCTTATTATTATTATGAAATCTATAATCATTTATATTAAAAATGAATTTGTTAATGTAAATTAATTCAATGATTTATATATGATAAAAAAAAGATTTATAAATATTAATGAGGCTAGTATGGTATTAATGTTGTAAAGGTGTATTGAAGAACGAATGTTTGATTTAGAATGTATATTTTGATAATGTAATCAATGAGTTTATTTCATAAAAAATAAATATTTTCCATATAAGCGGGATAATATGAGCACTTCAAAATTTGTGTTCTTGTATATGATATATATAATAATCATTGTAAATGATATCCATAATTTTAATTAATTAAAATCATAGTTTGGAAAATCATACTCATTTGAAGACATTAGTGAAACAACCTGCATACTTGGTATAAAGATATACAAAAATCGTTGTAGGAGGTTTCTAGGTCTGAGTAAAAGTATATATATTTTTCAATTAATAATGTTCATTACCATGGAGAATTTTAATAATTGGTTTATATAATGTTACAATATGTGAAAACATTAATGGATAAATGTCCATATATAAAGATAAAATAGATATATATATAAATTATACAGCTCATTGTTGTGAAATAGGATCAAAAATTTATTTCATTTCATATTATTAAAGCAATATATCATAGATTATGTGTATAAATAATTTATACTAATCAAATATTTGTTAAAAAACTTTATTATTATAAATAATATGCTCAATTACATGTTGGGGATAAGAATTTATTTTTTCATAAGAGGTGAGGAATATCCTATTATAAAATATTACACAAATGTTAAATTCCAAAATGACAAGGTTGATTCAATATCAAATTATAAATTTTTCATCTACTTCAATTAACGATCTATTTTTTAAAATATTTCTACGTATCCAATGTTTTTTTATTTATAATAAATGAAAATTTCATCATTGTATCATATTTAAGGAATGAAAATATTTGAATCAAGAATTTCATTACGGAATTAAGTGTAGTTTCTATAATATCATACCTAATAGAGTTGTATTATGAAAAAAATGAAGTTATATTTGGGAAATTGAATAAAATTTTCATCAAATTGTTGGGATTTGTAATTCAACATTTTAATTAGGGAGATAAAAAACATAATTGGCATTGAAAATTTATATAATCATTCTATATAGTTTAAAACAAGATGATATGAGATTTAAAAAAATAATATCTTTCAAAAAATCATATCTTCCTATTATTAAATTAATGTAATACTTCTCTTAGAGAAAAAAAATGTTTAAATTTGTAGTTAGAAAAAGAAGAGAATGATGGGTGGCTCCACCCTTTTGGTAGCATGTACGAAGATATAATAATTTCATTAATAACATAAAAAATGTTGTATGATAGGTTGAAGAATTAAATTAAATAGGTGATCATATAAAATGATCATATATATGGATAAAAATTGGACACAATATACCTTTATAACTACACCTTGGTGTAAAAGAAAAATCATTTATCTATAAACAATGATATAATATAAGGGTTTACATAGTTAACCTTTCTAGTATACATTAGAAATTTTAGATTTTATTATAATGTTACATATTTCTTTAATGGTGTAGGATTATCCTAAAAATTGTTATCTCATATGTTTTTAAAGTTTTCCACTATTATAATTCCATATTACACATCAAACTGATATCATAGAGTTTTGGTTTCAACCTAAGATGTTTTCGATGGTGTAACATCATGTTTTTTATCAAATAAAGTCAATTATGAACCATGTTAAAGGTTTTAAAACTCATGTTAGTATGGACATGGGTATACTAATTAATGTTTCATCAATAATAATTAAAAAAAAGATATTATATTTAGTGATGGTGGAGGTCATAATTATAATATTTGTGAGAGTATATGTAGTGATGGTAAGGTATTAAAAATATTAATTAAGGTGGTGATTATTGGTATTTTTATTTAAAATTTGAATGAGGGAGACAATTAGTTAGGAGGAATTGAAAGAGATAAAGAGAGATAAATATGAGATATGTTTTAAAAACATAATATTATTTTTTATAAAAAAAATATTTTTTACATATAGAGTGGTGATGTTTTCTTTATATAAATGGAACATGATACTAATATATTTGAATAGGGGGTTCATAAAATTTATTCATATAATAGGGGGATAGAAGTCTATTTTTACTGATATGGAAACATGTGTGAAGAGTAAAAAATTTTATATAAAGATAAGTAAATGTTGGATAATGATTTTATGGTTTTATTTGAATAGATGACTTCATGAAAATATGGTTTTATAAAGAGATGATCTTTGTTAACAGAGTATCCATTACTAGATGTTCAAAAGTATGAGAAATTTTTTTTGTGTATAGTGAGAGAGACTATATGTGTGTAGATAGTTATTCATTCTAAGATTCATTTTTTGTTTTTAGTACAATAATAAAATAGTGCATGTATTTTATGGAGTATTATTTGGTTAAAAATGTTGTCTATAGTTTTTTATGACAGCTTTCTCTGGTGATGAAAATCTCTTGTACAACCCAAAGAGATAATAAAATTCTTATAAAATACCATATCATTTGAGAAATAATTTAGAGTATTTTTGTAAATATTTTTATGTGGGCATCGAAAAAAAAATTAGTTTCATTAATAGAACAATAAACATAAAAACATTATGGAATTATAAATTCTTTGGGTATTAGATATTAATAAGACTACTACAATCTATTTAATTTTTTTATTCCCAAATACAGTTTGTATAATAAAAAATTTGGAGTTATAAAATATATAAGGTTTTTATTATCACTAAAAACAAATTTCCTTAATTAAAGGGGGATAAATTTATTATATGAAAGTAGAATTATAATTAACCCCTTAAGGGAAATATAAAAGTTCTAAGAAATCAATTTTCGTCAGGGGATCTCAAGGGTTCTAAAAAAGGGTTATGACCATTTTGTCTGATTTTTCTTAATAATGAATGTCACCTTTCATAACATATATTACATATTTGATATAATAAGTATTGTCTTGATTATATTAATCCAAATTATATATTATTAATATAGTTATGAATATGATAAAATTCATGCTCTGATACCCTTTTCTTATTCCCAAATCAATGTTGAGTTAAATAGGGTGGGGTAGTGTAGGTTGAAAATAATATGGTGGGTTATGATTTACCCATATGATATTTTTTAGCTTGCATAATACGTGTGAAATATTTAACTATATGTCCCCAATTTTTTAATTAATTAATAAACATTAATATTATTTTTTATTAGGAAAAATTGAAAAAATTTAAATTTTTTGAAACTACATTGTTTGGCGCTATGTCTAGAAAACTATGCATATTAACTGTGAATGTGAGAAACTTGTCCATTGGCTAATATATGGTTAAGTATAATATCTACATACAATGAAAAATAGCTTTATTATTGAAAAATACTATGGACTTTTGTTTTTGGTCTCCAACCTCATGGATTATATTTAAATTCGATAATAGGATTTTGCTTAAGATTTGAAATATCGTTTTAATTATTTGAAAATATTAGTGATTTTTTAAATTGTTTTGGAATAGTTATACTAGTTGTTTATATATAAATACAAAGTAGTTTTTATAATTTAAATTATTATTATTATCATTATAATTACTATTATCATCATGTTTTTCATATAATTACTCCTATTAATATTTTAAGGTTATGTTGTTATTATTATTATAATTAATTGTATTAATATTATTTTTTATTGTTACTTCCGTGAGAGTTAAATTAGGCTATACCACCCCCCCCCACTCTTATTAGACATTAATCAATCCACCCAATGTTGGGGGGTTCATACATTTTTTTATTCCTCTCAAAAATTGTCATTTATAAAAGATAAATAACCGTTGAAACAAAAATCTTTGACCCCCTCACTTCGTCTTAGTCCACAAACAATATTTTGGTTTCCCATGTGAGTATATTTATAAAGTTTTGGGTTTTTAGTTTGGTAGTCTCACTAAATCATATATAAACCCTTGATTCTGAGGGGTTATTTTTTATAGTATGAGAGAGGTCACGAATGTGATCCAAATACACCTTGTTTGGGAATTATTCATTATTAGATACCGAGTGAAAATTCTTGGATTTGATAACAGTTTCAACCCCATTAACCATTTCTAAAAATTATGATATTACTTTTTCATAACCTTATATGTTCTTTTGGTTTATTTTTAAACTATAGGTTATTGTGATTAAGAAAGATATATTATAATATATGCATTTAAATATACTATATGTTCGTATCAAAAACTACTTACATATAAATTTAGATTTTTAAAATCCTCTTTAACTCTAAATATGATTTTAAATAATTTATTTGTGTGTTTTATACTTGTGATTTACTTATATAATGCCTGAATACATGTATTCTTCTAATTACATGACATTTTTAGGCATATATTTAATTATATTAGAGAATAGGTGACCCAAATTTTTGGAAAATACATTTACTAGGGTTAAATACATTATTTTAATGAAGAATATTTTCATTGGATGATTTGTGTGGCACCTAAGATTCCCAGTGTTTGGTGCTGGAGGAAAAGCTTCCACGCACTTAGCCCTGATGCACAAGCCAAATCATTCCCATCCCATTTTCCAAGGACTTCACCTACCTCATACATGCCCAACAACAATCCTCACTTTCAAGAACCATATCTTGTGATTTTACATCCCATTCTACAATCTAATTGTTAATGATCACCTTAACTATTACACAACATGCCCAGGAAATCTAGGAGTGGCCTGTTAGGGTATCAGCCTACCAAGAAACCAATGATATGCCTACTAGGTTTCCACACATATATGAATCCCTTGAAAGGAATACTATGGATCCTTTCCCCCACACTACCTAGAAGAGGCAAACTAGGGTTCCACTCACTCAATACACCCATAGGAGGTATAATCAGGTGCCACTACCCCATACCACCCAGGAGGGTCCTATTATAATGCCATTATCCTAAGATACCCTAGATATTCATACTATGAAACCACTCACCCAGGAATCCTAGATAAGTTATATTAAGGAACAACTCACCCAAGTTACCCACTACTGAATTTATTATCCCTTAGTATCATAACAGTAATATGGGATCCGGATTCATCCAATATTATTAATTAACAAAATATTATTTCTTAAATAAATTATAAAAACTCTAAAGAAAAAACCAAAAAAACTATTGAATCCCATACATGTAAGAATACTACATGGTAAACATAGATACATGAATGGGATATTCACACTAATAAACTCTTATTTGATCATGTGTTCCATTTACAAAATAAACTGGGAATCCTGAAAGTGATCTCACTCAGTTATCTTGCACTTCTGATCAGATCCTTCATATATGGTCAATCATACATTCACATAATAATGATGAATATCCCTCTTGGTTGATCAATACAATATTCTATATCCTAGCCTTCACATTGAATCTAGCTATGTTATTTTAGAAATTCACTAGATTCACAAATCCCCTGATTAATATTATAATCATCCTTTAATGTCTAACCAATGATCCATGTATATGATGGGGCCTCTTGTTAGGTGTAATCACAAAAAATGTTCTCATTAATAACAATATCTAGATTCACAATCAATTAGTTACAATACTTATGTATTCTAACTATTTATAAACCCCCATTGTACCCTTTTTTGTTGAATTTCTTTCAAATTAGATGAATCTAAATGGGTTTCTCCTGTATAAGTTTCACACAAACCATTTCTAGGATCCTCTCACACAAAATCTTATTTTTCATGAAATTAAACTTCTTTTAATATGACCCAGTCATATGACTATAAACTACAGGACTCCATGGTATTATATTCAAAACATTTTATTAACATTTATGTGTTATATACCTAAAAAATCATTGACCATTGTATTTTATCCTCTCTATCTTACATAGAAAAAAAATTAGATCTTTGATAAAAAAAATGAACATGACATTAAGATATATTTTAGAACATGATAGATAACTCACCCTATACACACATCAAAACACTCACATAAAAATCATATAATAAATTCAAGAAGGTAAATTATAAACAATAAACTATTTCAAATAACAACAAAAGTTTTTCCCATTGTTAAAAATAATTTTTAATTCATATGGTGAATTTCTCAATCACATTTATTAAATTAATGGGAGACAATTACATTATCAAAAAAATATAAACATGGAATAGTAGTCCATAAGATAAAATTTAAAGTAGTTTTCAGAATGTGTAACCAATTTTACCACCTTCTGATCACCATAGAGCTTATTCTCCTTGGATGTGATCATCATGAGCATACCCAACTAGGATAACTGTTCTACGCACTATAAATACTCTTGGTTAATAGTACGTGTTACTAAAAACTGAGTGATTTATATATTTGTAGAAATAATTATGGCCCTTATGCAATCCTTATGAAAACTTATAAGACCTTATGAATCTCTAGAATGGACTACTGTGAATTTAATTTGAGCCTCTGTAATTTCACCTTCCTATATCACCATAATGATTCTAATTGTATTATTTTTTCAATTATCCTTCTTATAGTAACATTGATTATGGAAATTCATAGTTTTTTACCAATTAACTATCTCAATATATATTAGGAAATTATACTTCTATAATCAATCCTTTTGGTTGTTACAGTAATGCAGTAGGAAATGGTATTCATATGGACACACCTAACAATCTCCCACATGAGAGTCATTTTTTTGGATTCACAAAAACATCCTCCATCAACATCTACAAAACACATCTTCTCTAAAATTTAATTATATTCACATGTATCTTCCAACATGAATCTTTTTGTAATAACCAATTGAGGTATAACAACACCCCAGCTTATCCTAGGCAATAACCTTGGTTAGAATATATGTTAAATTCAAAACTCCACCCACAGTCCAAAGATTAAATACTTTTTCCTTCAAAAAACTAGTGGTTGATGTGATATTTAAAATAAATTTTATTTATTCATAACTGTACTACTTTATATTTTTCTAAATAAATTGTACTGTGGGAATCAAAAAATAGCATCACATCCCCTTCTATCCTTTAAGATCCTCCAATAGACCCATTATCCAAATAATATCCTTTTTATATTTTGTTTGTGAAAGATAATAATTCTATATTTCCAAAAGTGAAAGAACTAGTACTCATTTTAACATCTAACTCATATTTTTTAACAGTAATTTAACACATAGCTAGTGGTTCTCTTTTTAGTGTTTTTAAAATCATCAAATTCTAAATTGATAAATACATGACACATTTTCACATATACTTAATGATAGTGACAAAACAATAGAAACTTTATTGTCCCTAATGATTCACTTTACAGATTCATATTTTTCTCTCATGGGATTATCCATAAACTTGTAAAAAAACTCACACTTAATGGTCAATGTAATTTTATGTAAAAATAGATTAATACATCATTCTTCAGAATCTAATTCCAAAGGAATATTTTCTATGTACCATACATATGGTTTTACTCTAGTAAAATATACCATTCTTAAAATGAAATATCTAGAAAAGAGAGTGATTTTTAGTTTCATATCACCCATACAAGATTATTCTACAAACATTTATGATTATTAATATTGATTCAGGAACAATGTTCCCAAGAATTGTATTTCTAACCCCGTACACACACTCTATCATTTGGTACCATAGAAAAATAAATTTCACACTGGCTCCAATACCAACTACAAATTCCTAAATATAACTATCCCATACTTACATGAAATAGAAAAAATATTACATAACTTCCTATGAAATTATTGGTTTATATATTTTATAATAGTATGGAAAAAAAATAACTAAAAGTTTATTTTTTATGTATAAAATGGAATTTGTTTCCATTAAATTTTAAACTATATAATCCATAATGAGAATTTATCATCTTTCACACGTTATTTAACATTTTTATCCTTATAATAAATTAACAAGTTATAATTTAATTCATAACCAATATAATTGAAACATAAGAAATGGGTGAGCTAAAAACACAAAAAGGGAAGCATATAACTGAATATATCAAAAATATAAGTATGTTAAACATAATATTATAGGATTAAATAATCTGAATAATTCTATAATCAGATGAAACAAATATCATGTTATATCCATTAAAAAATGAAAACATGGATATCAATAATGTTTATCACATACTAAATGAATACCTAATTTGGGACATCAAAAACATGTTTTCATGGAATAATTTGAAAAAAAATATACTAATATGAGGATTGGTATACACCAAATCTCAAAAGAAATTATCACGAAACTTATCAATGCATCAAGGGGACACATTATTTTAGTACCCACCAATCACTCTTTAGTTCAAATGCATTAACCCTAAGAGTTAATGATGCATTTTATACCATTCCAAAATGAACCAATTACTAAATAAAAATACAGTTATTTATATAATGAATGATATAGAGTATCAATACTTATTAAACCAAAATTTTACATGAATAATCATCAATAACATCAACACATTATCATATAATAAATAAACATTCATTATATGTGAACATCCTATAATAAGAATTTTGAAAAATCATACATTCACACCATATATGTAAATGATTATTCAATTAACACTATCCTAGAATAACATGACAATAAAATATCCATATACTGAAGGTGGTTGGTGGTAAAATAACACATCCCTAGAATTCCAAAGAAAATATTTAAGGATGTTAGAATAAATAATAAATACCCTTATAAAAGAATGCTTCAAATACTATCTCAGAATAAGTGATCAATAAAATAATTTTCTAATACCACAAGTTCAATCCACCAAATGATAATTATATATGTTAGAATAAAAATCATTAAACATAATAACCATAAGGTAAAATTATTTTTAAAATTATAAGTGTAATATAAAAAAAATTTGAATTACATTTATTAAACATTTTTAACATTGATATAAAATATAAATTTACATATCTCTTTTAGATATATCTTTTGAAAAGGAGATGTTAGTGATTTATAAAACAATATATTTTAAAAATAATATCCAATAAAGGTTATTGGAAAATATATGCTTTTTATATATAAAAAATGATGAAAGGAGGAAAAAATGTAAAAAATTACAAACTATTTTTTATTAATTTCCAAATTCCATTGTTAAAAACTCACATTATAAGAACAGAAAAGAAAATTAATTTGTATAAAAATATATATTTCCCCATAGAGGTTCAAAATTTCCAAATAATGAAATATCATGGTGGAAGAACAAAATCATGATGTAAAGATGTTCGTGATGAAACAATATAACACAATAAATGTATACTTGAGTTATTAGTATTACCTATGAAAATAATAATCCTTGAAGTAAAGAATATTTCAAAAAGTGGTTTCAAGTCATATAAACCTAAATAATTAAAGTACCACATAATATAATAAAAGGTTATAATTTATCCTATATATATTAAACAATTATAAGATAAAATATCATAACTCAATAAATAAAAATTGAATTAACAAGTATTCATACAAATGGAGTAAGAACTGAGTTGAAATATATTTGATGAAAAGGAAAACAATTACCTTAATATTTCTAAATAATATAATATATATATGATAAGAGTATATCCATGCTCATTTAATAAAACATTTAACAGAAAACATAGTGCATAACATAAACATGTATCAAGGAATTGATGTTTGAGACAAAGAACCCATGCGGATTGAGAAACATTTTCATCAAAACCCCTTGAAAAATAGGGATTATAATAAATAAAATAAAATATTAAGATTAATTTAAAATTCTGAATTTGATATCACAAAAATACATTATATACACCACATAAATAAAATTAGTTTCATAAAATCAAACACAACACAAAGAGAAGAATTTAATAGAAAATCTCTTACCTCAGTCCTAATTCATTCAGAACATATTCAAAACATCTTAAATAATTAAATTAAATTTGATAAATACATACCCAATAATATTATTCCTATAAATAGAAATTTATAATCACAATTTAAAACAATTCTACTCATATAATTTTTAATTGGTGTTAACCTATTTCAATATTGGGTGTAAGTAATCCTTATCACTCTGAACTAGTTTTATTAAAATGGTGTTGGTGTTAATTATATTTGGAAATTTCACCATTAAAATATAATTAAAGATACTTTAATATATATTTTATGATATTTAGAATTAAAAATTTCATTCCATGGATGTTTTTATTACAAACCAAGAATTTTAAATTGGTGATGTTCATGTTTCTTAACTCCAACAAACTAAATGTGTTTTATTAATTATGGGTTAAAATATTTATATAAAATACCCAAAACCAAAATCAATAATTTATTTACATATAAATATAAAATTTTACCATATAATAGTTTCTCATATTCACACATGATATAAATTGACACTAATATTCTAAGTAGGTGGTTAAACCAACCAAAATATAAATAAAAAATGATTAATCGATAATTATAAAATTTTCTGGGAACGAAAGAAATTAGTAATATGATTTATTATTTCAGAACCATAAATACTATATAAATATAAAATTATTTAAGAAATTATACTTTTATAAAATCATTGTAGTATAGCAAATTAAAATGAAACATGATGTTTTTTGTAGGTGGTAGTCGGCATACAAACATATGAATATCAATTTCATTTTAATTATGGGGAAAAGGAAAAGGTGATTAATGATTTTTCCCATACATTATAAAATTATATATATATAACCAAAATTAATTCATTAAATAGGTATTCTAACATTATGAATGAAAAAAATATAACATAAAGAAGTTGTGTAAAATGGTTACTCATATTGTCCACTTGGAGGTTTCCATGGAAGATACATTTGAAATGGATGACATAGGCTAATTTATTGTAACAAGAAGCTAAAAATAGATAAATATGATTATATGGAATTAAAAATGGTTGGTTTTATAAAGGATAATGTATCTTTATTATGGTATTAAATGGGTGGGGAGAGGGCCCATTAATAAGTGTTGAGAATTGAATTTTTTAAATATTTTCACTTATTATTAAAGGAGAACATGTTAAACTAGTAAAAATGATTAAAAATAGAAAATAGATGTTTTTATTGGGAGATAATTTAAATAATATCACATATAATCTATTAAAAATAAGTATGTAACATTTTTATACTCTTTTCTCTATGAATTATTATTTTTTACAATTGGTATTTTAATTTCGCAAAAGGGTTTTTCTTTATATGATGGAAAAGTGGGTGAAATGCCTATAAATAAAAACAATTAAGGTGGTGTAAAATAATGAAATCCAAGAGTATCACCGAAACAAATTGAGTACCATATGGGGGTAAGGATCCAAAGATATAAAAAATTAAAGAGTCATTCATTCTAACATGCTCTATAATCCCGAAAGACTACCACCACATTAACCTCATGCAATGTATAAAGGATGGATGATTGATTATCCATAAGGCATATATATCTCTAGATAGAATATTCAATGGACCATGAAATATTACCTTTACATGAAAAAATATTTTAGAATTTTAATGAATGTGTCTCAATATCTGTAATAGGAATGTGCCTATAATTACATAGGAGCAAGAATGTTAAATTTGCATGATCACCCACTTGAAGGTAATCACCACTCATAAGGAATGCTGATAATATACCCACAATACATCCTTTTGTATCTTTGATAACTCCACCACCCCACATATATCCCATAGGACTATATTAATCAATATTAATATTATTCCTTAATAGGGGAGGCCTCCATCTAATCCTTAATCCTCGGGTTGTAGGATTGCTATTGAGGGAGGAATGTGATGGAAATAGGGGAATAAGGGAGGGTGTATTACCAATGTCTTTACATAACAATAATATATCATGGATTAGGATTCTAGTTTTAAATATAAAGCTTGTGGATGAGCACAATAGATGCTAATATCAATTTACATTTCTAGAAGACCATAGAATCCATCACCCTATAGTGAGAATAATAGCTCTGGCCTTTCTCTATGTATTGGATCTTTTCTCCCCATGAAACCATTATTGTTGGAATGAATTGATGGTAAGGGATTGATCATACCAGGATGTAAACTTCCCAAGAAACCACTACATCGACATATCACACTAAATGTTTAAGAACAAATACTCTGTAGATTCAATAGTCGGCTCCATTCAACAGATACACCTTGTCGGAAGGATTATCCCCCTATGGTGGATTTTAACTTCTGAATGTAAGACATTATTTTTTATACACCACACCATGAAGAGGAATTTTGACAGGATTTCCTTACACCATAAAGCTTCACCCCAACTGTCCTTTGAAAAATTAGAGGATTGAATTTTAATAAAATATTAGGGGGATAGGTTACAAGCCAGAGAGCTAATGAAGACACATTTATCAGAGTCACTAGCCACCACAAAGCTATCAAATATATCCTTATTGTTTTCATCCAAGGTGGGGTGAATGAGATTGGTATTGGAACTCGCCTCCCAGAAATTTATATTTAGAGTACGGAATCTTAGAAACTGATGAATTTTCCCTGACCAGTTATAAAACTAGTAACCGATATTTCCCCAACCAATTAGCCATTAGGTTTGTTACTATGGTGACTACTATTTACATAACATAACATAATATTTATGAAAGAAAAATGTCCCTTAAAGAATAATTTAGACCTAATGATTAGAAATATGAAAAAAATTGATTCTATTTATAAAAATTATGATAACAATTTTAAAATAATAAATTTTATGTTTTAAAAACAATTATATGAATAATATAAATTAAATTATCAAATGTAAAATATGGGATTATAAATTTACAAAAAAAAATAAATTTTTTACTGTGACATATAAAATATATATAGTCTTATGCATTGTTTTAATGAATTTAATGTTTGTAATTATATACTTATAATGTCATAAAATTCATGTTATTTGTAAAATAAGTAATTTTCAATATTCACCTAAATATCATTCTATTTAAAAACATTATTAAAAAATAACCGTAAGAAAATACTGTAATGAATAATCTGAAAATTATTCAAATTTAATAAAATTCAAATAATAAATTTTATAATTTCTAATTTTGAATGAAAAGGTTAGGTATATTGAAAAACGTTTTTATTTTAAGTATATTTTTTGGAATACTAACCATTGACAATCATATTTCATATTACTCAGTGATTAAATTAGTATTAACATATTTTTAATAAAGAAATAATCATCATGATTAATCTTTTGATACTTGAAATATAAATTCACATATCATAAAAAAGAAATATTAGACAAATACCTTTTATAAAAATAGGTGATGTTATTACTCATTATAGGTCAACTAATTGAATTTATTTGATATTAAATTTATATTTTATTTTCATTAGTAATATAATTTATAAAGTGGTTACTCATATTCATTCACACTCATTCAATATATAGTTTTTAATTATCATACATAAATATTTATATTTCATCTAAATATATCACAGTTTCATTTAAGATTGGTATTGCGTGTCGAACAAGCTATCAAACAAATAAAATAATTTAAATGTAGTAAAATATTAAACTTTTTTGTTGTTAAATACACCCTCCCCAAATAAATTATTTCATCTCAAATTCAATCAAAATATTGTTGAACTTTATAATGGAACTCATAAATAACCATACCACATTATACAAATATGGGTTTATTTTACATGTAGAATGAGATTTATCTATATGAAAAATTATTATAAGATATTTTTAGGAGATATGACTTATTCATAATTTCTTAAAGAAGTATACTAATTGAAGAAGATCTATATCCATAAGGAATAACTTCCCAAAAACAAAGAAAATTATTTTTGTAAAAATTACACCACTATGGGATTTTATTTATAACAAAATATTTAGTAGCTGATGAAATATTACATGAAAGAATACACTAAAAACTCTGTTGTGAAAATCGATATCTATAACATTAATATAATTTGAATAAAATTTACCTTATTTTAATGGTTATTGGTGACTTTTTCCCTCATTGACCCTTGGATTGGGATATTGAGTCACATAATTCCCAAATCTCTTTCAATTTTAGAGAAATATTTGCGTATCTTCTATATTTACTTTCCACTTGTAAATTTAATGACCTCCATCTCCACACATATATTATTTACCTGTCAATTTATGTTATTTCACCCCAAGATTAATCAAAATTTTTTTGAATGTATAAAATGGAATATTCTTTCCATATTCAATATGTTCAACAAATTTATATGAGATATCATCCATCACTTCGTTAGTGTTTTTTGGATTTTAAATTTGTTTATGTTTTTAGTAAACATTATTCATAGTAATTTTGGAATAATCACATGATTTGGAACTAAATCCCTTATCCCATTAGGTTTTTTATAGGTACAGTTAAACACTGTCTATGGAATCCATTGTAAAATTGGTTCATTAGGGCTACAACCATTAATAAATCCAAAAGAGTTGTTGTAACATCCAGACCCAGGTGCCACACACTGTTTCCCCGAATCTGACAATAACATATCCCCAAGTGTGCCTCCCCTTATGACGGAGGCTACCGACTTGTAGTGAGGGTCTAATATATCATCATGGGGAGACTATAACCTCTTTATAAAAGTTTAACAACAACTAAAATTACCATGAAATATCTAATAGATAATATCCAACAACCAGAATAACATAGTAACAAAAAAACCAGTATCACAACATGAACCAAAATTGAAAATAATATCAATAACAAAATAGTACATATGTCATTCCATGTAAGTGACATGTTTCAAATGCATAACCAAAATAAATTCACTGAAAACTTCCTCAAGGGGGTCCCGAAACAACATTAGGTTCATTTATCCATGCTCTATCCCAACTCATTCATCTAACATAGGCCCATTTACCTTATCCTTTCCTAATTACCTAAAATCTATTTAGATACCAATTAGCCATCCCGATTAGGGTGTGATTAAAACTAATTAGGACACTAGTAATGGCCAATAAAACAATATCTATTCAATAACAGTGTATGTAGTTGTATAAATAGAAAATTACAATAAATACTGTAAAAAAATATTGAATTTATTTATTCATTAATTAACCACATGAATCCACAGGTTCACAATGACACCCATACTATTAATAAATTCTTCGTCCCATTCCAGAGTCTAAACTATCCCCAACAGATATCACAGTTACAAATACCATGGTTATAATTTATCATTTCATTTCTAATCATATCACTACCAATCGTAACCATAGTCTAATGGAAAACTCTTGGGCATAAAACAACGTGTCTAAAACCCCATGGGTATTTAGATCCATCATCTATGTCCCACACATCAATTCCACACATGTATTTGAAGCCTCAGTCCCTATCCCACACTTGCTACCACATATGGGTATTTTAAAGCCTCAATACCTATCCCACACTCACCAACACATATGGGTATTTAGATCCATATTCTATGTCCCATACCCACCAACTCATCTGGTTATCAGATGTTTTAGTACTTATCTCACACTCTCTAACATGTATGTCAAAGATATCCTAATATCACATAAATCACATTTTCATATCTATTAAGGATATGCACCATTAACCTTCTTATCAAACATTCTCATTAAAGTGTAACTTTTTAATTTATAACAACAATCATAATCCATTATTTCAATCACATGGAATAAGAAGAACAATTCATTATTGAACCATTTTTTGAAATTTAATCAAATAACCCATTAACCCTTTAAGATTAGGCTAATCATCCCTTTAATTCAATTATCAATTAAATACATATCTAAAAAATTAACCAAATACACAAAACCATTTAACTAAACAATTATACAATCCCAATATCCCATCAATTCCACAATTAAATTATAACATTAATTAATTAACCAATTAATTAATCAAATTTTACCAATTATAATTTCCCAAAATTCAAACCATTAAATTATCACATTGTAATTAAATTCAATAAAATTAAATTTCAAATTCAATTACCCTCACATGGAAATTTAAATTGCACAATTTCATACATGAAATTTATTCTTGTATATCAGATTTGAAATTTATCCCACATAACTTAAGACATATAAAGAACCCCCACCAAAAAAATATCCAAATTGAATAAGAATGACCACCAATGGAATCCACTATGATTGTATTAGGAGTGAACCTTGACTACTATGATGGAATAAGGAGTCATCCTAATCCACAATGATAGTATTGGTAATATTATTTGGATACTATGGATTTTTATATTCTTAGGGGTATTCTATAAATCTATTTATTATGCCAATTTCATGCTCTATTGGCTAATATTCTTTGATTCTTTTATGATTCGTGTCTTTTTAACTGCCAAGCAATATTCCTTAAATCTAGATTATGATAATTTATATCTTTTTTATGTTCAAAATAATTTAATCTCATGTTCTCACATCCTTATTATCATTATAAATTTTTATTATCATTTATATCTCCATTTTTTACCATTATTTAGAATCAAAGCTCGCCCATTATTATATTTCCATTACACATGTTATGATGAATGTTTTTAGGTATGATATCTCTAGGATGGGTGTTATTTATGATAAAATAGTGAGATATTATGTAGATATATTATGAAAATGTTTATTATGTGCCTATGTTTCTAAATATAATAGTTCATCATGATTCTTAGATATATCACTATTTTATGTAATTAATATTTATCTAATTAGATAAAATATCTTTTTATAAAAAATAGGGCAGCTATTAAAATTACAATCTCAGAAATAAAATCAATGGTTTTCCAAATTTAATCATACTCAAGACCACTTGGATGAATAGTAACATTCCAATATAAAATATTCCAATTCACTCAATGTACAGGAGAGCACACTCTCTTAGTATAGGAGGTTGGATGCCACCTAATATTACATATATGGGACATATGGTCCCAAAATAAATTAAATAAAATTTAAACACCTTAAAAAAATACACAATTATAAATAAAGAGTCCTATGGTAATGTATTATAAGTACCATCTATCTCTTTATATAATAACCCCCTCAAACTAACCTACATAGTACATGCCAATACACACTGAGATTCCTCCATACCAAGAGCCTCTACCTCAAACTATAACAACCAAAAATTAATTATAACAAATATAATTAAATAAACAAATTAACTAGTGTTTCAAAAAAGAATGAAAATTTCTGAGATAACCCAAATTGTTGAAACCCTAACCTACAGGATACTTAAGATCTATGAAACACTCCATAAACCTCTTAAAGATAATTCAATAGAATTTGACACCCAAACAAAAATAAATTTAATTTAATTTAATCAATATCCATAAATAAATTTACTATTTGACATGAATTAAAAGAAACAATGGAAGATTGTTTGTGTTAATTTATCCACAATGTACATTATCCACCATATTAAAAATATTCATCTGTTGAGATGGTTCCACCATGCTCAAGTGAAATTTTCATTTATTCCCAAACCCAAAACTATAAAAAATAATATAGATAATGAGAAAGAAAAAGAATAGAGGAATGAATAAGGGACCATACCTACAAATCACTATGTAAAATCCTTATAAACAAACCCTAATAAAGGGGGTTCCAAGGGAGGAATGTGGAGGTGATGATTTTATTGAATAACCCCCACCCCATATCCACACTTACCTACTAAATTTGGGAGTGGTTACCCCTCAAAATATGTTGATTCTACACATTTTTAAAAACCTTCTAGAATACGGTCAACTACCTAAAAAAATCCATTAGATAAAATAGGGGCCTTGATATATGGCCACTAAGCCTGGTAACCCTGGAAAGAATATGGTACCCCAACTATCGGCTACCCAGTATTGGCTGACAGCATGTCATCACCACATGAGCCTCACCTAGTACATGGTACACCGCTACCAGGTACCAAATAGTGTCTTTAACCTTTTGTTGCAACACTTCCATGATTTGACCCATGATATATCAATCTATGTATCATCAAAACTTTTATACACCTCCAAAAAATCATTCTAGAGATTATTTAACTTATGTAATTCTAATCTAAAACCCAATTCTCAATTCACCCCTTCTTCGAGATAAAAAATCCATATTGCTTATGAAATTAATGATCCATAATGATGTGGGTCATTACAAAATTTTCATATCACATCTATAAATATAATATAATTAAATACATTATAATTTTAGTATACAATGATATATTAAATCCATATTTTCTGGAGCATCCCATATATTTCTATGTGATATCATAAGGTTAATTGAGTTGTTTAATTTTAATTTTAACTAAATTATAGAAACTAATACCCAATTTAATTACATATAGTTGGAAATAAAAAATATTTAAATTCATTCTAAAACATACATTTTATTACACTTATTATATATAGATATTATGATTTTAAATATAAGGGGAAAAGGTATGTGATATTGTAAAAAATTGATTTGTGATGCATGGTTACCTATATTTCGTAGAAAAATAAATATGCATCGTTATTAACAATGTATTTATTTTGAAAAATAAGACTACATCAATTTGATTCTAAATGATTATAATTTATAAATTACTGAAAATATAAAAATATAATATTTTTAATTATAAAAGGTTCATAAGTATTAAATTATGAAATTTTAATATTAATTCATTATTTTGGAAATTTTCATCCTACCATATCAAAAGTAGTTTCGATGAATGAGATCATTAATTATAAAAATAAAAAATAATTAATATTTCGGAATTTTAAATTGATTAAATTTATTAATTTTAATTCAACATATGATTCATATTTCATGGTAAATTTTTAGTTCTTCATTTATTATTATAATATGATATTTTATATTCATATATATAAATTATTAATTTTATAAATATTATTATACTTAAAATTAAAATATTTAATTTTAATATTCAAAATACTATGTCACTAATTTTCTGATTTATATTCTAGAAATTATATAATATTTAATTTAATGTTGACAAAAATTATTGATTATTTTTATTATTTTTTTAATGTGTAGATTTAATATACCCATTTAGAAGTATAAGGATTAAAGATTATATTAAAAACAATATCCCTCTAATATTATGATCTATTTATAATGGGAATTTTAATTAGAATCCCATTATAATATAGTATGAGGATTTTTCTACAATTGTAGGGTTTGTTATATATCATTCGAAATGTTATCTTGAGTAACACATTGTTTTGAAATTATTTTAATCCATTACATGAAATAGTATCATGTTCTATATTCATAGTATGAATATGATTATTTATTTAATTTTATAATTTGATTTTTCATTTCCACAATTTATATCATCAATTTTTTAAAGATATATATTTTAATGTATCTAAAACATGTTAATTTGATTATTGAGTAATATATATAAATTAAATCACTAAAGACATGAATAAATATAGATAATTTAAGTGATGAATATATAAAATTATGTTATATTTAAAAACCCTTAAAAATATAACGGTTTTAGATTCCTTCTAATGAAAACACACATTAATACCTTGATTATCCAAAAGGGTTAGTCATTCCAAATATGGGCACCCATGAATTATCTTATATATGGAAGGGTTGGTATTGGTGACTCAAATTGGATTGGGTTCCCATGTAGAATTGTGATCACTAGGTTACACTTGGGTTATTATCCCTAATAGGATTACTTCATAGGTTATTGGAGTTAAAATTAATCATTCGATAAACATTAAAAAATAAATTATCCACTCAAATATATAATAGTTAGATATAAAATAACTAATATTATTGTATACCTAAATAGATGAGTGGTGATAGAAACACAAAAACAAACTCAAAGCCTAGTCAAACTAGGATATTTGCACATTGGTAAATATCATATAAGGAGAAATCATTTTAGTGGGTAAATATATAATTAAATTAAATTTTAGATATTTTTTAAACTAGGATAGTCACTCAAATAATATCATAGATTTTAGAATAGAATGGAATTGAATAATAACTTTACGATATTGATATATATTTTATGTTGGTTTTATAAACCATTATATTAGAATTATAAATTACATTTTTTTACAATAAAAATAGAAGTATCTTGAGTATAAATAATAGGATATTATTGAAATATTTTTTTATTTTTTCTCATTGGGGCTTGCTAATATTTTTCCAGGAATGATTTGTGAAGAAGTACATGGACTCAAAAACAAAATAAAATTATCCAATGGAGAGGTACATGGGATAAAAAAGATAATATTCTTTCACTTCACATTCAACATAACTTGGTGAAAGTGGATAATAAAAATGCCACGTACTTGTTTAATTTTCAATTTTGTCGTATAAATCGAAATTATATCCAAAGACTCCATAATAAGGGATTAATTGAAACATTTTATTATGAATACACTTACACACGTGAACATTTTTAATTGCAAATAAAATCAAAATTAAATTTAAATTAAAAAAGTAAATGATCTAATGTTGAATTGGATACATTATTATGTGTGTTTCCTAATGAGTGTATGAGAATGTTATTGTTCAAATTACATGATATTTTTTACTAATAATATTTTTTGTATTGTTACGTGTTTCTTATAAAGGAAAATCATGAAAACAAGGAAATACTCAATGAATTAAAAAAATAAAGTACATAATACAATAAAAATGGGAATGAAGATACCTTAATTGGATATAGATATGGAATACTTAATTCAATATTTCATTGATAACAAATTATGTTTTGTGATTTCAAACAGTTCACCCCTCCCGGTACACCATAGTGAAATGGTGTATTTTAAATGTCAAATCATCAATTTTTAAAACTTGTTTGATTAATGATTAATCAATTTGATATTCATATATATTTTTATTTTCATTATATTAAAATTCTTTATTTTATTATTTCAAATCTATAGAAATTATGAAGATGTCATATTTTCGTATAGATTAATATATTTCATAATTTTTTTCTTGAAAACTTGGAGGTGTATATTTTATATTAAATGTAATGTTTTAGATAAAAAATATCATAAATCTAAAATGTTCTTATTTATTGGATATATGAATAAAACTCAAGGATTTTGATTTTATCATATTATTATGAAAAAATTGTATGTGTCATATACTAGATTATTTATTATGAATAATTATATTAATTATGGTTCTCGGGAGAGGAAAATTAAATGTAATGAAGTTCAAAATCACTAATTAAGAATATTTCATTACATGGACATTGATTCTTTTTCACAAAAGGTTATTGAAAAATAATCAAATCATATGTTATAAGAACCTCATAGATCTTGTAGTATTCTATAGTATCGGTATATATATGGATTTATTTTAACAAATGAAGATAATTTATTATTCAAAAATGAAAGCATAACCTTTTTGAGAAGCAATTAATAGTTTTTGTTCCACAAAATTCTTAGAGTACCTGAAATTTCTAATGAATTCCTTATAAATGAATCATGATTATAACATGATTAATAAATTAATGTTTCAAGACCCATAGGTTGTGAGTGAATTTTATTAAAAAAAATATACATTAATTATATAGTATCCGGCTATAAATTTCTATTGGCAGTGAAAAGTTACAAAAAAAACATTGGTAATAATTATGAATAAAACTTCTTATCATTAGTTATGATAAAATAAATTCATATTCTTATTTCTAAAATGCATTATTATTACTAATTCATATATAAATATTTATAATAAAATGACATTCTGAATGTAAATTATTTCTATGATGTCTATATAAAACATACATAAGTTTTTATAGATGTTAATGGTGCTACTAGGGTATTAATGTTGTAAAGGTGAATTGAAGAAAAATAATTTCATTTAGAATATCTATGTTGATAATGTAATAAATGATTTTATTTTAAAAAAAATTATTATAGTTCATATAAGAGGGATTGTAAAAGCACATTAATATTTAGAGTGTTTCATGTGAGGTATATAATTATCATTATAAATTATGTCCATAATTTTAATCATGTAATTTATTAGCTGGGAAAAATAATTATTAATAAATTAAAAGAGTGAAACAACCTACATACATGGGGTGAAGTTCTATAAAAATAGATCTACAAGGTTTCTTATTCTGAGTTATAGAATATATTTTTTGTGAATTAATAAAGATTATTAGCATGGGAAAATCTAATAAGTGGTTTATATTAATGTTACATGGTGTGAATATTTTTAATGAATAAATGTACATATAAATAGATTAATATGATATATATGAATGATACTCCTTATGCTTTGTAAATAGGATCAGTCATGTATTTCCACTCATATTATCAACCCAATATATCATATATTATGTGTATAACTAGTTTATACTGATCAAATCAGGGTGAAAATGTGTGATTATTGTGAATAAATTTCTTAAGTACATAAGGGGGATAATAATTTATATTTAGTCATAATAGGTAGGTAAGATCCTATAATAAAATATTAAACTAATTATCAACTGAATAATTAAAAAGATGAATAAATCTCAATATGAATTTTTCTTCTACTTCAATGATGGATCCATTTTTTGGTTGAGTTCTCAGTATCCAATGGTAGTTGACTCAAAAATAAAATGAAATTGAATCCTTGTATAATATGTTAACATGTAAATTATTTGTATCATGATGTTCATTAATGAACTCTTTTTAGTTTTTAGAATATCAAATCTAATATAATTGTATTATGAAAAAAAATAGTGTTATATTTTGGGCTATAGATGACCATTTTTGTCAAATTGTTTAAATTTTTATTAAAAAATGTAACGAGAGTGAGAAAAATATAGGTATTTAAAAATTATAGATGATTTCTATATAGTTTAAAAAACATGACATTAGATTTGAAAGAAATCATATCTTTCAAAAAATCCTATTTTCCTCTTATGAATGTCATGTAAGACATCAATAAGAGAAACAGAAATCTGTAATGTTTTAGTTATAAAATAGAAGATAATTATGTATGGTTCCAACCATGTGGTAGCTTGTATTAATAGAAAATAATTTCGTACAAATCATCAAAAATATAGTATGATGATATTATTATTTTTATTAAATAGACGATTATATAAAAATGATCATATACAGGGCCAAAAATGGAATACATTGAACCTTTATTACAACACCTTGGTGTAAAAAAAAATAATTTTAGTATTAACTATGATAGAATTTAAGTTCTTATATATGTAAAATTTTTAATAGACTCTGGTATTTATGGTTTTTATATTAATTTTATATATGTCAATAATGGAGTTAAATTGTCACAATCCTTATTTTCTAAATATTTTTTTAATGTTTTTCTCTATTATAATTCACCATTACACATCAAAATTATATCATAGAGTTTTTCTTTCAAACTATGCTGAATTAGATAGAGTAAAATAAGGGTGTTTATCAAAGATATTCAATGATGAACCATGTGATAGGTTTTATAACTCATGATAGTGTTGACATGGAAAAACAGATGAATAGTTAGTTAATAATCCTAAATAAAATTTTAACATAGTTGGTGATGGTGTAGGTGATAATTATAAAACCAACTATTGTATGGGTAGTCCTAGAAAGGTATTAAAAATTTAAATCAATCTGGTGAATATTTTTATTTTTATAAAAAATTTGAATCAGAGAGAAATATATTTAGTTTGATTATAGAAAGAGACAGAGATAAAAAAATATGGGATATGATTTACTAATATGAGATGTAATTGTAGGAAAAAAATTATAATATAGAGAAGATACTGTTTTCCTTATGTATAATAAACACGATAATACTATATGTGAAGAGTGTGTTTATGTAATTTATTCATCTAATAGGGGAGATGGAAGTAGGTTTTTACCCATGTGAAAACATGTGTAAAGATATGAGAATTTTATATAAGGAGAAGATGATGTTGAATAATAATTTCATCTTATTATTTTAATAGATGATAACATGAAAATATGTTTGTATAAAGAGATAAAAAAATCATGGAGTATCCATTACTACATGTTGAAAAGAAGAAAAATTCTTTTGGTGTATGGTGAGACACACTCTATGTTTTTAGTGAGATAATAACTCCAAGATCCATTTTTAGTTTAGGGTATAATAATCAAATAATGTATATATTTCCTTAAGGTGTTCTTCTATAAAACACAAATGGATAAAAAATTTCATTCAAAATACCATCTCATTTGAGAAATAATTGAGATGTGTTTTGTAAATATTTTTAAGTGGATATAAAAAATAAAGTCGTAGGTCCATTAATAGAACCATAAGAAAAAAACATGATAGAAATATAAATTCCTTGGGTGTTTGATTTCTAACGGACAAATACCATTGTATTCAATTTTTTTAATACAAAATGTAGTTCATAAAATAGAAAATTGGAACATAAAATATTCAATGGTTTTACTATCAATGAAAAGAGTTATCAATAATTCAATTGGGGAAAATTTATTATATGAAATTATAAGTATAATTATTCCCTTAAGGAAAGTCTACGAGTTCTCCTTAATTGATTTTTTTTAGAAGATATAAATGGTTCTAAAAAAATATTATTCCCTACTGTCTGATTATTTATTATTTATATAATATGAAATATCTTTTATACCATATTTGAAATACAAAGGTGTTTTAATTATATATTAATCCAAATTATACATTATTAATATTTTTCTAAACATGATAACATTCATATATTGATTCTTTTCTTATGGCCACCTTAATGTTGAAATAAATAAGTTGCGGTTGGGTTTGTTTAATATCATATGGTGGGTTTGTTTTATATTGAATGATATATATGAAATTTTTAACTATAATTTCAAACATGTTTTAATTAATTAAAATTCATTATATTAAGTTTCATTAGGATCAAGTTGAAAAAATTAAATTTTTTTGAAAATGAATTGTTAAGCGTTCTGTTTGGAAAAATATGCATACCAATAGTGAATGTGAGAAACTAATATATTGGATAATGTATGGTTAAGTACATAGTCTATATAAAATAAATAAAGAATTGTTTTTTAAAACATCTCTATAACTTTATTTTTTTCCTGCACACTCTTGGGTTATACTTTAATTTGATAATAGGATTATGATTAATCTTTTAAATAAGGTTTTCATTATTTGAAAATATGAATGATGTTTTCAATATTATTTGGGATAGTTATAATAATATTATAAATTGATACATACTAGTTTTTATAATTTAAATTTTTATTATTATCACCAATACCTTTATCATCATCATTTTCATAGTATTACAGCTATTATTTTTATAAGGTTATATTTTTGTTGTTTTTTTATTATTTTTATTAAAATTATTTTTATTATTTTTATTATTTATATTATGTGTAACTATTGTTTGTATGAGTGAATTAAAATAGGCTACCCCCCCCCACACTCCTTAATCATTCATGGATATTTCCAAAGAGGTTAGTCCTCTCTTTCTTATTCCTCTGCAACTGTATCATTTATCATGATTTAATAACCCTATAAAGGTAAATATTTGTCCCATTCACTTCATCTTATTTCTATTAAAATATTAAATTTCCCAATTTAGTATATTTCTTCATTTTTAGGGTATTCATCTTGGTAGTTTCACCAAATCATAGAGAACCCCATGATTTTTGTGGAACTTTTTTCATAGAATGAGAGATGACACCAATGTGATCCAAATAATCATTGTTTGGTACTTATTAATTATTAGATACTATGTAAAATTTATTTTATTTGATAACAATTTACACCTCATGAACTATTTTGAAAAATTAATAAATTTTTTTTTCTTATCCAGATATGTTATTAAGATATATTATTAAACTATAGAATAGGTTACTATGGTTTTGGAAGATATATTAAAATTAATGGACTTAAACATACTCTACTTTTATATAAAAAAGTACTTAAATGTAAATGTAGCTTTTTAAAAAACTATTTATCAGTAAAATTGACTTTAAATAATTCAGCTTGATGTTTTATACTTTTGATTTTCTTATATCATGGTTAGAAATGGCCTTTACTATGGTAAGAGACATTATTTTTTTGAAAAAGTTTCTAATCAGAAGCTTTGTGTGGTTCCAAGGTTTCCTAGTGTCAGATTCAAGTGACTGGTCCTCCATGCACATCGCCTAGGTTCCCAAGCCTCCTCATGCCCATCCATGTTTCCTAGGACATACCCTTGTGAATTTGGATCAAACACCCAACCTCACATTCTTGAACAATATATTGTTCTCTCACTTCCAATTATATACAATAATAGTGCATTCTCACAATATCTAGCACACATCTTGTGCCAAAAAAATAGGAGAGGGCCAATATGGTAAACTCTCCCAAGGCACCGAAGAGGGGCCTATTAGGGTTCCACTCATTTAAGATACCCTTGAAATGCATGCTAGTGATCCTCTCATCCATGCTATCGATTAGAGCCCTACAAGGGTTCCACAAACTCAATCCAATCATAATAGGTCTACTAGGGTGCCACTCTTCAAGACCACCTTGGTGGCCCCTACTACAATACTACTATCACAATCTTCCCAAGAGATGCATACTAAGACACCACTCACCCAAGGCACTTTGATCGGGTCTTTGAAGGCATAGCTCACCCATGTTACCCACTATGGAAATTCATATCCTTTAGTATCATAAGGATAATATTGAAACTTGTTTTATCCATGCTTGTTAATTAACCAAAATATATTTCTGCAAATAAATTATAAAAAATCCATAGAATATACCAATAAAAAACTAAATCACATACACCTAGAAATTCTCAATGGGAATATAAGTTACATTAATTGGTTATTTACCCCAATAAACTCTTATTTGATAATTTATTTCATTAAAAAGACAATTGGTAATCCAGAAAGCGATTGACCACAGTTTTCAAGTGTGGCCGATCAGATCCTTTAGATATGGTCAATCATGTAATCACTCGACAATAACAAATCTCACTCTTTTATAACCAATATAATGTTCTCTATACCAACCCTCTCATCTCATCTAGATCAGTTATTTCAAACATTCACTATATACACAAATCCCCAAATCAATATTATAATAATCCACTAAAGTCAAATAAATTATTCACGTATATAATAGGGCCTATTGTCCAGTGTAATCACCAAACATGTTTTAATTGATGACCACATCTAGATTACTTATCAATTAGATATAATACCTATGTATTGCTACTAGTTATAAGACTTAATCATACCCTATATTGATTAATTTCTTACAAAATAGATGAATCTTAAAGGGTCACTTGTGTATAAGTTCCACACAAACAATTTCAAGGGTCCTATCACATAAATTTCTATTTTCATGACTTTAAAAATATTTTTATAATACTTAGTCATATTCATAAAAACTATATGAATCCATGGTATTATATTTAATAATTTTAAATAAAATTTTATCTAGTTATTTCACTACAATACAATGATAATTATATGTTTTCATCTTGATAATATGCTGGAAAAAAAGTTTGGATCATTGAAAACCAAAATTAACATTCCATTAAGATATATTTTATAACATGGTAGATAACTCAACCATGACACACATCACAACACTCGCATAAAAACTGCAAAATAACATCAAGAAAGTAAACGATGAACAAGAAACTATTGAAAATAGCAACAAAAGTATTTTACATGGTTTAGACTAACCTTTAATCCACATGGAAATTGTTCAATCACTTTTATTAAACGAATTAAAGATGATAAAATACTAAAAGATGTCAACAATGATAAAATTTATTTATAATAAAATTTAAAGGAGAGTTCAGTAGGTGTAACCAAATTTCACCACCTATTGATCATCATAGAGAATATTTCCTTTGGATATGATCTTCACAAGAATCCAGAAACTAGGAAAAGTGTTTCGACCATTGTAAATCCTCCTTATATAAAATTGCTCATGTTAATATAAAATCATTGATATCTAAATATGTATAATTATATATTGTCTTAATTTCTTCCTCATGAAAACTGAGAACTCCTTATGTAACTCTAGAATTTACTCTTATAAATTTCCTTTTTTTCATAGTACTTTCATCTTCCTATATCATCATTATTTTTATAATTTTAATTATTTTAATTAATTTTTTATGGCCACTTTGATTCTAGGAATTTATAATTTTTTCACCAATTCACAATCTTTGTCTATTTTTTGAAATTCGACTTCTAAAATCTCTCCTTTATAATGTCATAGTACTTTAGCAGGAAACAGCTTTCAGATACCTAAACTAAATAATATACATCTTGAGAATAATTTTTTTGATTAACAACAAAGTACTCTATCATCATCTGCAGAATAGATATACTCTCAAAATAAAATATATTCAAATGGATACCCCAACATGAATATGGATATCCTAGCCATTGGAGGTTAAACAACAGCCTAGATAAACATAGACTATAACTTTTGTTAAATTATATGTTATATTACAAACTCCACCAACATTCCTTTGATGAAGCAGGTTTTCATTCAACAAATAGTGGTCAAAGTGATATTTTAACTAAATATTCATCAATACGAATTGTACCATTGGATTATTTTTATAGGAGTATTTTACTATGGGAATCAAAAAATATCATCACATACTCCTTCCATCCAATGAGATTCTCTAAGAGTCCCTTTATCAAAATAAACTCATTTGAGATTTTTTTTCTGAAATTTACTATGTCTCTATTCCCAAAAGTGAAATAACCATTTCCTATTTTGACATCTAACAGACAGTTATTCCACCCTAATAAAACACATAGACAGTGGTTCTCCTTTGATTGTTTATACTAACACCAAAGGTTGAATCTAAAAATCATGTAAAAATTATAATATATTCTGAACAATAGAGAACAATTTACAAAAACATTGATTTATTAAAGGATACACTTTATATATTCAAAATTTTATCTTATGGGATTGTCCATAAACATACTAAAAAATCCAACTATATGTGAAATTTCCTTTTGTGTACAAGTATTTTAATATATCACAGTTTAGAATATAATGTAGAAGGAATGTTTTTTATATACCACACCTCTTCTTTCATTCAAGGAATATCTAACTTTATAAGCATTAAATGTCTTGAAAAGGGAGTTATTTTTGGATTCATCTGACTCATTCCATTGTATTCCACAAACTTCTATGTTTAGTTAGATTTATTCCTGAATAAATTTACAAACATTATGTTTGGAACCCCATACCCGCACCCTCAAATTTGGTGTCATAAAAATAAGAATTTCTTACCAGCTTCAAAAACTATAGTATATTCTTTAAAAAACTATCCCAAAATTACATGAAGTATAAAAAACAATTCATCACATACATTAATAATAAATTTTAGGTTTATAGATTTAGATAGTGAGGGTAAAATAACTAATAGATTCCATTTTCTTTGTATTAAATGGAATTTTTTCAAATTACATATCAAACTAAATAATCCATACTAAGACTTTAAAATAACTGAAAAATTATTTATCATGTTTTATACTTATAAACATGTCACGATTTATACTTTTATCCATAACGTTGATAATAAAAACATAAGAAATGGGTGCCCTAAAACACTCAATAAGGGAAACATATAACTAATGATCTAAAAACATAATTATAAAAATCATAATATGATATGAATAAATAATCCAAAAAATTCAATAATTAATTGAAACTAAGAGAATTTTGAATCCATTACAAAAATATAAAAACATGTATATCAATAATGTTGATCTCTTACTAAAGTAATATATAATATGGGACGTCAACAACATGTTGGAAAGGAATCTTCTGAATACATTATACTGATATGAAGAGTTGTATAAAGAAAATCCAAATTTTTTTTGAATCATAAGAACTATTAATGAATTGAGGGGATATATAAATTTGGTCCCCACTCATCACTCATTTAATTCAAATTCATTTACCATAAGATCCAACAATACATTTTATACCATTACAAAATGATCTAATTGTTGAAAAAAATATGGTTATTTGTATAATGAATGATATATAAATTCAATACATAATAAACTTAAATTATATGTGAATAATAATCAAGAATTTAAAAACATCCTCAGCTAATAAATAAACATTATTTATAGGTAAACATCCTTAAAAAAATAATGTAAAATGATATTCTTACAACGTATTTTTAAATGAGTATAAAACTAACATAATGATAGAATAATATTACCATATAATTTCCAAATAAATAACGTGGATAGTGTTAGAAGAAAATATCCTCATTGTGATAATGGGAATAAATAAAGACGTTCAAATAAATAAAATAACCCCCTTATAAAAGAATGCATCAAGTACTATCACAAAAGGAGGGATAAATAAAATAATTGTTTTATAGAATGACTTCAATCCACCAAATGATAAATATATATATTAGAGGAAATATAAAAAACATAAACCCCATTTGGGTAAATACTTTTGAAAATGATAAGTTAAATATACCATAATTTAAAAAAAATTCTAAAACATGTTAAACATTGATATAAAATATATATTTATGTGAGTCATTCAAAGGTATCTTCTGAAAATGTGATGATAGTGATTTAGAAAAAAATTAATTTTTTAAAAAATATCAAATAATGGATCCTTGAAAATATTTACTTTTTATCTTAGATAAATGAGCAAAGTAAGGAAAAATATTAATAGTTAAAAAACCCAATTTATTGATTTCACTATACAATTATTAAAAACTCACCTTTCCAGAAGAGTAAAAAGATATTCACTTGTATTAAAATATTTTCATTCCCCATAAAGGATTAAAATTTTAAAATAATGAAATATTAAGGTGGAACAATAAAATTATGAGTTATAATATCTCATGATGAAAAAATATTACTCAATGAATGTACACTTGAGTTATCAATACCCTCTATGAGAAATATAATCCTTGATATAAAGAATATTTCATGAATTGGTTTTATTAGGTATAAATGTAAATAATTAAATACCACATAATTCAATAATTGTTAATAATTTAGGAAATTTATATGAAAATTTTATACAATAAATGATCAAAACTCAATAAATAAAAATTGAGTTAACAGAAATATGAACAACTGGGGTGACAACTGAGTCAAATCTATTTGATGAAAATAAATCAATTTTCCCTAGTATATAACAATAATCAAAAATTTATAAGATAAGGATACATAAATGATTATTTAATACAAAATTTAATGAATTACTTAATTAATAACATAAAGATGTATCAAAGAATAAAATTTTGAGACAAAGAACACATATATATTAAGAACCATTTCAATAAAAATCCCTTGAAATAGTGGTATTGTAATTAAACATAAAAAATGGTGATTAAATAAAAATTCATGATTTTATATCACTAAAATCCATTATATAAACCACATTAATTAAATTAGGTGCATAATATGAAACATGTATCAAACAGAGGAATTTAAGATAACAACTATTTCCAAGGCCCCGGTAAGTTCTTAACATACACCAAACATCCTGAATAAAATTTATCTCATTAAATACATACCCAAGAATATTATTCCTATATAAAACCATTTATAATATTAATTTAATACAATTTTACTCATATAAATTTAAGTAATTTTTTACTTATTTTCAATATCTGGTGTAATTAATCTACATCGCTTTGAACAAGTTTCATTAAAATGGTGTTGTTATTCATAATTATTAGAAATTTCATCATTAAAAAATAAAAACAGGGGCCATCATATATTTTAGATGATATTTTTAAAGGTATAATTTCTTTCAATTTATTTTTTGTTAAAAACAGTGATGATGAAATCAATGATGGTCTTGTTTTGGTGATTCTAACAAATGAAATTTGTGTTAATAATTAAAGAGTTAAATATTGATATAAACATAACAGAACAAAAATAAAAACATTATTTACATATAAATATCATATTACAGAATTTAATATTTTCTCATATTCATATATGATATAAATTCATAATATTTTTAAATTAGGTGGTTAAAACGATGCCAACATGAATCTACCTTGATTAATGGATGATTATGAAATTTTCATGGAAAGGAAGGAAGGAGTAATATGATTTATTGTCCCAGACCCATAAAAATAATATAGATATAAAATTATTTCTTCAATTATAATTTTATAAAATCTTTTTATGGTGGTGAAGGAAAATAAAACATGATGTTTTGTGGAGGTGGTAGTCCACATACATAAATATGAATATCATTTCTATTTTTTAGGGGAAAAAAGTAAAATGTAATGAGTGATTTTTCTATGAAATAATGAAATTATGTACATATATCCCATTATTTTATAAAAAAAGAGATATTTTAAAATTATAAATATATATATTAAAAATTAAATAAGTTGGGTTAACTGATTATTCATGTTGTGCACTCAGAGATTTCCTTGGAAGAGACATTGGAAATGGATTGAATGGGGTGATTTTTTGTGATAAGAAGCCTAGAAAATATTAATAGAATTATACAGAATAAAATATGGTTAGTTTAAAGTAAGAAAAAGATATTTTAGAGTGGTATTGAAGGGGTGGTGAGAGGACCCTTTTATAATTGGTGAGAATGTCATTTTTTTAATATTTCACTTAATATAAAAAGAGAACATGTAAAACGAATAAATAAAAATAAAATATAGAAAATAATTGATTTTAGAGAGATAAAATTAAAATTATCTCTCATCCAATATATTAATAATATGTTTGTGACATTTTTTAAACACTTTTTTCCTTGAAATATTAATTTTCTCCATTTAGGATTTTTCTACGGGGACTAGTATTTACCTAACGTGACATAATATTTATACCAAAAAAGTCATCCATAAAGAATAAATTCAACCTAATGATTAAAATTTTGATAAAAATTTTATTTTAATAAATTTATAAAAATTATATATTAAATTTTAAAATACTAAATTTATAGTGTTTTAATAAATTTTTTAAAAATTTAACGAGTGTTATCAAATATAAAATATAGGTTTGTAAATTTAAAAAAATAAAAAAATGTAATTTCTCTTGTAAAATATATATGTGGTATTTCAAAATGAATTCCTGAATTTTCAATACATAATTTTAAACTAATAATGTCATAAAAGTATAGTTATTTTTAAAGAAAATAAATTTCACTATTCACATAAATAACATGTTTATAGAAAAATCATAAAAATTACTATTAAAAAATATTATGATGAATAATCTAAATGTAATTTTAATTTTATCAAAGTCATATTATAAATTATATATATATATAATTTTTTAATAAAAATAAGAGATATTTTGAAATATAGTTTTTTTAATGTTTATTTTTTTGAATATTAAATATTCTCAATCATATATTCTCTTTCATACTTATTAAATTAGTATTAAAAAAATGTCCTAAAAATATATATATATCATCATTAATATTATGATACTCTAAAAATAAAATAATATCTCGTTAAAATTAAATTTTAGGGAAATACTTCTCCAAAAAATTAAATGATCCTATTATTTATTATATGTAAACTTATGGAATTTAATTCCTGTTAAAATTTGATCTTCTTTTCATTATGACATATATTATACAAGGATGTTTTGCTTATTCAATCAAACTCATTTAATATCTAGTCTTTAATGGTCATACTTAAATATTTATATTTCATCTAAATATATCTATGTATCATTTAAGTTTGGTGTGGTGTGTGGATCATGTTATCGAACACAAGTTCTTCTTTAAAAGTAATAAAATATTATAATTTTCATGTGTTACCCCCTCCCCAAATAAAATATTTCCACTCAATCTGACCCATAATGTAATCATAATTTTTTAGGAAACTCATAATTAACCATGCACCACTAGACAAATAGGCGTTTATTTGGGATGTATAATGGGATTTTTCTGTATGAAACATTATTATGATATCTTTTTTAAGGGTAGATAACTAATTCTTAAGTTCATATAGAAATCAAATAATGGAATACGATTTATATCCATAAAGAAAAACTTCTCCAAAACAATGAAAATGATTTATATAAAAAAATCACAACTCGGGATTTTCATTTACAACTCAATATTCAGTAGTTAGTGAATGAAAACATGAAAAAATACACAAAAAAATATAGATTAAAAACTCACTATATAGAATATTATTAATAGTTGAGATAATATTTCTATTATTTTCATGGTTGTTTCTGACTATTTCCCACATTGAAACATGGATTGGGATACTGAGACCCATAATGCCCAACTCTCTTACAATATAAGATACAAATTTTTGTATCTTCTCTCTTTAAATTACACTATTATATCTGATGACATTTATCACCGCACTTATATCATTTACAAGACTTTTTAAGTTAATTTCCTCTAATATTAATCCCCTATGTATGAAATTTATAATATTTAATATTCATTCCCTAATAATCTTGGTCACCTGAATTTATTCAAGATTCTATCTATATATTCCCAGGTGTGTTTAGGATATTAGATTTGTTACTTTTTTAATAAACATTCATCATATTAAATTTGGAATTTATCACAAGATTTATCATTTAATCCCTTATAATTATGTTTTTAGAGGGACATTTTTTTAATTTTCCATTAAATCTACTATTAAATTGGTTCATTGGGGGCTTCAACCATTTTAAAATCAGAAGAGTTAATGTAATATCCGGACCCGGGTTCCCCACACCAGTTCCCTGAGTTAGAAAATAACATGACCTTAAGACCACCTCCATATAAGCTAAAGGCTTCTAACTATAAGTGAGGTTATAATATATAATGCTAGGGAGACTATACCATATTTATCAAAGTAACACAACCACAAAAATATCCAATAGAAAATAAGAAACACCAAAAATAATTCAATAACCATAAAAAACCAGTATCACACAATTAAACAAAAATAAAAATAATATACATAACTAAATAATATAAATGTTATATCAAGTAATTGTGAGGTGTGAAATCAACACCCCAAATAAATACACTCACAACGTCCCCAAGTGAGACTGGACACCAAGTAGAGTTCCCTCATCCATGCTCTATCTTGACTATTTAATCTAACGTAGGGCCCTTAACCTTATCATGTTCTACAAACATGGAGTCTATTTCGGTATTGATCAATCATCTTGATTATAGTGTGACATCAACTTAGTAGGGCACCATCAATAGCGTCTAAAACAATAAATAATCAACAAGAGTATATGTAGTTGTAAAAACAACAATGTACAATTCATAAAGTAAAAAATTTAACACATTTCATTATTATTTAATTTACCACATACATCTGATGGTTCACCATGACACCAATACTATCAATACCTTCATTGGCCCGTTCCTAAGTCTGAACTATTCCCAAAAAATATCACATATCACAATACTATGGTTATCAATTTTAATTTCATCACAAATCATATCACATCCAATTGGAACCATAGTCCATTGCTAAACTCATGGGTGTAGAAAAACATGTATAACACCTCATGGGTATTCATAGCCTTAGTCCATGTCCCACACCTCAATGTCACATGGGTATCTAGAGCCTTAGTCACTATCCCACATTCGTTATCACATATGGGTATTTAAAGCCACAACCCCTATCCCACAACAATAGATATGGTTACTTGCATCCATAGTCATTTTCCCACACTCACTAACACATATGGGTATTTAAATCCTTGGTCCCTATCCAAAAATCACTAACACATATATCACACATATCATAATACCACAAAAATCACTATTTCATATACATCAAGGATATGAATCATTATCCATCTTATCAAACATTATCATTAAATTTTACCTTTTTAATATATCATAATAATCATAAATCTTTATTTATATCACTTTCAAGAATAAAAATAGTTCAACATTAAAACAACTATAATTATTTAACCAAATAACCCACTATCCCATTAATATTAGTTCAATCATCCCTTTATTTTCATTACCAATTAAATCTATACCTCAAAAATTAACCAATTACACATTCCCATTTATTTGACCAATTCCACTATCCCAATATCCCATCAATTCCATAATCACATTATAACATTAAATATATAACGAATTAATTAGTACAATTCAACCAATTATAATTTCCCCAAATTCGACCCATCCAATCCTCACATGGTATATAAATTTAATCAAATTAAATTCCTCATGTAATTAACCAATAATGGAAATTTCAATTTCACAATTATATACATTAAATTTAATAAGGGATATGGTATTTGAAATTTATCCCACCTACCTCAAGATAGGTAATGAATTCTCTCCAAGAGAATCCCCAAATTGAAGTGGAATTTTCAATTTCACAATGGAAAATGAGATCTACATCCAAAACAAAAAATATTTGATCCATGAAAACCTAGATCAGTTTCAATTACCAATAGAGGAAAACATTCATTGAAAGGAAAATCGAAAAATGGGAGAGTGGAAGGAAATCAATAAGGAAAATAATCTCTTTCAGGTAGAGGTGTAAATTCTTCATTCTAGTCATCAATTCATTAACAACATAGTTCTGAAGGCCTTAGAATCCATTTGGAAGCCTCAAAATGAGAGAATGTTTTTCGAGTCAATTTGGATCGAATTTGGGTGAATGTCGAGGGGTTTGGGAACTTTATATCTAATATTTATAGGCATTAAATTCCCTATTCAAGATTTTTTAGGTAGTGGAACAAGGTTTTCTAAATCATATTCCTTAACTCTACACCTCTCCTATGGGGTTCATGTTTGTAAAAACAATTCTCCGACCATTCATTGTCCAAATTCCTCTAAAACATCATATTTTCATCCAAACACATCCTAGATAAAACAAAAAAATTATAATCTCAAAATTAGGAAAAACGAGTACCTGAAATCGATCATAAGGCATCAACATTAAAATTTAGGGATCTTAAAATCTCTCCACCTTATAACATCTCATCCTTGAGTTCTGATCCAAAGAAAATCTATGATATCGAGGCAAAAATATTGGTCCAATAAGCCCACATATTCTATTCTCTCCCTCATTTCCTCCAAAACACGCATATGTTGCCAGGATACTCAAACTATTGGAAAAATATTTCCCGACAACACTTTATATCTATGATCCATAATATGTATCAAATGATCCTCAATGGATTCGTCAATATCAAGATCACATGATCCATATCAATTACATGATAAGTGTCGAGGTGATACCATGAATTATGTGACACAAGAAAAATGTTACGCAGAGCACTCTACCTCTATGGATGTTCCAATAGATACTTCAATATCCTGATTCTCTCCAAAACATCAAAAGTTCCAACAAACCTGGGTTTCAACATTCTTGGCCTCCAAATATAATGGTATCACAAACTAGGTGCCTCTCGAAGGAAAACTAGATCACCCTCTATAAAGACTATGGGTATTTGGCTTCTATCAATATATGAATTTTTCATCTCTATAGAATAACCATACTCTTCCCTAGAAAATAAACCTATACTGAAATCTCATACATGAGACTCAACCCCTATAACTCTCACTCACCTACTTACATCCAATATAGTGGTGATCTACAAGGCCTATAATAAATAACCTCATATAGTGACTTCTGAATAGTTTAGTAATAACTATTATTATAGTAGAACACCAGAATTTATTGGATCTTCTCAAAAAACCTTCCAAAATATTGAACACACAGTTTTAGTATATCTTAATTTACATGTATTATACGTTCTGACTGACCGTCTTTATATGGGTGGAATTTCATACTCAGAAAAACCTCTTTACCAAGCACTTTCTACAAGCTCTTCTATAAGAGAAAATTAAAATGTGATTAATGTTCTAAAACTATACTATGTGTCACCTAGTGTAAATTAAATATCACCTAAACAAATAGGTCTCCAAACTGTTCCCCAAAAAAAATCTACTGTATGTCAAAAAAATGTGCTACTTTCATTCGTCAGTCCCCAACCACCCAAATAGAATCATTCTTCTGAGGCATCCTCAAGAGAACCACCAAATGTTTCATTGTAATGGCTTGAATCTTCCTTTACGGAATGGGAAATTACTATAGTAAACAACTAGGTCTTTGATGCTTGGCCTTCACCTATTGAAAGTTGTATCATCGTATCATGAACCCTACAATCTCATTTTTTTTCCAATCTATGAATACTGTCGGCATAGGCCATGGTGTGTTTTTTCAAACTTGTATGCCCCACCCACTTAGAAGCACAATAATCACGCAATATCTCCTCTATCTTACACATTTTCACAACTACAAGTCCTCATAAATAGATGATCCCATCCTCATCAATAGTCCAATCTGAAGGTGACTCCTCACCATCATGGATTTCCCTCAAGGAGACACATTCTTGATCCTGATACGGCTTTCCCCTTATTAGACCCAAAACTATATAATACAATAAAACATATATGAGGTTCAAATACTCATGGACCACCTAAAAGACAACACGCATCTCTTCTAGAATGTTCATCATCTTCCACTTACATAAAAACTCATAAACATCCTGATTCTATGTTATCATACGCAATGAATGTGAAACATTGTTTCCCTTCCCAAATGTATATGGTGGTACAAATTAAAATTAATACATATAATCATCCCATATTTGTGTTCTGAGATTAAAATCCTACTATGAAAACATATATTTTAATATATTTTGGTTGGTATACACAGTAATATAATCCCCCAATAGATATTTCTTCCAACACATCATTGAATAAACCACTACATCTAACTTGTGGTCATGCATAAGGTTGTTCCGTTCATGTAGCCTCAACATCTATGACGTATACAACATAACTCAATCTCTTTGAATTAACAACATTCCAATATCAATCCCACATGTGTCAAAAAACATTGTATACTCCTCACCTAGGTTTGGTAGGTTCAATATTGGTGTAGTTTTAAAATACTTCTTCATATCCTAAAAGACATTATCACGTGATCTCGACTACTCAAACTTCACTACCTTCTTGTTCGTGCATGAAATTGGTGCTTTTGAGAAAGAAAAGTTCAGGTTAAACATATGATAAAATCATATTAATCCAATAAAACTATAGATATTGAAATGATAATTGGGATGCTCCCAATAAACAACTTTTACAGCTTCTCTCAATCCATTAACACACATTCTAATGAGATGAAGTGACCTAATAAATGTACTTGGTCATTCTATAATTTGAACATAGATAGATTTACATTTTTCCAATTCTCTATCAGTGTACTCAGGATAATGTTTAATTGATGGTCATGATTTTCATGAGTCTTGGAGTACACCAATTGTTCATTCAAAAATACGACAATAAATTGATCTAGGTATGGGGGAAGATTCTGTTAATTAATTCCACAGACACTTCTTAGGTGTTTGTTACCCTTAAAAGTATCATGAAAAACTAATAAAGACCACACCTACTTCTAAAATCAGTCTGAGGTATATCAGAATCATATAATTTAAACTAATGATATACTGATCACCAATCGATCTTATAGGAAAACACAATCTCTTTTCAATTATTCAAATAGATCATCGTTTTTTGGAAGTGGATACTGGTTTATCAAAGTCATCTGGTTGAAAATCTAATAATAAATACACAAGAATAGAGTCCCGCCAACATTATTTTCAAATAAGACAAATGAACCCCATGGAAACGTACTCAGAAGGATAAACCTCATTTCCATATACTCTTCTAGTTTAGTCATAAACTCTTAAATCACTATTAGTTCCATTTTATAAGGTGTAATAAAAACTGGCTTAGCCCTTAGCATGAGCTCAATTGTAAATTACCCGTCTATCTCAGGTGGTATCCCAAAGAAATATTCATGAATGATTTCCTAGACCCTATCCAATACTGGTGTAAATACATAATTATTTACACCATCATCATCTAGTAATAGACTAGAGAATTGGGTGGTGAGATCTTATAGTTTCTAATGTACTTACCCTATATTTCCCTCTATAATATCCCAATCTCTACAGTCAATATAATTTTCACCCTCAATAGATATAAAAGTCACTCTCACATTGTAACAATCTATGTGCTCTCAATACTCCACTAACTACTCCATACCCATAATTAGGTCAATTCCTGACAAATCTAAAATGTAAATATCCTAATGTAAATGATACACCCCAACCTTGAGAGAACTCTATTTTCATAAACATATGTCTCTCGACAAAATTCTCAATGGTGCATCGATTATAAAGATCCCACTAAAAAATTCTACTTCTAGGATAAAACTATTCCAAATTTGTAAAAATATAAATAAATGAGAGGCACAAAGTATCAAATAAGGCACTATAAATCATTTAATCTATAAGTATTATACATCTCACCACTAATGGAATTAACTCACTATCTATAATTCCAGGATGAACGATATGAAACTATCCTACCACTCTTCCATGTGATGTAGTTTAAGCCCCCTGAGCTACACCACTCTACTGACAATGGTGGTCTTACATAGAAGCACAATTTCTAATAACTCTACCACCACCACTGGTACAACACCAACTTCTAGTGTGATGTGGTTTTGATGACCCCCTTCTAGCACTCTTATTATAACTAACTTCCCCATCATTACACATTTGTTGCGAATTACTATAGAACCTTTATCAATTTCTCATCCTACCATAAGATCATCAGTTAACTAGTGCTCGGGGAAATTTTTTAAGAAAGTGACCCATCTTATCTCACAATTGGAAAAGAACTTGTGTGAGATCTTATGTAACTCATCTTTCCTTCTGGAAACTCTTCCTTCCAATGATCTAGTCACTATTCTCATAATTATTAATCCTACCATCGAAAGATGTAAATACTTATCATCTAGTAGAAAACACTTTCCCCAATGGAATCTTTCTTCATGTTCCCTTCATTTATTAAATTTGGATCCACGACCTTATGAAACATCTTTAACATAAAGATATAGACTTGGGATTTAATATCACATTTAACCTCATCCTGAAAACTCATTACCAAGGATATCTCATCCTTTTCAAGTGATAGAGAAAAGAGTTTCAAGTTACCAGTGACTAGAATAGTCCATCATAAGAATACTCCCTTGGTTCAACCATGTGAACTCACACTCCCTCTCATTTTTTAGTTTCCTAGATAGAAGTTCTCCAGAAGTATCTCCAAAAATACCTTCCATACCATACCATTTCACTACCTATTCTGAGCCTGAATATACTATTAATTCTTTTATAATACTCATGAAATATAAGCTATAACCTTTACCAGGTTCTCAACATGTGTATTTAAATGGAAAAGTATTTTATATATAGACTCAATCCAAAACTCATCTTCCTCAGGTCCACCCTCTTTGGTAAAAGTCGGAGGGTACTCTAACTGAAATGCCCATGTCTGGTCCGAGATACTCTTCAAAATCTCATCTTGGTCTCCCTTTTTAATCTACATTAATCAAGAAAAGTTCTCATGTAACTAATCTCTTGCCCCTTCACCTGGTACTATTGATTACTCATGTTCTACTGTTGGAGGATCATTTCTCTCCATAACCTCATGTTGTCTTATAAGTAATATTTATATTTGAGAAATAACTATAAAATTCCAAACACACACCTTAGTAATCATTTATTTACATTAACATAGAAGAAAATGGGATTCACATTAATAAATAATAACTCATACCTTTTCTACTCACATGGTCAAAACAAACGCACAATCACTACCCATAACCATCCTATATCTAAGACATGGTTAAAAAGGGTAAACATATTCTCATTTTATATTTTTTTCATTATACAACCAATATTCACATATTTATCACTTAAAAATTTTCATTTCATATCAGGCACCATTTTAAATTATATATCAAATAAAAAAATCAATTTAAAAAACACACCCAAAACAATATTTTCCATGAATGCCTAAAAATGATGCATACCAGAATAAATATTGAGTGCCTTAAAATGATGCATGAATACTCAACTCTCATTCCATAGTTGTTCTTGAATAAAATCATACAAAATCTCAGAAATACAAATAACACTCCAGAACAAGTGCATCGCTCGAGGTAAAATAACAAATAATCATGAAAACAAAAAACAATAAAAACAATACTACCCTGTGTACTTGGGGTTTCCATTATAAATGGTTAGATACTCCCATGATTTAGCACATGTCCAAGGCCCAAATATTTCTATTCTCATGTCTACCTTTCCCATATAGTATGATAAAAAAATAATATAAAAGTCCTTTGATACCACTTTGTAACATCCCAACCTGGGTGCCCCAATCCGGTCACACACATGCCCTCATGTGCACCACCCTATACACAATAAAAAGCTGATTAGTAGTGTTGGTATAATTTATCATTATGGGGAGACTACACCCTCTTTATAAAATTATCACAACAACGTGAATAATCAATCATTAGCTGATTAATAATAATCAACAACATGAATATTACAATATCCAGAACAAAACATTGTCATGTGATAAACCAAAACTAAAACCTATATCCATAATTAAACAGTAGAAATCTAATGCCAATTAAGTGTTAGGTTTCAAATTAAAATCCAAGATAAAAAAACTAAAAGAATACCTAAGTGGGCCCAAGAATAAAGGCTCGTTCACTCATCCTTGATCTATCCCAAATCATCCATCTAACATAGGTCAATTTCCCTTGTCTTATCCTTTAAACATGAAGTCTATTCGGGTACTTATCAGGAAGCATAAGTAGTGTGTGAGTAAAACTCCGTAGGCCACCACTAATAGTGTCTTAATCAATATCGATTCAATAATAGTGTATGCATATGTACAAACAATAATGTATTATGCAGAAAGTAAACAATTATAACATTTTATAATTTATAAAATAACCAAAAATATACCTATGTTCACGATGATAACCATACTATCAATTCTTGGTATGTCCCATGCTGGAGTTTGAACTATACCCGAGGGATATCACATATTAGAATACAATGGTTATAATTTATCATTTCATTTCAAATCATATCATGACCAATTAACACCAAAATCTAATTCCAAAATCTTGGGCATAGAATGTTGTGTCTAACACCCAGTGGGTATTCAGAGCCACTTTCCCTATCACACACCTCAATGTCAAATATGTATTAGGATCCTCATACATTTTCCCACACTCCTTATCACATATGGGTATTTGGAGCCTCAGTCTATATCCCACACTTGCTAACATATATGGGAATTTATATCCTCAATACATATCTCAAACTAACTAACACATATGGGTATTTAGAGCCTCGGTTCTTATCCCACACTCACTAACACACATATCACAAATATCACATTATCACAAAAATACTAATTTTATTTGATTCATGGTAATGAAGCATTAACCTTCTTATCAAACATTATCATTAAATTATACCTTTTCAATTTATCATAATAATCATAATTCTTTATTTCATTTACATGGAATAATATGAATAATTCATCTTTAAACCATTCATCAATATTTAATCAAATAACACTCTAACCCTTTATGGTTAGGATAATCATCCATTTATTTCCAATACCATTTATATACATATCACAAAAATTATCCAATTACAAAATCCCATTTAGTTTTCCAAATATATAACCCCAATATCCCATAAATTCCACAATAACATTATTCAACTTATTAATTCACCAATTAATTAATCTAAATCAACCAATTACTATTTCCACATTTTTAATACATTCAATTATCACATGGAAATTGATTTTATTAAAATTAAATTCTATATGAAATTTCCCAGTAATGGAAATTTAAATTTCACATTTATATACATGTAATTTAATCAGGACTATTTGATTTTAAAATTTTACACCTTTTTCAAGATATATGATGAGCCGTCACCAATGGAATCCCAAAATTGAAGTAGAATATTCATTTTCACAATGGATAATGATATCTTGATCCAAAACCTAGATCTAAAGAAAATTTGACTGTATCAAAAAAAAATGGTCAAGTTCCATTACCAATGGATAAAAACATCCCTTCAAAGGATGAGAGAAATAGGAGGGAGATGTAGGAAATCAATCGAGGCAAGAATATCTTATGGTGAAAGGTGTAGATTCATCAATCTGGTTTTGGAATTTTCAAGAATAGAGTTCTAAACACCATGGAATCTATCCAAGATCCTCAAAAAATGATAGAAAATTCTTAGGATTTAGTTGGTTTAAATTAGTGTGATTTCGGGTCTGTTAGAAAATTTAAAATCTAATTTTCAGAGGATTAAATCTAGTGTTTATGGTTTCCCAAACAAAGACCCACGTTTTCCAAGTCATGTTCCTCCCATATGGAGGTACATGATTTATCTTTATAGGGTGCATAGTTTTGTAATTCGTGTTCCAACCATGAAATCCCTCTTTTTTGGGTTTTCTCGATTTTCTGCTATAAGGATCAAGGTTTGGGAAAACATATCCCCAACTGTGTGCAATCCAAAACCCCTCTAAAAACATCCAATTTTAACCCAAATGAGCCCAAGATAAAACCCAAACAAGATATTATCAAAAGAACGAAACAAAGTACCTAAAAATGATCTCAATAGATCTCTAGTAGAAGTATGGGATCTTATAGTTAATATGATTGATGATCTTTAGAAGATAATTATTTTAAATAAACATAGGAATATTTAACCTAAATATGACTCAATTTATAAAATTATGATGTTAGAGTAATGTTATTATAAATAATATTTTAAAAAACTCTATATCACGCGGAATTTGACATATATCATTCATGGTTCAACAAAGAAAACTTTTATTTGGGTTCATTCATACTTCTAAACCTAATACTCAAAATAGATATCCAAATTACTATAATCGTACATAAAATATTCTAAACACAAAAACCATTTAAATCAATTCTCTAAAAATATAAATTATTCTTTATCTACGAAATAACATTTTTATTAATATGTAACCTAACATATGAATCACCACATTTCAATCTACAATAGCAATTTGAATTTCATGTTAGGTTATCAAACCTAAACAAATTCAAATGCCCCCATAAGTTTATAAATTGACTATGAATTAATGAAACCATATCCCCAAGTAGTGTCCAACTATGCTTTTATTTTGGCCTCTTTTATATTCACCTGGTGATGACCGATTTAATACCCAGTTAACCCTTTTCAGTGTTATTAATCCAATGTACATATTTTCTAGAGTCAGAATCCATAAGTAGTATATAAAAAATGTTACAATTTGTAGGATAGCCACAAAATATCTATTTAACCAAAACAATTTGACGATATCCTATACTTATAATTCTTTCCTACACTTATCCGAAGGGTTTTCACTAATGTTATCTTTTCTTGGTCGAGATATAAAATGTACATTCTTACCTCATCATTAAATCATATATTATTCTAATGGATTATCTAAACCATCTAATTTGAGGCCATCCAAAACTTACCAACCCCTAAATTATCCTTAATAATAATTCTATTCTTCAATGTTATGTAAATACATATCTAATAAAAACTATGACCCCCATACCCATGCTCCAAGATCTTGTCCTATAATCACATAAATTAAATAATTACTTAAATATAAATTGTACATATTTAGACATAACATTCCATTAATTATATAATTAAATGAAACTTTTGTTATATATAGATTCTCGAGACTATTTATGTTTAGATATTTAGAAAATTGGGATAAAATAAATAATAAATTCAATGTTCATTTTATTAAACATGAATGTTTCCCATTGTATAAAATACAACATAATCCATAATGGTCCTTCAAAATCTCCTAAAAATTATTTAATATGAGATATTAATCTAAAAATTACATGTTTTATATTTTCATTATAACTTTGGGAATAGAAAACTATAAAGGGGATAGAAAAAACTCTTAGTAGAGAAAACATATAACTCAATATGTCAAAAACATAACAATTTTATACATAATATGAAGAAATAAATATTTTAACTAAATCCCAAATTGAATAAAATATAGAGATGTTATCTATATAAAAATAAATGAAGACATGTATATCAATAATACTAATTTAATACTAACATAATTCAAAATTTCATACAACAAAAACATACTTTCAAGGAATTGAAACAAGTTATTATACTAATATGGGGATAATTATACAACATAGACCAAGTTATCATTCCTCTTAACACTTATTGAGGCATCGAGGTGCTATATAATGTCTTTCCCCACCAATAACGTTATTAAGACTAGTTCACGTTCAATAATATTCAAAAAGAAAATTTATATTAATCTCTACCAAACCTATGGATAAATAAAAACATGGAAATCTGTATAAGAAAAGATATATAATTTCAATGTGTAATCAACTTTTTTAGTAGTTAATGACCATCAAGATTATTAATACATCCCAAAATAATAAACTAACATTATTTATAGGTAAAAATTCTCAGATAATACTTTTTTAAAATGAAATTATCTTACCATATCAGATAATTATTATACGTTTAATTAAATTAAAATACTAATAACCCTCACTTCCCGATCTGATGGTTAAAACATAAAATTTAAATTTTTGGCTTTGATACAAACAAATGTGGCCTATTTTCATCTTCAAAAATGTAAAACATTATGAAGAAATATTGGATCACTTAAATATCCAAGGAACTTTTAGACTTAGAGTTTTAGATAATTTGAATAAACACTTATCAAATTATGTTTATAAAATTCCTGTTAAAAAATAAAAACATCATCTCCCATTGTACATAGATTTTCATAATCCATGTTATGTCTTCAAAATATCTGATAAGAATCTCTATATATGAAACATTTATAGATATAGATCATTTTAAATAATTCTTAAAAACATTGGGAAATGGAAAAGTACTAAGGGTGATCTCAAAAAAATATTAAGGGTAAACATAATTATTAACAATTAAATGTCATTAGAAAGTTAAAGATGACCATAATATTATGATGAAATAAAATAAGTGTGTGAGAAAAAACTAAGTAAATTCATACCAATTAATTCTCAGATCATCAATCAATATACATAGAATAATTCTTTACAAATGAATGCATCATTGGAATCAATAATCATGAGACATTTGATATCAATATTGATCTAAGGAATCATTAAATACTAATATCTTTTCACCAATAATAATAATCAAATACTTTTATTGAAACATAAACTCCTTATATTACCATGATAAATCATATGATTCCTATAAAAACAGATAAAAAGAATAGATTAAATAATATAGGAATTAAAGTCATCATTTTTATATCACTCTTTCAAATAGTTCAACCTTCATAGTTATAATTTGAATAACTATTGAGTTTACACATAAAATAATGATCATGAAAATAATTAGAATAACCCTCACAATATATTCCCATACTCTCTTAGGAGAATCCTAATCGGTTAAATCCTTTCATTTACTCAATGAATTAAATATTTATAATGGTCACAACCTCCCTGGATTTAAAATGGAACCACCCACCATCAAAGACAATGCCCAAGTATAATCATCACACACAATAAATTGTTTTCAATGTAACATTTTCTCACATGATAAATCACTTCTAGATGTTGAAATATACATTTCTTTTAAAATTCAGTTATCAAAATATAAATCACAAAGAATAAGGGATATTGGCATTGTTCATTGGAAATACCATGTGAACTACCATTAAAATATTAATGGGAATTCCATGGTAAATACCTAGTAGATCATAAAAAACATCATAGGTTATTGTCATTGATCAATATAAATAACATTAAAATATTATGAAAAAACATTCTTGAGGAAAAATCACTTTTAAATCTAAAAGTCACTTTTAGAAACTAAAAATTCATAAAATATATTCAAAACCATTATTATTCAAAATAATCATGGAAAATTGTTATGGAAGGTTCAATGAAAATAATTCCCTTGATGGTGGGAAAATATGATCATGTTTTAAATTTTTAAAATAAATATTCTTTCCAAAAAATTTGTAAAATGATACAAAAGTGACCCATTTAGAAAAGTGTAAAAGAATTTCCTTCTCTAATGATTTTTAGATAAGTTAAAATATAATAGAAACTAGTATTTTTATTTAATATATTTTTATTCAAGAACATTTTTGAAAACATTTTAAAAAAATGTTTATGGAAGAGAATGATTTCTTATCTAAAAGAATATATAAGATCAACATCACTTACAAATAAAATTCATGATGTTTCTTTAAACATAAGGTTGGGAATTGAAATTAAATATATAAATCACACTCAAAAAAATAGAATAAATGGATTTCGTACGTGAAAATAAGAGCTTATTATTTCTACCTATGGAACCTTGAAAATAAAAAATCCTGAAAAGGAAAGAGATTACCACATCATTCCACTACCACATTGGTAAATCTTAAATTGTAATCCCAGGAAAAATAATTTCAAATAAAAATTTAATTATAATTAACAAAATAATATTCATGATGTATTATATCAAAATTTCATCATATATTGCACATAAAAGAATATAGATACATATCATAACCATATTGTCCCAAAGAAAGATAATATGAAATGAATAGCCCTTAAAAAGGTCATATCATTTAATTGGGAATTAATCAACAAATTAATTATGCTAAAAAATTGTAAATACATAAAAATAAGTTTAAATTCCTAATATAAAAATTTATATATCAATTCACACAATATAATGAAATATTTAACTCATTGAAATTTATCATAAGCTAGTGAAAAGAAATTGAGATAAGAATCTTTTTAACAGTTAGGAACATTCCAGTTGAATATACTTGGATGAGTAAATTCAAATTTCAATTTAAAATAATAAATATTATGATAGATTCATTATATTACATGTCAAAAATTAACTATATAACCCAAATAAAATAATTATGAAATTGATATAAAAATATGGGTCAATGGAAGTTAATTGAAAAGAAACCCCTTACCTTGAGTCTAGACTATCTATGTATATTTTTTAACACATGTATAATAAACTTATAAAAATTATTTTATTTAATTAGAAAATTTTCTAGAATTAATCTACTATACTTAAGTCTTTTATTTAATTTATTTTTATGAAATATTTAAATACTAGGTAGTAAATCCCACATTAGATATTTTGAATATATTAGTCAAAAATTTCAAAATAGCTTCAGTGTGTTGACTGTGGTAAATGGGTCCAGTATTCGATCATATCTATAATAATATTTATGAAATGATTATAATTTTTATATTACAATTATAATGTTAAAAACAATTAGGAAATATGCTTCTGAAAAATGAACTGTGTTACAATCATGAACAAAGTGGGTCATATGTAAGCATGAGTAACATTTCCATTATTTAAAGATCATTATAGAAAGAAAGAAAGTATTATTTTATCTTTATATATTGATAAATAGTTCATAAATTCAATATTAATTATTTAAATATACTTATATTTTTTTATCCAAATGATTCAGTAATGAAAAAATAATCACATCACTTCATAGATGTTGTTGTCCACACGTACGCATGAATGATGTTCTCAGTTTCATTGAATGTAAGGATAAAAAAGTAAATGATATATTATCTTCACACAATGATAAATATGTAACCAATATATATATATATATATATATTTTAATTGTACCATTATAAATTTCCTTGAGATGTGATGATGAAAAACAAATTGTATATATCTGTAAGGTTGTAGTCTATATTACAAAACAATGATACATTCATTTACCATTTAATGGATTTTAGAGATGAATATAGGTTATGGATCTGAAATTATAAAATCCTAGTATACATTAAATTGGGATTTAATAATATAGTCATTCTTGTAGAAAACTTTGTGGAGTTTGAGGAAGAAATACAATGAAAATAATCAGTTAAGAATGATAACTCTTCTTTAGAAAAACATATTTTCCTAACAATTTAATACAACTAAGGATGATATTGTTATATAAATAAGTCCTATAGAAAATGGGGAGCGATTTAGGTAAGGTATTTGGGTAGATATTTCTTATCAAAATGGGGTGCTAAGTGTGAATTAAACAGATTAAGGGAATCCATTTTATAAAACAGGGGAGGGGATCTCATGGAATTTCTCAAAATATTAAATTAATATAAATTAATTTTCAATTCCAACTTCTCCATAACTAATTTATTTCAAATATATGATGATTATGGGTTGAAATAACCTCATCCAATAAAAATAATAAAATATTTACATAATATTTACCACTATCTTTTGGGTTTAACCCCTCGTAAACACCATTTACACTGATCATGAGAATAATGATGTTTAATATTTAACGGTTAAGACAGTTACTATAAATAAAAATTTGTAAATAAAAGAACCATGGTTTATATTTTCAATAATTTCAAAATTTATTTGATTAATATATTATTTTTATGAATTTTATATAATTTAGTAAAATCTTATTTATTATAAAATATTTTTATTGTAATTTTTTTAAACTATTCATTACATTCATTTTAATATATCAATACAATATATGAAATTTAAAAAAAATTACTAAATCCATAAACTATTATATTCATATATATAATTCATCGATCACATTAATTATCTCATATTATATTACTTTTATTATTTTTAATATCATTTATTTTATTTTTCTATTAATTAGAGAATTACTGCGTAAACATTGTATAAGCATTTTAGGTAATTATTTATTAACTAAAAATTAAAAATTAATTATCATGATGAATATAAATTATTTATATTTTAAATTAATATTTATAACCTACTATGTCTTCTATTTATTTCTACGTTAAAAATATTATAGATATTGAAAACAAGAGAGTGAAATTTTTTACTTTTCATTACATAAAATATCTTAAAGGTTATAATCACCAAAAAAACACATATTATAGAATAGAATATTTTAATATTGGGATAAAATTGACTCATAAAATAAAATTTTAGAATGTTTTAGGGCCTTTTTTGAGTCCTCGTTGTTTTATTTTTTAAATTAATTACGCGATTTACCCTTTACAATGGTAACAAAAAAGTATTATCATTACTATTAATATTAAACAAAAATAAAGAGGATATTATTTAACATATTTATAACCTCTAATTTCAAATATGGAATCCATTTTTCGAAATTCAAAAACATTTATTAGTGTAATTTAATTTTAAATAATATTTTTAAAAATGCAATGAAAATTTGTTTTTCAATAAATTGTTGTTTAGGTATATAATTTTTTATAATAGATTCGAGGATAAAATTAAATTTCAAAAACTATAATTGGATTATTTTAAATCAAAATTAACTAATTAAATTTTAAAACTAATCCCAAATATAATTTTACAATGTAAAAACATTAATATAAAATATAGTTTTCATTAAAAATCCATTTTTTCATTATTCAATGAAAATTCATTCTTCATAGAAAAATTTAAAAAAAAATTCTATATGATAATTATGTCATAATGAATTAAAAAATTATATTTTTTATAGAAAAATTATAAAATTTCCAAAAACTAATTTTAAAAGTTACTATGTAAAAAATCATATTTTAAGAAAATTTATCTATGAAGAAGAAAGTGGATTTTCTAAAATTTAATGCTTATTAAAAACCATAAATAAATAAATTTTCATTTATTAAAACCTATATAATATTTTTAAAATATATATTTAATTCTATTTATACCCACTAATTTAGTGGCTACATAATAATATTCACATTTAAATAGTAATATTTCATGGTTTGTTTACACTTAGTGTTGCATATATTATATGCTATTTATCATAGTATTTATTTTTAAAAATCTCAACATATTAAATTATACCTTCCCTCCTTTTAATAAATAGTATCCTCAAATTTTTAACAAAGTCTTTATAAAAAAATACCTTTTTTAGAAATCATAATCATAAAATTTCTTAACAAAACATCCTTTTGAAAAGAGGAAAATGGAAATATAAAGGCCATAGAAATTAACACATTACTAGGTTTTAGAATTAGAAAACATTAGTGGGAAGTAAAAATATGGAAATAAAAGATAAAACTAACACCCAAGGATTAATAGAGAGTGATAGAGAACATTTTCATGTGAAATTTAACCAATAAAAAATTGTAAATCTATGACGACTTTAAAGAACATTGAATTGTTAGTAATAATGTAAATAGATAATGTTTATCTTCATGATCTATTTCCCAGACATGAGGAAATCCGTTACCATATGAAAAAAGAACATAATGAAATAAACTTACTTTCCAATTATAATTTCAATCTGTAATCAATTTTATCCTCAATATCATCATTTTCTCCAAATGATGATTATTAAAGATGAATTTTTTATTCCTATAGTGCTAAAATTAACTTCTAATGGATTTTATAATCTATTAAATTATAACAAGATATTATTCTTAGATTTATACCTTAAGAAAAATCAAAATGTTTATAACATGATAATATATTCCCATAAATGAATCAACCTATATATGAAGAAAGACATCATTAATCTCTCAAGTTGAATAGTAATACAAAAACTTCAAACTAAATAATTCCATAAATAAACCGAATCACCATTAAGCCCTATTAAGATACTATATTCTTTCAAATGATAAATCAATAAAAATAGAAAAATAAAATCTCATAATAATCAGTTTAACATAATCATATTACGTTCTAGAAATAGTAAACATCTAATGAAATAAAATCAATTACTTAATAACCAAATAAATTTTCGATCTCATAGATATCTACAGGATAAAACATATGTTCCAAAAACAAACATAGAATTTTTATCCAAATCATTTATGTATAAAAAATTCATACTGACTATGAAATCACTTAAGCTTGTGGTAGGCATTGAACCCTTGTCTCCATGATATTGTGGGTCAACCTCATGGCTTTATAGGATATGATAGGTTGTCTCCTGGCCCATGGGTTGTCCTTTTTCTAAAACTATATAATTATTATTATATTCCCCATAATCATAAATGTTCATATAAACCATTACGTTCATACATCACAAAAATTTTATATCCCCAAAATGAAAACACACAATTACACAAATAAAAATTCATGTTAATCCTAAGGGTTACATATACATCAATTGAATAAAATATATCTCAAAATATCATTATCAACCTTAACATTACATCACATAAAACATCAAAAGGGATGTCTAATACTCTAAAAATATGTTCAAACCCAAACATACGAACCCATGATGATATCTATAACTCATAAGACAACAACACATGAGAGACTATTATTCTACAAAGTCATCCAAACACTTTAATGATATAAACTGTAATATCCATTAACAAGGAATCCATGATATAGTGCAAAAAACATAAACATTAAATTTCGGGTTTTCATATTGATAAATGTGACCCATTTTGGAAATCCAAAAACATACAACATCAAAAGGAAATATAGGATTACCTACCCAACCAATGAACTTTTAGTTTTATAGTTTTATAGAATTAGAATCAAATTTTTACAAATTGGGTTTAAAACTAATAGTTTATAAAGGGAAACATAATCTCCAAATATACCAATATTTTATATTCCATGTTAAGTCTTCAACTTCCCCAATAAAATATACATATATGAAACCATTCTAGACAAAAAAACATGTTTCATCAATCCTGATAAACTAGGAAAAAGTAAACAAGAAATGGGGAGCTCAACTGTGTAGTAAGGGTAAACATAAGAATTAAAAATTAAATATCATTAATGAGAGTAGGATGAGTATAAGGGTATGATGACATAATCATAGTGTCTAACCAAAACATATGTGAATTCATACCAATAAATACCTAGATCAAAAATCATGAGACATGGAATAAATCATTAAAAAAGATAAGTGTCATTGGAATCAATAATAACGGGACATGTGTTATCAATCGTTATCTATGGAATCATTAAAAACCATATCTTTGAACCAATATTAAGTATAAAATAATTTTATTTAAACATAAACTCATTATCTGACCTTGTGAAGTAATTATAAGTCCATAAAAACAATAGCATGAATTGATAAAATCATATATTAACCCAAGGAGTAATTATAATATCACTCTTAAAAATGGGATAACCTTCATGGTTACACATTCAAAAACAATCATGGTTACAATTTAAATAACCATCATACTTACAATTAGAATTACAATTACAATATATTCCTATAATCTCTTAGGATAAACCTAATTAGTTTACTCCATCCCATTACCCAATGCTTTGGAGTGATATAAAGTGATAACCAACAATTTATTTTTAATAGAACCACCCATCATCATTAAAAATACCCAATAACCATAACATAATCATTACACATAAAATCATGTAGTTTTGATAACAATATTTTCACCCAAAATAAAACATTCTAAGATATTAAATTGTCCTTACCTTTTAAAAATCACTTTTCAAACAAAAATCACCCAAGAAAAGTGAAGAAGGATTTCTATTTAAGTAAAACATGAAACCTTATAAAGGAATCAAAAAATAAAAAAAATGTTACGTATATAGAAATTGTAATTAAAGTCATACATATTACAATAGAGTATTCCAATCATGACTTGATTTTCCCATAGAAAATAAATGCTTTCCATGAAAATTTATTTTAATTAGTAATAATCCATACAAAGAAATAATGAGGATGGTATCATTAAATAACATCTTTAATGGATAATAAGAAACATCAAGGTTTTTTGTCATTGATAAATGTAAATTCCATTAAAATATCATGGAAACATTCTTGATTAAAATAACATTTTCACAAAGAAAATAACGTAAAAAACTAAAATGACAACACAGAATTTGAAATAAATTTTTTTGAAAATATCCTTGTATTATTATAAATTTATATTAAAAAAATTATGTTCATGATGGTAGTAAAATACGTTCATGTTGTCAATTTAAAAAATAAATATTCTTTTCAAATATTTTCTAAAATGAGTCAAATGTGACCCATTTAGAAATATAAAAATAAAATAAAATTTAAATAAATTATAAAATTAGTACCAGGATAATTTAAAATATATTTTTGAAATAATTTATTTTTATAATATAATATTTTTTTAAACATTTTTAAAGACATGTATATGAAAGAGAATGATTTATGATCTAATAGAAGATACAATATCAACATCACTTACAAATGACTTTCTTGTTATTTCTTTAATCAATAATAGAGGAAATAGAAATTAAAAATGTTAAAAAATTCTTAGACAGGGAAGAATAAATGTTATATGGTTTAATAAAATTTGATATTATGAATTACCTCCAAGTAACATTTACCATAAAAATATAGAAATGAAAAGAGATTACAACAAAAATAATTTTCCACTTTAGTAACCCTTCCATTGTATGACCATGAAATAATAATGTCCAATTTAACTTTAATTATAATGAAAATAAGTATATATATGATATAAGATGATAAACCATAGTTATATACATCTCAAAAAAGAATATAGGTGCACATGATTTACATGTGTCCCAAAGAAAGAAAATTTGAGATGAATAACCCTTAATAAGATCCAATAATTGAATTGAGAATTGATCAGCTAAAAAATTATTTTTAATAACTATAAATCAAAAAATATATAAATACATAATATAAACATTTATAGATTAATTTAAACATAATCATGGAATAAAAATTTCAATGAAAAGAGTCATAGGCCAAAGCATGTAAATTGAGTTAAGAATTCCTTTACCACCTAGTAACATCAATGTTGAATCCCCATGAATGAATTAATTAAAATTTATATCATAAAATATAGTGAATTAAGAATTATTCATTATATCACATGTAAAATGGTCATTATACACACAATATAAAAGATATTTGTGGTATAAAATTAAAATATGTTTTAATAAAAGGAAATTTTGAAGAAATCTATTACCTTGAATTCAGTATTTCTTGGTATACTCTTTAAACACTGTATAATAAAATTATATCACTTATTTTATTTCTTAATAACAGTTACAAGATTTATCCCTTATTATTAAATAATTTATTTCATTTATTTTTTTGGAATACTTAAATACATAGTTAGTTATGGCCACTAGAGGAGTTTTGAGGATGTTTAGTGAAAAAGTATAAAATAGCTTCGGTGTGTTGATCATGGTCAAAGGGGTCATTGTTCCATCATATAAAAATTAAAGCATATGAAATATTTATCAATTTTTAAAAAATATATAATTTTAAAACTAATTAGGAAATACTTTTATGAAAAATGAACTATGTTATAATCATATAGATGGTAGGTCGTATGTACAGATGAGTAACATTTCCTTCTCTCAAAGATCGAAATATAAATAATGAAAGTATTATTTAATCTTTATATAATGATAGTTATTTTATAATTACATATTATTTATTTAAAAATAATTATATATATAATCCACATGATGTGGTGATGGAAAAATAAACACTATGCTCTGTGGAGGTGGTATTATACACACACATGAATGACGTTATCATTTTTCAATGAATGGAATGGTAAGAAAGTTAGTGATATATTATATTTAAATAATAATTTATATGCAATTATTATCACATAAAAATATTAATTTCATCATTATAACATTTCATGAAAGGTGGTTATGAAAAACCAATTACATCAGTCGGTGATCCGGTAATCCACTATACACACGAATAATCGATTCCTTTCCTATTTAATAGAGGGTATAGAGGGACATTGATTATAAAAATAAAATAACAAAAAATAAGTATATTTTGGATAATTTATTTATTATAATGTAATTGTTGGATAATATTTTAAGGATGTTGAGGAAGAAATAATACTAAAATACATTGTTAGGAACAATACATCTTCTTCAGACAACCGTCATTGATTAATAACTTAAGACCACTAAGGTTTGTATTATTCCATATATATGGCCTCTAACATTTGAGGATGATTTTTATTCATATATTTGGGTATATATTATAAGATAAAAATGGGTTTTAATGTTTTTAGTAAAAACGAATAACAGATTCAATTTTATATGGGTGGGGAGCAGAACCCGTGGATTTTGTCAAAATATTAAATTAATATAAAATTATTTTCAATTCAAAATGGATCCATAAATAATATATTTATAATGAAAAATGATTATGGGTCTAAATGTTTTAATATTATAAAAATTAGACAAGACTAAACTATATTTTTACCCTTATATTTTGGTTTTAACCTCTCATTAAAGCCCTTCACATTTATCTTCACAACAAGGATTTTTACAATTTGAGGGTAAACATAGTTCCTATAATGGAAAAACGAATCATAAATGGACCTTGTATGATCTTATAAACCATATCCAAGTATAAATATATAATTAAATATTTTTATTAAGTTCATATAATTTAATAAAATATAATTTATTATAAAATATCATTAATGTCAATTTTTGGAACTATTATTTACACTGCCTTTAATAAAATCAATAAAAAGAATTTAAAATCAAGAAAAAATATTTCATTAAAAACATTATCATTTATATTAATATATAAAATTCATTTATCTCATTACATAACTCAAATTATATTATTTTTAATATTTTTTATATCATTTATTTTATTTTTCCATTTATTGAATAATTATTGTGTCCGTATTATGTTTGCATTTAAGGTAATTATTTCATGACTAAAAAATAATATTAAATTATCCTGAATAATTTAAATCACTTATATTATAAATTAATATTTATAACTCAAAATTTCTTTTGTATCTCCTTGTAAAAAATATTATATTTATTAAAAATAGTAGTGTGACATTTTTAAAAAAATTTCATAAAATATTATAAAGGTCATAATCACATCGAAATGGTAAAAAAATTAATATTATAAATATTATATGATTTAGGAAGAAATATAATAATAAAATATAATATAATAAATCTGTTTGGGTCATTTATTAGTCATTATTGTTTTTTAACATTAATTACATGATTTACCCTTTCCCATAGTAACGAAATATACTATGTTTTTTATTCATATTAACCCAAAATAAAAGAGGTGTGTTTTCAAAATATGGGACCACTGATTCTAAATATGGAATCCATTTTCATAAATTCTCAATAAATAATTGGTATAATTTAGTTCAAAATTTAATTGAAAAAATTTAGTGAAAAAACGGTTTTTAAAAAAATTATGTTTTTATGTATTGAATCATTTATTACTAAATTCAAGTGTAAAATTATTATTAGAAACAATAATTGGATTGATTAAAATAAAAAATAATTAATTAAATTTTAAAACTATTCCAAAATAGAATTTTACTTTTTATATTTTTAAAATATAATACAGTTTCCAATAACAATCAGAATTTTTCACTATTACAGGAAAAATAAAACTTTTTAGAAAAATTTCAACATTTCACTAGAGGTTAATGTTAATATTATGAGCTCAAAAATAAATTTATTTCTAAAATACAATTTATAAAATGTATATAAATTAATTATACTATTCACTTAATAAAAAATAAATTTTTCAAAAAAAATATCTTTGAAAAATATAATGGATTTATTAAAAATTGTGTGCTTATTCTCTATGACTATATATATAAATATGTATTGAAAATAACCTCTATATATATTTTAGAAAATTATGACTACTATTTCACCCCAATTACTGGATATGTTATAATGGTAAAATTTAATGAATATGTTTTTTTTGGTTTATTTACATTCGGTGTTATGTATCGTGTACACTATCGATCATAGTCATTATTTTAAAACAAATAGTGGTATTTTAAATTAACCCCAACCCCATTTCCAAAATTAAATCCTTGTAATTTAAAATCATTCTCATCAATCAAAATACCTCTTGGAAATCCCATATCGTAAAAAGGGGTAATAAAACACCATTTTCAAAAGAAGAAAATTCAAATACAATGTCTATATGAAGTAACATATAAGTAGGTTTACATATTAGAATAAATTTGTGAGAAGTGAAAATATGGTCATGGAAGAGAAAATTAAAACATGAGGATTAATAGAGAGTCACAGAGAACATGGTCATGAGATATTTTAAATCTCATAACCATAAATCTTTAATGGGTCAAACAATATCAATTTCATGATAAGAAATTTAAACAGATAACTTTTTTTGTTTATGATTCTTTTCCTAAAGTTGAGTAATTCCTTTACTATATTAACTGATCACATAAATAAATATACATACCTTCAAATTATAATTACAACTTTTAATCATTTTCCTCAACAATCTAATCATTTTATCCGAATGATGATTTATCAAGGTGAATTTTTTTATCATTATGTTTTGAATTATCTTCTAATAGATCAAAATTTTTATAGAATGATAAAAACATATTACTACTCTCATTATTCTTTAAAAACCAAAATTTTAAGAACAATATAACATAATTCAAAAAAATAATAAACTTTCATAGGACAGAATATGTCACGAACCAGCCCGAGTCGACCCTGAACCGGTCACCCAGTCCAACCCGCGACAAGTCCCGAGGGGCGTTCCCGATCCTCCCGGGATGGTGACAAGCACCACGGGCATCAATAGAGTACACAAGGGAACGATTTCTCCCATATATAAACAATCAAACAAACAGCGGAAATAAACGGACAGCCCAAAATGAATTTATATAAAAATTGAACTAAATATTATTTGTACAAGAAACTAAAATTAGAACAAAACCAACAACTCAAATGAACAATTCCGATGAAAAAATAACTCCATGTGACACTTCTGGTCACTCTCCAACACAATGATAAAAATTCTCCCAAGGTGATCGAACTAAAGATGAAACCTGCACAAGGGCTAAAAAAAGAAGAAGACTATAGGCGTGGGTATTAAAACTCAGTAGGTTAGCCCGGTATTCTATTCCCAATGCACATTACTTTAAAATAAAAGAAACATCAATTTATAGTTTTAAATTCAAGATTTGAAAGTCTGGTTTTCAAATGAGGTTTCATGCTATAATAATTATCAGACAAAAACATGCAGGTTTAATAAACAAAAATGCAAGTAACAATTATTTTCAAAGAGGTGAAACTTCAAAATGAAAATAGTTTTCAAGAGGGCTGCTTTAAATAATTTTAACATTCAAATAAATAACACATACTACTGAATTTACCAACCAAACACACCGTATGCCGACGGTGAGTACAAAATAGCCAATGAGCACTAGTCACAGGAATACCCCTAGGCACTAGTTAGTTGTGAGCCCCAGGTACCTCGTATCTCGGTGAAAGTAGCCATAATAAATATCTGTTCTCATGCACGAGCCACTAGTAGAAAACATACCCATAACCTAGTGGTCCCCAATCATCAACATCATCATAGTTTAGTTAGTGTTGTCATCGTCAAACTTGCTACGTGAAACAGGGGCCAACCCCCACAGAATCACTAGCATACTAGTACACGTCCGCCCACCTAGATACCCGGGATTCCCTTTAGTGCTCAATCAAGTTACACATATTATCAAATACACATTTCACATCCCCATTCCATTCCAAAACCATAAAAACACAAACATCCCATAATCATTCTTCACATTTCTTACACTAATCAACAAACTGCTAAATATTTCGGTAAAACAATTTCATGAAGTGTATTGAGGATTTGCACATAAAACTCTTTCAAAAACACTCTTTAAATTATAAACACACATCATAACCAAACCAAATCATATTTGGCAGCCCAATAAACATTTAATAAAATCATTTAATGGACCATAAAATAATCCCAATTTCACAACTTGTTATATACAAGTAAAACACTCCTTCATTAGGAAATGCCAACCGGGCCTTTAAACATTTTCTCAAAACTAACCTTTGATGAAGGTATGGATTTTAATTTTATTAAGGATCTGTATAAATATCATTTACAGCAGTAAACCTCATTCATAAATCTCTTATAATACTTAGGTTAAATATTCAAAACACAACCATTTTCATAAAGATGTGAAACAGTCATTTTTGGGCAACACGGGCCAAAATATGTTGTAAATCAAAACCCACTTGTTTGTAAAAACAAATCCAAATTGGAAATCAATATAAGTACCCAAAAATACCATTTATAATTCTTCCAATTCATTTATAAATCCAATCAAGTAACTTTTAAATCACACATCACACATAAAAGTCAACCGGGCAATTTACCGAACACATGACATGCCCTTTTTAAACAAAACAATTTATTTTATGTACATGAAAAGGAATAAAACACCAATTGAAAGCCATATTTTCATTCAAGATACTGTAACATGTTAAAAATACCATAGAACAGATTATAAACCTCACAAAATATTTTCAAAATATAACGGAACATTTAAACAAACACTTGTTGAGAACTTTCATGACAAAACCACACTACCGTTCACAAACCAATGATTAAACAACCACTTTGAACACCAATAAAATTATCCAAAGGATGAAAAACAATAATAAACATATATATCTGGTTTTAAATATAATAAAAGGATGAAACTTAAATAAGAAAGTCATGTGCATGGGGTATCCTACCTCAAATCTTTGGCGTAATTGAAACGCACACCCGAAATCACCCGCCGCGGGTTTATAAACAATAAAACTATAAATACCAGACCTAAACAAACATAAAACCCATCAAAAAACATTGTATAACAAAACCCTAGGTCTATCAAGACTAGGGTACAATATAAAACCATGAAATAATGAAAGGAGGGGGAAGAGGAAGGAGAAAGGAGAAGGAATCTCACCTTTCACCCTAAAAAACTCTTCGTATTCCAGTAGATCATCAACCCTAGAGGGAAGGGAATGGTTTGAAAATTCATGAAAATACTTCTAAGATCTGGACGAACCAGGGAAAGAAAATTGGTGGCCAAAAGAGTACTAATTGAATGAGTTATGGGTGAAACAGGTTACCTTATCAATTCTGGACGTTTTGAGGAAACCAGAGAACATTCTCCCTAATACGCGACCAATATGAGCCCCAAAGTGGTAAAAACGATATTGGGGGTGAGGATAGGGATATTGGATTCGGGGGGGAGGTGGAATCACCGAAAAATATTAAAAAATGAAAAATATATAAATGCAACAAATTATGTTTTTTAAAACAGGAAATGGGCCCATGGGCTGGCCCAATACCTAAATAAGTGACCCATATTCGCCTAGCTTATGAATTTCTAATGGGTCCAAAAGGATAAATAAATTTTAATATATCAGTATAGGATAAGTGGGAAGTTGATTGGGTGAAAAAGGATGAAAAACAAAAGAGTTATAAAAGAAACAAATTTAGTTGTTAAAACTGGGAATGGGCCGGATCTATACAAAGACAGAAAAAAAAAACCGTGTGTGACAATTCTCCCCACCATTAAAGCTTTCCGCCCCCGGAAAGCCATAACACTTTCTAGCTGAAAAAAAAACAACACATAAGGATTCCAGAATGTACCCCCCACCATTAAGAATCAACTATCCCAAGAAATGTTCTTAGGATGAAAATCCAAGAAACCCATGGTGGGTCTCCCCACCATTAGAAACCAACTAGCAATGAATAGACAAGAATTGAACATGAGCTAAAATTGGGCGTCACTCACAGAAGCCCAAAAAAAACCCTCCTAGAAAAACATAATATACCAAGTTAATAGGATTACAAAATGAACATATAAACCACCCACTCCCGAACGGAGGGGACAAGAACTTGGCCAACACATTCAGCACAATTCTGGACCCCCGTCACTTGGGGATGGGAGGGAAGGGGAGCCAATAATTTGGCCACTGAAACAACAAAAGAAACAATGAAACTACCCAAAACTCTCCCCCAATGAATAGGTAACACCAAGACTGCATCTGATTTTTACAGGTGGTCCACACAGGGACATTGATTGAAAACCCACATTCATGAAGGAATAACCATAAACACTGTGTGAGGGGTTAAGTCCACCACGCTTGTTGCGACAAAGGGAAATTCATAGAAATGAAGAACCAAAACATTGACATAGTAACTAACTTACCAAAACAGAGGAGTAAGGATCATAATCTAGCACTCCACACCTCTGTTGATTTCCTGACTGCGTGAAAAGCTTCACTCCGAGGCCTATGGCTGGAGCCCTGATTCTTGAAGCATTTGCTGCACCGCAGTCAGGTGATAAGGATCACACCACTCAAAAAAACCCACACTGGATCACAAAAAAACCTTCATCTAAATAGGAAATAATAGATACATATCAAAATTCCTTATCACTCCAAATGAGGGGCATAATGGACAAGGAATTAGACGAAACACATCAACATCACCGAACACAACTGCTCTATCCAAAAGAATTATCACGACCTAGAAGCACTTTTAATAGATCCCAAACATCTCTATATTCCAAAAAACAGGTTGAGGCATCATCAAAAGAGGTGGATTTAAAATTTGAAAGGAATCCTTAGGTTGATCAGTAGGAAAGATTTCCAACGGAGAACTATCACTGGACACATCACAACATCAAACACATCTTTAGAAACCCAATGAAAATTTCTCCAAAACCAAGACACCAACAAGATATCATCTCAAGATACAACAAGAGTATGAATTATAGATCACAAGGAAGCTTACTGAATAAACAACTCTTCTACAACATAGAAAAATCAATCCACATAACCATTGGTTTTAAAAAAAAGGGCCATAATTTTCAGCTCAAAACAATTTTGAAAAATCAAACTAACTTGGTGGGTTTCCACATTCACCAATGGTGTTTCATCAAGTCTCACCCACATGCACATTTCCATGCCACCCCTGACACCCAACCACCATACCATATAGGCCATACTTCCAAATATAAATAAAACCATGCATGTGAGCACCCATGAAAACACCAAAGGCTAAAATTAAACATCATAATTAAAAAAACAATTTACCTTCAAAAGGAACACCAACCACCAAGTCAAAAAACATTTTCATGTTTCACAAAAAAAACCACAATTAATTAATAACCATTTTCTTGAAAACCTACCCCTTTTCATTTTTAAAAACTTTTTAAAAAACCAAGCCACTCCAAGCAACCCCTTCACATTAATTTTTTTTTAAAAAAAATCAGCAATGTATATTTTCATAATCTGAGGTCCATTGAGACCAATAACATTTCTAGTAAAAAACCAACCGATCAAAACTAATTTTCAAAACTAATTTATCCGATTTAAAAAACTTTTTTAACATCCTAAAATACCCCATTTAAAAAAAAGATCTAGAATCACTTTAAAATGATTCACAATTTCAAAACATTTTATTTCAACAAACCACAAGTTTAGATTATGGATAATCCAATCCCTTTAAATCATTTCTGCTTCCCTCCATTTTTTTTCACAAAAACACAACCTCACTAAACCATTCTTATATTTAATTATTGAAACCACCTTTTTTCACTTTTCAAAATCTAATCCTTACATTAAAACCCATTTCCACAATTCTCACACAAGGATTTTAAAAACAAAAATTCAGAATTCAAGAAAGGTTCAAGAGACCCAAGAAAAAGGGAACAAGTGTCGGTGGGTGACTTGACCATATGGTTGGCGGCATATGCCAAACACAACACCAACACAGAGAGACTTATTAGGACCATTCCCCAGCTCCACATGGCTTGCCAGGCCCTGTGAGCTCACGAAGGCCATTGGTCAGACTCCCCTTGTCATATCCCAATATAAAACAATCAACTAGAACAATGGACACTAATAAAACCGGACTTCCATGGAAACCTGAGGATTAGAACAAGAAAGAGTTCGCGATGCTCTTCTTGAACTTACCCCTCAAGTCCCAACAATCCTACTCCATCTACATTGACATCCCCAAAATAACAAGGGCGCTCTAAAAAGAAAATTCTGATAATAGCCGACCTCCTTTGATACCATTTTGTCACGAACCATCCCGAGTCGACCCTGAACCGGTCACCCAGGCCAACCCGCGACAAGTCCCGAGGGGCGTTCCCGATCCTCCCGGGATGGTGACAAGCACCACGGGCATCAATAGAGTACACAAGGGAACGATTTCTCCCATATATAAACAATCAAACAAACAGCGGAAATAAACGGACAGCCCAAAATGAATTTATATAAAAATTGAACTAAATATTATTTGTACAAGAAACTAAAATTAGAACAAAACCAACAACTCAAATGAACAATTCCGATGAAAAAATAACTCCATGTGACACTTCTGGTCACTCTCCAATACAATGATAAAAATTCTCCCAAGGTGATCGAACTAAAGATGAAACCTGCACAAGGGCTAAAAAAAGAAGAAGACTATAGGCGTGGGTATTAAAACCCAGTAGGTTAGCCCGGTATTCTATTCCCAATGCACATTACTTTAAAATAAAAGAAACATCAATTTATAGTTTTAAATTCAAGATTTGAAAGTCTGGTTTTCAAATGAGGTTTCATTCTATAATAATTATCAGACAAAAACATGCAGGTTTAATAAACAAAAATGCAAGTAACAATTATTTTCAAAGAGGTGAAACTTCAAAATGAAAATAGTTTTCAAGAGGGATGCTTTAAATAATTTTAACATTCAAATAAATAACACATACTACTGAATTTACCAACCAAACACACCGTATGCCGACGGTGAGTACAAAATAGCCAATGAGCACTAGTCACAGGAATACCCCTAGGCACTAGTTAGTTGTGAGCCCCAGGTACCTCGTATCTCGGTGAAAGTAACCATAATAAATATCCGTTCTCGTGCACGAGCCACTAGTAGAGAACATACCCATAACATAGTGGCCCCCAATCATCAACATCATCATTGTTTAGTTAGTGTTGTCATCTTCAAACTTGCTACGTGAAACAGGGGCCAACCCCCACAGAATCACTAGCATACTAGTACACGTCCGCCCACCTAGATACCCGAGATTCCCTTTAGTGCTCAATCAAGTTACACATATTATCAAATACACATTTCACATCCCCATTACATTCCAAAACCATAAAAACACAAACATCCCATAATCATTCTTCACATTTCTTACACTAATCAACAAACCGCTAAATATTTCGGTAAAACAATTTCATGAAGTGTATTGAGGATTGGCACATAAAACTCCTTCAAAAACACTCTTTAAATTATAAACACACCTCATAACCAAACCAAATAATATTTGGCAGCCCAATAAACATTTAATAAAATCATTTAATGGACCATAAAACAATCCCAATTTCACAACTTGTTATATACAAGTAAAACACTCCTTCATTAGGAAATGCCAACCGGGGCTTTAAACATTTTCTCAAAACTAACCTTTGATGAAGGTATGCATTTTAATTTTATTAAGGATCTGTATAAACATCATTTAAAGCAGTAATCCTCATTCATAATTCTCTTATAATACTTAGGGTAAATATTCAAAACACAACCATTTTCATAAAGATGTGAAACGGTCCATTTTTGGGAAACACGGGCCAAAATATGTTGTAAATCAAAACCCACTTGTTTATAAAAACAAATCCAAATTGGAAATAAATATAAGTACCCAAAAATACCATTTATAATTCTTCCAATTCCTTTATAAATCCAATCAAGTAACTTTTAAATCACACATCACACATAAAAGCCAACCGGGCAATTTACCGAACACATGACATGCCCTTTTTAAACAAAAAAATTTATTTTATGTACATGAAAAGGAATAAAACACCCATTGAAAGCCATATTTTCATTCAAGATACTGTAACATGTTAAAAATACCATAGAACAGATTATAAACCTCACAAATTATTTGCAAAAGATAACGGAACATTTAAACAAACACTTGTTGAGAACTTTCATGACAAAACAACACAACCGTTCACAAACCAATGATTAAACAACCACTTTGAACACCAATAAAATTATACAAAGGATGAAAAACAATAATAAACATTTATATCTGGTTTTAAATATAATAAAAGGATGAAACTTAAATAATAAAGTCATTTGCATGGGGTATCCTACCTCAAATCTTTGGCGTAATTGAAACGCACACCCGAAATCACCCGCCGTGGGTTTATAAACCCTAAAACTATAAATACCAGACCTAAACAAACATAACACCCATCAAAAAACATGGTATAACAAAACCCTAGGTCTATCAAGACTAGGTTACAATACAAAACCATGAAATAATGAAAGGAGGGGGAAGAGGAAGGAGAAAGGAGAAGGAATCTCACCTTTCACCCTAGAAAACTATTCGTATTCCATTAGATCTGCAACCCTAGAGCGAAGGGAATGGCTTTCAAATTCATGGAGATACTCCTAAGATCTGGAAGAACCAGGGAAAGAAAATTGGTGGCCAAAAGAGTACGAATTTAATGAGTTATGGGTGAAACAAGTTACCTTCTCAATTCTAGACGTTTTGAGGAAACCAGAGACCATTCTCCCTAATACGAGACCAATATGAGCTCCAAAGTGGTAAAAACGATATTGGGGGTGAAGATAGGGATATTGTCTTCGGGTGGGAGGTGGAATCACCGAAAAATATTAAAAAATGAAAAAGATATAAATGAAACAAATTATTTTTGTTAAAACAGGAAATGGGCCCATGGGCTGGCCCAATACCTAAATAAGTGACCCAAATTCGCCTGGCTTATGAATTTCTAATGGGTCCAAAAGGATAAATAAATTTTAATATATCAGTATAGGATAAGTGGGAAGTTGATTGTGTGAAAAAGGATGAAAAACAAAAGAGTTATAAAAGAAACAAATTCAGTTGTTAAAACTGGGAATGGGCCGGATCAATACAAAGACAGAAAAAAAAAACCGTGTGTGACAGAATACATCATATATCTCCAAAATTTAGTAGTAGTAACCAATGTTCGAACTAAATCATTTCAAAAATAAATTGAGTCTCCATAAGGATACATTAATGTCATATTTGTTTCAAAATATAAATAATCTTTTAATACTCAAATAAAATCCAATAACATTCTATTTAACTTAATCATATAAATTTCCAAAAATATTGAAAATATTCAGAAAAAAAATTAATCACTTAATTACCAAATAACTTTTAAATTTCATGTTTATCTATATGATAAAACATATTCTCCAAATATAAAAGTAATATTTATTTTCAATATCATTTAAGACTAAATATAGGTTCATACTTACTATGACTTCATTTAGATAGTGGTAGTCATTACACCCTTATCACCCTTCGATTGTAGGTTCAACCTCATAGCTTTGCTAGCTATGATAGGTTGTCTCATTCCCGTTGAATTTTTATTTTTTAAAAAATATATATTTATTAATAAATTATACAATAATAATAAAAACATCATATAAATCCTACAGTATATAAAAAAATTATTTCTTATATCCAAAAAAATGAAATTTCACTCGTACACAAACATTACTTCATGATAAACTTAATTATTATATATACAATAACAAAATAAAACATCCCCCAAAATATCAGAATCCACCTTAAAATTACATCACTTGAAACCAAAAAATGGGTTTCTAATAATCTAAACATATGAACAACATCAAACTTATAAACCCATTATTAAATCTAAAACTCTTAAGATAATCATCCATGAAAAAATCATAATATAAAAAGTTTTATAAACTATTCTTGAAACCGACTAAAGTAGACACAAACCCACACTCTCAATTCCTGTACAAAAAACATAAACTTCAAATTATTATCCCTGATACTGATAAATGTTACCTTATTCATTATCCAGAACATACAACATAAAAAGGAAATATTGGATCAGTAACATACCCAATGACCTTTTTGGTTTGGAATATTAGGTAATTAGTATAAATTCAAAATAATTAGGAGCAATAATAAATGGTTCATAAAGATCAATATCATCTCCCACTATACCCAACTTTTCATATTGCTTGATAATTATTCAATATCTCTAATAAAATCATCCAGATATGAAATATTTCTAGACACAAATAATTTTTATCCATTTTCCAAACTTAGGGAAAAATAAACATAATAACAATGAGATAAAATTCTCTATAAGGGTTATCATAAGAATTAAAATTTTAATTTTACTATTGAGTGTAATATTATCCTAAGGGAGTGAAGAAATAATCATATTTTTTCATCATATCATAAGGAAATTTATATCTATAAATACATAGATCATCAATCATGATATGTGGAATAAAAATTTAATAGAGGAAATTGTTATTGGAATAAGTAATCATAACCCATTTGATATTAATCTTGATATCATTAATCATTGAAATTTCATCTTTTTACCGATTAAAAGTATAAAATAATTCTCTCTAAATAGAATCCCATTATCTTACTATGTGAAATCATTAGATTTTCCTAAACACCATCATAAATCATAGATAAAATATTATAGGAACTTGAGGGATAATTTTTATATCAATATTACATATGGGATAACATTCATGGTTACAAATTTAGAAAAATTATGATTACACATAAAATAATAGTCACTTTTACTATCGAAATAATCATCATAGTGTATTCTTATGATCTCTTAGGAGAAACAAAATTAGTTAACTCCATCCATTTACCTAATGCGTTAGAAATATATAAAGTGCTCCCCCACCACTTATTTCATAACATAATGGAACATATTAATTATAAATTTCCAAGAACCATAACATAATCATAACACATAAACTCAGGATTTTTTTAAAATAATACATTCACCTATTAAGAAACATTTCTAGATATAGAAATATCCTTTCCTTTTAAAAACAATTTTCAAAACATAAATCACCAAAAAAAAGGGATAAACGGTTTTTATTTAAAAGAAAAATGAAATATTATAAGGGAATATAAACATCAAATAATGTGTATAGTTCAAAAAATAATAATTGTCTCCATATATGTTCAAAGAGATAATTTCTTTCATAATTTTATTAACTCATGTAAAAGAAATGGGTTCCACAATAATCTCTTTTAAAAAATAATAATATATTTAGAGAAAAAATAAAGATGGTATCATTAAAAATTACCTATATTGGATAATAAGTAGAAACAATTGATTTTTTCATTGATTAATATAAATATATTAAAATATCATGAACAACTTCTTTAGTAAAATACACCTTTTAGTTTTAAAATCACTAATAAAAAAATTTCATAAAATATTGTGAAAATAAAATTTACTAAAAATAATCTTCAAATAAAATAGTTTCATTATCGTGGAAAAAATATTTTCGTTTTTTATATGTAAAAAATAAATATACATTTCAAACATTTTTAAAAGGATTCAAAACCAACACATTTGGAATGAAATTAAAAAATTTCTTTTATAAAAACTTTTTATATAAGTTAAAAGATCATATAAAAATTATTTTTTAAATCATTATTTTCTAATAAATAATATTTTTTGGGGAAAATTAGAAAACATGGATATAGAAGAGAAGGATTCTTGACCTAAAAGAAGATATAAAATCAGCATCACTTATAATTAACTTTAATGATGTTTATTTAAATGATAAAGGTTGAAATTAAAATTAAACATGTAAAAAATCATAAACATAGATGAATAAAATTTATGTGGATAAATAAAATTAGATATTTTTATTTCCTCGAAAGGAACATTGAACATAAATAATCCAAAAATGAAAGGATATTATATCATAGAGGCATTTCTGCATTGGTAACTCTTCAATCATAACGCATGAAAGAGTTAAATCAATTGAAACATTAAATTTCATTAACATTAGGATATGTATGATATATTCTCTAAAAAATTTAATATATACACAATATAAATGAATATCGGTTCATATAATAAGTATATATCCCAGAAAAGATAATTTGAGGAAAATATCCCTTAGAAATATCAAATAATTAAATTGAGAGTTAATAAGATGATTTATTTTGTGTAGTAATTATAAATCCAAAAAAAGTTGAAATACATAATAAATAAATTTAGAGATAAATAAATACATAATTATGCAGTAATATAGTATATGAAACCTATTATAATCTAATTGAAGAAAATTGTGTTTTGTATCCTTTTAAAAAATTATATCATTCAAGTCAAATCCCCATGGGTGAAGTAATTAAAATTGAAATTTAAAACACCATTAAGTGTGAAGTATTCACAATATAACATTTAAAAGGTTATTATATTCACCATATAAAATAAATTTGGTTTATAACTTAAAAATATGCTTCAATGAAAGGAAATTGAGATAAATTCTCTTACATCGAGTCAATACATTCTAGGTATGCCTTTTAGCTCATGTCATATTAGATTTTATAAATTATTTTTTTCAAATTATTTATGTGTTTTGTTATTATAATTTTTAATTTTATTGTTTCATTTTTTCTTTGGTTTTTCATTAAGTTGTTGGTAAAATATAGAGATTTTGTTCTTGAAAGCATGTGGCACGCAGTTTGGGGAAATAGTGTTCCCTCAACCAAGAAACCGTGTGAAAAAATGTTCATTTTGGATTGTGGAGACCACACAATTGGAGTAGGGTTTGGAAAACCATGTGGGGTGACGTTTTGTCCTTTACCTCTCTAACTATTAGTAGTGCACAGTCACCACACAGTTTGGAAAATTGTGATGTCTCACTATGCGATATGTCCTCGTCCTCAAAATTTGGAATGTTACACTTGTTCCATGTCACGACCCGCCCTCGGGATCCGTGCCGTGACTACCCCAAGCCCGCCTTCCATAGGCCAGGGGCTGGCGACTAGCACCAAGGCGTAAATCCCGGTAAAAAGGGAAGGCATTGCCTTTGAAAAGTAAACACACACCACAGAGTAAACAAGCGGAAAGTAAACACTAAACAAAAGCAGAGTACTACTGAAAGTGCGGAAAGGTAAATGGGCCAGAATACAAACCCAAACTGAAAGTAAAGTACAACTCGAAAGGGAAAACAGCAACTGAAAAGTAAAAGCCGCTACACCGAGCTGTCCACTGGAAATCCCACCTGAAGGGTGGGTACAGATAGCTCCTCTGCTCCACGGGTCTCGCCGTCTGCTCCGTGCACGTTCCGCCCAGTGGTCCACCTCCGGGTACCGTCCCGCTGTGCAAGCCTCAGCTAAGGTCAACGCTGTCCGTCGTCTGCAACCAACACAACGTAGTGCGGGCAAAGCCCGTGCAGGGGTGAGTATAAGCTACTCAGTAGGGACCCCGAGACCCCTGAAGGTCTCTCAAAATCCACAAAGGATAAACCACGAAGAAAGGTACAATCACGAAGTAACAACCGAAACTGCTTAGGTATATGCCCATACATATACCTAAGTCATCGATTCAAATACGCTCCAACCTCCGAGCCCAAGTACAACTCAGTCCACGCAGGAAAGTATACGTATTCCACATAGGAAAGCAAAACGTAAACCACACAGGATTGCACAACACAATCCACACAGGAAAGCAATAGGATTCAGCTCACACAGATATACTTCTTCAATAGACGATAGAGATGATCCCTGATCCATCTAAGTCGTCAGACCCACGAAGGATCGATAGGTAACTAACCAAAGGACGATAAAGATGATCTCTGATCCATCTAAGTCGTCGGACCCACGAAGGATCGATAGGTAACTAACCAAAGGACGATAAAGATGATCTCTGATCCATCTAAGTCGTCGGACCCACGAAGGATCGATAGGTAACTAACCCCCGCAAAGACCCACACAGGATCGGGCCCACACAGGACCTGTAGGCGCTGGCTCACACAGAACCGCTGAGCGCGGACCCACACAGGATCGGACCCACACAGGATCGGGCCCACACAGGACCTGTAGCACTGATCCACGTAGGATCGCTGAGTGTTGTAGTCGTCGTCGTCAAATCCACACAGGATCTCTGTACTGTCGTCGTCGAATCCACACAGGATCTCTGTACTGTCGTCGTCGCAGTCACAGTAGCAGTCGTAGTCGTAGCACAGTCGCAGCCAGCACTAGGGTTCCCGCACATAGCAAGCTCGTTCGGAGGGTCCGCTCCACGAGCCGAGAGGCTGATACATCAACTGTCACGAAGACCGAAGTTGATGTATCCAAAAGTTCCGTATCGTCAACAGGAACTCAACGCAACAGACGGCACGTCGATCGGACGCCCGGTCTGAGAGTTATTGGCATTTTCGTCTCTGGGGCCCGGTTGGTTTTTAAGGCAAAACCAACCCGACCATACTCCACCTGCGTCCAAACCTCGGGCGGAGTATGCCAAAAGATCTGTCTCACTAAGAGGAACACTACGCGACTGACGGCACGTCAATCGGACGTCCGTAGCTCAAGATATGAGTGTTTCCGCTCCGAAGGCCCGGTTGGTTTCGTGAACGAACCAACCCGGCCGAACTCAAAGTAAGCCGAAACCTTGAGTACGATATACCGAAACGACCGTCTCGATCCAAGGATCGTGTTGCCGCAGACGGTTCGTCATTCGGAGGTCCGAGGATCAAGTTATGGGCCAAAAACCAAATCTGGTTCGAAACGGGGGGGTCCGGGTCCCGGGCGACCCGGCCCGACCCCCCCCCCCCCCCCCGGGGCGGTGCGGCGGCGCGGCGGGCCGCGGCGGCCTGGTGCCGCGAGGTGGCCGCACGCGGGGGATCGAACCCCCGCTCTTCAACTGGCGGCGCGGCATAGCCGCGCCGTTTTCTTTTCAAAAAAAAAACGCCCCCCTCACGTGGGGGGCCTGCTGGAGCGCAACCGGGGGGCCGGCTGCCCCCCTCCTTCAAGGAACCGCCCCCCTCATTAAGAGGGGGGTTTTGTTGAACCGGCCGGGGGATTTATTCCCCCGGTTTTATGTCATCCGGTCGGCCAGCTGGCCGGCCGGTTTTTACCAACGGGACCGGAAATTCCGGTCCCGCCTTCGACTTCCGACGCCGGCGGCCCGGCCGCCGGTCTTCACATCCCGCCGCGGCCCGGATCCGGCCGCGGTCTCCTCGTCCCGCCGCGGCCCGGAACCGGCCGTGGTGTTCGTCGTCCGGCGCGGTGCGACGGCACCTCGCCCCTTTCGCCGTGCCATGATTCTTTTCAACGCGGCGCGACGGCGTCGCGTTCTTGAAGATTCTTCCTCGACGTAGCGCGACGGCGCTGCGTAAAATATTTGCACGATCATCCACATGGTGCGACGGCACCACGCCACTTGCTTCCACCCGCAAGATTAAACAAGAACGATGGAGGGGGTTTCAGCCTTGTTCGTGCGGTCCGGCCCACTCACGTTAAAAATAATAACGCAACTTAAAACATTCAAAAGTCTCATGTTTGACATGCGAAATCCATGATCAAGAAAATGGAATAAATAAAATAGGAAACCAAATAGAATTCTACAACCCCTACCTTGGTATAAGGTTCGAAGATTCGTCTACGTTCCGCGGAAGACGGCGTCGCGGAGGTCGGGCGTCGCGGTCGTCGTTCGTCAAATCCGTTGACGAAGAGATATGCCCGAAGAGATACGTCGTTGGCGAATCTTCGTATGCCGACGAAGAAGGTCCGAGGAGGAAGCGTCGTTCCCTCTTGTTGACACCGAGGACGAAGAAGAGAGGCGTCGTTCTTCGTCGGAGTTTGAGCGTTCTTCGTTCTTCGTCAGAGCTTGAAGATGAAGAAGAAGCTCTCCAAAAGCTCTCAAGGAGACAAACAAACAACCCATAATAAAATAAGACAACATCTTATTTTATTATTACAAAACACATTAGAATTTCAAAAGTTTGAAATTCAAAAATGTTTAACTCCCATAAATAATTAAGTAACTCAAGTTATTAAATTAGGGTTTAAGCAAGTTGAGAGAATTTGAAAGGATTACGGGTTCGTGTGGGCCCCACCACACTTAATCCTCCCAAGGGAGGTTAAGTGGGTGTGGGTCCCACTTCCAACCCCCTTTGGTAGGTTTTCAACAAGTTAAAATAAAATTTGTTCTATACAAATTTTATTTAACTCAAACTAAAAACCCCTAAAAATTAACTTTCAACCCGCAACAAACGCAACTCCCGAAAAGGTCTCTTTAAGCGAATATCGGCGCTGCGAGTTCATCGGTGCCCTCGGATTTCAATTCCGAGCACCGGATCAAAAGTTAGGAATTCCCGCTCGTTCGTTCACTGAACGTACCCGAGCCAAACTTCGGAAATTAATTCCGGGCACTCCGGGCCTCGGAATCAGGTGCCGTCTGAAACCGCGCTCTTGTAAAATTCTAAATAAAATTAAGAAAAAAATTTCCCTTGAATTTTACGGGTCTTTACATTACTCACACCTCAGGGCTTTACGTCCCCATAAAGATACATCAAAAACTAGGGAAACAAATGAGGGTACTGAGCACGCATCTGAGCCTCCCGCTCCCATGTGCTCTCCTGGAGATTCCCGTGCTGCCATCTGATGCGCACAAGAGGAATCGATCGCCCACGCAGGACCCACTCCTGTCGATCCTCTATCTCCACCGGGACCTCCGTAAAAGTCGCCCCATCGTCAACGTCATGCTCCCCATGGTCAATGATGTGTGTCGGGTCGTGCACGTATCTCCTCAACTGGGATACGTGGAAGACGTCGTGCACCCGGTGCAACTGAGGTGGTAGAGCCAGGCGATAAGCCACCTCACCAATCCTGCTGAGAATCTGGAAGGGTCCGATGAAGCGCGGAGATAACTTGTCGCCTTGGCCAAATCTCCGAATACCACGTCGAGGTGAGACCCGCATGAAGATGTGGTCGCCATCCTCGAACTCCAGTGGCCTCCGCCTCCTGTCAGCATATGACTTCTGCCGGCTCTGAGCTGTTCTCATCCGCTCCTGGATGACCTGGACCTTCTCTGTCGTGGCCTGGACCATCTCCGGTCCCACCAGTGCTGACTCCCCAGGGTCTGTCCAGCACAAAGGAGATCTACATGGTCGTCCGTACAATGCCTCGTACGGTGCCATACCGATGGTGGAGTGGTAGTTATTGTTGTACGCGAACTCCACTAAGGGTAGGTGGTCCTCCCAGCTACGACCAAAGTCGAGGACACATGCGCGGAGCATGTCCTCGAGAGTCTGAATGGTCCTCTCCGTCTGACCATCCGTCTGAGGGTGAAAAGCTGTGCTAAGACGTAGCTGCGTCCCGAACGCCTCCTGTAACCCCTTCCAAAGCCGGGAAGTAAAGCGGGCATCTCGATCGGAAACGATAGATGTTGGCACGCCGTGGAGCCGCACAATCTCCTGAACGTAGAGACATCCCAAGCTCTCCACTGAGCCCTGCTCTCTGATGGGTAAGAAGTGTGCCGACTTGGTGAGTCGGTCAACAATCACCCAGATGGAGTCGTGACCTCTGGAAGTGCGTGGAAGTCCAGTCACGAAGTCCATAGATATGCCGTCCCACTTCCACTCCGGAACCTCCAAGGGCTGTACCAAGCCTGCTGGTACCTGATGCTCTGCCTTCACCTGCTGACAGGTGAGGCATCGAGAAACGAACTCTGCTACAGCCTTCTTCATACCCGGCCACCAATGCTGTCGTCTGAGGTCCTGGTACATCTTCGCCACTCCAGGATGTACCGCTAAAGGAGAAGTGTGAAACTCTCTCAGCACTTCCTCTCGCACAGCGACTGGTACCATGGTACGTCCTCTGAAAAGGATGTCGTGTTCTGCTCCAAGGGAGAAACCATCAGGTGCCTGTCCCGAGGATATCTGTGCATGTTGTGTCTCACAGTCAGCGTCCCCACGCTGTGCCTCCCTGACTCGCTGCAGTAGTGGAGGAGTGACTGTGAGAGACTGAAGGAAGGCTGCTCCATCTCTATCCACGAAGGATATCTGCAAAGAGACTAGCTGCAAAGATTTCTCCTTTGCTGAAAAGTGAAATCCGGTCTCATCCCCTGGATGAACCACGTTCCTTGCCTAATACAGTCAATTCCGTCATGATTAGTTAATTTATGGCACGGATGACGTCGTAAGGCCTCGACGCTGCTACCAAGAGGTCCAACCGTTACTCTCGCCTCTAAGGGTCGAGTCACACTGTCGGCATCAGTGTGAGGTTACTGGGTCCCCTCCAGTTGAAATCTCGAAAGTGAGGGTCAAGTCAACAGTTTAACCGGGACCACTCAGTATCAATCAAACAAAAGGACAGTAAAGCAAACAAAGATAAGTGTCTTTTTTATTATTGCAGCTCATAGTACAACACACGAATACAATAGAAAAATGGAACTAGAAGTACAAGGGATGTATCCACTAGTTCCTCTCCTGTCCACCTGCTCTCGGAGCTCTACTGCCTGGTCCACTACTCGGCTGTTGCTCAAGCACTCGCCGCTGCTTCTGTCTCAGTGGCTCCTCTAACACCCGCTGATCAATCGTACGAGGAGTCGGACAGTCACGTGCCAGGTGTCCCTTTCCGCCGCAGGAGTAACATTGTCCGTTTCTGGCACGCCTGGCTCTGACCCCACCTCGGGTGCCCCGCACCACCGGTCCTAAAACCCGAGATCTTCCAACTGCTAGTCTGGTCCTCTTGGACCTCTGCATCATCTGTCTACTGCCCACAGATGACTCGGCTACTGATCGAAAAACACGCGGCAAAGGCAGAAGCTCCTGTACACGCTCGGGGTGTAGAGCTACTGGAACAAACTCCACCTTGAAGAAGGTCTCGAATTCTTCCCAAGCGAAGGTCATCCCGTTGCAAAACTGAAACAAGTGGCTCCACCACCTGCCTGCTGCTGCCTGAAGGAGGCTGGCAGCAAAGATCACCATGAAGTCTGCCGGCGTCCCCACTAGCCTGAAGACTCCCACCACAGCCTCCAGCCAATCCTCAGCCGCCTGCGGGTCTGTCTCTCCCCGGAACCTGGGTGGCCTCTGGCGCTGGAACTCGTGCAGCGCACTCAAGTGGCGTGGATCGCCTACTGCTGGGGCTGGTGGCATCGATGGCCCAACGTATGGTAGTATCGCTGGTGCCTTCGTTGGTGCCTCAACTGCAAGAGGGCCCTGTACCGAAGCCTCGTCGCTCGGTGGGCTGTCGTCACACTCGACTCTCGGAACCCTAGCTGGCTGCCGTCGTGGGGCCATCCTGAAAGGAGACAGGTGCGCCACGGTCAAACTGTATACCTGGTGAGCTGATATAAGTAATCACAAAGAAAACTTTGAAACACACACGCAATCAATGTTTTCGTGCATTAAGTCGGAAATCAGAAGTCAGGGTCCTGGTGTACGGATACGTCGGCCGCCGCACAAACACTGGACTCCCTGGACTGATATCCACACTCAATACGCTAAACATTATTGCTTCACATAGAAAAGATCAGAGTTCGCGGTAGAACTGAACTCCTCTGATACCAATTTGTCACGACCCGCCCTCGGGGTCCGTGCCGTGACTACCCCAAGCCCGCCTTCCATAGGCCAGGGGCTGGAGACTAGCACCAAGGCGTAAATCCCGGTAAAAAGGGAAGGCATTGCCTTTGAAAAGTAAACACACACCACAGAGTATACAAGCGGAAAGTAAACACTAAACAAAAGCAGAGTACTACTGAAAGTGCGGAAAGGTAAATGGGCCAGAATACAAACCCAAACTGAAAGTAAAGTACAACTCGAAAGGGAAAACAGCAACTGAAAAGTAAAAGCCGCTACACCGAGCTGTCCACTGGAAATCCCACCTGAAGGGTGGGTACAGATAGCTCCTCTGCTCCACGGGTCCCGCCGTCTGCTCCGTGCACGTTCCACCCAGTGGTCCACCTCCGGGTACCGTCCCGCTGTGCAAGCCTCAGCTAAGGTCAACGTTGTCCGTCGTCTACAACCAACACAACGTAGTGCGGGCAAAGCCCGTGCAGGGGTGAGTATAAGCTACTCAGTAGGGACCCCGAGACCCCTGAAGGTCTCTCAAAATCCACAAAGGATAAACCACGAAGAAAGGTACAATCACGAAGTAACAACCGACACTGCTTAGGTATATGCCCATACATATACCTAAGTCATCGATTCAAATACGCTCCAACCTCCGAGCCTAAGTACAACTCAGTCCACGCAGGAAAGTATACGTATTCCACATAGGAAAGCAAAACGTAATCCACACAGGATTGCACAACACAATCCACACAGGAAAGCAATAGGATTCAGCTCACACAGGTATACTTCTTCAATAGACGATAAAGATGATCCCCGATCCATCTAAGTCGTCAGACCCACGAAGGATCGATAGGTAACTAACCAAAGGACGATAAAGATGATCTCTGATCCATCTAAGTCGTCGGCCAGCTGGCCGGCCGGATGACATAAAACCGGGGGAATAAATCCCCCGGCTGGTTCAACAAAACCCCCCTCTTAATGAGGGGGGCGGTTCCTTGAAGGAGGGGGGCAGCCGGCCCCCCGGTTGCGCTCCAGCAGGCCCCCCACGTGAGGGGGGCGTTTTTTTTTTTGAAAAGAAAACGGCGCGGCTATGTCGCGCCGCCAGTTGAAGAGCGGGGTTTCGATCCCCCGCGTGCGGCCCCCTCGCGGCGCCGGGCCGCCACGGCCCGCTGTGCCGCCGCGCCGCCCCGGGGGGGGGGGGGGGGGGGGGTCGGGCCGGGTCGCCCGGGACCCGGACCCCCCCGTTTCGAACCAGATTTGGTTTTTGGCCCATAACTTGATCCTCGGACCTCCGAATGAAGAACCGTCTGCGGCAACACGATCCTTGGATCGAGACGGACGTTTCGGTATATCGCACTCAAGGTTTCGGCTTACTTTGAGTTCGGCCGGGTTGGTTCGTTCACGAAACCAACCGGGCCTTCGGAGCGGAAACGCTCATATCTTGAGCTACGGACGTCCGATTGACGTGCCGTCAGTCGCGTAGTGTTCCTCTTAGTGAGACGGATCTTTTGGAATACTCCGCCCGAGGTTTGGACGCAGGTGGAGTACGGTCGGGTTGGTTTTTCCTTAAAAACCAACCGGGCCCCAGAGACGAAAATGCCAATAACTCTCAGACCGGGCGTCCGATCGACGTGCCGTCTGTTGCGTTGAGTTCCTGTTGACGATACAGAACTTTTGGATACATCAACTTCGTTCTTCGTGACAGTTGATGTATCAGTCTCTCGGCTCGTGGAGCGGACCCTCCGAACGAGCTTGCTATGTGCGGGAACCCTAGTGCTGGCTGCGACTGTGCTACGACTACGACTGCTACTGTGACTGCGACGACGACAGTACAGAGATCCTGTGTGGATTCGACGACGACAGTACATAGATCCTGTGTGGATTTGACGACGACGACTACAGCACTCAGCGATCCTACGTGGATCAGTGCTACAGGTCCTGTGTGGGCCCGATCCTGTGTGGGTCCGATCCTGTGTGGTTCCGCGCTCAGCGGTTCTGTGTGAGCCAGCGCCTACAGGTCCTGTGTGGGCCCGATCCTGTGTGGGTCTTTGCGGGGGTTAGTTACCTATCGATCCTTCATGGGTCCGACGACTTAGATGGATCAGAGATCATCTTTATCGTCCTTTGGTTAGTTACCTATCGATCCTTCGTGGGTCCGACGACTTAGATGGATCAGAGATCATCTTTATCGTCCTTTGGTTAGTTACCTATCGATCCTTCGTGGGTCTGACGACTTAGATGGATCAGGGATCATCTTTATCGTCTATTGAAGAAGTATACCTGTGTGAGCTGAATCCTATTGCTTTCCTGTGTGGATTGTGTTGTGCAATCCTGTGTGGATTACGTTTTGCTTTCCTATGTGGAATACGTATACTTTCCTGCGTGGACTGAGTTGTACTTGGGCTCAGAGGTTGGAGCGTATTTGAATCGATGACTTAGGTATATGTATGGGCATATACCTAAGCAGTGTCGGTTGTTACTTCGTGATTGTACCTTTCTTCGTGGTTTATCCTTTGTGGATTTTGAGAGACCTTCAGGGGTCTCGAGGTCCCTACTGAGTAGCTTATACTCACCCCTGCACGGGCTTTGCCCGCACTACGTTGTGTTGGTTGCAGACGACGGACAGCGTTGACCTTAGCTGAGGCTTGCACAGCGGGACGGTACCCGGAGGTGGACCACTGGGCGGAACGTGCACGGAGCAGACGGCGGGACCCGTGGAGCAGAGGAGCTATCTGTACCCACCCTTCAGGTGGGATTTCCAGTGGACAGCTCGGTGTAGCGGCTTTTACTTTTCAGTTGTTGTTTTCCCTTTCGAGTTGTACTTTACTTTCAGTTTGGGTTTGTATTCTGGCCCATTTACCTTTCCGCACTTTCAGTAGTACTCTGCTTTTGTTTAGTGTTTACTTTCCGCTTGTTTACTCTGTGGTGTGTGTTTACTTTTCAAAGGCAATGCCTTCCCTTTTTACCGGGATTTACGCCTTGGTGCTAGTCGCCAGCCCCTGGCCTATGGAAGGCGGGCTTGGGGTAGTCACGGCACGGACCCCGAGGGCGGGTCGTGACATTCCATCATAGCTTTTAACCCTAAATACACTCCCATTCACTGCACATAGGATTTTTATCCATGTTATAATCATAAATGACTTCTTACATCCTTTTATCATCGTTTTTAGTGGTTTGGGCCTCAGTTCTTCAAGGAATCATAAACTAAGTCTCATTTCTTTTTTTCACTATTATTTGAGGGGTTATATTACCTTCTTATTGGGTTTTCCTTTTTCCATAGGTCTCTTTACCTAATAAAGTCTATATAATGTGTTTTTTGGGTAAAATAATGATGTTTATTGTTTGATATTTTCTTTACATGGCCTTGTGGTGGTGTGGTTGTGGTTTTGCACTGGGTTTCATAAGTTTAAAAGTGTGAGGTAGGTGGTTCTATTTTTTACAATATTAGATTATTTTTCCTTTCTTGATTAATTATTTAAATGTTCTATATAGATTATTTTTTTGTTAGAAATATGAATTTGAAAATGTTTTAGATGCATATGTGATGCAAATGTGTTTTCTAAAGGAATTTGGTCATGTTTCATGTGTTATTCACTGTGGTGTGTCTTAAATAGATTTTATTCATTGTGTGAAAGGTGAAAATGTGTTTTTAAAGAGATTTAATTGCACAAATGTGTTAGAAGTGTATTTTCCCAAAATAAATGTGGTTTGTTTCATGTTGTATTCTTTATCATGAACCATAAATGTGACTTTGAATTTTCAAAGTGATATGAAGCATGTCATGAAATGGTTATTATTTTACTATGAATATGAAAGTGTATTTTCCCAAGGATATTATTGTATTCCATATATATTCTTCTTGATTCATTTTCAAATGGGTTTAATAATTTGTGTAAGTGGTGAAAAATGTATGTCCAAATGGTTTTGGTGTGAATGTAAAATGTAAAGTGGTTTTGTTTATAGAAAAAGGTGGTTTCGATGAGGGATTTTTATCATTGGGTCACTGTGAAAATGTGAAAGTGGTGGTTTCCTAGTGTTATGGTCATTTAGGAATATACCTATGAAGTTGATGATTTATGTGATATGTGGGATGTAATTTGAGCACAAAGGGGGTATCATGTATCTAGGAGGAAAACATGAACTAGTACACTAGTTGACTTAATAGTGGATATGGCTTTGATTCTTCTAGTAGGTTTGAGGATACAACACTAACTAAACATGTTTTAGCATTGGATACCACTAGAAATTTGGATGAAATCCTCTCTAGCGGCTCATGCATGGGATTTCTGTTGGTTTTTTATTATGATATGGATACCACTAGACTATAGGATGTGATCCCCTGTATAAGATTGTGTATGAAAATAGTATCTGTAGATTAGTTGGAATATTTTGATCAATGAGGTACAAGGTTTCTATTATCCCCATTATGCTAGTTGCCTATAGTTATTTATCATGGTTCTCTCTTGTGACATTATTGACATGTAATTTTTTACTATCCATTTTCATAAGGTATAAATTTTTACATGTTTGTTTTAATGAATCTTATTTTTAAAAAAGGTTTTCCATAAAAACAATTTCTTTATAAATTTTTTGGTAAACTGTTTTCTTATAAATGTTTCAAATATTTTATAGAAATATGAATTTTGATTTTCCTTCTATTGTTATATCATGGTACTGTTCTTTGGGTTGGAATTCTAATTTTCTTTATATCCCACACTGCATACACCTTTTGGTGTATGTATACTTTGTTATGAATAACCCATGTAAATGAAATATGATTCGTAGTGGTGATAGAGGATCTGTTTACTAGTGTTTCACTTCATAATGGTGTTGATGGTGGCGGATTGGCGGTGATGTCCCTTTTGTTTTATGGAGGTTTTGGGACAGTTTTTTTTGTTATAATTCCATTTTAGTACATTTTGTTTTGTTTAAAGTTGTAAAACATTGTATCTAAATTTTTTTTTACCTAGTTTGTTTATGGTTATTAATTATTCTAATTATTATTATTATTGGTTTTTTATTAAATAAATGGTTGAAATAATTCCCAAAGTGTATTATTGATACCTGAGAACTAGTTTCCAGCCTATGGGGATCATTAATTACCTTTGATTAATGCCATGAAACTGTTCACCCATCGGGTTGGATGACATCTTATCTTGGTTTGTAACACAAAGGTATTAGAGAAGGTCGTGTACTTTTTGGTCTTTTCATTTAGGGAAAGTGTTTAGATAGATAAGATCTAGGATTTTAGGTTCTTGAGGTTATAGTTACAAGTGGGGTACATGGCTATTACACCTCGTGATAGATATAGAGCTTCCATGGGATGGTAGGATTTGGTTTGAATTCTCTTTCGGGTGATGTGTATAGGATAAATATTGTATAAGGACACTTGGTGGGGGTGGATTGATTTGGTCTATTTTTATAGTACGATTTATTTTGATAGGATTTGATTAATGGAATTCATTGAGATTTTTTTGTTGTTGCCAGAAATTTTCCGAATGGTTTTATTGATTGTGTTTCATATAGTTATTTATTTTTGTAGAAATATTACTCCCTAGATACTTCATGTGTGACCATGGGAAGAGGACTGATAGGTTTATCTATTTCTAATAAATCATAGGTTTGTTGATGAAGTTGTTTCAATTGTCCAAGCCTTGGGTCAAGGATTGGGATTTGGTCTAGCTCAGGTAACATAAATTAAATTGGTCCTCAAAAGGACAAATCTCAGTAGTTCCTCAAGAACATCCTCCTTCATTCCAAGGTATCACAAAACCCTAAGAATCAGAGGAGTGTCTTGATAAAATTTAAATGATTTTTGAGTTTTTTGGAAGGTCCCAGTTGGAAGTTGTGGGAATCGGTGGTACTAGATGGAAAGAATTGCATATAGATTGGAACGATTTCAATGTTGTCTTCAACGAGAAGAAATTTTTTGATATATAGTTTATCAAAAAGTCTTGGTAGTTGTTTGTTTTTAGGTGGGGAGACTAATCCATGATGAAAAATCGCAATCACTTTTCATGGTTAGTTCAGTTTTCACCTAAGATCATTTCTAATGAGTAGCTGAAAGTTCAAATGGTCAATATGGGGTTGCGACCATAAATTTGATCCCCTTTGTTTTTTTCAATATTAAAACCAATGTTGGGTTTTTCAATCATTCCATGTTGGTAGAATGTTTTCATAAGGGAATTTCTAGTTTCTCTAGTGTAGTGTCACCAATGGTCTGTGGATGTTAATTTGAGAAGAAGAGAGAGTGGGACGAGTATGGAATAAATGGTGGTGGTTGTTCAGGCCATCCTTCCAAGATTTATTCAACTATGGATTATTATTAAAGTTCATTTGGGTTCAATTAATGTGGGATGGGATGTAGAACGTGATCTGTGTTTTCATATCAATCCAAACCTTGTCACTAGTGTGGATATATGGGGCACATTCTTGTATTTTTCAAGGTGGTGCACCCATAACAAAGTGTTGTAGGATCTGTATCTTTCATAGAGATTTCAACCCATTTAGAACTATCCAAGATAGGTGGTTCTTAGTTTGGCGGTTGTGGTGTAACTTCTGGATCTCCATTTTGCTAGAGTCAATTTATGGTTGAGCTGCAATTTAGTGGTCACTCTAAGGGTAAAACTGAGATTAGGAAATGTCATGTGGTGGATCGATCACTAGTGTGATTGGATGATGGGAATGTGATATTAAGAAGTACTATTCTAATTCCATCATCATTATTTGTTATTCTATTTAATACCGGGGATTCAGTTTCTTTAATTTCTACCCATCTTATGGATGAGTTATAGTTTCCAATTGAGGTTATTCTATATGTGATGGAGTTGGTAACACCGCTTTGTATGAAGTAAGATAAGGGTTTCATGTTTCTATTTTGTGCACTCATTGAGTTAGAGGTTAGGCAGGAATGGTATTTTTTGGTTTTAGAGATTAGACTATTTTATATGACCCTTAGTATAGATTGGATTGATTATTTCAGAGTTTATATCGATTATTATAAGTGGTGAGTGAGTTTTGTGGCACTTTATTGGTGTTCTGATGTTTCTAAAGGATAATGGTATCCTCTTTTGGGACTTGTTGTACCTTCACTACTAGAATTGGGAAACACCTTTTCTTATTACATCACTCATGTTGGAGGATGATGAAGGTGCTCTTGATGGCGGATTACCTCATATGGTGGATGAGTTACCATATGTTTTTCTAAAGGATTTCTCTGTTTTTCCTCTAGAGTTAGATGTAGAGTTCTCCATTGATTTGGAATAGGGAACACAACAGATATCACTTCCCTCATATTATATGTCCCCCACCGATTTGAGGGAATTAAAGGTACAACTAGATAATTTATAATCCAATTTATTCATTCTCATAAGCATCCCAACTTATGTTTCCCAATTTCTATTTACGGAAAAGTTCGATGGATCTATCCATTTGTGAAACGATTACCGGAATCTTAATAAGGTAATGATCAAGAATATGTACCCCTTTCTCCATATTGATGAACTTTTCAATCAGCTTATGGGGGAGAGGTGGTTCTCTATGATCTATTTTCATTCCAGGTATCACCAATTTTGATTTAGAGTGTGAGATGTTATGAAAAAAAGAGTATATAGGAGTTACTACCATCTTGAGTATTTTTTCAGGACTTTAGGTTTGATAAATGATCTATTGGTTTTTATGGTTATTATAAATAGGGTGTTCCATTAGTATCATGACTCATTTGTCATGGTATTTTTGGAAGAAATCTTAGTGTATTCTAGGACCTAGGAAGATCCTGGGCAGTATCTAATTATTTTTTGGGCACCCATCAGGATCATCATCTATGTGAGATTATTTATAAGTTCACTTTCTGGATAAGAGAGGTGAATTTTATAGGTTATGTTATCTTGGAATGATGGGTTTCGATGTACCCTAAGAATATTAGTGCAGTTATTTCATGGGAAGAGCATAAGAATGTTTTTGAGATCCAGATATTTATGTATTAGAAGGGTATTTAGGTTGTTTATTCGACATTCCTCTCATCTTGCTTCATCCATGAAAGGGCTTTCCCAAAAAGGGTTAAATTTAGAATATATCATAGAGTGTCAAGAACCCTTTGAGGAGCTTAATTGGTGGTTGAAAACATCCCCAGTTTTTTTACAAGAATATGAAAAGGGATTTTTTATTAATAGTGATGCCTCGGGTAAGTTTTTTGGGTTTGTGTCTATATAGGATGCCCATGTGGTGGCTTATGGTTCATCCTAACTCTGACCACATGAAAATAATTACCCAATCCAAGACCCTGAGTTAATAGGATTGATACATGTCTAAACTACATGGGGTTATTATCTTTTCAGGGAGAATATTATGTTTTATTCAGATCATAAGAGTTTGGCCTACATTTTATCCCAAAAGGATTAGTATTTTATGCATCATTGTTTGGTTCAGTACCTTCAGGGGTTTTATTTTTTATATAGTATACACCCTAGGTAAGATTAATGTTGTGGCAGATTCCTTGAGAAGAAATGTTCTAGTTAATTTGTTTAAAGAGTCTATTAATGAGTGTACATTGATTGGAATTTTTCACATTTTCATCTTTATGCCAAGAAGCATTGTGGAGGTGTGTTCTTTCCCTATGTTCATCTAACATGTTTTTTATTAAGTAGAGTCAGAAGGATTATATGATTGATGATCTCTATTAGTATTCCATGTAGTTTTTAAATGTTGGGGAGACAAATTATTATTGTTTGTTGTCTCCTGGTGGAGTTATGTTATTCAAGGGTCACTTCATGGTGTCATTATTATTAAGGAAGGTGGTGATATAGGATAGCCACCATACCTAGTGGTCTATTACCCATGGTTCTACAAATAATTTTAATGATATGTGTTTGATGTTATGGTGGCTCGGACTATTGAAAAACATAGCTTAATTTTTATTGTACCAATATATATATAAGAAAGTTAAAGAAAAGAACCCAATGCCCTCTGGTTTTCTTCAACCACAATCTATTCCTACCAGGAAGTAAGACAATATTTCAATTTATTTTATTTTTTCATTCCTTTATCACCTCAAGGGAGAAATTCAATTTGGGTAGTAACTAACACTCTAACAAAATCCACCATTTTTATTCCAATCAAAAATTTGTCCAAGGTGGATGAGATGGGTCGATTGTATGTTCATGAAGTTGTGAGGCATCATAGTGTTCCATATAAAAAATTTTCAATAGGTACACTCATTTTACATTGGTATTCTGGAAGGCCCTTCATAAGGAAATGGGGTCAAAGGTCAAATTGAACATGACATACCACCCTCAAACAGATGTTCAGACAGAGTAGGCAAATCATATTTTAGAATAGATGCTCTAGGCATGTGTGTTTGATTTGGGAGCCTCTTAGGATATCCATTTGTGATAGATTTAGTTTTTTACATAAATGTTTTTACCAATCCCTGATTTTAATGGATCCCATTGAGGATGTTTATGGTCAATCATGTCGGTATCCTATGTGTAAGAATGATGTGGGAGAGACATGACGGTTGGGACCAATCATTGTGTTGAAATCTTCTAATAAAGTTATGTTGAGTAGTTAGAATTTTTAGATGTAAAATATTAACCACATGTCTTATTATGATCATAGGTACAGAGCTTTGGAGTTTCTTATGGGTGACCGGGTGTTTCTAGAAGTGGAACCTCACTTGTGTCATCATCATTTGGGTAAAAAAGGGAAGCTAATGCTGAGATATATCAGACTATTTGAGATTACTGATCATATTAGTAAAATGGAATAATGGATAGATCTTATATCCTAGTTGAAATGAATCCTTAAAGTGTTCAATTTCTGTAAATAGAAAAGGTATAATCCAGATACATCTCATGTGTAGAATTGGGAAGAGTTGGAATTTGAACCAAATTTGTCTCTGTTTGAGTCACTGATTCGAATTGTAGATTATATAGAGAAATTGATTCATATGAAGTCTTGTTTTTTTGGTATGAGTTATTTGGAAGTATGGTAGTTATGAGAACAAGAATTTGGAGTGGAATTCTTGGGTTATATAGGTGTATCAATTTTTTTCTCTGATCGGCCTTTGAGTTGAATTTCTGAGGGAGAAAAGTTTTCATAGTGGGGATAACTATCATATATGTGGTTTTTGGAGGTAGTATTCTGTTTAATTTCTGTCTTGAAATTTTTATTGGGTTTAAACTATATTTTTTGTGAAAATGGATATTTTGGGATTGATAGCAAGTGGCACACAATGTTTGCACAATTTGGAGATTTCATATGCCCTCAATCAAGAAACCATGTGGAAAATGTTCATTGTGGATAGTGGAGACAGCACATTTAGTTCATGGTTTGGAAAACCATGTGACATAATAGCGTGTCTTATTCATCTTGGATAGTGATGGATGCAAGATAACTACATGTTTTAGAAAATCATGTGTACTAACGGTGTGACCTATATAGGTTATTAAATAGTGGAAAATTACCTTTGTAACCTCTTCTATTTAAACCCCAAATAATCTCCCATCTTACCCATATTGTATTTTCAGAAATGTGGTATTCTTAGAAACCTTCTTTAATTCTTTGAGAATCAATATTTTTTGGGATTGGACCTAGTTATTCAAGTAATAATTGAGTAAGTCACATTTTCTTTTTACATATCCTATATTCTAGGGTTTCTATTTTATGCATCTTGGTTTTTCATTTTCCCTATAGGTTTCCCAACTAATGATGGTCAAATCTTTTGTTTTTTTGGTAAATCTTGATAGTTATTGTTCGATATTGACTTTATAGGGTCTTAATATGTTGTGATTGTGGTTTTTCACCATGTTCTAGATGTTTACAAGTGTGGGGTATGTGGATCTATGATTTTACATTGTTAAATTAGTTTGTTCTTCTTTCTAGATTGTTTAAAAACGTTCTATGTGTTATTTATATGGTGTGAAAAATGTCTCTGAAATGGTTTCAGATGCACATGTGATGAAACTAGGATTTTTAATGGAAATTGGTTGGGTTTCATGTGTTCTTCATTGTGGTGTTTCCTAAATATGTTTTATTCCTTGTACAAAAGGTGTGAAATGTGTTTTCAAAGATATTTGAATGTAAGAATGTGATGAAACGGTATTTTCCAAAGATAAATGGGGTTTTTTCTGAGTTTCATTCTTTTTATATAGCTTAAATGTATCTTTAAATTTTGAAAGTGATATAAATCATGTCATGAAATGGTTTTGATATGAGTATTAATTTGAAAGGGATTTTTTGAATGGAAATGGTTGGATTCCATATGTGTTCTTATTTTTGTGCTTCAAAATGTGTTTTATAAATTTTCCAAGTGGTGTGAAATTTATTTCCAAATGGTTTTAGTGTGCATGTGAAATGGAAAGTTTTTTCTTTTGGGATAATGGTGGTTTCATGGTGGGTTTTGATCATTGAATCAAAGTGAAAATGTGAAAGTGGTGGTATACTTTGGTTATTTTGATGCTAAGAATGTGCATGTGAAAATGATGATTTATGTTATAATTTAAATGGAATTTGATAACAGATGTAACCCCATGTATCTAGGTGGGAGAACTAGAACTAGTAAAGATGTTAACTAGAATGTGTATGAGGAACATATTCTTCTAGCCGGATTGATGATACAATTCTAACTAAACATGTTATATAATTATAGAGCACTATACCTTGGGATGGGATCCCTTCTAGTGGCCCATGCATGAGAAGGTTGTTGGTTTGGGATTATAATATGGAGACCACTAGTCCTTGCAAAGTGATCCCCTCTTGTGGTTCATGTTTGAGAACGATGTTGGTAGTTTTGTTGTACGATTTTTATCACTATGGTTTTTCATTTCCAGTTTCCATTTAATGATAGTTTCCTATAGGGATTTATCATGGTTCCCTCTTGTGACATGATTCTCAGGTAATTCTACTCTAGTAATTGTCATAAGGTAGGCCTTGGGAAAATGTGTAATTTAAGAAATATTATTTTTAAAAATGGTTTTCCTTGAAATTAGATTCTTGACAATCTTTTCCACAAAATTAATTCTAAAAAATGATTCAAATATTCTTATAGAAATGTGTATTTTGATTTTTATTCTAATTTTATATCATGAAATCTTTTTTTTCTATAATCCTTTTGGGATTTGGATCACACCATACATACAACTTTTTGTGTTTGTGGACATTGTTATGCATGAGTGAGGTAAAGGCAATAAGTATCGTAGTGGTGATAGTAGATCTGGTTCTAGTTTCCCACTTATTATATGTGTTTATGGAGGTGTCTTGAGGGTCATGTCCCTCTTGTTTCTAGGAGGTTTCGGTATAGTGTTTTTTCTTCCATTTCAATGTAGTACATTTGGTTGTAGTTAAAGTTAGAAAACATTGAATCTGAGTATTTGTGTACCTTTTTTGATTATGGTTATAAGTTATTATTATTATTATTATTATTATTGGTTTTGGTGATTATATAAATGGGTAAATTTGTTTCCAAAGTGTATTTTCAATAACCATGACCTATTTTATATTCAGTGTAGATCAAGAATGACTGACGGGACATTCCATAAATTGGGTTGCGTGTCGATTTAGATGGAATCCCTATTTGGTTTGTGACAATTTTATTTTTTATGAAGCATTTATAATATTAATCCAATATCCTTTAATAATTTATTAAATTTATTTTATTGACATATTAAAATTCTAATTTAGTTCAGTCCGCTTTTGGTGTTTTGAGGACATCTGATCCATAATTTCAAAATAGTTATTGTATATTTAACATGGTCAAAGGTGTCATTGTTCCATCATATAAAAATTAATAAACATGTAATAATTATCATTTTTGTGAAAAAATTATAATTTTTAGATAAATTATGAAATATGGTATTGAAAATGGCCTATATTATAATTATGTAGAGAGTAGGTCATACGTACGCATGACTAACATTTCCATTTTTTAGTTACTAGTCTAAAATTATGACTAATATTATTTTTTATTTTCACAATTAAAATTATTTCATAAATTAAATATTATATCTTTAAACATACTTATATAAATCATACATAGGTTTTGGTGATGAAAATTGAATCACATCGCTTTGTGGAGCTGGTAGTCAACACATACCAATGAACAATGTCATCAATTTTTAGTGAATATATAGGTAAAAACATAAATGATATAATATCTTTCCAAAATGATAAATATATCATTAATATAATATATAAACATTAATCACATAATTATATAATGAAGTAGTATGTGATGTTTGGAAATGAATTACCTCAATTCGTGAGGTGTTAGTCTTTCATACTCATGAATGGTGGACTCCATTTCCATATGATGGAGGTTGTAGATTGATATGGATTATTAAAATTATATAATAAAATTCATTATATTTGATAAAAGTATTTTATTATCACATCATGTTTGGATAGGACATTAAGGAGGTATAGGGAGAAATAAAATGAAAACACTATGTTAAGAACGATACAATTTGTTCAGACAACCTTATTTACACAACAACTTAAGACCACTAAGGTTGGTATTATGCAATAAATAACGACTATATAACATTTTTTTGGGATTTTAGTAAGTTATTAGGGATGAATTTTTCTGAACCGAATTGGTTTTTAGGTGTTAAGTAAAGTTAAGAAGATAAATCAGTTTATAAGATAGTGGATGGGCATTGTTGGATGCTTTCAAAAAATGAAATTAATATAAATTAATTTTAAATCATAAATGACTTCAAACTAATTTATTTATAATATTGTATAATTATGGGTCAAAATAATATCATCATATAAAAATTATACATGTTTTTAATATGTTTTTACCCTTATCTTTTGGTTTTAACCCCTCATTAACCCCTTTCAAACTTATTATGACAACTGGATTTTTACTCTTTAAAGGTTAAGATGGCACCTATAAATGTAAAAACAGATCTGAAATGGAACATGGTTGATATTATAAACTATATACTAATTAATTATATCAATCTATATTTTTAGTAATTTTATATAATTTAATAAAATATAATTGATTATAAAATATCTAAAATGTAAATTTTTAGAATTATTCATTACATTGACATTAATAACATAATAAAACCAAATGAAATTATAAAAAAATATTTTATTTCATATAAAAATATTATATTCATATATACATTTCATATATCGCATTAATTATCTCAAATTATATTACATTTAATTTCTTTAAAATCATTTATTTTATTTTTCCATTAATTGTACAATTACTTATGATTTAGTACGATTTAAAGAAATTATTTATTCCCGAAAACAAAAAAATTATTTATCAGGATGAATAAAAAATATATATTTAAAATTAATATTTTTAACTGAGCATATATTTTTTTTAACCCCATAATAAAATATTGTTTGTATTAAAAACAAGAGTGTGACATTTTGTACTTTTCATTACATAAAATATTATAAAAGTCATAATCAAGACTAAATTGAAAAAAAAGGATATATATAACAGAATACTAAATGATAATGGATCATATAGACAAATAAAATATATTTTAGTAAATTCTTATGGTCATTTTTATTCCTCATCGTTTTATTTTTAACTTTAATTACAAGATTTACCTTTTACTATGGTAATGATAATTACAAAGTTTGTTGTTCATATTAACCAAAATTAAAAAAGGAACTATTTAGAAAATTTGGATCCATTGATTTAAAATATGTAATCCATTTTTAAAAATCAATAACATATTTGTAGAATTTTTTTATATAAAATTTGATTTAAAAAACATAAAAAATTTCCAAAAATGAATTTTCATGTATAATATATTTTTATATTATATTCCAGAATAAAATTCATTTGAAAACCCATAATTTAATTATTATAAATAAAAATTAAATAATTAAAAGTTTAATATAATCCAAAACATATTTTTAATTTTAAATAATTTAAAAGAAAATAAAATTTTCAATAAAAATTAATATTTTCAACTATTAACTAAAAAACAATCTTTTCATAATTATTTTAATTTTTACCCTATGAAAATATTGATATTTTTATTTTAAAAATTATATCTATTTTATCAAATAAAATTTTAATTTTTTTGTTAAATTAATTATATTTTTTCTTCAAATAATAATTTTTTTAATGAAACCATATTTTTGAAGAATAAAATGCATTTATTATAAATTGAGTGCTTATTTCCTATGAAAAAAATAAGAACCATTATATCGATTTAAAAAATATTTAATATTATTCAAATCCACCAATTTAATGACTATGTTATAACGGTAACATTTAATTTATAATTTTATGGTTCGTTTACAATTCATGTTGCGTATCATGTATGTTATTGATAAAAGTCCTTATTTAAAAAACTCTTGGGATATTACATCAATGATAAAATAACATGATTATAAGAAATCCATATAAATTGGGTGGATAGTTTCAAAATTTTATATCATAGTTTAACAAATTAAACATTTAAATATATAGGCATAAATAAAAAATACCTTCATAAAAGAATGCTTTGAATCGTATCAAAAAATAACAAACCCCAAATCCAATTGTTTTATACCATGAGTTCAATAATCCGAATGATAAATTTATATATGATGAAATAAATAATGAAACATAAACCTCGTTAGAGTAAATAAATTAGAAAATAATTTAGTAAATAGTGGTGATGACTTAAATTAGATTTTAGAAAATATTTGTATCATTGATGTAACAGAAAAATTTACAAGTTTCCCTCAAAGGAAATTTTTGAAAAGGTGATATAAAATATTTTTTTAAAAAATATTTTTAAAATAATATCCACTAGTGGATCCCATATATGAAATAATTTTTTCCATGGATAAATTATTAGAGAAATAAAAAACATATAAATATTAAATGAAACCCCTTTTATTATTTTTAAAATAACATTGTTCAAAACTAAAATTATATGAATATAAAAAATAAATTCATTTGTATCAAAATATATTGGTTCATTATAGAGGCTTAGAATTAAAAATAATAAAATATTATGGTTTAAGTACCTAAGAATGGAATAAATGAGTTCACTAAGAAACAAAATAACTTAAGGAAAAGTGACTTTAGTTATCAATATACCTTTTATGATATATACTCCTTGAATATAGATTTATTTCAAAAAGAGGTTTTATTTAATATAAATTTTAATAATGAATATTCCGTAAGATAAAATATATTTTTTAATGATAAAATATATGTATAAGTGAAATGATCATAACTCAATGAATGAAACATTTGTTACCAAGAAGCCTTACAATCAAGGTAACAAATGACTTGAAATCCATTTGATTAAGAGGAACTAATTTGGATTATTATTTCCCATGAATAAAAACAATATGTGGTAATAATAAATATTTGGTTAATTAATTCACCATTCAATGGTAAACATGGTGCATTACATAAACTTGTGTCATGGAATTAAATCTTGAGATAAAGAATCCATATTGAATGAGTAGCATTTTAAACAAAAAACCCCATGAAGGAGTGGTATGTTAATTGAAGATAAAATTCCATTACTTAAAGATAAAAAATTATATGATATATAAATTATGTTTTATATAATCCATATAAATAAAATTAGGTTTTTAATAACAAATATGTCTCAAGAAAAAAATGTGAGACGAAAAACCATACCTCGATCCTGATTTATTCTTAATTGGAAATTGAAATCATGAATAATAAAATTAAGTTCATTAAACACTTACCAATGAACAAAATTAAAAACTATAACCATTTATACACCACATTTAAAATCATTATATACATATAAATATGAGTTATTGTTTACCAATTTTCAACATCAGGTGTAGGTAATCCTTATAGATTTGAACTAGTTTCTTAAAATTAGAGTTATTATACATTCTCATTAACAAATTCCATCATCAAAAGACAATTAAATGTAATTGAATATCTGTTTCATTTTATTATTAAAGGTATTTATAAATTCTAAGGTAGTTTTTGTTACAAACTGTGTAGGTGAAATCAGTGATTATCATGTTTTGGTTATTCATAATGATCAAAAAGAATTTTCTTTATTAATGAGTTAAAAGAATAAATAACCATTCTATAATCATAAATATATATATATATAATGAAAATAAGTAATTTCTCTGATCAATTCATTATACAAATTCATATTAGTGGTCAAGTTGCTGGTTAAACTTACTCAAACATGAACTTACCATGATGAATGGATGATTGTGGGGTGTTTTATTATAATATCATTATACTAGAAACATAATTATATTATTTAGTATATATTAGTGTGATATATTATTATTTTAAAAAATTATAAATCTATGAAAATTTCTATTATGTCTTTACAAATAAATAACAAAATATTTTCCCCTCAGTACACTGATTTTAAATGAATGAATTGGTGATAATCATTTGTTTATCATATCATTAATAGTTTTCCAAATTTTCTATACATGAACTTTAATTATTCTATTAAAATTATATTTATCCTTCAATACCATTATCATGACCATCCATATAAGGAACTAATAAAAATAAAAATGTAAAACAATCAATCTATGGAGGTGTTAGTCCACACGTATTCCTGGATGATGGTTTGGTTTTCATAGAATGCAATGATGGAGTAAAGTTGTATATAATTTTCGAATAATAAAAATGAAATCAATAACAAAAATTATTTATTTAATTATTCTTATATAACAGTATTATAATATCTTGAATGAAAATAAAATATGATGTTTTGTAGAGGTGGTAGTGTGTGTATACTCAAGTGAATATCATTTCATCTATTCTTAGGGGAAACAAGAAATTATGATTAATGATTATTATAATATAATAATAACAATTATTATATAAACAATATTGGTTTCATTACATATTTATTTTAAAATTATAATTACACCAATAAAAATTGGAAAGAAAAGAAGTTAAGTAACAATGATTACACAAGTAGAGAACTTTGAGATTTTCTAGAAAGATCAATTAAAATGGATGAAATAGAGTAATATATTGTGACCATAATCTAAAAATAAGAAAATATTACTCTATGTTAAGTAATATGGGTAGGATTTTATAAGTAAGCCTAATTTTTGGAGTTGTATTGAATGGGTAGTTTGAGGTCCATTTTATAATTGATGATAATGTCATATTTGTAAAGATTCATCTTAATATAAAGGGAGATTGTGTTAAACATGTCAGGTGACTCCTAAAATAGAATGTAATTGAGTATAGGGTGATATTTGTTCTATAATATCTCAACACTCATTTAGAAACATGTTTTTAGTTTGATTCAAGCTCTATTCCCCTTGAATTATTACATTTTAAATTTAATCGTTTACAACGGTAACTAGTTTTTACATAAGGAATTTTAATATTTATAAGAAAAAATAAAGTAGTTCTTATAATATAATTGGGATCTAATTATTAAAAATTTAAATCCATTCAATTTTATTAAATATATAGATGTATTAAAAAAAATTAAAACACTAAATGTATAAATTTTTAAATTTTTTTATTGCAAAATATAAATTCTGTTATAAAATGTAAATTAGGTGTTTGTAAATTAAAAAAATTATAAATTATAAATTATCTTGTAAAGTAAACATATCTTCTTATAAAAATGTTTCATTAATTTACAATACTTAATTATATATTATAATTTCTTAAAATTCTTGTTATTTGTAAAAATGATGTTTTCCAGTTTCACCTAAAAATTATCCTCTTTAGATAAATAAAAAATTGGACATAATAATATATTACTATGATGAATCAAATAATAATATTATTTCTTTCAAATTAATATTTTAAATTTTATAAAATTAAACTTTAATTCAAAATTGAGATATAATGAAAATCTAATTTTATAGAAAATTATATTTTTAAAATATTATAAAATTTACTTGATATTTCATATTATTTAATAATTAAATTATTATTCACAAATTATTCATATAAAATATAATTTATCATATTTAATCATACATATCATCAAATATAAATTCATACCACCTAAAAAGGAACGTTTTTGAAAAGTACTTTTCTAAACAATAAATGATCTTAGTTCTAATTTTAGGTAAACTAGTTGAATTTACTTCATATTTAAAGTAAAATTTATTTCCTTTGGATATATATTTTAAAAATAATTTGCACATAATGATTCCACCTAATTTAATGTCTATGTTCTTATAGTCATATATAAATATTTTTATTTTGAAAAATATATCAAGGTTTCATTTATGTTCAGTGTAGCATATGGACCTATTCATAGAACACTTTGAATTATTTATAGAGAATTATATATTAAATTTTTTGCTGTGTTACTTCAATACCCATTCAAAATATATTTCTAAAATACTTTTTCCTGGACAAGTATACTTCATATCAAAATTTCTGAATAATCCATCCTTAAGCTCACTATCCTTTCCCTTACAAGTCTAAAAATAATCATGTCATCCACATGATGAATAAATATAATGATACACCCATCATAGAGAACCTTCTGATAAAAGAACTTATTTTCATTACTCTATATGAACATCCAATATACTATAAATAAATTTAAATGTTGGTTCCATTGCCTAGGAAGAAGATTCAACCAATAATGGATTCATTTGGCTTGCACACATTAATCCATGAGACCCTTTCGCTAACCTTTGTAAATATATCCATCCAAGTCCCCAAGAACAAATAATATTCTCACACGAAACTATTAAATCATACATTAAAATCATACAAAGCATTTTCGGGATAGTCACATGTCTAAAAAATGGAAAAAGATCTCAGAATCAAATATACCCCATTTCTTTGTTGAAATCTCATCACAAAAAGAATTTCCTCATACTTCCTAAAAACATGAACTCATTATATCAACTAATAATCTCATTTATTTTAAATTTAATTATTCTAGGTATTTTGTTAACTTAGTTTCCATGTATCAGAAACATGTATGGAATCTATTTCATCCAATGGGGATTAATCTCACCTATTTGAGTTACTCAAAATTATATTATCATCAAAAGTTATAGGTTACCTAGTATCTATGAGAATAATGTAACTTTCATAACTCTGAAACAAGTACTGAATCATATTAGACCTCTAAAATGAATTATGTGACTCTAATCCTTCGGTAAAGGATTATTTTAAAACCCCCCCTTCCTAATCTCTACCACAAGTTTCCTCATTCCTATGGATTTAGAGTACATTTATCCTTAGAAACACTAATGAAACATTACTTCCTTCTGAAAATGTTCCTAGATAGTTTGGTGTTTATTGGACAATCATATTCCTTGATTTTCAATGACCCTATGTAACTTTTTTAATTCTATTTTATTGAAACTAATCTAATGATAAATATTTTTTCCCATATGAAACATCTATTTTATATCTATCTTTAAATAATATATCTCCATTAAATATAACATTTCAACTGATGAAAACCTTCTATATGTTTTTATCCCAAATCCTAAATTCAATATTTTCATTTTCATGAAATATATTGAAATATAATTGGGATTTAGCTTCAATATTATCCATTTGTTTATAATAAACATGGACATTGGTGAGTGATAAAAAGAATTTAAAATGATAAATTTCAATTTTTCATATATTCCATCATGATTCTAAAAGTTCATTCTAAAATATAGAAGAGGGAATTCTATTCATGATGTTGGCTTCTCAGTTCATGACCTATGACTAAAATTTATTAGTAAAACTTTTTTTATCCCTCTAAGTCTTTATTATCCACTAATTCCTTATTCACCCTCTCCATAACCCTGTTTTATTTTTGAGTACCTGATATGGTCTTCTTAAACTCTATTCCCTTCCACCAGTAGTAAACCCATAATTACCTTCTTCAATATTCCCTACTACTGTTAGACATCAAACATTTCATTCTTCTACTAGTATCCTTTTACACTATAGTAATACATTGAACAAATGTTATAAAAAATAAAACTTGTAATTGAGAAATAACACCCACAAATTTTTTGTCACATCATTAATGAAGGTAACATCATAGAGTAAACCACTTTAGAAAATATATAATCATACCCTCATATGAATTTATTTACTAGCTCTAAATTAATATCCTTGGGAATCATAGCTTATATTGTGAGTCAAAACATTTACTACTTCCCTTAAATTTCATCTTCACGGGTTTCATACATCATGTTTCCAATATCAATAATTCCTTTATCATTAAAGACATTCATCCTTTTCTCACCTATGTGAAAACAATTATTTCCATAAATTTTTAAATGTTATTTTTCTAACATGAAATGCTCCTTAGGAAACTTTTATCATGTTTAATTTTCCATCTTTCAATTTTTTCTACCAACATTTTACCACATGAAATAATCCATGATCCACCTAAAATAATAGTACATAAATCTACATCTTCTAACTATCCTAAGAAAATAAATTTTTTCCATAACCTTGTTATGTTCTTTCCAAATTAAAATTCATAAACACTTCTATTTTTTTCTATACAGAAGAATCACCATTCCTCATTATCTTAGGATTTCCATATTACATAAGATATACCATTTCATGTTTTTTAGATGTATAATTATTCAAAAATTTTCTCTTGGATGTTGAGTAAATATAAATATATAGATTCCATTATCCAAGACTAAAGTCAACTGGCGATACATCAAAAAAACTTCTACATTTTAAAATGGGGTTGTACGAACACTTCTAGAAATTTATGTTATATAATTAACACTTCTCTCACAATAATCATTTATCATATGAAAGTTATTCTTATAATTCCAAAAAATGGGACCACCATCAGCTAATTAACTCTATATTCTTATATGTATTCCCTTTCTCTCCTTGTGAGTCTTTCATGTAGTTGAACATCCCTTACATTTCACACTATTGGAATGTTCAGTATATTCTAAGATTTCCTTCTACCAAATCTCCTCATTTTGAATAATATATTTAATGGAAAGTGAACTAAATTTTTCTTACCACTTTATTTACTCATAATGGTAACCATTAAAACCCACTATTTCAAGAGTGATAAAAGTAAAAACAATTCTTACTCTAGATGCATGAACTTTTCATGTTCCAATTCTTGTCAAATATATTTAATGTTGAAGTTATTTACATGATCTGTCATTGTATTTCGTTCAAAATTATCATTCCTAATATTCTCTAAAATAAGAACACATTTTTTATTAACGTGGGGCTATCATAAATATCGATGAGTAACTTTATAAGATCTAAATACATATCCATTCCATGGATGTTCTAAGCCACATTAAACTCTATTGACATTCTCACCATCATTGGTTCTTTCTTATCCATCATTTCCCATTATTTAATCATTATCCCCTATATTTTGGTGATATTCAATGAAATTTAAAGATCCATTGGAAGCAATAAGTCCTCTATATACATCTTACAAAACCTAGATTGTATCCTAAAAAACTAATCTACTAAGTTCTTACCCAAATCCAATGAAATTACTCATAGAATAAATTAACTATCACTGATTCTTAAACACATAATAGAGATCAGGAAATAATCACATGAATTGTCCATTTAGGGTGAATTCAGAATGTTGTAACAAAAATGAGCTCTGAATCACCTTGGCTAGGATTCGGTTGTTGTCACATTTATAGTTGATATTGGATACCAATTGTTAGATCTTTTTAAAATACCAAAAACATTATCCTCCATAAATAATATAGTGTATTAAATTTTGGAGAATAATTTATCATAAGAAACATACATTCAAAATTTATCCATAACTGGGAAAATAATTTACCTAAAATACACAATTCAACACTAAAGTAAAAATAAAAAAAATAAATTCCATGAGAAAAATGACATGTTATAAATAAATGAAAAGAGAAACGTAATATTTTTGTGTTGTTTAAAGGAAGTCTTAATCCAAAGAGGGAAGGATAAAATCACTTTTATTAAAGGAATTTAAGATAATTAGATTATAGAATATGATCAACAATTGAACAAATATTCCCACCTTATAATTTAATGTATGATCTTGCTTGTGATACTAGTTTTAACAACATCCAAACATCATTCAGAGTATAACCTTTGTATCCAATAATCAAATGAATATTTCAAATCATTCAGTGGAATGCACTACCTTAATACCACATTTTAGTGAAGATTTCATGACTTTTAAAACTCTATGAATTCTCAAAACATGGCCTTATAGATAACCCTTGTAAAATACTTATAAAAAACGAGGACACCTTACATAATCAAAAATTTACACTTATGAAAGTACTTTATTTTTACCCACATTATCTCTCCAAACTCATCATTATACTTTTTATTTTATTTCATCAAACTGATTTTCCATCAGTCTATCTATTTTTATACTTCCAATCATTGTATTTACCAATCCACCATCCCTATCTGATTTCAAGAATTGAACTTCCCTACTTACTCCTTATGAAATTTACAATACCATTGATGAAAATTAATTTACATATAGCTAAACCTAATATTATAGTCTTGTATATGTGAATATAAAATGAATTTCTTCGGTCATGGATGAATTTCCTTGAAAGGAACAACATTTATTCTTAAAGTGTAATATTAAGTGGTACATCAGGTCCCATTAACTAGAACCAAATTATGTAGTTTTTTATTCCATTTATGGGGGATATGCAGGAAGCCCCTCTCATATTCATGATCCATAGTTTGAAACACCTACAACCTCCCTATATAGAGATAAATTCAATATTTACTATTTTTGTCTCATTAACCCCTAGTGTGGCCAACTAGTTTGGGAAAATATGGATAATATGGCATATATATTGGTGTTAAAATCTATTCTTGTTATCAATCAATCGATTTCCAGAAATTGGTAATCGTTATTATTACTAGGAATAGATTCATGAATATATCTTAAGTATATAAGAGAGTTAAGGTATATGCAATAGTGAAATTTATAAGATGATCTAACCTCTCACCCTATCGACCTCGATTTAAAATTAAAATTTTCAATATTTTCTTGAAATTCATGCATTTGAATTGTCAAAAATGGAACCCCATACATATTTCTTAGTTATAATTATAGTTCTGGCCCCACAATACCAATTCATGTTATCATACACCCAATGTATTCAATTCCATGTGGTGAATGATATGGGGAGGTAGTACAACCTTATTGGTTCCATACCAATCCTATAGGTAGCCCATGAGAAACTCTAGTATATAAATCTCTATATGTTTTCTTTTTAATGATATGTTTTTCCGAATAATTTATCCCCTTTCACTATATCCAAACACCGCAGGTGTCTCTCACTAGAGTGAAGTACTACCAATATTTTTTATCTCAATGAGTTTACGAATGATGTTTTTATTTTCTTAGGATATTCCTAGGTGAATTATCATCAATTTATGATTCTTTGAGATCTACATAATCATAACTCATCAAAGACATATTGAGGAGGATAATTTTGAGACCGAGACCTAAAACACCTTTTCAAGGACACCTAAGAGAAGATCTCATTAGGGGTAGTTAAATTCTAAAGATTTATAGTAGCACTACACCCATGCTTTTGTAAATACCAAAAATGACTATCGAAATTTCCTAATAATAATCAATGATCCACCAATAATGGGTCTTAATCATCAATGTAACTTCCTATATTTTGATACCCAATTATATTTAGTGATTCAACCCCAATTTAAAAACAGAAAGCAGTGAGAACGGAGAATATATGGCGGGAATACATAGTGACAATCCATACAAAGGTTTCTAATTCTATTTACATTAGAATATTAAATGCTTATCAGTGTACCCTAATAGTGAAAATAGGATCATACTGAGTCACCCAAGAGTGCTCAAATATTAGCAAGCTAAATATTAATGACCACATCTATTATAACAACCCATGACTTTATTACACACTTAAACATGTTTTATTACATAAAACCTTCACATGATATAACATAGATATCGAGATGTCTATTTTATTTTGGGATTAGGAACATTACATAACAACTTAAAACATGAAAGAAAACATCTTTATTGAAAACTTCCTTTACCGGACAACAATATTCCTTCATACATAGCTGTACATGGGATAACCTGAAGACATGCATAAAAAAGGGGTTATTTATAAAGCCCAATAAGGGAGTAAAAAGGCATAACATGAAGAATAAAGTAAATTTTAGTCAATACTAATATCAATAGAGTGAAATAGAAACAGGAACATAAAGGCATGATATAGCATTAATATCATAACATGGGAATGCGGTAATAACATTTAACATGATATTAGAATTCAACAAGTCCCATTGCACATGTAGTATGAGTAAACTCTCATTGAACTTGAATTATAATGAGTAAACCCTCATTTAACTTGGTGTATCATGATACTAATCTATACCCAATTCATTGGAGCGCTATCAGGGTGTACCCTTCTTAATACACTACAAAAAAACATGGTTTAGCGGCAGTTTTGTGGCGGCGGTTCACAAAACCGCCTCTAAACCTTTTTCGGTGAAGGTTTCGCAGCGGTTTTTAATAAACCGTTGCGAAACCCGAATTATTTTACACAAACGATGACCCTTTCCCCCTTCCCCTTCGCGATCCCTAACCCTCGCGACTCCGCACCCCTCGTGCTGCCGGCGACTCCCCACCCCCTGCGCTGCCGGCGACTCCTCACCCACGCGCTCTCCGGCGAAACCCGCACCCCCCGGTGCCCCCCTCGTCCACCGGTGACCCCCTCGACCACCGGCGACCCCCGCGCCCCCCGCGCCCCCCACGACCTCTAGTGACCCCGGCACCCCCCACGCCCCCCGCGGCCTTCGGGGACCCCCGCACCTGATTTGTGAGGTAATCTAATGACCTGATTTGTTTACATATTAGTGAATCAGGCTGGGGAATTGATATCATGATTATATGGTTCTTAGTTGGGGGGAATTGATTTTTATTTATAGTTGTTGAATAATGGGGACTTGTATATAAACACTAATACCACTAATTGAATGTAATCTTCTCTTTCCTGGGAATTTGCCTCTCTATGGAACTTTAGTGGAATCTAGTATTGTGGATCATGGAGTGCGCTAAGACTATACACATCCTTATCCTACTATACTAGTATAATATGGTGCTTGATATGTGGGGGTGTTTCTACCTACACGCCTAGTTGGATGACATTGTGAGATGTCCCTAGAACAATGTCCCCATCACTAATCGACAATTCATAATGATCTGAATTTAGTAAAAAATATAGATATATTTTTGTTTTATCGTAAAAAATAACCAAGATATACCATGGTATTATGGGATTTTATATATATATATATATATATATATATATACGAACAAATCTCGTGATTTAAAATCAATGTAATCAATCACATGTGATAAAATTACCAATTTTTTATGTAACCAATGTCTCAGTATACTGAGTGAAGAAGCATGATGTCCATTTCTTGATGAATGGACATAATAGCTAGAACACAAACAGTTTGATCCCTAGACAAAATGCAACAATAAAGACTAGATGACCAAATTCTATTAAATTCTAAATAAAACATCACCAGGTTAATAAATATTAACACCCTCTTTAGGTTCAACCACCTCGGATAACATTATATAACATCCCAACCCATTAGACCCCGGAGCTAGTGGATAACTGGTCCACCGCAACTCAAAGAGCACCTATATAGGCATGTGGCTAGAAACATGAACCAAAAATAATAATTACTATGGTAATATTTTTACTAATATATCATTATGCACACACCAATCCATATCTATTAAAAATGGTAGAGTTATAATATGTGAAGACATTGACCATTGTAGTAAAATTAAGGTTTTTAATAATTTTTAGTTTGTAAAAAATATTATGGTAGTATAATATAAAAATTAATGTAAATATATTCATTCCCATCATAAAATGTTTTTTAAAAATAATAGAAACTATATACGAAAAAATAGAATCAATCATGAATCACAATATCCAAGTCTCATCCACTGTACACAATTAAAGTCACAAAATAATCTCTAAACACCACCAAATCTACCATAATCTTATCTGACATTTTTATAATACATGAACATTTTGTACAATAACAATTAAAGGATGATTAGTCACAAACCCATTATGACATCTAGAAAATTGAATTTGGACAAATGAAAGAAATTATATAAGAATTCAGAACTGCATAGAGAAATAATGAAATGGTACCCAATAATAAATATATATGTAAAATGATGAATCCCATAATAGAAAGACTGGGAATCTGTATCTATCCTACCAACCCAGGATGATGATTATTTTTATATCTTTAAAGATACATCATTGATGACTAGTACCTCACTATTATATCCAAATAATTCATGAGGATGGATCCCACGTTTCCACTTCCCCACATGCCGATGGAGAGTAAACATAAAGGAAAGAGGGCCCATTCTTGAATGTGATGGTGGTGAATATATAGTACCTACACCCTAGTGTGATAGGGATCACTCTCTCCAAGGATAGGGGACCCATTCCCTTGGGTGATTTGAGTGTACTGCTTCTCTATTTATATAATATGACTTGAAGTACCATTCTATATTGCACCAGGGTTTTGGTCCTATATCCATAAATATTGTATCCCCTTTCACACAAGGGTGTAGGTTCACAATAAACATTATGTAGAAATATATTATGTAATCCCTATAACCCTAGGAAGAGGGACCTCCATCAAACAGGATAGTTCTCCCCAGGAACATGTTTTTTGGATCCACCATACACATTATGCCGAAACAAAGGAGGTAATACACTATTACACAATGCAGAGATTCCTCAATCCACGGTTGTTATGATCCATAAGATTATAGAAAATTGATGAGGTGTTCTTCCTCCTCAATAATTCCCTGAAAAAATTAGCATGATACTGGGCATTGATGATATTTCATTAGAGAATTTGTGAAACCATTATTTTTGGACTGGTATTTTTGATAGATATAACCTTTCTCTCCTTTTCGGTTTTCATTGAAGAACATATCTCTTTATTGTTGGGTTAGTTTTTTTTCAAACTTTAGGCTTAGATGTCTAATATTAACATGTATTTTATTCCTCCTATATCGGGTTTGGATGCAGAAGGTTGGGTATATATGTGCTCAAACCTAATTGAGTTATTCCCACACATGTCATGTATATATAGATAATGTACAAATTAGTTGTGTATTATGTTGGGAAAAGGGAGAATTGGGTTAATTTGACCTTACATAGTGGTCGGTGATTATAGATCAATAGTCGATCTCTCTATAATTCATTCGTTTCATGTTATTGTCAGGATATGTAATATTTCCCTATTAGGTGTATATTTTTTCCATTTGTTTTCATATTACCTATTGTACTATTTTTTATTCTCTAAAGTAAATAACATTATAGAATGTAAATATTTAGTTTATTTTCTCTTATTTTTATTATTATGAACATATTCATATATATGGTTGGGTGCATGCCTACATGTACATTATGAAGAGGCCTACCATTATAATTATTCATTCTCGTCACTTATCTTTAAAAAATGGCCTATGGTGGAATGAATTGGGTTTTGGTGGCCTAGTCTTCCACCGTGAGGAGGTCATTAATGCGTTGAGTCTCAAAAAACCATAATGGGAAATAAAAACACATGGGTCATCAAAATAATGAAATATCTAAAAAAATATTTCAATTATGTCAAATATACATGCCACCTTATCAACAACTACATGACTTAAATATTTCAAAATACCAACATATATTCCTATGATGTAGACATTGTTTTCGGGAGAGGCAGATAGATAGAGAATGGAAAGGGGAATAAATTATATGGTTAGGAAGAAGTATATGTAACCAACACATCAAAAAGTTGATGCTAATGTCAAATAGGACATCATTTGATTATAAACTACTTGCATCAACCTTGGATAAATTCTTCTACAACATCATTCATGTCCATGGTTGGGGTCAAACATGTAGTATTATTTCCATAATGTATGACTACATTTGATGTTACCTTTACATTGTTCTTCATTTATTTTTGGATTTTTTGGTTAGATTTTGGAGATTATTTACACTGGATCATTGTATAAATCATCTGATCTGATAATTATTTTTCTCAAAACTGATATGAGATGTCCCAACATTATTATCTCATGCTGTAACATGTCATTGGGTTAGAGGTATATAACCATTTATAATTTTTAAATAGTTTTAATTAAAATTATATTAAGTTAAGTTAATTTTTTGATTGACATGGTTCAACTTCATAGGTAATTTTTTTGGGATAAAGGTTGGAGTTCACCACAAACAATACATAAGTGGTTTGTTATTATATAGGTGTGATGAGGTGGGCTAGTGATTTTTAGGCAATTATTCCTTGTTGGTTTTAATTGAAATAAATTATAATTTTTATAATAAAATTATATAATTAACTATAAATTGTATATAATTATGTATTTGGTGTTGTGCCTTGAGATAGGTACTAAATATATGATTTCAGATTTAAAAAATCATAGACTAGAGTTATAGGGTTTTTCTTAAAAACTGAAAAAAAAAATAGAATTGATGTGAGTAGTCCTTCTACATTTCCCATGTGTTTATGAATTTGATGTATGTATGTGTTTTATATTCTCACCACTATAGTGATCAAACCCTTTTAAAAAATTAAATTTTTTTATTAAAATAAAATTCTTATAAATGAGATTAATAATGTTTCAATGTCTAAGACAACCCTTGAATAAAAAACTGGTTCTTTATATGTCAATGGTTGAATACATGATTATAAATGTCTGACTTGTAATACTCAAACCTAGAGAGGTGACACATCGATGAATAAAGTTAACATAGTGGCCCTCTTTATAGTTGGTTGTGTATGAAACTATTGAGAAACATCATTCCTCTTGGAGTACATCTAAGGTCAAGCCTAAACAATCACATAATGTCTCAGGTTTAAAATGCATTATGATCAGTTTCAATCACACATCAATGGGGTGTTGTTTGAGGCAACATAAATGTGTGATCGATAGTGTTATGATAAGTGTGTAGCCCGATATTCTTATTGCTCCTCAATGAGGTGTTGACGCTGTCTCCTATGGACCAGACTTGTTCTGTTGGTCTGAAGTGGTAAATGTGATCAATGAATCATCTTTATTATATTATGCATACTTTATGATCAATGGTTCATCTTTATTATATTATGTTTCTGTAATCTTACACTATCGTATATTTTTGTGTAGGCACATTGTGATATACATGGATAAAAGCTGGATCACATTACCGAGGAACACACCCCAATATGTTAAGGGTTTGAATGAGTTTTTAAATTTTGTAATTTCTAATCGATCCGTTGAAAGGAGAATAAGATTTCCATGTCCTAAATGTAAATTTAGAACATGGTTGAAGAGAGATGAAGTTTATGAACATTTAATACTGAAGCAATTCCCTGATCAATATTTGTGTTGGATTTGGCATGGAGAATAAAACAATACAGAAAGATTGAGGACTGATGTTAATCCACATAATGAGGTCCCAAGTTTGTCACCAATGGAAAATGAAATGCAAAACCTCATAAATGATGCATTCGGCACTGCAAGACACCACTATGAGCATCAAAACATATCAGAACAACTAGAAGATGATGCTACAAATTGAAACGTGAGAAGTGATGTTTTTGAGACTGTAACACAAGAAGCTCAAGATTGTAACATATCATTGGATCCTCCTCTTGATTCTGTGGAGCCAAATGTAAGGGAAAACCTCAGTGAGGAAAATTCGTTTCATGATTTAGTTGACGATGGAAATCAAGAGTTGTATAGTGGGTGTTTGAAATATTCAAAGCTTTCATTTCTGCTGAAGTTGTACCATATCAAATGTCTTTGTGGAATTACAAATAAGGAAACGTATATGTTATTGTAATTGATTCGTGATGCATTTCGTGAAGAAAAAATCCCAGAATCGTTTTATGAGATGAAAAAAGTTGTAAACAAGCTTGGTCTGAATTATACAAAAATACATGCGTGTCCCAATGATTGTATGCTTTACTGGGGAGAGGATTCAAGTAGACAGAATTGTAAGAAATTTTCTTCTTCTAGATGGCAGTCAAAGGGTAATGTTGGAAGTATGACTGAACATAATTTCATGGAGAAGAAGAAAAGGAACACACCTGCAAAAGTTTTGTGTTACTTTCCTTAGAAGCCTCGATTGCAAAGATTATTCATGTCATCAAAAACCGCCGAACACATGAAGTGAAATGCTTTAGATAATCACAATGATGGGTTAATGAGACATCCATGAGATTCCCAATCGTGGAAGACATTTGATTCATTAAATCCAGATTTCTCAGCTGATCCTAGGAATGTTCGATTGGGATTGGCTGCCGATGGATTCAACCCATTTGGGACTTTGAGTACGAGTTATAGCATTTGGCCAGTTGTTTTGATCCCTTATAATCTGCCTCTGTGGATGTGTATGCAACAAACATCTTTTATCATTTCGATGATTATTCCTGGAAAACAAATGCCTGGAAATGATATTGATGTATACTTGCAGCCTTTGATTGAAGAATTGCAGGAGTTATGGAGCAACGGTGTTGAGACATTTGATGTTTCTTCTAAAACAATGTTCAAAATGCATGCTGCTTTAATGTGGACCATTAGTGACTTCCCCGGGCTTGAGAATTTATCTGGTTGGTACACTTATACGGGTTTGGCTTGTCCCATTTGTAACTTTGATTTCGAGCCCAAACGGCTACCTCACAGTAGAAAATGGTGCTTCTTATGCCATCGAAGATTTCTTGATGCATCTCATAGATTTTGGCTGAACAAATCAAAATTAATGGCTCCATTGATCGTAGACCACCTCCAAAGTTGTTAACCGGTTCTGAAATATTGACACAGCTTGAAAATGTTAAAACAGAATTTGGGAAGGTTCATCATTTGAATGATAGCGGAAAATGAGTGTGAAGTGCATCGTCAAGTGAAATCAGAACGCAACAATGGAAGAAAAATATTATATTTTTCAAAATTCCGTATTGGGAATTTAATTATTTGCACCACAATCTTGATGTGATTCATATTGAGAAGAATGTATGTGATAATTTGATTTTCGCATTACTTAATGAGCACGGAAAGTCGAAATCATCTCAATGCTCGCAAAGACTTACAAGTAATGAACATAAAACGTGATCTCTGGCCAGATGAGAATGAAAAGTATGTTCCGACCATTTTTTCAATAAAAAATAGGGATAAAGATACGTTCCTTCAAATTTTAAAGAATGTGAAGGTATCTAATGGGTATTCGAGTAACATCTCGAGGTGTGTTGACTTGAATAATCGTCAGTTATATGGATTGAAAAGTCACAATTCACATATTTTGTTACAACAGTTAATACCATTGGCATTGCGTACATTATTACCTGAAAAAGTTACTGCTGTTGTACTCCAATTCTGCACATTTTTCAGGAAATTATGTGAGAAAGCTCTACATCCCTTTCATCTTGACAACCTACAGGAGAGGTTTATATTGACCCTTTGTGTAATGGAGATGATCTTTCCTCCATCGTTTTTTACTGTCATGATGCATTTAACTGTGCATTTGGTTGATGAAGCTAAATTAGGAGGCCCCGTTCATTATCGATGGATGTATCCAATTGAGAGGTATTTTATTTATATATTTCCAGTTATGTAAACAATTTTTGGCATTTAAATAAATGTATAGTATTATTATTTTTTTTCACATATATCTTGGGCATTTGAAAGCATACGTGAGAAATTAAGCTCAACCAGAAGGCTATATTGCTAAAGGCTATTTGGCCGAGGAGTGTCTCACCTTTTGTTCCAGATATTTGGATGATATTGGGACAAGATTTAATCGACTTGGACGTGTTGACGACACATCAACTCATTCTCAAATGCATCAGAAATCAAAAATATTTCCTGCTATTGGCCGATCTGTTGGGAGGACCTCATACGCGACACTAACAGAATTGGAATTATTACAGGCACATAGATATGTGCTGCTGAATAGTGAAATTGTATATCCATTTATTGAAGAGTTGAGGATACAAACAAAGAGAAGAATGAGAGGCCGAACACGAAATGAAAAAGATATAACGAAAGTTGTGAATAAAGAGCTGGTAGAATGGTTTGCACGACGTGTAGGTTTATAAATATTGCAATAAATACAAATATTAGTTTGACACATACAATTTGGAAATCTATTAATTTTATTTCAGATCATGAATACTGATACTCGAGCAGACTTGTTAGAAGATTTAAAGTTTCTTGCTAGAGGTCCTATAAAACAAGTTAGAAAGTTCGGCGCTTATAATGTGAATGGTTTTAGATTTCGTACAGTCAATCGAGAAGTGGGTTTGAAAACACAGAATAGTGGTATATTTACATTTTCTGAAGTGGAATACTATGGAAAGCTGCATCATATTATTGAATTAAACTACCACATGCATTTTTCTGTTGTTTTATTCAAATAAAAATGGGTCGATATTATCAGAGGTGTTAAAAGATATTCCTTGCAATTTACTTCTGTAAACTTCTCTCGCTTGATGGATGTTGGTGATCGTGAACTACATGATCCATATATCTTAGCATCAAAGGAAAAAATGGTATATTATGTGAATGATTTTGTGGATGAAGGGTGGAGTGTAGTTACTCATGTAATACAAAGAGGTTTGTATGATATGGGTGATGAAGTGGAAAATTTGACCCCTGCAATTGAATTTCATCAACAACAGGAAGCATAATTATTTGTCCATCATGATATTGAAAATATTAGTCTAGCAAGGATGAGTCATCGCCTCCCCCTACAGGAGCCTCAGCAGTGGGGCAGTGACACGCCCCTTCCAGTTCATCACGGATATTCTGGAGGGTCACAGTCATAGGTACAAATTTTAATTAAATAAATTTATTGCATTTTGTTTACAGTAATTGTTTGCTTATTGCAGATGAAAACAATGCAACCGTGGAAAAACACATAAAAAGTTTTGATGTTTGGAACATTCATGGGGAGAAGATAGTGGTTCCATTTGATTCTTATGGGGTCCCAACGGATGACGCTGCATCTTTACTTGGTCAGATTATAGGTCAGCTGGCAGCGGAGCCCATTTCACTACCTATTTCATATGATGATTGGAGGCATATGACTCTAAACTGGGAAAATGAAGTTTATGATTCTCAGATAAAGGTAATTTTATTACTTTATGGTTTAATTGAATGTCATGATACTAATATATTCAAAATGAATTTCTGTATACAGATGTTCTTCCACTTTACCGTTGCTGATGTGATAGCACGGAAGTGGACATTGAAAAATCTTGGAAAAAAATGGAAAGATTTCAAATGGAGGTTGTGGTGTGATGTCAACGATACTTCGTTGACCTTGCAGCAGATGTATGAGAAGCTACCCAGTGTGGTACCAAAAGAACAGTGGAAGGTTTTTGTTGATAGACATCATGATGAGAAGTGGATGGTATTGAAATATATATTATTATATTATCCTCATTTTACATTTATACATGTACATGAAGAGGAGATAGACATTGAATACAATATTGTTAAATTGAATTTTATTTACTTTAGGATCTCTCAAGACAGAATGCTTCAATCCGGGCAAAGCAGGTCATCCCGCACACTACGGGTTCAAAAAGCTTTTTAAGAAGCCGAATGTCATTGGTAATATTTTAATTAGTTTAAATATTTATAAGATAATATTATCTATTTAACATATTTAATTGTTGATTTATCTTTGTTTAATGCAGTCACAGAGTTTAGGGCATGACGCATCCCAAACAGAACTGTGGCTGGATGTTCATAAAAAAACAGATGGAAGTTTTGTTAATGAACCTGCCAGAGAAGTTGGGGTATGAAGTCAATTATTTATTATAATAACTTATTATCAGTTTTTACTGTGTTAATATATATTGATATTTTATTTATAGGTAAAAATTAAATAAATATGGGATGCCAATCCTGGGCAATCCTACTCAGTCTCCCAAGATGACCCGGTTGGTAAAGTCCTTGGGACGGAGCATCCTGGTAGAGTGCGCGGGATGGGTTTGGGACCTGTACCATCTGAGGTCTTTCGCATGCCATCAGGGATTTCGGCTACATCTACTCCTGCTTATAGTGATTTTATACCTGAAGATGCTCAGAGGGAGATGTCTTCTCTACGAAACACAGTTCACTAGCAGGGGGATCAGATATCTGCTTTGCAGAAAGATTTGCTTGAAATACATCAGTATATGAGCAGATATTCCCCCGGTGGTAGTGCATCGGGTAGTGGTGAGCAGGTAAATCACAAAAAATCAAAATCATTTAGTTTTCAAACTTTTATTGGTTTTAAGTTTTATTATAAATATGCAACAATATTTAATTTTCAATATAATGTTCTTACAGGTGGCAGAAGGTGGTGGAGATGAAGGTGGAGAGGGTGACGATGCAGCATCAGATGATGAGTAGTAGTATTGTTGATGTGTTGAACAAGTATGATAACGGTTGGTTTGTATATGTAACATTTATGCAACATAGTTTCCACCAAACATTTCCATATATGTAACCCATATTAATACCATTTCTACTATATAGCAGCATTCGGGTAGCCCCATTGTGTAAGCTCGATTCATAAATGGAGTGGGTGTTCTGACACGCTGGTTGGGTTGGTTTCATCTTTTATGACAAATGTTATGGAGTTTGTGAGTGTGAATCAGATAAGTGTCACATGTGCGATTAAGGTGAATCTAACCTAGTTATCTTATGAGCAGTTGGTCTATCTCTTCTTTTGATGACTAGGACACTCTTAATTTGGGGAACATCGTGTCAGATATAGTAAAAATGTCCTTCTAGGTAGTAGAAGTGATGGAAGTGTCTTAGAGGTGATGGAAGTGTCTCCAATCTTCTGATAATATTTATACTCTCTTAGTGTACTCTTTCTTAGCAACGAGCATGTCCCCTATCTTTATGCCATCCTCGATGCACTAAGAGAGCATCGGTTATATGGTGGGTCGAAAATGTCTTCTGAGAAAGATTGCATGACTAGTTTCAGTTAGGCTGATTGGCATTTGACTGTTTCTTTATAGTATGGTCCCTATTATGTCCTCATAAGTATTTAGTATTTCCCAATTAGAGGAAAAATTCCAATATTATCATTGTAAATCTTTGGATATTCTTTATAGGAAATTACAATAGTGGAGAATACTATGGTTCTTAATTTTCTGTTAATGTTAAAACCTATGGTGGGGAGCACCATCGGTTGGATGCTTAAAGGGATGACGATGTGATCATTTATCTAGTTGAACGGGCCTAGGTAAGCACCAAAAATATCAAGTTTGGGTGGTATGATAGGTGCACACAGTTTGTCTAAAACTGTGCGAACCTGTAGTATAAAACCATGCGGCTGGAGTAGGTGAGAAGAAGTGCCCCACACGGGCTGCACACCGTTTTCTGAACTGTGTTCCTAGATCACATGGTTAGTTCCACTTAGGCATTATTATCACACAATTCATTACACATTTGTTACATGGTTAGGGTAAACTATGTGGGGAAACCATGTGAGGTAGGATTCCTAAGTAGTGGGAGTCTCACGGTTGGTGTACGGTTTGGAAATTCATATAGCCAAACCATGTGAACTATTCTTAAGGGTGAGATTACCATTTTTCCATTAATAGGTTAAATGTTTTAACTCCCTTTCTTTCCTCCTCCTTCTTCTCCAGCATTCATAGCTCCCTCCTCTATGGGTTTATCCACCCCCCTCCATTAGGATTTGATGGTTCTCCTTCATCCATCATCAGATTTTATCACCATCGATCCCTAATTTATCATGGTACAATATCTTTTCCAATATTTTCAGGGTGGATGTATGTTTCTTAGATTTCTTCCCATAGGGAGTTTAGTTATTTTATTTATTCATGTACTAATGTGTATCATTCTACCTTCTATATATATACTATTTTTTAGTTTTTTATCTTCATCTGGACATGAATTCATGGTTGTAAATTGTCATTGGCCTTTTATATTTAGTTTATATTATTCATCCAATGCTTTGTCTTTCATTTATTGTTGATTTAATTATTGTATGTTGTTTCTCTATTTATTATACCGCTATCTTACACTACCAATAAGGGGGTCGAGATCCCCATGAAACCTAGGTGATCTCTATATTCTGGTTTGATTTATTTTTCAGGGCAGTGATGTAGTAGAACAAAAATTATTTTTTTCCAGTTCAGCATTTAACGGCGGTTTTAACCGCCGCTAAATATATTACGTTTATATTTAGCGGAGGTTTTTACCGCCACAAAATAGGTGCATCAAACGACATAATTTTGCGGCGGTTAAAACCGCCGCGAATAAAAAAGTGTGGCATACCCATAAAACCGCCGCTAAATGGAGAGAAACCGTCGGAAATGAGGCATCTATGAAACATTTTTTAAACCGCCGTGAAATAGAAAAAACCACCGCAAAAAGAATACCGACGCCAAGTTTACCGTAGGTTTTTGTAAACCTCTGCTAAGGGCTGCTTTTGTTGTAGTGATAATTCAATTTCATGCATAAGTGTTCCACATAGATCATACAACATGGATTCACTAAACATCGTCATTTATTCCACGATAAAAGAATGTGGAATTAGTAAATTAAACTCTATAATAAATAGTTAAATAACCATAATGGTGAATTCCCTTGGTAGAGAAATGGGTATGGTATTCACTATACAATTACTTTGGCTTGGAAAATCAAAGTGAAATTTTGGCAGCATAATGATGTGAAATAAGAATTCATAAAAATGGTTGATGAGTGAGAAATGGGTGTCTCATCATATTTATATGAAATGTACAATAATTAGGTTATATATATACATTCCCCAACATATTTAATGGTATTTTGAATCATAATACCAAATAATTGCTTGAATGTAAATGAGGAGAGAGAAATTCTTTATGGAATTTCGTCATGGAAACAGGAGTACATGGGAGAAATAAATGAGAGAGAAATGGATCTATCATCAATAAAAATTAAAGAGGGAATTATGGGGAGGTTAGAAATAATTCCCCAACATTTATAATTATAAATAAAAAGGAAAAAAAATATTTATAAACATGGATAAAATGAAGAAGGTAGGAATCCCTTACTTGGAAGTGTGATCCCAAAGGCTTGGGAGAGTCTTGAGAGAGGCTTCTTGGTAGCATGTAGAATCTTTGGAGGATTATAAAAATATGATGTTAGAGGTTTTCCAAGATCTAATGGCTTTGAGGGAAGAGGAAGTGGGAGCTTGGTAGGGTATATATAGGAAGTGAGAGGGAATTCATTATTATTTATGTTTTCACCACCACACATTAAACTAATCGACACCAAAAACAATCCCATGGTTTTTCCAATGATTGTTTCCAAGGTAAAGTGGGAAAAAAATATTTTATAAGTCCAATTTCCTAAAGTCTTAAAATATTAGGCTTTCTTATGTAGAGTTGAGTCACACTCTCAAGGAAATCATTTTAAAAGATAAAATGATTTATAAGTCTTGGAGGGTCCACTAATGCTTTGTAAAATAAATAAAATAGACATAAAATCACAATATTTTAATGTTAAAACATATATTGACCGAAAAAACCATTTATTGTGTTTTATTATATCACTATTAAGTCCTTATGATGTCATCAAACACATTATACAATTAAACAGTTTTTAATTTTAATCCAAAAATCCGAACGCCTCAAAAAAAATTGAAAAATTCATCATTGGATAATTTAAACATCCTAATTCCTAATATAATATTCATTTTATCTAAATAATTTTCTAAATTTTTGAATTTTTACTTTTAAAATACAAACATACATTTATCATAAATTCATGAGTTTTGACAACAACAGTTTTAAAACATTAATAAAAATCCCAATTTTATTCATAAAAATTATATTATAATTTTTATTTCATAAAAATTAGTTTATTAAAAATATTTTATTAAAATATTATTTAATTCAAAAATCCATTAATTCATCAAAATATATTTCTTAATTGAATATTAACTAAAAAATATTTTTTCTTTAAAAACTATTTACAAGATAACAATAATAAAATGAATGCGTATTATTTATTCTATAAAACAATAATGCAAAAAAATCATAGTGCTAGGGTATTATTTTATAACCCCCTATAACACCCACATAAGACCCATGGGTAGGGTGTTATATGGTGATAGACTCTTGGGTGGCTCGGATAATATCACTCAGGTAGAAATCTCTATCTACATCCACTTCTCACATAGGCAGTTCCATTCAAGATTAATATATTGAAGCTATGCTATGGGATGGTCAAGAGAAAATCTCAATGATGACATCTCCTTTGAGAGCTCCAAAAAATGGGATTAATGTGGAGAAATTCTACTGGATGAGGTTATTGCAACCTTTTTCTGAGAAAATTGGATTTGTTTAATCCCTATATTTATACTAATCTTGTGATAACTGTTCAACAGATATATTAGCAACAGTAAAAATTCTTAACGGTATTTTTACTTCCAGAAACACAAAACAAATGAAGTTCATATATTATATAACCATTTTACATAATAATACATTAAATTATATAAATAGGAAATTTCATTAATAAATGTTTTGGGAATTAATATATTCCCCTATGAAGAAATATTTCCCTCAAAATATCCTTTTCCCACACTAAAACATCTCTAGGTAACTACGCTTCATCACTTCCTCTAATTCTCGCATTTATTCTTCAAACATATGGTTTCTCCACGACACTTTCACGAGAGGCATTGTCTTATTTCTTAGAACATTTTCCCTATGATATAAGATCATCCCCATATTCTCTTCATAGGAGTTTCCATTCTCTAATGGAACCACCTATGGATTGAGTACCTATGATGGATCGGTTATATACTTCCTCAAGAGTGATACATGGAATACATCATATACTTGAGATAGATTTGTTGGGAGTGCTAGTTGATAGTCAACTACTCCAATGCGATCAAGGATCTCAAAAGGGCTGATGTTCCTTGGAATCTGATTTCCCTTCTTCCAAAATCTCATAACTCTCTACCATAATGATATGAGGAGGAATTCCATGTCTCTGACATCAAACTCTAGTTCTAGTTTATGATTATTCTCATAGCTCTTTTGTCGAATATGAGCATCATTATTGTGCTGATGGATGGTCTTAACCTTCTCTACCATTTCTTCTACCATTTATGGACCTAGGAGTTTTTTCTCTACAACTGCATCCCAACATGCTGGTGTTCTACACCTCTTCCAATAAAAGGGATTCATATAGAGCCATTTGGATTCATGAGTGGAAAGTATTGTTGTAAGCGAACATAACTAGAAGAAAATGTTGATCATCTCCTCTTTTAAAGTCCATTGATAATGATCTCAACATGCCTCTTGGTGTTTGTATAGTCCTATCATATTGGAAATCAGTTTGAGGATGATAAGTCGTACTGACGTTTAGCTTACTATTCATAGAAAGTTGAAGACTCTTCCAAAACACAGAGGAGAAACATTGATCTCAATCAAATATAAAAGATAGTGGTACTCTATACAGACTCACCACATCTCTGATGTATATCCATGCCAGTTGATCTAATTATAATTCTTCTCAAATTTCAATGAAGTTTCCAGCCTTTGTAAGATGATCCACAACAACACATATATCATTGTTTCCTTAGGATGTCTTTGGATGTCTGGGGACAAATTCAATGATTATTTTCTCCAATTTCCATGATGGTATGGGTAATGGTTTTATCATCCACTTAGACTTCTACCTCCCATTCTTCACTTGCTGACATACCAGGAACATTGATTTATACTTAGTGATCTGCATCTTCATGTTAACCCAATAATAATTCTCTCAGAGATCTCGATACATCTTTGTGTTTCCTGGGTGAATAGATAAATTCAAACTATATGCATCATCCAAATTTTCTTTCTTTTACTCCGAATTTTATGGAACACACAGTCTTGTCTCAAATATCACAATTCCATCTCCATTAACATTGATCTCTGAGTATTTCCCTTTTCAAATAGTTTCCACTTTCTTCTGAATTACCATAACATCTTTTTTGAGCAATGCTTATCCTTTCCAAAAGAGATGGTTGAGAAATAATTTGTGAAAGGATTGATGATGTTCCCTTATTTATTATTCTCATGTCCATCTTCATCTAATCAAAGTTGATTAGATAATTTTTCATTCTCCTCAATGATAGAGTCATTGGGTCCTTTCTACTTTGAGCATATTCCACCTAGTTCACATTCTCAGGGTGTTAATGGATTGAGCAGTCATAGTCCTTGATCATCTCTATCCATCTTCTTTAGTGCATATTCTAATATTTCTCTTTGAATATATACTTTAGTCTTTTTTGATCCATGTATATTTCACACTTCTATCCAATAAGGTAATGTCACCAAATCATCAAAGAGAATATTACTGTAGCTAACTCCAGATCATGTGTTGGATTGTTTTTCTCATAAACAATAAATTTCCCTGAATAATAGGAAATGAAATTTTCATTTTTCATCAACACAAAACCCAGGCCTTTCTTTGAAGCATCACTAAATACCACAAAAAGTTCACCACTGGTGGGTAATTTGGGCACAGGTATAGTTATAATCCTCCTTTTTAACTCCTTGAAGCTCTCTTCACATTCATCACTCCAATAAAGCTTGACTCCATTCCGGGTAATCTTGGGAAGAGGGTCTGAAAATCATGAGAAATTTCTCACAAATAAGTGATAATATCCAGCTTAACCCAGGAAGATATGTATATCCATTACTGATACTAGCCTTGACCATCCCTCAATTGTTGATATCTTGGAGGGATCCATAGATATATCATTGCTTGTGATGTTATGTCCAAAGAATGAGACCTCCTTCAACCAGAAATCACACTCAATGTACTTTTCACTGAGATTCTACTTTCACAAGGTCTCTAGTATAGTGATTTGATGCTCCTCTTGCTCCTCATTGGTTTGGGATTATATTAGAATATCATCTATAAATACTACCACAAATTTTTCAAGGTAATCATTAAAGACTCTATTCATCATGTTCATGATGTTTTTTGGAGCATTAGTCAGTTCGTAAGGCATTATGATGAATTCAAAGTGCTTGTATCTTATATGAAAAGAATTCTTGGGGATATCCTCCTTCTACACCCTTAATAGGTAATATCCAAACTAGAAATCCTCCTTGGAGAAGTATTGTGATCCATGTATCTGGTCAAAAAAGACATAAATTCATGGCAGAGGATACTTCTACATTATCATGATTCTGTTGAGCTCTTAATAATCAATTCAAAGGCACACTGACCCATCCTTCTTCTTGACAAAGAGTATGGGTGTACCCGATGGTGAAGCACTTGGGCGAAAAAAACCCTTTATCCAGATTCTTCTGTAGTTGTTTCTTTAGCTCCTCAAGCTCCACACCGGCCATTCTATATGGAGTCTTGGATATTGGAAATTCCATAGGTATAATATCAATTGAAAATTTATCATATCTTCTTGGAGGAATACCAAGAAATTCCTCGAGAAACACATCAATGAATTCCGTAAAATATGCATGTCTTTAAGGATGATTGCTTCCATATACTCAATCATCTGAGATAGATATTCATGATCTTAGGGTAGTAATATCTATTCTTGAGATGATGGTGCTAAATAAGATTCATCCTCTTCCTTGCACTTGTAAAAAATTGGGGGTAGATTCGCCATATGCAGAGTGGTTTCCCTATCCCATTAATTAATGTTGGCTCTATATAAGGAAATCCAATACATGATAATAATTTCATAAAATTCCACCAAAGGGAGTTTGAAAATGTTCTCTAAGAAGTTAAATCCAAAAATTGTGATAAGGGAGGAGTTATATTCTTGGGTTTCAATGATTTACCCATTTTTTGTTCTCACTGATATAATTACTTCCATGATTTGTGGTGGTGTTGGGATTATTATACTAAACTTTAGGGATATAAAAGAATGTGTAGAACCAGAATCCAAATGTACTTTCACTATTCATGAATGAATAATAAGCTTATTTATCACCACATCATTGTAGAAGTTCACTTTGGTGGTTGTGATGGAAAAATCTATCCCTTGTTGCCTTGGCGGTTGTTGTTTGCCTTTGACAACCCTTGGCTCATGGAACTAGTTTGAAATGTGCCCAGATTCATTGTAGTTGATGTAATGAACAATGCATTGATGGTCGACCAAAGCGTTCCTCTCCACTGTCACATCTGCGGGTTTCTCTTGTCTGTTGTTACGCAATTTTCGGGGTGCTTCTTTCTATACCTTTGGAAAGTGGCGTACTATATTTACTTATCAACATTGGATTTATCCATCAGACTTCCGGAATTAAATTCCAGCATATGTTTCTTATCAATATGACACCCCTTAGATTTGGTGATCTCTATTTCGACTTTGAGGGCACATAAGAAATTTTCCAAATAGCCCTTGAATTCATGGATCTCTATGGCTTTCCATAGGCTAGGTTTTAGCACACAAAATAATTGTTATAACTTGAATTTAGGAGTAACAACAAATATGGAGGCATATCATTCAAGCCACGTAATTTTTTCCTCATACACTCCTATGTATTCTTTATCTTTTTGTTTGAGGTAAAGGAAGTCCCATTCAATCTTAATTCGTAGGGTGCGCATAAAATATTTCTCAAAAAACATTTTCAAGTAATCCTTTCATTCTAATGCTTCAAAGCCTTCCTCAAGAATCATGTTTTTTATCAATATCCACCACTGATTATATTCACCCTCTATACGATAAGAATCTAGAAGTACCTTCTCTTGTTCAGAACATTGAAGGATGGATAAGGTCTTCTAAATAAAGTTGATCCATTATTCGGTGATTTAGGGATCAAATTATCCACTAAAAGTTGGATGCCTTTGTCTCATGAAGCTCTCTATTGTGACTTTTTCATTCATGGGGGGGTGGGTTGAATGTTCATCTTGACCCATGTTACTATTCAAAATTGAGTTAACTGAAAGAGTATCATGACAATTTTTGTGATTTTCGCTCCCATTGTATTGGGCATCTCATTAGAACAATAATCAAATTGATCTTCACATTGGTTATTAGCATGAGTCCTCCTATTACCATATATTGGCAGAAATAAAAGAAATGTTAGGGGTAACACATAAAGGGTATTCAAGTTACAAAACAGATGACTTATAAATTACGTTTATTTCCATAACTTAGGAATTTATAGGCTTCAATCTATGCTATCTATTATCTACTTCCCTACATATATTCATTGGGGAATTTTTTTTAGTACCCTTAATAATGGTTCAAAATAACCTTATGAATTTACATAATAATATCCTTAAAGAGTTTCGTAACCAAGATTTTAGCAAGGTCCATTTTCGTGCACCAGTTCCCATTCGAGTCTAGCTCAAAGCGGTGTTTTGGGGTTTTAACTCTAGATACAACAGTGCCAAAGCGGTCTCTATGTGATCATATCCAGAAAGGGATGTATTTTCTTGATAAACCACTTACTCAATACGCACCAAAATTTAGGGATGTTTTTTATTATGCTTATTCTTAACCATAAGGCTTTCACTAGTGTTTTCTAATCCTAATTCCAAAAATAACTAAACATATCCTCTAATACCAACTATAACTAACATGCTCTATTTTACATACTTAAACATTATTTATTTATGAAAACCTTCACTGGATATAACATATAATATCGAGAGGTCTTGTGTCTTTGGGCCTTAGTAACATTACATAACAACTTATAACATGAAACAAAACATCTTTATTTAAAACTTATTTTACATGACCACTACATTCCCTCGTACTAAGCTTCTCATGGGATAACCTGAGGATATACATAAATAGGGGTGATCTATAAAGCCTAGTAAGGGAGTAAAAAATGAATAACATGAAGAATACAATAAATTTTAGGATATAGGAAGAGAAACATGAACATAAAGGCCTGATATAGCATGATTATCATAACTTGGAAATGTGGACACAACATTTAACATGATATTAGCATGAGGCGAGGTCCAATGAACATTGAGCATGAGTAAACCCTCATTGTAATAGAATTAGAATGATTAAACCATTATTCCAACTTTCATATCCTCATACTAATCTTTACCCAATGCATGCAGTGCTATCAGGGCACACCCTTCTTAATCATTCCATTTCATGCATATATGTGCCACATATATCATAAAACATAGATTAGTTAAACATATTCATTTATTCCCTAATAATTTAATGTGGAATTAATAAATGAAATTATACAATCAATAAGTAAATGTTCTTAAATGTGAATACCCTTGATATAAAATGGTTATGGTATTCACTACACAATGACCTTGGCTTGGAAAATCATAGTGCAATTTAGGCAACATAACAGCATGACATAAGAATTCATAAAAATTGTTTATGACATAGAAAGGTGTGTATCATCATATTTATATGAAATGGACAGTAATGGGGTCATATTGATACATTTCCCAACAGAATTAATGGAATTTATATTCATAATACAAAAGAACGTCTTGAATATAAATGAGGAGAGAGAAATTCCTAATGAAATTTCTGCATTGTAACGGGTGTACATGAGAGGAATTAATGAGAGATAAAGGGATATATCATCATTAAAACATGAGGATTCAAGTATGGGTGAGGTTAGAAATCATACCCTAACATTTATAATTTTAAATAAAAGGGAATGATAATATTATGAAACATGGATAAAATGAGGAAGGAAGGAATCCCTTAGTTAGGAGTGTGATCCCAAAGGATTGAGAGATGCTTGAGGGAGGGATATTGGAAGCTTGGGGAACCTTGGGAATATTATAGAGAGAATAGGTAAGAGTTTGGTCATGATCCAAATTCTTTGAGTGAAGAAGAAGTGGGAATTTGGGTGGGTTTATATAGGAAAAGAGAGAAAATTCTTTATTATTTAGGTTTTTGCAACAACACATTAAAATAATCAAAACCAAAAGAAAAACCATGGTTCTTTATCATGGTTTTTTTAATGGGGAGTGTTAAAAAATATTTTAGAAGGTCAAGGGATGAACTTCATAAAATATTACGCTTGCTCATGTGGAGGTGAGTCACACTCTCAAGGAAATAATTTTAACTGTTAAAATGTTTTTCAAGTCTTGGAGGGTCCACTAAATCTTTGTAAAATAAATCAAACAAAAAAATAATCACATTATTTTAATGGTAATACATATATTGATATTACATATCATTTATAGTATTTTATTACATCACTATTAGGACATTATGATGTCATAAATCCCAATATACATTTAAATGGTATTTAATTTTTACCCAAAAATTGGACTCTCTTAGAAAATTATTAATAATTCACCATTGGATATTTTTTAGGTGCAGATTCCAATAATAATATTCATTTTATCTAAGTAAAAATATAAATATGTGAATTTATACATTTAAAATAAAAACTAACATTTATAAAAAATTTATGAGTTTTTGACCAAAACGGCTTTCAATCCTTAATAAAAATCACAATTGTATTCATAAAAATTATATGATCATTTATATTCAATACAATGAAATTTAGTAATAATATTAGATTAGAATAATATTTAATTCAGATATCCATTAATTATTTCAAATTTATTTCTTAATTGAATATTAACTCAAAATACGATTTTTTATTTAAAAACTATTTACAGAGTAACTATAATAAAATGAATGCATATTATTTATTCTATAATTCAATGACGCACATAATCATAATACTAGTGTCTTGTTACATAACCCATTAAAACACATAAAAATAACTAATGGTAGGGCGTGCGATGGTGACAGACTCTTGAGTTGGCTCAGATAACATCGCTTGGGTGGTAATATCTAGAAACTTCATCTTCTCATGTAGGTGGTTCCGTTCGAGATTAACGTATTGAAGCTCATCTTTGGAATGGTCAAGAGAGAAGCCCAAGGACTCCCCTACCTTTTATAGCTTTGAAAACTGGTCTTAGTATGGATAAATTACACTAGATGAGGCCATCGCTTCCTTTCTATGAGTAATGGGATTTGTTAAATCACAATATTTATACTAATCATGTGATCACTATTCAATGACTATATTAGATAAAGTAACAATTCATAATGGTATTTTGAAATGAAAAAACAAAAAAAGGAATTTCATATGTTATATAACCAATTTACATAATAATACATTTAATTAGATCAAGAGGACTTTTCATTAATAAAATTTTGGGTTGTTACATCTAGGATGGTCCTCCTCATGAAACTAAAAACAATTACTTTTTCAGTCCACCCTAGAGTATCCACCATGAAGATCCTTCCCTATAATAGGAAATATATCATACAAAAAGTATTCATTATTGTAAAAAATATGAAATAATCATTGAATGAGGTCCTACCGATAGTTAAATTAGACTACTAAGAACTACGGAATTTTTGAAAGTGATTTTGTTACAGAGGTCCATTTTTATGGAAATATGATGATTCATGAAGAAGTTAATATTTTTTTCTAATTTTAAAGCTCCTTACCTTAGTAAAAATATTGATATGAAATGGGGTTCTCCCAAAATTGATTCAATGATAACAAAAAACCATAAAGTCCTTACCTCTAATGTTTAAATAGAAAAATTCAAACATAGAGTCCCTCTTTATAAAATAGTTTGTTAAACATGTAATCATAGAGGACATATCCAAGAAAATAAAGTTAATGGGATGAAAAATCCTCCCTAGGGAATATATTTCAATGTTTCACCTTGTGAAAAATAATATGACTATATTAAAGGTCCTCCAAAAAATGATAAACAATGGATAAACATCCATATAGATCCTATACAAAGAGATAATTGTGAACTCCCTCTGTAGAATGATACATTTCCATATAATTTAAATTGTAATCATGTCAGATATATTCAAATTTTTTTCCCATACCATGTGGATCTTGAGAAGTTAAAGGAGGTTATGGTAGAAACTTCATCACTAATAAATGGGTCTCCATTTCTGTTAGAGGTAAATCCATGTAAGAGATCTTCATCGATTCCTTACCTTAGTTAGGAATCCTGGATTCAGGTTGAGAATGTTTAAAAATATCTCATCACCCTAGATGAAAAAGAAAAAAAATATCATTTTATACAAACCAAATTGAATAATATCTTACTAAAGATGAAAAAACACCATAGAAATGTGGAAAATTTTTGATGAAGATATAATACCAATAATTTTCTAGGCAATTTATTATGCCTACCATGATATTCCAAATACATTAATGGAGTAATTTATACATCATATTCATAAAAAAATATTAGTGGATCTTCACCATTCAAATCCAGGAATATTACCAATTGGGAATATGTTGACCCTCTTAAGGAATTATTCATTCAATGACACCATATTGACCTAGGAACCCATTCAGCAGAATAAAATAAAAAATTATTAAATTAGTGTTATTATATCTAACATTCCAGCCTAAATGGTCTGAAGAAACTCCATCAAATAGTCATTAATATTTCATCCAACATGTGTATCTGAGTGTGTGGAAAATACAGATCTTTACATTTCATTAAGTTCATATGATACAAAGGTTCATCAAAAAAGGGTATCATGAAATGTTATCACATTACACTAAGTATTAGGTCCTAGATTTACTTGTCCTAGTATTTCATTAACAAATTTTTTTACCACTCTGAAATATAATATTAGATAAACCTAGTATTAATTATCCGTTGAAAGGATTATATTCCTGGTCACCAAAAAGCTGAATCTAATGGTAGCAGAATGAAAATAAATTTTTCAAGGGTGAAATTTTATTTAGTTATAGGTATAACACAACCAAATATTTCATACATTTGATATAGTCTTGAATAAAATCTAATAATACCAAAAGGGTTATGTCTTCATCCTCATTAGTTGTATAGGACCATCCCTATCAGGTAGTTATTGGGGCGTTTTTACCTCAACCACTGCCCCAAAACCATCAAATACTTAGTGAAATATAGCCTTGATAGTTATAGAAAATATTACACCCAAGTCCCTATGGATAGGGTAATTTTTACATCCACATCCTCTAATAAACATTGTATTTTACAAACTATGATAAACATCTAAAGATGCCCCCTCCCCACGATTTTCTCTATTTATGTTTCATGATTAATCTCTCTCATAAGATTTTTCATAATCCAAGGACTTTGGAAACTCCCACATTATTACTATTAAAAATCCATTTCCATGGAAGCATCAATAGGAGAGGGAAAACCCACATAGGGTTCATAAGTTAAAATGATACCCAAAGAATAAAAAAATTGAAGAAGATCATGACATGTCCAATGAAGGGAAATCGGACTGTGAGGTGGATTTATATTATTATTGAATGCCTGATAAGTTGATTCTAACTACATGATTAATTTTAGTCATTATTATTTAGTAAAGTCCCTATAGATAAAATGGGAATTAACATTTCGGTAAAATTACATGATGAGGATACATCTTAATAAAATGTGCATTGTATTGAAGTAAAATAAAAGTGAGGTTATTCCTAACATAAAAGACAAATTAATGACTTGGGATCTATTCCAAATATCCAACCTCCACCCAATCAGCAATCTCCCAACAATGAAAAAATAAAATGTGTGAATGTATCTATATTCTAGTCACAATATAAAGAATTCATGATATTTTCTATAAAATGAATAATTTAAATGATTTAAAATATGTTGGAGAAGCTAATAAAACTCACTAATAAATTAATTATAGTGAATATAACTATTGAAAAATATACTTAAGTTAATTATATTATCCATCCTCCATTGAATCATCTCCAATAAGATGTGTTTTTTGAAGTGGATATGGAAAATAAATAGATCTAGTTAATTTAGATCGATTAATATATTCTACTTGAACCTAGAACAAGCATACTACCCAGAGATTCCTTTATTAAGGAAATAACCACCACCAATATAAACAAATTTTCCTATGATTACTCAAGTTGAAAACCAAAAGAATGCATAATCAGGGTGACCCTATCTGGTCTTCCATATTCCTTTACTCAAACATCATCCAAGTGGAAAATAGCTTAGGATATCCTTGAATTAATTTAATACTTTATAGATCAAATGGATTCCATGAAGTCAAAATAGATGATAGAAAAAAATCCATATCTCAGCGGATAAAATTTGAATCATCCATCAACTAACTTTTTTAATCCAATATTACCAAAATTAAATATTAAAAGAAAAATGGGGTTGTATCTCGTGAAATTTGTGTCTCTATATGGACACATAATGGGAACATGAGAGTAGAATGAGTTGAAAAATAATAATGGAATCATGCATACAATATAAAGAGGCAAATTTTCCTGGTGCTTCAATCTACGAATTGGTTGAATTTGAAAATAGAATGGTATTTGATTGGAATTCATTTACTATTTTGGATTAAGAATAAAGAATACAATAGTCCAAAACCTTATATTTTCAAATAATGAATAACTAATAGTGTTTTGGATTAAAATGTTAGGGGAAAGGCCAAAACTATTCAATAAAATTTATATTTTTATAAAATTATTTATCAGGGAAATAAATATTGAATCTCCAAGATGATTTATAGATGACACATGTTCCTATGAAATACCCTGGTCAATTTTGAGAGTTTTCAGTAGTATCACACCAACTAAAATATTACATTTGATGTTATATAATCAAATATTGGCTGATATAATTTACATAGCGGAAAAAATCAAGTAAAAAATAAATTTCATTTTTCACTCTCAATAATATACCGATTATAGATCCAACCATAGAGAACATTTGTAGCCATTTTTTACCACCACATGAAAAATAATAAAAAATATTCCCTCATTGGGATAGAATGTTGGGGAAAAATCACCATAATTTAAAAAATTAGAAGAAAAAACTATTCATTCTGAGAGTAGAATATTATAATATTTTTTTATCATCATCGTAGAAAATAACATGATTACACTACCATAGATTAAGATACACAATGAATTCAATAAAAATTATTATCCAAATTATTACGCATTTCATTAGTGGTTGGGATATAATATCAAATATTTAATCATTATTACAAATTTACTAAATAAAATTATAGAAGTCAAGCATGTAAAGTTAGAAAAAACCGCTGGAATTGGTGACAAATGTAACTGATACATCAAATAAATAAGAAAAAGAGTTCAAATAGATCATGAAAAAAATCATTGAAATTAAATGTTTAGATGAATAAAATTTGGGATAATTAGGTGCATTAAATCATTATGGAAGGACTGAATCAGCCAGTCATAACCCCATTTTATAAAAAAGATCCAGCAATAAAATCAAATGTTTTATATTATTCCAAAATTGACCATAATAATTATTTATGGATCTATGAATAAGAAGTGGAGAAAACGATGGTACCCACACTAGCCTCAACTCATCCAAAAATTATTCCCCCTTCACTGGGTATATGGGTTACAACTCTATTAATAGAATCTATATCTAATAGGGATCCATTATATGGATCTATCAATGTCATTTACTTTATATATCCCATTATTGATGAGAAGGACTCATAAATATTTGAGTTTCTTAATAATAATCATGGAGGAGGTCTGAGAGGAAGGAGAATATGGGGCCAAAATAAACCATGGAATTTATTTATTAAAAATTATATGGTCTTAAATGCATCTAAAATCTAAAAAATCGTGGTTAAGTATGCTAATAAAGAACATAAAACGAATTCCATACCCTCTTGATCTAACTTAAATCCAATCATATTGCTGGTATGATAATTAGGAAAGAAATAATCAGTCAACACAAAGATATTGGGAGGTTGTTTCAACCAAATACATGGATGGAAAAATCTCACGTTAATTTTGACTAAGTAAAGTATTCTTACAACATATTTTTCACTGGCCCCCAAGACTCATTCTAGGGAGCAGCCACATCAAAATGTATAGAGACTTATTGATTAAAAATATGACATATTAAAATATATCTCTATAATATCTATCAAGATATCAATTCTAGATTCGATTCATCTATCTTAAGAATTTAAGGATGCTATGATTGAAGCTATTTCAATCCCTAAAGAGTCTAGTATTTATTTTCCCAAATTCAAATAATTTTTTTCAAGGATTGCTTCCATCATATGTCACAAATTCATTTAATTCACTAAAAATGGTCAAGAAACTATCATAAAAAGAAACATCAAACCCTTTTATATATCGTGGAAAGCATGATTATATTAACCTTCAGAAAGCCTTATCTAAAAATAGTTATTTGAACAAACTTCTAACTTCCTAAAACATTATATTATTATGTAATAGTGAAGTAAACTTCTCCCCATCCAAACTAAACATTCAATGGTATATAAAAGTGAGTATAAATCACATGAAAGAATTAATCTGGGAACCTATTTTAAATATGTTTTTTATCATTCAAATTTTATTGTAGTTCTCAAGGAAAAAGATTTTAAATTATCTCTAAGAAGTAATTGGATCCATATTAATGTAGTAGTATCCTGTTATTATCATCAATGATTGATGTACTCTATTTATTGGAATGTTGAGGAACTATTTTGTAACAACTCCCATTTTGACAAAAAGTAATCATTGTAAAGAGATGTAGGGTCCTGTAAAAGGGAGGTTAAGTATCCATTAACGAATAACACTATATAGATTGATTCCCCTAATAACTTGGAAACATCACCAATCAATCCATAGAGGTATATTGATGAAGATTGTTTTTCATGTCAATAACATTGAGGTGATAACAGACGATATTGGGAATAAATATATTGTGCTAACTAATTACAAGAATCCTCTGATCACTTTTTTACCATGTGCCTATAAAAATAACGTCTCAATAAAATAATTATCATCAATAAAATATTTAATTTTTATACTACCTATTTGGGTCAGTATTCCGATCTATTATCTCCACCTGAACATAGATTTGGCTATTATTCAACTGAAACAACCTAGAAAAATTGATAGGAGGTAAAAAAAACCTATAATACACCACATGGATTGGATGATATCATCTAAATCAATATAATATCATCTACATTTGTTGTTCCAATCCATTCCAAATAAGTATGGAATCCTAAAGAAAATAATATTTTTCCCATATAATCTCCTATATCTCAATAAATGAGTCCATTTTATAATACTGATAATGGAATAGAATAAGAGGAACGTTAATAAATTTGGGGTCCCTAACTAGTTTTCAAGGAAGGTCTGTTGACTACCATCAATGAACTTTAAAATGCAGATCTAGGTAGAAAATAATATTCACTACCAACATTAATTAGTGGCACCATATCCCGTAAAGAATTGGAGAAATATAGCTCTCTATTTAGAAGAAAAAATTATTTTTTAACATCTAATTATAATGAAATTAAATGTTATTATTTCCATGTGGCTACACATAATTTTGTTTTCCAAATAATCATCTAAGAAATAAGAAAAGGGAAAAAATAATTCATCTAACCCATGAAAATAAACAGGACGCTATGGTTAAAAATAATGATCTGATATAACTTAATTTATGTAATATAATACCCAAATTCGCATGTAGAAACATTCTATCCAATAAAATAAATTACAAATATCTGGTTCTTCATTTATTTTTCTAATTTTTATTATCACTTTCAAATAGATTATTTCCCTCTCTTGATCATAAAGCTATTAATCAATGAAAAACTAGATTTAAATCCCTCAAAATTATGAATTGGTATTCTAATTATAACCAAATATAAATAAACCCTAAGGATGAATATTCCACCACCATTAGGATAAGTCAACAGGTATATTGTTACCTGGTAATTCCCTTTAGTTTAATGAATATTGGTTTCACTTACTAGTGTTTTCATGCATCATATTTTAAAGTCCTTTCAGTGGATGACCATAACGTGACATATGGATGATCTTGTAGTTTAATACAACCAATGATGTGACTACCTAAATAATTTAGATTCATTTTTCAATAATATATAACAATATAGGATAAATATAAACCCATTTAAATGGTATTTTATGGTGAGATCAGTAATATTTCTCAGATTTATAGTTCTCCAACATGGAATTGAGGTTTTTCCAAAGAATACTAAGTCAATACTTAGAACATTTCCTCCCTTAATCCCAAATGAAATGTGAGGACTCTAACGGTTAATTTATTACATAAGGTTCTTTATGGAAAAACATCCTTGAAAATGTTTTTCGTTCAAAAAAATTAATAATAGTATAGTCATATAAAAATGGTATAAATATTTTAGTAATGAATTTGATGATCTAAAATAGTGTTTTATAAACCCTCTATTGTTGATGCTTTCTGTAGAAAAAAACTTCTCATTAACTAAATTGATATCTTAACGGGAACTATTGGTTTACACCTCTCTCAAAAAAATGATATAATCAAGGATTATTTTATTTATTATCTCAAAATGGTGATGTGAGAAGTTGAGACCAGATATTCTAGTATCAAAATTTTTTTTTGTATTTGTCTTAATTATATAGAAGATTAGACTTTACCTACATAATACTGAGATTCACATGTTCTCTTATATAAATCTTCTCAAATAAAACCTTAATCTCCAAATTCTTACTAGTAAAATATCATGATTTGAATTTAATTTCTCTCAATTTAACATATTTTTCATATCTCAAAATGAGGACATGGGGAATGTGTTAGTATACTTTCTCACTACAAAACCTATCTTTAAATATTCATTTTGAGACACAAAACTCCTTGATAAATAATAATTCTTAATCAATGAAACCACCCATGTGTGGGAGATATATTTTAATGGTTTTTCTTGGAACCCAAGAGGTATTAACATTGATTACATAAAACACAGTAGACATAGATTGGAAACTCTATTTTCCTCTCAAATAAAAGTATTTAATCATTATTCATACATTTTATTATTTGTATATACAAATAACATGATGGAATATTATTCCATAATTGTAGGATATTAGTTTCCCCTATAAATACCAATTATAGGATTGCACATTTATGATTATTTAAAGATGTAAATCAAATAAATAAATAGAAATTATACAATCAAAAATGAATAATTGATCCTTTTATTGATAATATTTTAGTGTTTGTGGATGAATTATCTATAGAGTTAAAAATTTCTGAAATTATTCATTTTCAAAATTCCAAAATAGATACACAGGAAAATGTGGCCACATCCTTGGTAGACCAAGATTAAGAGGAAATTATTCCCATCATGCATCGTAGAGTGGTCTATTATTTAGCAGAAATGATTTGGAAGAAATTAATGAATTTTATGCTTCCCTATACTAATGGGATCCATTACCCACTATAAAATATTCCATATTTGGTTGTACACCTCCCATAATGGGCTATTTATATAGTAGAGTTCCCCTTCATAATAGAGCTAAGAAGGTATATACCAATTATTAGGAATCGAATTTCATCCTTTATAATGGAATGAATTCTCAAATAATACTCTATAAATGAGGCTTTAATGGGGTATTCCTCATATAAATTTAGTTAAAATTTTCCCTATCTATTATATAGGAAATATATTCTTGTACATGTGGAAAATCACAAGTCAAGAGTCAAGATCTTTCACCAAATTAAGAAACATGGATAATTCCAACCCACAATGATGCAAGATTTAATTGAATTATTAAAGAAATGACATTCATTTAAAATACATACCAAATTTATCCATATACCCTTAGCGTTATTTCACAACACCTGATACTTATACCATTCACTGCATGGGGAATAAGCATCATGGGGCCATTCCATTTGGCAATGGTGTGGCGGTTCAAATTTATTCTTAATTCTTCCAAATTCTTTTTGATATGTGGAGAAGATTAATTTATAAAGTAAAGGAAAAAAATCATCAACATTATTAATTTCAATATCATTAACACATATGTATTTCCCCATAAAATACTTAGGGATAACTATAAAAAAATTTCTTCCTATGAACTAAATAAGATGTATTGGGAGTATAACATTTAGTCCAACCACTAATCCCACTATCATGCTGTGGTAAATAGATATATAAAGGCATAAAATATAAATCTATTCAATATGATTCAAAATATAGTTTATATTATTAATATATCTTGAATATATAAAATCTTATATTTTTAGGGGATTATAATACCATGGTCGGTATTCCCACACAGGTAACCACATACTCACTAGTGTATAGGAAGAAATACATAAGGTATTTTTAAGTTTAATTTTCTTCTCTTTTTGTTTCTATTTGCGATTAATTTTTTTGAATATAATAATTCTCAAATCTAGATTGATGAATTGGATTGACATGATGACATGTGGTTACATATACTACATAACATTGAGGTTCAATAAAACTACGTTGTATGAGCATTCAAGAAGATGGTTTTCATTTAATCCTTTATCCAAATAGAATTGGTATTTTCATTGATGCCTCCCATGATACCTAGAAATATTCCCCATAATATTGAATGAAAATGGTATAGACATTACATAACATAAAGGTTTTACTACAATAGAAAATACACTCTGATTATAATGGATAGATAATGAATCAAGTCTAACAGTAATTTGATGATCTTAAATATAAAATTTACATTTCAGCATGTTTGGTTCATGAAAGTTCATTTTGAAAGACATTAAATTGATTAAAATATTCCTTCATTATATGAAAAAACATCAAGGAACTCAATTTTTTTACATGGAAGTAAACTATGTAACATATGGTCTATATAACATGACCAATAAATTTTTTAGAGTGGTCTAAAAAATGAACTAATTCCTTACATTGTATATTGATCCATGAATGTGTTCCTAGTGTATAGTCCCTAATCTATAGACCTGTAGTAGAACTAAATGTTTTCTCTTATAAAAAATAATTGTTGGTGGATTTTTTTTAAAATGTTGGGGCCAAAACCTCATTTTTATTATTAAATCAAAGCAAAGACCTCTTTTAACTGGGTAGAGGGAAACCCATTAAATAGCCCGAAGGCCCAGTGGGCTTGTAGCCCATTACATAGCCCGTAGGCCCAAATTTTTGGCCCAATTCGCATTCTGTGAATAGTAACCCACATAGTACAGTACTGTACAGTACCGCCGCCGCTACAGTACCCGCTGATGAACAGTGCCGCCGCTGCCACAGTTCTTCTACAGTGCTACTACAGTACCCTACGCCCAATGGGTTTTGAACCCCCATTTTTCATGTAGGACTATGGGGTGCTTGCCACTAATCCAAACCCCAACTACAATAATTGTGGGTGGATTGATTTGTATTCATATAGGATATGTAATGGTTCCTATATTTCCTATTTTGGTCCATCTAGGAATCCCATAAACTTTTATCCTACTGATTAGGATTTTACTAATTTGAATTAGGTCTACCACAGTGTCTATACATTGCGATGAAGTCACCAAAACATTACCTAATTTATGATCCATATCTCTATAAAGGTATATCAAAAAAAATATGTGTGGCTTGATTCCTATTTATGAAAATATATATAATAATGTCTATATAACCTATCTAGGACCCAAATCACTTAAAAAGTACCTTATCTTGATTATTAATTATAAAAACATACATAGAAATTTATAGATCACCTATAATGGACCTAGAAAAAAAAATTATACATCCATGAAAACTCACCCAGTGTATGGACTAGGCCTTTACATCTGGGATTCTACATTAGCCACACATTGGGACACCATATGAAAAATACCAAATTTCTTATAATGGGTATAAATATCGAATTTCCATGAAGATATAATCTTATACAAGATATAAAATTCATATACCTAAGAACAATGTGCTTATTGATTCATCTTCTCTATGTATATGTATTGACATCCAGATCGCCTATCTTAGAACCATCCAAAAATTACTTTACCATAAAAATCCCATGTCATCCTGGTATTTGAGAATTCAACAAGTTCAAATCAATTCTTCCTCAATGACTCAACACTATGTTGAAACCAATTCATTTTATCTTTCACATGACAAAGAACATTGTAGATTAATTGTCTCCATAATCCCCAGTGGATAACATTAAAATACACAAAATATATTAATTTTTATATGAAATTAAATTGCGTAAAATATGTTCTACCTTAACAGAATTTTAAAAAACATGGAGTGCTAATTTGTTTATAAACTAACTTCCTTTAATGGATGATATCTCAATATAGCATTCCCCAACAGATTGTTCTATTCCATAAATTTATAATTGAAAAAAATTATTCATTTAGCTGAAATATTCACTAGTTTTAGGGATTTTAATTCACATAAAATTTAGCTACAATAGTTCAGCAATAATATGGAATCATTAGAACATTCCCCTATACATGAACCATATCCCTGTAAAAGTAACCTAGAACTATGTGTGTTTTGTCTTATATTCTTATATGACATTCGGTGCAACCCATAGGCATCAACCCTTGTCATATTAAAAACCCTATCAAATTTTGAAAGTCAATTATTCACTAGATTTTCCATGATTCTACTAACTGGGATATCAATATAAATGATATTAGATATTGTATAAACCATTTCATACATCATACTTTCCATGGTTGATTCATGTGGAACATTTAAAATGCATATACACTTATTTTTTATTTTAGTTTTCTTCTACAAGGAATGTTTGAAATTTCTATCCAAGGGGTGAAAAAAGGATTTGAAATACCCAATATGTATCTCTCTAACACATTTTAGATATAAAATGATTAAGTTAACAAAATTAATTTCAACCTTAAACCTGCCAAATTTCATCCATAATATCCAATTTATGGAATAAATATTCTTTATGTACAATGATTTTAATAATGAAAATTTTAACACTTTTATCCTTTATTTAACTTCTACAGATAAGAGAAAATAATCCAAATAAAAATGTACAATGGAAGAAACCCATCATTATAAACCTTAATATTGTAGTAATGTTCCAAATTCCACCAAATTAACTTGAGTTCCACCATGAAGGAATCAAACTTCTAGTTATAATATATTTGTGCCTACATAAGCTTATAAAATCTATATTTGAGCCTATAAAACATAATTATTTTCTTTAAATTAAAAAAATTGATTTCTCCATTTATATATCTTTTTGTAGATCCTTATGAAGGTGAGTAGTCTAGACATCATGTTTTTCAAGAAACATATCTTCTATAGAATCTATGATTCACACCATCCAAATAATTTTATTATTTTCAATTTGGTAGAAAGTATCACTGAAATATACTCTATCTGATTGCTAAAAAACTCTATAACTAGAAACACCTTATTCCATTTCCTACCATTTTATTTATCCTTAAGACGATAAACTCATTTTTTTCTACAATTCCCTCTAGTATAGAACAAAAGAATTATATATCGTGAACTAAACACACAAAAGGAATAAAAAACATCATTAATTATGAAATCCCATGATAATGATATTCTTAAACTTCTAACCTCAATCAGGATTTCATCTCTTCCTTAGTATGTAGGTAGAAAATATAGAATTATAGAATCAAACCTATGCATTGGATTTCTAACTAAAGTAAAACACCTCAACTCATGAGGTTTATTTCTATCCAAACCTGAAGTTATTGAAACTATGTATCATTATTTTTTTGTCCATGATAATTCTAATACATTAGGCCTTGTTAATTCTATAACATTTTTAAAATATTTCTTTCTAAAAATTTGGAAGTGCCTTTCCAAATTCATGTTATATAAAGATTCTCAAACCACCATGTTTGTAGTAGCCTTAATATGCATTGGATATTTTCTCAGTAATTCCTCTTTTTCCAAGTTATAATCCTTCCATGGGATATCCTCATTGAAATGTATATTTAATACATTGATAAACCTTCAATTATTTCAATGCCTAAGAAAAAATTAATACTTTTTTTATCATTTCAGCTGATTAAGATTCTTAACCCTGATATATATTAAAACTTATAACTTACCATAACATCAATATGGGTATAACTAATTGACTTGGAAACATACATAAAATTAAAATAAAAAATCTTATTTTCTAGATTTCATATAGAAGTTATTTTCCCTTTAGTATATAAGTAATAAGATTTACCAGTAAACTTAAAAGTTAAATTCTTGGATCCAAAAATACTTTGGGAAACCATAAATTTAACTTACTCTCTTGTATCCCTAATTATCTGTTTAATTAATTCATTCCAGAAACCTAATTTCTCAAGTTTTTTAGAAAACAACTCCTTTATCCAAATTTAATTCATCAAATAAAACATCTGAAACTCTTTTTCTCTATACACTCTAAAAATATCAAACTAATGAATTTCAGCTTCATTTTTCTCTTAAAATCCAACATAGATATCCATATGATAAATTTTTTGAAAACCTTAGAATTTTTTTCAGATAAAATACTCATTTATTAAATGTGTAATTATCCATAATGGTGACTTTTATAATACACCCACATGATAATAAACCAATTTTGGTCCCCAAACATCAATATAAACCAACTTATTCTTCTGATTCTTTGGTGACATATCTAATAAAATTAAGGACATGAAACTTTTCAATCGTACATACTCTATATGATTAATGAAAACCAACCCTTTTCAGCTATGTTTTTTAATCCTTTCCCACTAATGTAGAAAAGGTAGTATTTCCATAACTTCATTATTTTTTAATTTAATCATCCAACATGTATTATACCATCTATATTCCCATTCATGTTCAATTATCCATCCTTGAAACTATAAGTGACAATCATGGAACACTATGTTCTCTTCCAAAAATAATATATAAATATGGTAAATGATTTATAATTGTCTATATAAACAAAAAAAAATCAAATTCTTCAATATTCCATGGATGTATAAACCACTTGAAAACTAATCATTCATTTGTTCCACATTTAAATATTCACATAACCATTACCATCAATCACAAGTGTCCATATTTAATGGAAATGCATTGTAGTTTCTCAGTTCATCATTATATTTGAACCACTATTCAAAACATTAGAGTAATAAGGTTCTATAGTCAAGAATCGAAGGATCTATCAAACTCACAAAACATAACATTAATGTGATGGTGTAGTGACCCATACATTTAGTATATAAATATTACATCTTATTACATTAACATTAATTGAATAAAATTATAATTTACATGATAATCGTAAATATTTATTGTCTCTGGAAACGTGTATGTAGAAACAACTATCACTTAAATGATCTACATAATCTCCCACTAAGTACTTCACAAATAGAACTGTTATTAGACACATTATACGTAAAAACAGTCTTCATATCTCAGGGAAAATAAAAAAAATAAAGGGTGATATCATAAGCCTAGTAATTGTAAACAAGGGAGATACGAATGATCATTTAAATACAACATGGTTATAAGGGTAATAGAACGTGATCTTAACCACTAAAATACATACCAATTAATAATTAGAAAATAAACCTGATTCATTAAATAAATTTTTCCAGTTCATTAGACATGAATCATAAAGAAGTCAAATAAAATTATCCAACATATAATAACATTGTCTTGAGAAAAATTAATAAAAGAGTTGAATAAAGTGTGGCATAATCATAATCTTAAAAATCTAATGTTAATGTTATCCACAAAAACATTCGTCACATTCTAGTATTGAGATAACCTCCTTTGTACCAACTTTAGGCCAAGAATAACCTCTTGTATACCCTTTATTAGGCTTGGTATAACAAACCATCTATCCTTTTTGGGGTTATGATAATATCTTGTCCACCCTCATTTGGGCATGGGATAATCTCTTGTGTACCCTATATCAAGATTGGGATAATCTCCCATGTCCCCTTTGAGATCATTGAACATTAATATTTAGCCATTGAATTCGTGGAAAGTAAAATTCTCGGGCCACCCATTACTTAAAAATAATAAATTCTTATCTATTACACAAGATCATAAAACATTCATTATATCATTATAGCTTAACCTATGAAAAATAAATGGGCTTCATAAACATATCATCATCATAATCATATAACATCTAGAGAAATAAATTGGATTGTATCATATGATAATATCCCCTATAAATCATAATTAACCTTAATGGTTGTTATCATAGATGAAAAATTTCAATTAAAACATCACTAGACTATTTATGAGGTAAAATATCATTTTCATCTTAAATCACTTATTTAAAATCAAAGAAAATAAAAAAACAATAAGGATATTATTTTCCTTCAAAATAACCATAATAATTGTAAAGTAATCATTAAATAATTATTTCCCCCTGAAGACAAGAAATTATGTTCATTTCATGTTTGTTGGAAGAAATATTCCTTCCACATATTTTGTAAAAGTAAATAGTGCCTTTGGTCACAAAAATACAAGAAGATTCCATTGAAACATGTTTATATAAACAAAAACATTGAAAAAAATGACTTCAAAAATTAATATGAGAATAGAAAAAAAAATTAAACCATTTTAAATAAAACATAGATGGGAAAAAATAATCATTGAATATTAAAACGTAGTGGGATTTCATTAACCGCATTCTTTCTGTCTCTTTAGTAATTAATGTGAGGAAAATGAATGGAAAATATTTTTTCTCTAGATATATCTATAGGATAAGAAAATTAAAGGGTTTTATAAAATAGTTATAATATAATATCCCCTAATAAATTTTGTATAGAAAATCCAAATTAAAATGACATTGACACAGAAATCACTTACTTGAGGTTTATTTTCCTCAAAAGCGCTCTAACCTCATCTTATTCAGAAAGCCTACTTTTGATACCATCTTAAGGACCATGGTAAATGTAGTTTTAAGAGACTAGAATCATTACTTCAGGGATTTAAAATTTTATAACAGAATTGGGAAAGTTTTTTATTGAGCTTTGTGGCTCAAATTGGTATAAAGAACATATTAGAGGTGTTCCCTTTTATAAGGGTGGGAGAGGACACATTTGGAATATCATAAAAGATTAAAATATAATAATTTCATAATTAATATAAATTATTCCAAATGATTAAGTATTAAAATTTGGGAGAATATTTGGTTTAAATATGTCTTTATAATAATATTAGACAATTTTATTTATAAATATTACCCTTATCTCTTTGTTTAACCACTTGGTCATCCCATTTTTACCATAACCATTATAATTTTTTTTTACTAGAAATTATGAAAAAATTAAAATGTACATATTTAATAATATTATTTATTTTGATTCATAATATTTAATCCATTTCATGAAATTCAATTCATATAAGTGGGATAATATAATTTAAAATTAAACACATAAAACATGACAGAAAACACTTTTCAAAAAAAAATATGTTTTTATAAGTATAAAATGTTTTTTTAATAAAAATAGATCAAAAATAAATTCTTGTGACTTTAATTGGATTATTAATAAAATAAATGAACTAATTTCAGTTATAAATCCATTTTAAATAAAATGGATATTTGTGAATGCTTGAAAAGAAAAGACCATTTTCAATAAAAATTAGTATTGTCAATTATTCATTGAAAAATATATCTTTTCTAAAAATCCATAAAAGGTTTACTGTAATATCTTTTTAAAAGGATGATTTAAAATTTTTAGTTTATTTTAGTTTGAAAATTATTTATATTGTTTTCTTACAAAAAGAAAAAAAATCATTTTTTTGAGGGATTTTTTTTAAAATCATATAATTACATTAATAAAAAAATTACCTATTAAGGAATATATATTATTTATCTAAAACCATGATAAATATTTAAAAAAATGGTTATTCATATTCAGTTTACCAATTTAACATCCATTTTATAATTACATACTATATTACGGTTTATTTAAACCGGGGGTTTCATGTGTTTCATGATGTCAAAGAAATTAAATACATTTTAAGAGAAATGTATAATTAAATCTTGGAATGTTACATTCTACCCACTTTCATTTAACTTATACCTCTAAATTCCATCACTAAATTAGGATATCTCTATTTCATCACAACCTCATCTTCCCATGTAATTTCTTTGAAAATATGAATTCTCCAAGAAAACATTAATTAGATTAGCTATATTTTTCATATAATACATTCTCTAAGAACCATGATTTCAACTGGTTTTTATTCATAAAAAAATCATTATCTGTTGGTATAACCTTTGGGTTTGGAATATGTGAAGGATCATGTATATACATCTTCTGGAGAGATCCATTGAATACATAATGAACTTGAGAGTGGTTTGTTGTATGTGATAAGGGATCAGTTACAATCCCAACATGATCAAGAATCAAGAAGGGGCATGTAAAGACCCTGATTTTTTTCATGTAATAATTTTTAATTATATGGAATTATTTCGAGACTGTGAAATCTGGCAGTGCATGATTCGGAGTCCTGGAGATCCCAGAATGATCCGTCGAAGTTTTTTTAAACTTTAAATAGCGCGCCTATGTAGCTTTCCAGGAAAATCGGAATAACTCTTAACGATTTTCCCAGATGAGAAATCTGAGGGCATTGTTGTGCTCATGATGGGGGGTTTACTCTAGGCATGACTTATGTTTAGTCATCCCGGGCCTCCTATGATAAAACCCAAAAATAGAATATCCATAAATAAAATAATTATATAAAATTATTTTATTATTCAAATGCTTATAACTCACGAATGGTAACTCGAATTAAAAATATGAGACCACCGTTGAACTCCACAGGGTCTTCTTTCTTTAGGATGATACATACATTGGGCGTCGTGGGCTACCATGGAATGTTAGTTTTTGACTGTAAATAAAATAATTATGTTGAAATTATTGTATTTTAAAAACCATAACATCTAAATGGTAACTCGGATTAAAAATTCATGAGTAACATTGGTTTTGTTGGGGCATTTTCTCCTTAATTGGAGCCTATCCTCGGCCGAGACGAGTAAATAGTAAATGATAATAATTTATTGAACTTTTTTTCGGGTAGGTTCAGTAAACACGTGGGGGGGGGGGGTTCTAACTTCTGAATCATTGCTCGGATTAAAAATCTATGGGAATCGTTGAATCATCATCATTGGGATTCACATAATGTAGGCCTTACTTTGATTGAATTAGGTCCGAAGACAAATTTATGTTTTGAGAACATTAAAAAAATGAAATAAAATAATTTTATTATTTTATTTCATATCCTCCAACAGACAATTAAAGGGGTGGGGCAGGCAATGTTTCAAGCCAATAAATGGCTTGAACTGTAAACCTAAGTAACGTTTCTATTGGTGAATTAAAAAGATTCTTAATTAGTGAGCCCCATTAAATTATAACATTGTTACATACCCTCCCCCGCTCTTATATATATGGAGCTTGGGGAGGGGTATCTGCACAGTTTCGACAAGAAATGAAGTGTTGAAGGAGCACCGTGACGTCAGACTCTTAAAAGACGGAGCCAATCCTTGCGAAAGGTGATGGGTGACACCGAACCACAAACTGAAGGACAACATGTGAGCAACGTCGTTAGAGGCCAATTATGGGAATGGAAAACAACGATCCACCTTCAAGCATGGGCATTTCTTCGACAATTTAGGGTAGGGGTTTATTCTTTTAAGTTTCCTTAAAATATTCCTTATTCCCCATTCTTGAAAATTATATAAAGAATGTGGGTCAACCAACTAATGGTTTGATCTGTGAATCATTCATTTTGCAGGAGGTAGTTATGAGGTTTTTCTCTTTTTTAATATAAGAAATTGTTAAATCCATTTTATCCTCCCTTTGATCATGATTTAATGCGAAGAGCGCAGGCCTAACGAACCCAGCCCGACCCTCCAAAACTTTGTTACCCTTGCGCCTTCTATGAAAGACAGTTAGCACAGCGACACCAACTGGGTATAAAGGAGGTGAAACACTAACGCACACATCTAGAAGAGTCCGCGACACGGAGCCGCGACAGACATCGGAACAGTCGGCACCGGCTGGCCATGGAGGATGTGTGGCGCGTCGTCGTGCCCTGCTGGTGTGCAAAGAGGTTGTGGCTCATCAGCCACGACATATAGAGAAGTAATTCATCTTGTCGTCCGATCGTGAAAGGGAAGGGCGGCGTGTCTTCCTGCACCGCCGGTGAGTAGGAGACCACGACCGAAGCCGCGGTGGAGGAGGCAAAACCCATGCCTCCGGTGGGTTCTACGGCAACCGGGCGGAACCCACGTGGTTCCGCTACTTTTAAGTCTGAACTGACTTTGGCCATTCAGGATCATGGGGGAGCAGCTCCCCCTAATATTCCTGGTGGAAACACCGTTAGTCATGCCCTTCGCGGCTGAACTATTTTCCAGCAGGCCGCCGCTAGCGGGTCGGGCTATGCCGCCCCTTTTTGGCCTCCTCCCTACATGGGTTGGGCCACCATTATGGACCACACCTTTTTGGGGCCAGGCTGGACCTCGGCCTAGCCCAGAACGGGTCGGGCCAGGTTGGTCTGATTGGGTCGGACTGTACCCGGGCCCAGAAACACTTAATGGGCCTTATCTCGAGAATCGGATGTCAGTTTGAGGAACTGTCTATGTTGTTGGGATCCTTGGAGTGAGAAGGTACTTTGGATTTACTCCATGAGTGTTTTTGAAAAACATTGAGTACGACTGGGTTGGATTGCACCTGAATCCAACTAGGCCCTCGCCACTGAAATGCCAACAACGCCTAGACCGGGTGTCAGGTTGACGCACCGTTTGTTGTGTTTGAACCCCTGTGACACAACTGATAATTGGGTTAGTTATTTTTTAGACTAATTTATAGATGAAATACGATTGATGGATTGGGTATATGTTCTCCAAAGTGTGCTGTGGATGGAACCCTATGACTGGATGAGACTTGACCACTGCTAACTTTTCAACTCGGAGTGACTCGACAGCCATGGTATGCAATGGAAATGAGTACCTCAGCAGGCCACAGTAGGGGAGTATCTCTGTGTGACCTAGAAGACCCATGATAAGATATGAGGAGGAGTACCTTAGTAGTTCAAGGTTTGTGGGAATCACATATGTGTGATGCGGAAGGCCCACTGTACTCAATATAGGAGGAGTTCTCCAGCAGTCGAGGTGTTAGACATTATGACTAGGAATGTTACTTATTCTTAGGACTAGAAAATCTGTGGATGGCTATTACCATTCCTATAGATTCTATATGGGTTAGAATCATATCATGTTTCTCTAAATTGTATACCTGTTTTGAGATGAGTCTCTAATTGAACTGTGTCTATAGATTTGTGCTTTGGGATTGAGATAAAGCCTTGGGGGTTTCCTTATGGAATTCTGAGGGCCTTCAGTGGTCTCGAGGTCCCTATTGAATATCGGTATACTCACCCATGCACGGGCCTTGCCTAAACCTTTTTTCACTTTTTCAGACAACGAGAAGATGTGTTAAGGCTTGAGGGAGTAAGTACAAGGCGGTACGCGGAGGAGACAGGTAGAGATAGAGTATTGTGGTTGTGATATGTACCCACCCTTCATGTAGGATCTGTGGAGGATGACTCGGTATATTTTTTCCCTTTATTAGTTGTATTTTTACTCTCAGTTGTATGTGTGCTTTTAGTTGTACTCGTACTTCTAGTTGGGCTTGTATTCTGACCCCTTTTACTTTCAGCACATATTTTTACTATAGCATTTTACTTCACAGTTTCTTCTTTTTTTGTTCTTCGGCCATGTTTTTGTATAGTTTTATAGGCAACACCTTCCTGTTTTAGGGAATATGCCTTTCGGTGCTAGTCGCCATCCCCTAGCCTATGGAAGGTGGGCTTGGGGTAGTCACGGCACATGCCCCAGGGGATGGGTCATGATAGGTCAAATGTACCTATGGTCCATATTTACCTTAATTCTAAATCTAATTACCTTATTCAATTGATAAATTTTTTAAATACCTTATCAGTAAAAATTAATTCCATATCTCTCCAAAATTGTTTTTATAACTTTTATTTTGACTCTAAGATGCATGGATGTTCTCCAAAATAGATATAAACTTCTCTTAGATTTCCTCATCTTTATTAGATCATGATTTATTTATTTCCCCATATTCAACCCATCCCATTAGAGTTATGAACTTAATTTTGATAGAATTATTTATAAGGATCTATATTTATTCTTGAATAAAATCAATTATTATTAGAAAAGTTTTAAAGAGGAAGGTGTTGATCCAAAGCACCTTTGAACTCTTGAGAGAAATATCTAAAAATATCCTCAAGGGTTTTAATGGTTCTCATAGATTATCCGTATATTTTATGAGGATGGGAAGTACTGAAACACAACACCAAATTTATATCTAAGAGAATATTTTTCTAGAACTATAAGATAAACCTCAAATCTTGATTATATAAAATAGAATGTAGCACAATATGAAACCTTAACACATCCTTTATGAATATTATAGAAATATAATCAATATATGAATATTATAATATATAAATTAAGTGATTAAAAATCATAAGTAAATTGAATATCACCTAAACAAAAATTTTCCTTTTAGATGTGTTGGGATCTCTAATGAAAAATATAAAGTAATGTATTTCCATTTCTAATAGGGTATGCGTAATATTTGTAACATAATATTAAGATTCTAACTCCCAACCATAGCTTTGTAACATACCAAGAATAGACATACGTACATTACAATGTCCATTTTCATGTTATCCCACCCAAAATACACTTTCAAATATCAATAAATAATCATATTTTAGGATGAATAATGAATAATGAACTATGAGATTCATTAAGTGGATCCTTATTCAAATCTGGTATTTCTAGAACATATACATGGTTCTTTAACTTCATCATTCCATCACAATAAAGGTTGAACTCAAGTTCATTTCGCCCTATCTTTAATTTCTCAATTTCTACCTTTTACTCCACTTTAAACATCACGTAGATTTACGGTCTAACCCTCATTTGATAATGGTTATATTTTTCACATTCCATAAAAATTTAAAGATACATCCTATAAAATAAAGAAATATTTGATATTTTATGATCCTTATCAAAGAAAGTCATAGAATTATCCATTTGACTTAGATCAGCAACCACCTTGTTCACTTTCTCATGGTGGTAATGTATTGAGCTATCATAATCTTTAATCAACTTCAACCATCATATATGGAACATATTCATCTCTATCTAACTAAATACATACTTTAATCTTTTACAACCAGTATATATGTCACATCATTCTCCATTAAAATGATCTTTTTTTATCTTTATTGCATAAATTAGCACTGTTAACTCCAAATCAGTAGTTGGTTAATTTTTCTCATTAATCTTTGATTATTTTGAGGAATAATGTATCACCATATCATTGTACATGCATATGAATCCTAGTACCTTCTTTTATGAATCACTTTAGATCACAAATCTTTCACCACTACTGGTTAATGTGTGTATATTGTGATGACCAACCTTCCCTTTAATTCCTTGAAATTTTATTCACACTCATTTATCCTAAGGAACATCACTCCCTTTGGAGTTAAATTAGTGAGTGGATTAGACAGTATTGATAAAATAGCCAGAAAGGGTCAATAATATCAAGAAAAACCAAGAAAAATATGGATTTTAGTACTATTGTTCAGTCTGATCCAATGATCAATAACATATTTCTTTAAAATATCCACTTATATATCTTATTTTAAGAATATGTTACCCAAAACCTAAAACCTCTATAGAAAAAAATCACACTTTTTAAGTTTCTAATAAAATATCTCCATCCTTATGGTCTTTAGTAAAGTCTTAGGTGAGATTCATAAAATTTGTTTCTATTGGAATATAATATAATTTCACATATTAATGATACCACAAATTTATCAATGTAATCTATAATGACTCAATTCATTAAATCTATAAATATAGTAGGGGAATTACTAAGACCAAATGAAATCACTATAAATTCATAGTGTCTAAACCTTGTTTGGAAGGATTCCACAAGTATGTAATCTCTTTTGAACCATAATTGATAGTATCCAGATCAAAGATAAATCCAAAAAAAATATTTATGTACCTTTAATTTCCAAATAAATCATTATTGCATGGGATAATATAATACTTATTAGTTTTCATATTTTTATGTTCCTGATAAACATTGTAGAGTTTCATTGATATATATTTCATATTAATAAAAAATATATGTAGACCCTACGGTGATTTACTTTTTAAATTGAATCCCTTATCAAGGTTCTCCTAGACTGTATTTTTTGATTCGAACAACTCAATCACGGAAATTATATATTTATTCTTTTAAATATTTATATCCCCATGTATGAGTTTTATTGAGAATTCAACTTAAATATTTAGAGGAGGGCTGGGAAATTATTCTAAAAATACATCAATTTTTTTAAAATAGTTATATATTTTGTTATTTATCTATCAAACCATATAAAATAAACATCCCTACGGATTAAGAATTAATACCCATATTGTGGATGAAATTTACTTCAAAATATTATATTTATCATCGCACTAATAGATTAAAATAGTTTGGTTTGTAATATAAAATTTTAAATCCATTCCATATTAATTTATATGGGATTTATATAAATAAATCTAACACATTTCCTAAATAACATCAAATTCACCTAGAGAGATAATATTGATATTTTAAAGAATAAGATTAAAAAAATAATTTATAAGATAAAAATATTTAAGTTGAAATGGCCTCATCACACCATTAAGAGTTTTCCTTACTAATTCAACATGTAATCATTATTTTAGCATTACGATTCCCTTGGAAAATTTTTTAGATATAAATAAGTGGGTAGATCCAAAATAAAATAAGACATTTGAAGTTATATATTTGATTGTAAGTTCACCATGCCCAACTTATTTATCATACCCCAAAATTTAAATATTGATCAAATGATATTTCTCTTCGTATATAGGATTAAGGGGTTAAAAACATCTGTTATCATCAATAAACATCATATTTGACCAGATGTTATCATAAGGACTATACTCCTTGTATTTTAAAAAATAATGTGTGGGTAGTGCATTTTTTACATCTTCCTCTCTATTTGAATCATTATCAAAATTCTTCCTATAAAATTAGTATTAGATTTATCAACAACATTTTTTTCCAAACATAAGCCATTTACTAGTCTCTTTAAGATAGTTTCCTCAATGTATCCATCAATACTTCAAGAATAATGGATAGATCACGTTATTCACTTCCTAATGTTTATTATTATTGTTTCCTATGAATTCCATATTTATTTTCTTATCAAAACCTATAGATTTAGGGGTAAATAAAATCTCCATTTTTGCATTGGTATTATTTCAAAATATTTCTTCATATCTACTAAGGATTCTTATGGTTAACACCCTTAAAATAATTGGTTTTAGTCCAATGACGAATTTATTAATATAAATTTATTATTAAATGATACTACCGGAATTACACCTCACAAGTCTTATAGTACGTTACTCATATGTAATAATATATTCATCATCCTTCTTTATTAGCTCAAGGAATTCCTTCCCTATATTCATTTGAATAATATGAATAAATTACGTATTGAAAAATAACATTCTAAACTCATCCCACTCCATTTAGTAAATTTATTCTTATTGCCTCATTTTCTTGATTAGATTTTACAATTGATGTTATTCTCTTTCTAAATGATGGATATCTAAAATGAATTTTTCTTGACTTGAACACTAGAGAATGGAAAATATCTTTTCAGTGATAATAATTCATTTTTTAAAAACTATTGGATTATTAAATCCACTAAATGAAGGTTTATGTTTACTCTTTAAGGACTCAATGGAATGTTTCCCCCTTCTTTTCTCATTTGGGTTATCAGTGTGATTTACGAATTGAGAAAGATACAAAAACATAAAAATTTTGTTTTTCATTCCATATCCAACAAAATTTAATTTTTTATATGGTAAATTATCATTTTTTCCATCACATTCAGTATTGGAATGGTTACTTTGGTTTCTAATCATTTAATAAAACAAAAAAAATAGTGTGATTGACAATATTCATATTGAGAAATCATATAATCATGAAAAATCATTCATATGATGTCTAAATCAAGACACATTATTTTCATTTTATGACTCCTTAGGTTTAACCTGGTTCATCCATAGTCATTATCTGTTGATATATTTTATAATGAATACCAAAGAAAATTTGAATTGACGTAAGAATATCCTTTGTGTCTGTCTATCCATATATATGGTATTTTAACCGCTCATCATGAACACATGGTAATTGAGTTAATACTCAATCTAGCCCAATTAGATTTCTTACCCCTAGGTTCATTTTTTTCCATAGCCACATCCACTTGTTTCTATCCATATATTGATATATTTACTTAGAAAACCACACTTTTTTCTTTCTGTTAACATAGGTAAAACAATAACATAATATTTTCTAATATACTTAGGATTATCCTATGGGTTCTCACTTAATTTCTATCATCCTAGTTTCCAAAAAATAACTAAACCTTTATTTGATATTTATTATAGTGACCAATAAATTATCTATGTCAATAATAAATATTTTTAGATTAATATTCATTATATAACATTATTCCCCATGTCAAAAATGTAAAGTCTTAATGTATTTGAAACATAAATACATAAAAGACTAGTACATAGATGATCTAAATAATCTCCCGCATAGTACTTCATAACTAGAATCCTTATTATACACATTATACATAAATCCTTTATTGATGTACTGAGAACAAAAATAAAATAAAGGGTGATCTCATATGCTTGATAATGGTAAATTATGAAGATATCAATATCCATTTAAAATTGATATGAGCATAAGAGATTGAGAACATGATATTGTCCTATAAAACCCATACATAGTAATTTATATATAATAAACATGGGTCGTGACATAAATTTTGGATGATTATAATTTATGAATCATAAATGAATAAAATAAAATGATCCAATGGAGAAAAACTTTGGCGCAAGTTTGTGTCATAATATAGTAGTATACAGTGTGACCTAACCAAAATAATAGAAATAATATGTCATGGATATCCATTAATACCATCATCACTTATTAATCTTGGGATAACCATCCATTTACTTACTTCATGCTTGATATAGTCTCCCCTAAACACCCTTTTAGGCTGTGGATGGCCGCCAGTGTACCCTCTTTTGGGCTTGGGATAACCTCTCATGTACTCTCATTCAAGTTTAGGATAACCACCCATGTTCCACATTTTGAAATTGGGATAATCTCTTATAAAACCTTCTATATCACTGAACATTAATATTTACCCAACGCAATATAGGCTAATGTAATTTTTTGTCCACATATCACATAATCATAATCCATTCATATGTATGCTGCAAGATTATAAAACATTCATCATATCATCATAGCTTGACCTGTGGAAGATAAATAGGTTTTGCAGAAATATCAATATCATAATTGTATTCCCTCCATAGAACAAGTATGGTATCACGGAATTATATCCCTATAAATCATAAGTGACATAAAAAGATGTTATTATAGATGAAAAATTCTTTTTAAAGATCTCTAGAAAATATTATGAGGAAACTACCCTTTTCATATTGAAATAATTTATTTAAAATATAAAAATTTCAAAAATAATATGGAGAAAATTTGTTACAAAATATCCTTGGAAATTTATAAAGTAATATTCACATTATTGATTATCCATGATGGTACTTAATTAGATTTATGTCATCTATGTTAAAGTAAATATTTAATTCACATTTTTGGAGAAATTTCAAAAGTACATAATTTGAAAAATGATAAGATGATTCATTTGAATAATTTAAATATAAATTAACACATTTATAAAAATGAATTAATAAAATAATATGAGAGTAGAAAACTAATTCAGGAAAATAATTTGAAAAATTGACATGAAAGTTAAATATTCGTGAATAAATAGTAAAACATTGTCAATTTTTGTTAATATCTGTCTTTTGGTCTTTTGTGTACTTAAAGTGGGGAAAATGAAAGGAAAACATTTATTATAGAAAAATAACCTAAGGAGAATAAAATTAAATGGGTTTATCATATTATTATTTTATTATTTTTTCTAATATAAATTTATGAATAGAAAATTATGACTAAAAGACATTGAAACATAAATGTTTTACCTCAGGTTCAACTTCCCTAAAAAGAACACAAACCTCCTCTTCTTTTATAGGCCTCTTTTAAATACCTTCCTAAGAACCCTTGGAATAGTCTCTTAAGAATAATTTTAAATATAATTCATGGATAGGGAATTTATAAAGATAATTGGGAAGTTTTTTTTCATGCTAGGTGTCTCAATGTTCTGTAAAGAATATAGATGAGTGTTTTCCTTTTATAAGTGGGGGAGATGATACACTTGGAATTTCATAAAATATGAAAATATTTTAATTTAATACTCAATAATAATACATAAAAATGGTTAGAAATTTGATGGTGTATTAATATTGGGGGGAAATATTTCCCTTTAATATAATTTATACAAGTTTAATTGGTAATCATACTCATATCTCTTTGTTTAACCCCATGGAAAACCCATTATAACCTTAAATATGGTGATAGATTTTTAATGTTTATACTATTAATTATGACCAAAAAATAAACTTAATGTATTTCATAATATTAATTCTTGTGATTCAAAATATGGAATCCATTTTACCAAATTCAATTCACATAATTAATATTATTTTATTTATAATTAAACCCACAAAATGTGATAATATCTTATTTTGGGAAAAACTATTTTCCTAGTATAAATTTTTTTATACTAGAATCCAACATAAAATTTCCAATGACCTTAATTGGATAATTAATATTATAAATGAACTAATATTACATATCAAACCATTTTAAAACAAAATGTAATTTTTTAAATGCTTAAAACAAAAATATAGTTTCCTAAAAAATAAGTATTTTTTATTGTTCGTTGAAAAATAAATATTTTCATAAAATTATAAAAAATTCACTCCAAGATAATTTTTACCAGATTATTTAAAAATTTATGTTAAATTTATCAAATAAATTTTCAAAAGGTTTTAGAAATTAAATTTTTTATTTTCTCATAATAATAAATAAAAACCATTTTTCAGAAATTGTATTTTTAAAGCATATAATCACATTAATAAAAATTGGCTATATATTTATCAACATATTTTCTTTATCTAAAACCATTATACACACTTTTTTAAATGTTTTTAAATTTATTCTTCTAATTTAATTTTTAGGTTATAATGGTTTATTATATTATGGTTCATTTAGGATCAATGTTCTAATATGATAAATTACTGAAGAAATTAAATTAATTTAAATAGAAATATATCATAAAATATAAAGGTGTTTTAGATTTACTCCCCATCATAGAAAAATTTTGAAAATTAAATGGAATAATCCTTTTCATATTTATATTTTCTTTCACAATATTCATTCATAAAGAGTTCTATATTTTTACAAATCTTGTATGTGGAATCAACAGAACCTTGTGATTTTACATGTCTCATTTCTTTTCTATTTTCATTCCTTCTTCTTCTAACTTCATCATGTGGGAATCCCACTACCATATATACTGAAAAAAAATTTGTGGAACGTGATAGATTATTATTTTCAGTGTCTTCATTCAAGATTATATATCATATTTACATGAATAAAAATTCATTTATAACACTAAATTTTCTTGAAATAGTAACCATTGATTCTTGGGATTTTAGAAGAAATGAAAAATGAGTCAATTCTCACAAACCTATAAGTAATTTAACCATAACTAGGTCAAAGTAACTCAATATCATGTTGATTTCATTAACCTAATCATCCACCAACCTTTATACTGAAATCACTATGCCAAAAATCCATTACATAATAAAAAAAATTCTTTACAGAAAGATTCTCATACATGTTTCTAAGAGCTATCAATAATTCTGATGTTTTCCTTCACAAAAATATATTTAAAGAAACATTTTATTCCAACATTTTTCAAACCACACCTAGTGCCTTATGATAAATTATTTTCTATTTCTAATTTTTAAGGCTTTTGAGTTGACTCACTTCAACATAAGTCCCACATCTATCAAAAAAACTTAATCCTAAACTTTAATACTTAAGAATATAAAATATCTTCCGTAAAATATTTCAATAAAAACATTTCCATATTATAATTTCATTATTCTAAAATAAAAAACTACAATTAAAATAGAATGGTGTTAATGATAAGAAACTAAAATATTTTATAACTAACTATATAATATTTCCACTGAACTCATAATTCAAATAAGAATAAATAAGACTTGTTGTAGAAGAACCAATAATTCAAACTAACAAACATATGAAATCACAAAGGTTAAAATACATTGATCAAAGGATTTGGAACACCTGATATCATGAATCATTGTATTCATAATTAAGAATCCCCACACCTCATCCACACACTTTTTCCCCGCATTATATAGTACTCATTTTAAAATAAATATAAAAGTAAGATATTATTTTAAAACATAACATAAATAAATTTTACACTGAATATATTTTCAATATAAGAGGCAGGTTAAATCAAAATATAAACCTTAATAGTCACATATTATATTCTTAGTTTTCATATAAAAAATATCTTTATACTAGATGTCTTCCTTTAGTAGAATATATTAATGAAAAATGTTGATATATAATGATAAAATTTTGAAATAAACTATCTAAGTCCTTATTTGACTAGTTGTAGATCTATAATATTTTGGAATTGAATGAAATTATACACTTATTATTCCCTATAAAAAAAGTTAGCTATAGTCACTAAAAATATCCATTTTAATAGAGTGGTTTACTAATATCACATTTCAGTATTTACTTTGTTGTTTAGTTATCAATTCTATAATCCTTGGTTTGATAAAGACACTTTGGTCACACTTTTTCACATCCTCTATTAATTTATATTTCAAATAGTGGGAGATAAATGCTTAATAAAGATCACCATGTTTTTTAGTCCATTCTCTCCTCAACCAGATAGTCTATTACATACATTGTATGATTACATAAGTGACTAATAAAGGTATACATGTTTTAATAAGGAAATCACTATGACTGTTAGTGGCAGGAAACTGTGAAACATTCCACATTGTTTAGAAATTCTTAGAGTGAGAAATAATATATTAGAAAACCAAAATTCAAATATTATTTACTAACTAAATAACATATAATTATGATCACCCATAGACAAATCATAAATGATTATACTTGAAAAATTATAAACTGAATCACCAGGTCTTGGATGAACTGTAACATGACCTCGGGTATGCCTCCCCACATATCAGAGGCAACAAAATTAAAATAAGTGTCTAAAGTGGATCCTATGGAGACTATACCCTTAATCATAGATAATAATAATGTATAAATAAGAAAACATGGAATAATATACAATTAGAGTTTGTGAAAAAAAATACATATTATATTTAATGAATAAATGTAGATATAAAATACTCAATGGATCATGCTTGTATTCAAGGACATTGATTTCCCATCAGGTCATTCACATAGACAAGGAAGAAAAAGAATAAACTACAAAGAGGCTCCCCACCCAACTCCAAACCTCACCTCATCTAAGACTTCAATATCACAGAGAGAAATAAAAATCAAGGATCAAACACAATCCTCATCCAACATATATTATTAATAATTGATATATTCTCAAGAACCCAAGTTCCATAAACACTAGAGTAGGGTATGAATACAACTCATTTGGGAACCAAAAATGGGTTCTAGTACCAAATATGTGAATATAGTGCATGTTCATGTGATAATATTATCATAATGCAAACAAGAAAGATATAAACTAATATATATTAATATATAATCACTAAATTCAAAAGTTAGAAAAAAACAAACATGTGTTGAGATCTCATGTGATTACCAAAATTCCATGAAATATAATTGTACCTGCTCGAGTGCCATAATGGAAATTTTTTCATAATTCTATTTATGAAAAATATTTATAATAAGATCACCACATTTATCGAGTGGTAGTTATAAGGCTTAGAGTCTCCAGTTATGCCACAAAGTCATCATGCCTTGTCTCTATCACAGTCCGTCCATAAGCCAATATTCGTTGACACTACCTCTAGTCAGGCCACAAGGCCACCATATCATGTCATTGTGTATATTGATAGTAGATATGAAAATTTTCCAAATTACTTTTATTGTATTAGTGTCTTCAAGGTCATTACATCCCTAACCTATATATTGGTATATCAATGTCATCATCACAAGTCATGCGTACTCCCCCTCTAAGCGATAGTCATGTCATGATGGTTTTCCAATCATTGAATACTAGAAAAATATATCCAAAGGAAATACAATATATCACAATGTAGACAAGGGAATACATATCATCAGATACATCACATGGTAATAGTTTCACAACCCTTATTGGCACAATAAATTCTTAACAAGATTGAGTATCAGTAGCCATATTCACAAACTTTTGATCAAAAATAAAAATGATCTCAAGGCGTACACAAGCCTATATGCATGTCATCAAAAATCAAACATGGCCTATCAGGATACCCCGGTAAATAAAATCAAAAATAAAACTTGGTCTCACAGGATAATATGAAAACATATGTGATAAAACATTAAACATGGTCTTATGGGCATAACATGCACACATATTTGATCATGCATCAAGCAGGGTCTCACACATCATCCATTAGAGGCCAACAACATGAAAGTGTACAACAGTCCATCTTTTCCCTATCCACATTGTTTTTTTAGTCATGGTTCCTTTAATTATTTATGGGGTTAGGATCATTAAATAATTAATAATTAGTTTTTATTCTTAAATTTTTTTTAGATCAACAACCATTTGGGTAAAGTATAAAACCTCATATCACATGCTAATAAACCATGTATAACACCATTTGGTAGAGTAAAAAATTATACCTACCTCAAATAAGGAATTTAAAATCATTGAATCAATATAATCCATCTCCAATCATTTAATATTATCATCTATGTCATGAACTCCATCTGTAAAACATGTTCATGCCAACAACTCCTCGTGAGATTCACCATCAAAGAAAGATCTATAAAAGATCAAGGGAAAAACTCCAACACTAAGGATCAAAATCAGATCTATCACAAAACTATGAACATATCATCATATCAAAAAATCATATCCTGACCCATAGTCTTCTTTCAAATTATTAAGAGATTATATGATAAGAACGTGAATAATGAAAAACAAACAAGCATATATGTTCAATTACACTTATCCAATATCTCTATGAAAATAAAAATTCACTACGAAAGGGGTTTTATACACTTTATGCCTTTGGAGTTTATAGGATAAAGAGACATATATTACGGAAAGAAAAATTACCTAAACTAGAGGATTAATGTTAAATTAATAGATTTATCATTAAAAATATGTCCACATGGTTGGTTGCATGGTTTGAAAAACCATGGGGAGACCATGTAAGGTCAACTACCTTCCCATTATACCCATAGGGTTCGGTCAAATGGTTTCTAAAACTATGAACCCACCATATTTTATGATATCTGTTATGTTGTATAGGATCATGGAAAAGGTGATGTGATTTTTCAAATTTTTTACCATAAATGTGTTCCAACTCAAGTACTATTTCTATAACATGCATGGCTTATTGGGGAGAATTACATAGTTTCCCCTAACTTTTCTCAAACCACGTACTCTTTAAATTAGCCTTTCAAATTATCTAAAACACCTTGAATTAACATGAAACTTCTTTCGAACTAACAATGATGAATACAATTATGAAAAACCTCAAACTTTCTAGTGAATTCCCATACGTAAATATATAGGATGTTACAATATTTCTAGGGATATGAATGTCAAAAAAGGAAGAGAACATAAGAAAATAATTAACTTATAGAAAATTAAAATCCTAAGATTATACCATATCAATACATCATGTTGAAACTAATATCTATGATCCTTTCTATTCACCACTTTTTATTATACGCCATATTAACTATTCATTAAAACATTTGATAATTTAGTTATGTAAAAATTATAATAGAATATTTTTGTCCCTTTGGTCCTTTGTTATAATTCATGTGTCTATATATATCTTCAACGATCAGGGATCAGTCTACCTCGATCTTTTGTGGTTGAGACTACGTTTGTTCGCGCTATAGTGTGTGTTATCTCTTGAGATAGTCTTAGCTAGAAAACATAACATTTTGTGAAAGGATATGGATATCTTTAATAAATGAAAAGTGTTTTGTTGTACTGTGACGATATGTTATTGTTATCTCATGTTATATCATTGATGTCTTTGGAACTCTCATGAAATAGGCCCACATAATATAGACAGTGTTATAAGAAAATACTATTTTGTGTTGGGAACATAGGTGTTATTATCATGAGATTTTTTTCTGAGGTGGTTGATATAGTATAGATGGGTGTGTGAGTGAAATTTTGATATTTTTTGTTGGAATATTTTAGCAAGTAGGTGTATCACTATGGATTCTATATGAGGCTTTGTTCCCTCTCACTCATAGTGTTTATGCCTTCAATCTAAATTATTAGATTGTGGAACATAATAGAAGAAGTATATATAAATAAATGGTAAGACACTAACATATTCTAATGGTATTGTATTGTAATTTGTTTATATTTATAACAATGATATGGGATGGAATGATTTCTATTGGTATAAGAACATTTTATGAGGTCGCCAATACAGGACTATATTTCTGAGATGTCATAGTCCCAACCTCCAATATATGAATACATTGGACTCCCAATGTATCATAAAGCCTTCACATGAAAAGTTAAATCATCCCCAGATTCCTTCCATTTCTTATTATACTTTCAAATATTGTGGATCATTCATCACCAAAAACAATTAAAAATATCAAACAAGAACATTGATTGATTACTTGTCGATAAGTAATTTCTCTCAATAATAATTTGAACCACTATTTTAGTTACATTCAACACAATACCCATGTCATTAAATTTTATTTGATGTGGGATTAATTGGATTGATTTTCAATAATCCATTATTTTTCAAACTCTTTATCTATAATTCAATTTCGCCCTTATGTGATATATCTTATACATCAATTTTATACTTTTCCTACTCCATTATTTGAGTTTCGAATTTCCCTCACTATGCATATCCATTGATAATCACATAAATTCAATAATATTTTTCTTCTTAATACATTTGGTTTGCAATTAACGTATTCAATGAGTATGGAACACTTGTAACTAAACCAAACCTTTCCACAATAATCCCCCAAACCTAAATGTAATATTTGATACATGAAATCAATTATGGAGTGTTGAATCATTGGAAGTAATTTAATGCTTATTGATATCTTGTTACTTTTTACTCACATACCTAGTTCATCGTTATCTTAGAAATTATAATTTGAATCTTATATAACAATTTACCCCACTTCATATAAAATATATATTTTTTCATTGAGATGGATGCTTTAGGTGTTTTCTTTAAAAGACTAAGATATATCAAATATTGAATTCATATATCCAGTGTGTTCATGTTTAATTTCAATTAAAATAAATAGTTTTTAGAAAAGAATTACCACCAATGTATTAAAAACATGATATTTCTTTTTTTATGGTGCACTTTTCTGTAATAGTAGTCTTCACACGAGCGGGGTGGAACAAATCCTATAATAGCTGAATATAATTTTATAAACATATATCATACTATCCCCTATCAAATAAAGACTTAAAATATTGGAAAATAGATAAGTTCATTAAAAATATAACACAAATTATTTATATAACTTGGTTTATTACTTGCGGAAACAAGAGTTATTCTCTTGAGTACTTCCATTTCTTAACTATGGAAATCATGAAGTTAAATTTATAAAAAAAAATAAAAATAGTGAATATAAATATAAATATACTTTTTTATCCCCCCCACCCACCAACCCTCCCTCCAAGGTTTTTATATTTAGAACTATCTATAATGATATATTGAGACAAGGTTATGTCCAATCCACTGGTGGTATGGTTTCTATGATGTGAACTACCATGTTATTTTTTCCCAGATATTTTCATTTTGTACTAGTATTTCAAGAAATATTTATTATTGTAATGTAGTTCCACCCCTGTATAATAGAAAATAGCTTGAATAGTGGGATTACTGTATACCACGGTTCTTAAAATTTATCAAATTAAAGAACAGTGTCCTAAACTATTTGTTCTATATTGTTCTTAGTGAGTGGATTATCTTCTTATGTGTTGATAAGGAGGTTGTTCTTAGTCTTATAGCTTAATTCTAACTACTTATTCAACAAAAGATAGCTAAACTACCTCCTCTGTCATTTTTTACCTTCCACCACCTTCTCTGTAGCTATTTCATATAAATATTCTAGGGAAAGAATCCACGGTGTTGAATATAAAATATTTATATAATTGGAATCAAAACAAAAAATATAGTCACTAAAATAAATTCAAAATGAATTACTAGAATAAATTATCCCATCTTATGTTTTATTATGTCACTCTTTATCCATGTACAATGCTTATAGGTACATATGTTCAAACGCGGTAGGCAGTAATAAATCCTCCTCAAGATCCCTCTTAATCTTCTCGACCTTCTCTATATTTTTATAATGGAAAACATTAGAGAATTGAATATATTGGACTATTGGTTATTTTTGGATCCATTGTATATCCTTTTCCACATTTTTATTGATAACATATTGGACCTATATTATCTATTTATGTTCATTTAATATCAAATTAGAATCATCTTCTCCAAGATGGTTCCTCGTATATTTTCTGTTGTTCATTTTCTTGAATTTCATACCCCGTGAATAATTCCCACCCCTAAAAAAATTAACATTTATAATACCAATTTTGTTCTCAAAAAATTGATTAGGGATTATTAATTCTGAGATTGAGTATTATTATAAAATATCTAAATAAGGAAGATAAAATAGGATGAGGATAACTATGAGAAAGGGCTACTGTAACATCCCAAGTAAGTAATGAATAATAGATATATTTATCTATGTCTATTAATGATTAATATTGTGTTTTAGAGGCTTAAAAAGAAAATAAATGCAATCTTAAGCATGGAATACACTAATATTCTTAAAAGATTGTTTTACTGCCTTATGATGGAAAACCCTTTTTAAATATATATTTTTAAAATTTTATAAAATATGTCTGTCAAAATAAACTTATTCTTTATGATTGGGACATCAAAATTTACTTTGTATGAATTTTTGGTATTTTTCTGACAATGTTCATTTTTTAATGAATAATGAAAAATATTGCATTTTACATCAAAACTGCTTTTTAATCTAATTTATTTATATGATTAGATTATATTTTTAATTTGTATTAATGTGTAATACGAATATATTTTTACCATTTAATCCAATGGTGGTCATTGGAATCAATTTCACTTTGAAATTGGACTTAAACTAGTGTCAATCTTTTGATACTTATTGTTTCATAAAAACACGCTATTTGCTCTGACAGCGGAAATTAATTATTAAATTAATTAATGTGACTTATATGTTTTTAATTTTTTAAAATAGACTTCATTTTTGAAATTCGTAATATCAAATATAGCTTAGGGTGAATTTTTGGTAATTTTCTGAAAAACTTCAATTTTTGATGAATAGTGAAACCACTAAGTGGTACTTATAAAGACTGATTTTCCGTTTCAATGAAATTTTGAAATCATTGTGTTTTGAATTTCAAAAATCTGACATACATGGTTGTCATTAAGAAGTAAAATGTGGTTCAATGGGATTAAAATAATTTTTTGGTGAATAGTAACTTATTAAGTTTTTAATCGCGATTAGTGGTAATTAGGGTAGTTTAAGGTATAAATAATGCTTTAATAATATGAAATGACCTAGACACATGTCCCAACCTTATTGGTTGTGTCATGGCCGACCAAGACAGGCCATGGGTAAACTTGGGGACCCCATGGAGACACTTTGGTTGGGAAATGACATAAATAACTTTTTATTAAATGTTAAAGTAAAAATGACACAAACATAATATGTTTTACGAAAACAATTTTTACATGGGGTTATAAAGATCATATTTTAGATTATAAATAGTCATTGGAAATATAAAAAGATTTCCTACATCATAGTATTTGTTTTATAATTTTTAGACATTAAATAAATTAAATTATTTATGACATAATAATGATGCAGCGATGACATCATTATTTGACGATTTAAATAAAATGGAAAGGTAATGTAAAATCTATGAACTACACATGTCCAAAACCAATTGGATGAGTGCATTTAGAACCCTTATCACCTTATCCACGAATTATATCAATGTGGGACATTTTAAAACCGAAACACATTTTCAAATAAAGTAATATTTCTTTACTTTCCAAAAGTGCCCCTCCTCTCCTCTTATAAAAGGCCCCCACCTCTACCTCATTTCACACACTCATCAAGCATTTGGCTCGGCCAACCCCTGCCCATTTACTCTCTCCACATCCCTCTCCTCATCCTAGAGGATTCGCTTTGGGTATAATCCTTTCAAAGGAAGCCTTTAGGCTCAAATCAAACGGAGTTACACTTTTAAAGGTAATTCATTCTCTCATGTTCATTTGTTTTATTTTGCTTCTCCAACCCCCTAAACTCTTTTTATTTACTTCTTTTGTAACAACACCAGTATCTTAAATATACTAGGATGTTGTTATAAGATTTATTTGAGCTACACTCTCACACAACTACATCAAATGGTAAAAGAACATACGGTTTCCGTGGATGGCAAAATTCTGCCTCCCGAAACGATGATTGTTCAATACTCATTTAACACCTTCAAAGGTGGCCATTTTGATGTCACTATTTTTATATATGATATATAATATGTTTATGTTTTCCTTATTCTTCTGTTTTTTTCATTTTGGGCATACCTTTATGGTTTCCATTATGGGTTAACACGATATCTTCATTTTAGGAAGTGTGGACTACCGCCCCCTGAAAGTGATTTGATTCGTTAATAACATATGTGGGATGTGTAAAGGATAAAGTTAATGATATTATATATTTTATTATACTGGAATTATAATACACTCTTATATCATTATGATTCCATTCCAGAAAATACGAAATAGAAATGGAAGTAGCGTTCATGCGTACGTACGGCTTACCGTCTCCATGAACGGTGCATTTCATTTATTACCTCTAAATGTGATGTAATATTATAAATACATGTATATGATGGATATATATGATATATATGTTATACAAATCATTAATATCATTCTGGATATAACGAACCTTTGACCAAATTAACAACATGTAAGTTTAATAAGTCTATTTTTGACTTAAGAACCAAATACCGACAAAATGAACACTATTAACTTAAATGATTACATGATGTTCATAACATGGTATAAAAGGAATAATGAACTTGAAAAAGGTTCATAAGAAAGTAGAGATTAACTCAAGTTTATTATTCAGGACATTAAAGAACGATCGAGTCAAGTCGGACCCGAGGCATGGGACTTCGTCTCAATCTCCTTTCGTTGAGGCATTTTTATTTTATACACAACTTTATTTTATACGGTGTATAAACCCCTTTGACTTTTACGTTTATTCAAAAGGAATATTTTTTTATACGAAGCGTTTACTAAATGACAAAAGGGAATGTTTTTGTCGTACGTATGCGGCGACAATGACTTCTCCGCCGTCGTGACCGTTATTTGAGTTTTGGCTTCCTCTACAAGCCATACCTTTTTTTAAAAGAAAAATAAATACCATGTTTTAATTTTCATTTATTTTGGTATTGAAAATGGTTTTCATAATGTTTTTATATCAATGTGTTGTATTGATATCTTGTGATTGAAAGGTGGATATGTTATGTTTTCTTTATGCATGTTTTATGTGATATGAATTATGTTATGGTTCTTGGGCATTATTATGAAGACGGGTGGTTCCGTGATAAACTAAGGGCGGGTGAGCCCGATATATATCTCCAATGCATTGGGTAACGTGAAGGAGTGAAACGTTAAGGTTTCTCTGAAGAGATTTTAGGGAATATACTGTGATGGGTATTCCAAACGTAACCAAGAGGGTTACTCCCTACGTAAGAATGTTATGAATGCCTCAAGTTACCTTTATTTCTTATGATTTCTATGATTTATTCATGATTTTATGAGGTATGTTAAAGTGCCTATGTTTTATGGGTAAAGTACGATTTCATTCTTATGTATATATGAACTCATGTTTCCTTTCCATGTTTTTATAACCCATACTGAGATTTTTATGCTCATCCCAAGTTTTTTTTGAAATGTTTTTCACAGGTCAAGGGGAAGGTACATGATTTGATGATAGTGTCAAGGAAGTGTCAAGAAATAATCCATGTTTTATTTTAAATGTGTTTCCATTGATGGGAATGAAGAATACTATCTTTATGTAACCACTTTGTTTATATGTGGTATGTAATGAAAGTTTTATGATCTAATTCTCTAAAACACTAATCCCGAAAAGATCCTCAATGTGTAATCTTGTAATAACTCAAGATTAAGTAAGGATTAAGGCTGGGGCCTTATAGTTGGTATCAGAGGTCGGTTTAGATAACTTTAGGAGTTAGAATTTTATTAAATGATTATCCAAAATATTTTTTTTTGAAATGATATAGCATTTGAAGATTACCATGTTGCTTCACCTAAGGTATTTATGTGATAAGAATGGTTTTCCATAGAGGAAACATAGCAGCTTTTCTGGGAAGGCATATAGAGGGAAATGACCTTTCAAATCAGTATCCTGAGATGGTCAGAATCAGAACTAAACAGTTTGTTGCAGTGATGGCTCAATTGACTCTGGTGAAAAATGTTGGTTGTTTTTATTGATGATATTTTGGTGTTTTCAAAAAGTAAAGAGGAGCATGAAAGACATTTAAGGTTTATCTTGCAAACCTTAAAAGAAAAGAAATTGTATGGGAAATTCAGCAAGTGTGAGTTTTGGTTGCAACAAATTTCTTTCCTTGGTCACATTGTTTCTAAAGATGGAATAACTTTTGATCCTGCAAAAACAAAAGTTGTGGAAGAATGGACAAGACCCACAAATGTAACCGAGATTCGTAGATTCCTTGGTTTGGCGGGATATTACCGAAGGTTTGTTAGAAATTTTTCACGGTTATCTAGTCCAATGACTAAGCTAACTCGGAAGGGTGTTAAGTTTATCTGGACAAAAGAATGTGATGATTGTTTTCAGGAATTGAAAAGAAGATTGGTGAATGCTCCAGTTTTGGCACTACCTTCTAGGAATGGTGAGTTTGTTATATACAGTGATGCTTCATTGAAATGACTTGGTTGCTTCCTAATGCAGAATGATTAGGTAATTGCTTATGCTTCACGACAGTTGAAAACTCATGAGATAAATTACCCTACACATGATTTGGAATTAGCCGCTGTTGTTTTTGCTTTAAAAATTTGGAGGCATCATTTGTATGGAGTAAAGTGTGAAATATATACCGATCACAAAAGTTTAAAGTATATATTCACTCAGAAAGAGTTAAACATGAGACAGAGGAGATGGCTAGAATTAATCAAGGATTATGATTGTTGAATTCATTACCATCTGGGAAAAGCAAATAAAGTGGCTGATGCTTTGAGTCGAAAAATTAATGCTTCATTAACAATGTTGCGTTTGGAACGTGATACTTTGGTTAAGGATTTGATTAACTTTGGCATAGAAGTTGTTGGTGCAGGAAGTCCTTCTGTTTTGTTTCAGGTATCAGTGAGATCATCTCTATCAGATAGAATCAAGCAAGACAGTGAGTTGCAGAAAAAGGTAGAGCTGGTTTAGAAAGGTAAGTTGCCTGAATTCAACATTGATAATGATTGTGTTTTGAGATTTGGGAAGAGATTGTGTGTGCCTTTTGATTCACAGTTGAAGAGAGAGTTGTTATGTGAAGCTCATAGTTCTCCGTTTTCAGTTCATCCGGGAAGTACTAAGATGTATAGAGAACTGTGGGAGTATTACTGGTGGGATGGAATGAAAAGAGACATTGCGGATTTTACTGTGAAGTGTTTGACATGTCAACAGGTTAAGGCAGAGCGGCAGTTACTGAAAGGGATGCTTCAGCCTTTACCAGTGCCAGAGTGGAAATGGGAGAATATATCCATGGACTTTGTTGTTGGATTACCGAAGACATCTCGAGGTAATAATGCAATCTGTGTTATTGTTGATCGCTTGACCAAATCTGCTCATTTTCTTGCTCTACGAGATACTTTCTCTCTTGATCAACTTTACCGTTTGTATCTTAAAGAGATAGTCAGGTTACATGGAGTTCCTTTCTCCATTGTATCGGATCGTGATCCCAGGTTTACTTCAAACTTTTGTAAAGGCCTTCAGAAGTCGATGGGTACTGAATTAAATTTTAGTACAGCTTTTCATCCTCAATCAGATGGGCAGTCAGAACGAACAATTCAGACATTGGAGGATATGCTACGAGCTTGTTCTATGGATTATCAGGGAAGTTGGGACCAACATCTTTCTTTGGTTGAATTTTCATATAATAACAGTTTTCATTCCAGTATACAGATGGCACCATTTCAGGCATTATATGGGATGCGGTGTCGAACTCCAGCTTTGTGGGATGAAGTGGGTGAAAGGAAGTTGATGGGACCAGAATTGGTAGAAGAGATGGCAGAAAAAGTTCAGCTGATTCAGAAACACATGAGAATAGCTCAGAGCAGGCAGAAGAGTTATGCAGATAACCGGAGGAAGGATCTATCTTTCGAGGTAGGTGATCATGTTTTTCTCAAGTTTTCTCCTTAGAAAAGTGTGATGAGATTTGGTAAGAAAGGAAAGCTGAGTCCAAGGTTCATTGGACCATATGAAATTCTAGAGAGAGTTGGATCAGTTGCATACCGAGTGGCTTTACCTCCGAGTTTATCTTAGGTACACAATGTTTTTCACGTTTTGATGTTGAGAAAGTATATGCCAGATCCATCTCATGTTTTGAGTCCAGAGGTAGTTCAGCTGGAAGAGAACCTATCTTATGAGGAACAACCGGTCCAGATTCTTGACCATAGGGAGCAAGTGTTACGGAATAAGGGGATTCACCAGGTAAAGGTTTTGTGGAAAAACCACATGATTGAAGAGGCAACATGGGAATCTGAAAATGCAATGAGGGATAAGTACCCCCATTTATTAGATAAGTAAATAAATTGTGGGGACGCAATTTTCTAAAGGGGGGAAGGATGTAACACCTCAAGTAAGTAATGAATAATAGATATTTTTATCTATGTCTATTAATTATTAAGATAGTGTTTTAGAGGCTTAAAATGAAAATAAATCCAATCTTAAGCATGGAATACACTAATATTCTTAAAAGATTGTTTTGCTGCCTTATGATGGAAAAACCTTTTTAAATATATATTTTGACAATTTTATAAACTATGTTTGTCAAAATAAACTTATTCTTTATGATTGGGACATCAAAATTTACTTTGTGTGAATTTTTGGTATTTTTCTGACAATGTTCATTTTTTAATGAATAGTGAAAAATACTGCATTTTACATCAAAACTTATTTTTAATCTAATTTATTTATATGATTAGATTATCTTTTGAATTGGTCTTAAAATGTAATATGAATATATTTTTAACATTTAATCCAATAGTGGTCATTGGAATCAATTTCACTTTGAAATTGGACTTAAACTAGTGTCAATCTTTTGATACGTATTGTTTCATAAAAACACGCTATTTGCTCTGATAGTGGGAAATGATTATTAAATTAATTAATGTGACTTATATGTTTTGAATTTTGTAAAATAGACTTCATTTTTGAATTCGTAATATCAAATATAGCTTAGGGTGAATTTTTTGTAATTTTCTGAAAAACTTCAATTTTTGATGAGTAGTGAAACCACTAAGTGGTACTTATAAAGACTGATTTTCTGTTTAAATGAAATTTTTCCATCATTGGGTTTTGAATTTCACAAATCCGACATACATGGTTTTCATTAAGAAGTAAAATGTGGTTCAATGGGATTAAAATAATTTTTTGGTGAATAGTAACTTATTAAGTTTTTAATCGCGATTAGTGGTAATTAGGGTAGTTTAAGGTATAAATAATGCTTTAATAATATGACATGACCTAGACACATGTCCCAACCTGATTGGTTATGTCATGGGCGACCAAGACAAGCCATGGGTCAACTTGGGGACCCCATGGAGACACTTTGGTTGGGAAATGATATAAATAACTTTTTATTAAATGTTAAAGTAAAAATGACACAAACATAATATGTTTTACGAAAACAATTTTTACATGGGGTTATAAAGATTATATGTTTGATTATAAATAGTCATTTGAAAGATGAAAAGATTTCCTACATCATATTATTTTTTTATAATTTTTATACATTAAATAAATAAAATTATTTATGACATAATAATGATGCAGCGATGACATCATTATTTGACGATTTATATAAAATGGAAAGGTAATGTAAAATATATGAACTACACATGTACAAAACCAATTGTATGAGTGGATTTAGAACCCTTATCACATTATCCACGAATTATATCAATGTGGGACCTTTTAAAACCGAAACACATTTTCAAATAAAGTAATATTTCTTTACTTTCTAAAAGTGCCCATCCTCTCCTCTTATAAAAGGCCCCCACCTCTACCTCATTTCACACACTCCTCAAGCCTTTGGCTCGGCCAAACCCTGCCCATTTACTCTCTCCACATCCCTATCCTCATCCTAGAGGATTCCCTTTGGGTATAATCCTTTCAAAGGAAGCCTTTAGGCTCAAATCAAAAGGAGTTACACTTTTAAAGGTAATTCATTCTCTCATGTTCATTTGTTTTATTTTGCTTCTCCAACCCCATAAACTCTTTTTATTTACTTCTTTTTTAAAAACACCAGTATCTTAAATATACTATGATTTTTTTATAAGATTTATTTGAGATACACTCTCACACAACTACATCAAATGGTTAAAGAACATACAGTTTCCATGGATGGCGAAATTCTGCCTCCCGAAACGATGATTGTTCAATACTCATTTAACACCTTCAAAGGTGGCCATTATGATGTCAATATTTTTATATACGATATATAATATGTTTATGTTTTCCTTAAGCTTCTGTTTTTTTCATTTTTGGCATACCTTTATGGTTTCCATTATGGGTAAACACGATATCTTCATTTTAGGAAGTGCGGACTACCGCCCCCTGAAAGTGATTTGATTCGTTAATACCATATGTGGGATGTGTAAAGGATAAAGTTAATGATATTATATATGTTATTATACTTGAATTATAATATACTCTTATATCATTATGATTCCATTCCAGAAAATACGAAATAGAAGTGGAAGTAGCGTTCATGCGTACGTACGGCTTACCGTCTCCATGAACGGTGCATTTCATTTCTTACCTCTAAATGTGATGTAATATTATAAATACATGTATATGATGAATATATATGATATATATGTTATCCAAATCATTAATATCATTCTGGATATAACGAACCTTTGACCAAATTAACAACATGTATGTGTAAGAAGTCTATTTTTGACTTAAGAACCAAATACCGACAAAATGAACACTATTAACTTAAATGATTACATGATGTTCATAACATGGTATAAAAGGAATAATGAACTTGAAAAGGGTTCATAAGCAAGTATAGATTAACTCAAGTTTATGATTCAGGACATTAAATAACGATCGAGTCAAGTCGGACCCGAGGTATGGGACTTCGTCTCAATCTCCTTTCGTTGAGGCATATTTTATTTTATACACAACTTTCTTTTATACGGTGTATAAACCCCTTTGACTTTTACGTTTATTCAAAAGGAATGTTTTTTTATACGAAGTGTTTACTAAACGACAAAAGGGAATGTTTTTGTCGTACGTATGTGGCGACAATGAATTCTCCGCCGTCGTGACCGTTATTTGAGTTTCGGCTTCCTCTACAAGCCATTCCTTTTTTTAAAAGAAAAATAAATACCATGTTTTACTTTTCTTTTATTTTGGTATTGAAAATGGTTTTCATAATGTTTTTAAATCAATGTGTTGTATTGATATCTTGTGATTGAAATGTGGATATGTTATGTTTCCTTTATGCATGTTTAATGTGATATGAATTATGTTATGGTTCTTGGGCATTATTATGAAGACGGGTGGTTCTGTGATAAACTAAGGGCGGGTGAGCCCGATATAGCTCTCCAATGCATTGGGTAACGCGAATGAGTGAAACTTTAAGGTTTCTCCGAAGAGATTTTAGGGAATATACTGTGATGGGTATTCCAAACATAACCAAGAGGGTTACTCCCTACGTAAGAATGTTATGAATGCCTCAAGTTACCTTTATGTCTTATGATTTCTATGATTTATTCATGCTTTTATGAGGCATGTTAAAGTGCCTATGTTTTATGGGTAAAGTATGATTTCATTATTATGTATATATTAACTCATGTTTCCTTTCCATGTTTTTATAACCCATACTGAGCTTTTTATGCTCATCCCAAGTTTTTTTTGAAATGTTTTTCATAGGTCAAGGGGAAAGTACATGATATGATTATAGTGTCAAGGAAGTGTCAAGAAATAATCCATGTTTTATTTTAAATGTGTTTCCATTGATGGGAATGAAGAATACTATCTTTATGTAACCACTTTGTTTATATGTGGGATGTAATGAAAGTTTTATGATCTAATTCTCTAAAACTCTATACCCGAAAAGATCCTCAATGTGTAATCTTGTAATAACTCAAGATTAAGTAAGGTTTAAGGCTGGGGCCTTATAACTACCTCCTATATAATGGTTCCCATTATTTGTGGTCATAAAATCTAGCATAAATAGATTTTATTCAGAGTTCATTTTGAACACACGGATGAAATTATATCATAATATGAATCTATAATGTCACGTATGATGTTTTTGGGTTCTTATATGAAATAAAACATAAAATAGAGGGTTTTGATATGGTTGTGGATAAAAGGAAAGAAAAATGTATGTATATATTAATAAAGGATAAAAAACTATGGAAATCCTTAATCGGTCAAAATTATAGTTCTATCATTTCTTTTCAATAAAATGAAATCCTACTCTTATTCTCATTATCTTTTAAGGATACCATGTCCACCTTTACTAACAATTTTAGGAGGGTGGTTTCATTCTCCCACATTTCACCAATTCCTTTATTCCTGTGAAATATTTTTTTACTCCTTGGTTATATAGGGACACATTGGTCTCACTCATATGTATCATATTCAAGGTATGATTTGAATTGTGGGAGAGAAATTATAACAATTTATAACATAGATTCTCTCTTAGACCATTCACTCCACAACCACATAGCTTACTGATTACACTATATGATTGAAGATGTGATTTATTTAGGGTCCCATGTTTTAGAGAATAAATCAAAGTAATGATAAGTGGTATTAGACAATAATTTATTTTCCCATTCCTCAACAGTTTTAAATATTAAATTGAGAAATAATTAATAAGAATATAAAATTATAAATACAATTAAGAGTACTCAAGAACCAATAATTGTAATCCTCCTCAGACCATCCAAATATAGTTAGTATTCCATGGATATAGAAGTCAGAAACTGATAGAGAGGGAAAAATAATAGAATAATCTTGATGAAAATGGAAAAAATAATTTGTTTATATATCAAAAACACATATGGGAACCTTTGATCCATTTTCCCACTTTATAATATATACCAACAATCGACAATGTTTTTTTGCTTTGATCACTTCCTATTTGACCTCTAATATTAAAAGGGATGCTTCCAAATGGAAAATGGTTATAATACCCTAAACTTTTATAGTATAATTTTCTTTGAATAAATATACTATTTTGATAGCTTGTGTTAAACACAACATCGGGTCTAAACTAAGCAAGATATACTATTAAAATATTATTATTTTAATATGATCATTATAACCTTGTTGTTGAATTAGAAGGTATGATTGGGATTAAGAAAATTACGAAATATGTAGAATAGATATATAAATGAAAATATATTGATTAATTCGTTGTAATTAAGTAATCAACTTTCAGCAAAGTCATTTTCTTCTACAAAATATGATATAGTAATAATGGTTTTTTATTTCTTTTTGGGAGGGAATATTATAATTAATTTCCAGAACATTAAGAAATTTAATTTAATAAAAATAATACCATTTTTAAAATTATAATATCACATTTATCTTAGGGTAAATTTTTTTTCATTTTTTTAAATATTGATTTCTAGAGAATAGCGAAAAACACTTCTTTTTATTGAAAGTTGTATTTCTCTTTCAAGAATTTGAAAATTTATATTATGTTTTAAAGGCATTTAAAGTAAAAAAAATAATTATATTATTAATCCAATTAAGTTATTTATACTAAATTTTTTGTTTTAATTGACTAGAAAAACATTTTTATACTTAAAGGGACATTTTTTGAAATGAATGTAATTTTCAATGTGTTTTTCATTTTAATATTATGTTAATTTTTCACACTTATAAAACTTTAATCAAGAAAAATGGATTCAAAATATTGAATTTGGGGGTGAAAATTTTGTAAATAGGTCCCTGTTATTGTTTTAAACATTAATAGTAACCACATAAATTAATTGTCCACATAATAAGGGTTGATTGGGTAATTAATGAAAAAATAATATGATACAGACTGAAAATTGACCCAGACACTATAATTAATACTATTTTATTAGTGAGATTTGTAAATTCTATAAAATATTCCAGACTAGGGAAACATTGTTCTATATATATATATTATATTGATATTTTTTATATTAAATAAAAGATAACGTATAAAAATGGTACTTTCTTGCATTTCATATATATCATCTTTTCTAATATGGAATTAAAAAACTTCTATTTAGTTATTAATTATTGTTTTAAATATAAATTATTTTTTATAATTTTTAATTATGTAAATTTTTTATTTATGAAATAATTAACTTAAATAATTAAGAAACCTCGACACAACATATGTGCAGGCAGTAGAAAAAACAAGTAAATGATTTTAAAAACACTAAACATAACAATATTTTGGTGAGTAAAACATTAAAAAAATTAAGATAAATAACCTATTTTATATTTTTAAAAGGATAATATTTAAATTAAATTGAAGTTATGTTGTTTTCAATGTTAAATTATGTGAATAGTGTCAAAAATAAAATAAATAATATTTTATGTTAAGTATATTTTATTAAATTATTTAAAAATTATAATATCATTTAAATTTGGAATTAATGATGATTTATTGGTTATAATTTCACCCCTATACATTTAAGATACAATTTTCATTTTATAATTAAAAATATAACCCGTTAATATTCAAAAATACATTACCATGGTTAATGTTAAAATTGTTTGACAAATTGGTTAATCAAATTTATAAGGATTAAAATGATATATATACCTAAATAAATTTTATTATGTGATCATATAATGACCATTTAGTCTTTATATTTCATTCAATGTTATTTTGGAACCATTTTACATGAGTTAGACACATATTGTATTAAACAATTACATGTATTTCAAAAAATGACATTAATAATATTTTGTAATAAATAATATTTAATTAAATGATTTGAAACTCATAAAAGTGATATATTCATACAATTTGTTTTTATATTGTAGTATATGTCAATAGTGGTCCATTTATGGGTCATTATTCATTTAATAGTAATTTTCATTACCCCTAAAGAACAAAAAACAATGTTATCACAGTAATTGTTAAAAGGGTTAATTGGGGTTAAATACAAATATGAGGGTAAAAAATCACCTAAACATGTCCAAATGTTATTGTATGAGATTATTTACAATAATCTAAATATTATCCTTTAATTTTATCAATTTGGATCTATCTGAAAGAGAAAATAAATTAGTATTAATCTAATACGTTAAAAAATTGCAAGAATTCCCTTCTCTCACTTATAAAAGGGAGCCCATATCCTGTTTTATAAAAACATAAATTGTAACACACAATGATTTTGTGATGTTTATATTTCTATAAATAAATTTAATCTATATTATATCTTACGTTTCCTAGAAAAAAGTGCCTAAATGAACTCCAAAAATATTATTATTCTAAAACAGCCATTATAAACCAGCAGTTAAAATGGAGGGAATGAATAGAATTAAAAAAATTATAAAATATATAATTTAACAAGCAATTTTTAGTGGATTAATTAGTGATTTTTTAAATTGAACATAATTTAAGAAATTTCATTATGTCAAATTTATGTTTTCTTGAAAAATGTTTTTTATTTCTTCTTTTAGAAAATAAATATAATTTATTTTTGAAACATTTATAAAAATTATTTTTAAAAATAAACATATGTGTTTTATACATCATTTTAAAATTATCCTAGATTGAATTTTGTATAATTTTATAAAGAGTTTAATTTTTTATAAAATACTCTAAAAATCAGAATTTTTATAAAATCCTCATTTTATATATATTTAAAAGTCGTTTTATGATTTTAACTTGATATAAAAGTTACTTAATTACTTTTTAATTAAATAAAATCTAGAATTTAAAATTTAAAAAATCAGAATATAATATATTTATATAAGTACATTTTTTATAAAAAATATATTTTTTTTAAAAATTGTTCTTCATTGTTTTTTGATTGTTTAATTGTAAATGTAATTTTTCAACTTATGTGTTTTGAATTTTTAAAAATGGATTCCAAATTTTGAATTAGGATTTCCAAAATAGGATATAATGTTAATATCATTTTTTTACTTAATGAAGTGACCTTGTAAAAAAAAAATTTCCATAGTACAAATATAATAATGTAGTAGGATAACGTTGAAATGTAACAGCTTAAAATACCTAAATACTAAAAAAATTAAATTGGTGTTTCAGGAGTTTATCAGCCTTCACTATTCTTAAACAAAAATTATCAATAAAATTTGTAGTAATTAATTACACTTAAATTTGATGGATTTAAATACAAAACAATCATTATTTAATCACATCAAACCACCCGTCCTTAAGTATAAATACAACCCCTTACCACCGCCTTTCCCCTTGCAAGACTTGATGATTTTGAAATATATTAGAAACCCTATCCTCTCTACTCTACCCATATCCATGTGCTATAAGAATCACCTAGAGAAAAATTCCATGCTCCTTAGTGGTTCTTTCAAGGAGGTGATTTTCAAGAGGAGGTTGAAATACACAAAATAAGAAGGAAGCATGAGGTAAGGTTTTCTCATCTCACTTTTACTTTTGTGAGTTAAATTTCCTTTTCACCAATTTTTTATTTTCTATGGTTTATGTATATAGATTTTAAATATCGTATCATAAATAAAGTTGACTTCATGGTGATCTATGTTTGATTTAATAATTATTACATTTATGTGGCATATGAGTTGACAAATTATAAATTGGTATGGGATTTTTTAACTCAATTTCAATTCATTGGGTTAAAATTATACATTATTTATTATTTCATACTAATATTATATGTGAAATTAATTTTAATTATATTATTTAATTTTTCCACTAATTTTTTTATATTTGAAGTTGATACACTTAATCGATTCATTTTATTAAATTCTCATATCAATGACATGATATTAATAAGGGATTTATCTTAAAAATTATATTTTAAAATTTCATATAAAACCAAATTTTTCTTTCATTTCCATGTTATCAAAAATCTTTTCAATTTTTTCTCCTATATTTGTTTAAATTAATTTTTTTTTCTATTTTACTTATTATAAAATTGTTTGAAAGGATTATTCTTATCATTTTCTAAAAAATTTCTTTTTGACTTTTTTCAAATAAAATAATGAAGGGTTTTTTTACCTATACAACAAGATCAAATTTTCCCACTTTCATGATGAACTAATGCTTTGATGTATCCTTTACAATATTACAATGTAATTTTCATAAATACTTCTTCCTTCATAATTTTCAAGATCTTTTAAAACAAATTATTAAAAAAATGGAAATGTTACTTTTTTCAACAATTATTTCAATTGATGTTTCATAATTATTTTTCATATAATATTACATTATTTGACGTTTCTTATGATTCATAGGGGATATTATTCAAGGATACTATATATCTTTTATTTATGGTTTTTTTTATGATTATTATGGAATAATATTTAAGAAACCCATTTTTTTCTACGTGTTTTTCTATGATAAAATGTTTATGAAACCCATTTCATTTCATGGGTTCTAATATAATGAATTATTTTTCTTCTTATGGAAGAAATGTGTATAGTTTTCATCATATTATTGGTGGGACCTATATCTATATCTAATTCATTGGTAAAATCTTTATATATCATTATATATTTAATGGGAAATAAGTTGAAATGATTGATCCACTATAGGAAATAGTTGCATCCAAATCAACTATGTGAAACAGGTGTGTCCTAATCCACTATGTTGACGATATTAGTAGTTAAACATGACATATGATATTGTTTTATATATTTATGATGGTGCTACACTTTTATGACATGATCATATGGATCATGATTGATATGTGATGATTTATCACTCTTATGGTCTATGTTTTCTAAAATGATAATTCTTATTCCATGAATCATGTTTATGAACTATGACATGTTTGGTATTAAATTCATATGTTATGATCACGATAAAATAATCATATTCTTACCCTATTCTTTCATATTATCACGGATTGATATCTCCTTTCATTATTTTTACTGAGCATCTAACCACACCCTTTCATATGTTTCTCATCACAAGGATTTGAAAAAATATTGTAAGTATGATTTGTCAAAAGGGTTATAGTTTTGATAGAATAAGAATTAGATGATGTATATGTTTTATGTACCAATATTTTTTGTGTCTCCAAAGACACAAACTCATATGGTTATGGTGTGGTTTTTTTAGATTTTTTAATGAATATTCATTTATCTAGATGTAATATATATGTATAAAAAGGGTGGGAAAATATAATCGGTATCAGAAAATGGTTTCGATAACCTTTGTAAAATTGGATGATAAAACCATAGTACTAACCCAAAGGTTTAGTCTAGGTTACAATCCTAGATTTTTGGTAGTGTTCATGAATAACCTAAGTTAAACCTAACATGTCATATACTGAAATTTGGTAAGTAATTTCACTTGATTACGTGCTATTCCAAATATGATTATTGTTTCTCAAACTATGATTTTTGGTATTTATATAATATCTAGAACCATTAGGATTCATGTAAATGGTGAATTTGATAAATAATGAAATGTTCTTCCACATGAGAAACCAAATGAAATCATAGTCAGAAGGAAAAACATTGTTATTATTCCTAATCATAATTATCATAATATGACAATAACCATGATTTTGGTGAGTTTATTGTCCCATCTAATATGTGAAATATGGAGTTTCGTGCTGACCATGGAGGAATTAATGTTAAATTTTCATCACGTAAATAATGTGGGAAGAGGAATCAAGAATAATATTTCAATGGAACTTGGAGATGCCTTTGGTGTGGAAAATAAATACATAAAGAAATTAATTTTAATGAAAAATTTAAAGGTTTTGTTAACGAAACGGATGAAAATAATGGTATTCTAAAGAATCATTGATAGTTAAATGTTTTAAATGTGTAATGTTTGGTAATTATGTAAATTGATTCCCTAGTGGGAATTCTCATCAATAGAATCGTCAAGTTTTTATTATTAATGGTTAAATTGGTAATTTTTAAGAGAATACAAATGAAATATGAGATAAATATGTGTTAAGAAATAAAATTAAGAAGAATGGGTAGTGGTTTATGAAAAAAGTATATTGATTGAGTTTTTATGTATTGGAATTCAAGAATAATGTTGTAGAAGTACTTTAATGGTATTATGGAATAATGAAAAATATAAGGATTTTTCTACTATAGTTTCTTCTTATGTATTTGAATTTATATTTTGAGTGGTATAGGTAAGCATAAATGGTGATTGAGGTTGTAAGGTGATATTGTTGGTGAACATAGGATTAAGGGAAGGATAACCCTCGATATGTGCATGATGTTGGGATAATAATGAGATTAAGAGATTTTTTTATGATAAAATAAATGGGATTGTATTTATGTCCTTAAAACTAGTTAGTAATATGATTAAAAGGTGGTTTATGTAAAAAAATTATCTACTAATTGGATTTATGGTATGAGGAAATACTTAATTTTGGAAAGAATTCATGTTTTCAGTAATGTTTCATTGTAATTATGGTTATTACCATGTTTCAATAGAATACATGATAATTTGATTAAAGTTTATGGTGTGTAAAAATTATGATCTATACCACCTTGGTTTTGGGATTAATAATATATTGATTTTAAAAACTTTGTCGGATTCATTCAAAATTTTTGAATTTTAATTTTTTGGATGGTTCATAAGGTAACCATTTATGAAATTGTTTAAATTGAAATTTGGAAGAGGTTTTAGAGATAAATTTATTGATCTACCATATGATAATTTATATTTATTGGATAACCTATGATAACCATCTTTTTATTATAAATAGTGATATAAGGAATGACTTATTTCCATGAACCAACCCAGGTCGACCCTAAACGGGTCACCTGAGCTGGTCTGTGGCATGTCCTAAGTTGTGTTTTTGATCCCCCAAGGATGGAAAGTAATGTCGATCACCAAAAAATACACTTGGGAAGGATTTAAGCCTGAAAGAACCCAACCATGACCAAAATAATTAACAAAACCAAACAATCCATGATAAGCAAAAACTTATCATATATAAATAAACACTTAGTCCCGGTACCTGATACAACTGAACAAGAAAAAAAGAGGAACAAACTGAAAATAATGCCATGCTACTAGGATCTCCAAGTGACATCTTTGTATCCTCAAAATACTAGACCAATCCAACTCTGTAATGAGAACCTACCAGGAAGACTTAACAAAATTTGAACCTGCAACTAAAATGATAAAATATGTGTGAGCACCAAGATGCTCAGTTGGGATGCCAAGATAAAAAATTGAATCTATGTTTTTTATTTCCCTAAATATTCCAAGTAAAATAGCTTGAAATACAATTATAAATGTAGATTTTTTACATTTTAATAAAACAACATCATTTTCCCTTTCCAAATCCCAACGCAAGCCACATACCATTTTTAAAACTATTTACCATTTTTTAAATAGAAACCAAAACAAGGAAAGCCAGGATTGTGATAAAAGAAATAGGTGGAAAAGTTCAAGAAAAAAATAAACAAGTTTAGAAGAACATAAACAAGAAATACAATAAAAATCATGGGTGATCCTAAACATCCCTATACAACATCGATATATACTCGGTTCAGAACCACCTATTGGTGTATGGTGAATCCTTATAGTCTATAACCATCTGATCTCCCTTGTAACAAAACCATTAGGACTGCCCGTATAGCCTCTATATCTACAAGTGGATAATAAACCATGTAATTGGGGTTGTTAAGATACTGTCACTCGATCATCTAAAATATTCCCAGGAACCCATGGTGGTATTAAAGCTATGTAAGTAGGATGTCAATACACATGTGACCCATCTTACCTGTCATCATCGCACTGGCCTACCCTAAACACAGACACTAATATATTATTATCTATGAAGTGAAATCCAACCTATAAATGTGCATCGTATATATACATATACATTTCCCAAAAAAGGATACAATCAGGCCACTATTCCATTAAACATTCAAAACATTTTGTAAAACAATTCGAGCTCCCATTTGGGAACACATGTTGTGAAACCACGATCTGTTCTATTTATTTTCAAAAAAACCATATATGAATAAGAAGTTTCAAATGTTCCATTAACTAAATGTGTCTAATAAAATACAAAAATATCACCCAAATACAACTTTCACTTTCATAATGTCAAATGTCCCCTTAAGATTCAAACACACACCAAAACCCCACATAAAATCCAAATGGAGAATCCTTAAATAACATATTAAAAAACAACATTTACAATACTCTTAAATCAATGTATTATAAAATAACATTTGAAACTATATTTAGGAATGAAAAAAGGGGTAAAATTTATTTGAAGGCTAAAAAACATTTAGGAAATCAAGGTTTCAAGAGAAAATCATTTATTGAGTTCTATATTCATTTGAGAGCACATCCATATGGGAACCTAATGAACCCATGGATGTGCCAACATCTAATGGAACTCCAAATCGAAGAAGGAAATTGAAAAAAATTATTCAAAAGTCCACACTTACATTGAAACCCAATCCAACCACTTATGTAATTAAAAGGACATAACCATCCCCCTTAAAACCATAAGACCCCTTTCAACGAAATTTTAAGACGTTAAATATGCCAAAACATCACTAACCCATTCACATCAAACATAGTTCATAAATATGAAACTACCATCACCACTTATGGAATGCTAAACATTTTATATAAATCCCCCAATTTCGCTTTTAAAGGAGAAATAAATTTAAAATAAACCCCATAAGTTCCTTAAACCTATGCATTTTACACAATTCACCATGGAAAGCTATTTTTATCAAAATCAGTCAAACAAAAAACATCATTTACATCAATACATGGGTATTATAGAGGTTAGAATATCATATAAGAAGAAATCGACAACATGAAAGAGCCAATGATCATTATGGAAAGGAAAATTTGGATTCACATGCCTTAAATCAAGTGCAGATAGAGTAAAACATCAAGGAGAGGGAGATCAAAGCCCCGCAAGTAGTCTTCAAACCCTAAAAATGATATATATAACCAATAATCTGCCAACCCTAACCCTATGATTCTTCCTATAGGGAGAATCCCTAGGAAAACCAGGAAAATGATGAGAGTGAATAGAGGAGAAGAGGAAAGGCAAGGGTTTGATGATGAAACCATGAAGAACCAATACCCTATTCTATGAAATATCCCAAAAAGTGGATAGGAATGAAGGGGGGGTCTGGTCGATAACCAATAGGTATGGATCCATTCCAGAGGTGGGACCACATAAATTGGACCTCTAGGACAAAAGTTATTTGGCCCATAATGGGCTTCATGGTTTTTCTATAGGTTTTTTAAACCATGAAAATGCTTCTATAAAACATATACAACATTTCATGTTTAAGTTTCATGGTTTGGTAAAATTGTGCGACCAAACAAATTGGAAAAAACCCCTAAAATGAAACCCCAAACAATAGAGAATACCACCATGTGTTCTTTTAATGATTTAAAAACCATATAGTGACACCAAGGGTGCCATAAACTCTCCACCAAGACATTTCATCCAAATAACATTCACAATCACCCTGAGTTGGTTTATAATAAAACAAATATCCCAAAAACCCAAAGAATTTTGTTGGACACTCAACTAGGACCTCAAAAATAAGAACCATAATTTAAAAATAAATAAAAATAGATGAAAATTGTGGTTGTGGTGTGAAAATTCCCCCAAAAAACACTTTCTACCCCAATAAATTCATCAAGTCAAAAGATTGATGAAACTCGAGTTCATGGACAATCACAACCAAATAAATCATGATCCTCAGGATGATATTTCACGACACAAGTCACACCCGGTCAATGAAGAATAAACCATAATTAAAAAATGAGGGTAGAACGGCATAGGGTTCTACCCACCATAAGAAATCAACTAGAACAAAAACATTAGAATCAAAACAACACCCCCACCACCATTAGGGACTAAGTATTTTGATATTTATGATTTCGTGGAATCTCACATGATTTCACAAACCATGAACTAACTGTTTGAGATCTACAAGTAATAAGGGGCACCTCACATGGCTTGGAAACATGGTATCAAAACCATGAGACAACCGTGCCAAACGCCTCTGCCCGAAAATGACTCCATGCCACAGGGTTACCTGGGAAAGGTGCATGGTTTCCTCTAACCATGCAAAAATAATGCTTTGGAAAAAATAACAAAAAACATCCAAAATTTTAATATTTTAACAGCTACTCAACCCAAAATTCCTTACACGTGATGGAAAATAATTCCACCAAAATAGGGAATCCCTCTCACTAGCAAAACCCACAATTCATCAATTCTAAAAAAAACTCAAACCTATCCAAATGAGTATCTTGGAAACCAAAAAAACTGGACAAAACTAAGGTCCAAACATCCCTTAAGGAAAATGATCAAACAATTGAAAAATCCATGCTCAATGAATTGAACTATTTACATCGCAACAAAACAAGTCCATAAAACCTTCACACTAAAACGACCAAACCACCCCAACTAGGAAATGAAAGAAAGGGGGCTTCAGTCATTTCCCTCTCAACACTGAGAACAAGAACTAAGTCGAGGTCCCTCACTCCCTCGGAAACTCCTGACTATGCATGAGCTTCACCAAAAGACCTAAGGCTACAGCTCTGATCGCTGGAATATCTTATGAATTATAGTTAGGCACTATCATCCCCCAATTGGAACTCTGTCCTCGTGCGACACATCCTATGGGACTTCTCTCGATGACATGAATAATCACCAAAGATGTGAAGGCTCTAGAGGGATGTGACATGATGGCTTAGAATGCCTAATCCATCCAAACTAGTTTCATTCTAGAGAATTTCTCGATGAACTAGTAGCTATCAATGAAAAATGTGATTCTTCAAAAATAGGCACCTCTGGGACACCCCACTTATAAGATAGCGAACCTTCATAAAATCTGACTACCACCAACTACACCCCAAACTCAAACAAAAAAGAGACATACAACCACCAATAGTCTCAAAACTGTACTATCAACAAAACCAATATAGAACAAACCTCAACAAACCCAGGAGATCCGAACATCCCAATTACATGGCCTAATTCCCCAAACCACACCCTTACACAGACCTCAATCACCCCCATATACAAAAAACGTGATATAAACCAGAATTTTTCATGACTCATTGACAACTATTGGGGATATTTTTGGGTGGCATACTCCGACAACATGAATAATATAAACCAAACCCGCATAAATATAAACCACAATCAAAAGGAACACCCCCAAACCAAGGGTAATATGCTCTCAAGACAAAAATATACAAAAACAAGAAAAAACATCTCTTCTGAAAAATGTGATTTCTTTTAAATTTCAAAACTACTTTATCCTAAAGACATATTTTCAAAAACAAACACCAGTTTTCAAAAACAATGCAAATTTTAAAAAGTAAAAAATTCATTCCATAAGGGAAAACCAATTTTCAAACTCTTTCTTTCTCAAAATATCACCTTTGTCATACTATAAACCCTCTCATGTCTGTCCATACATGTCCATACATATATCTTGCAAACAAGTTCCCACACACGTTCTGCAGATACTCATACATATGTTAACCTCCATACGAATACCAAGGGTCACATCCTTCCTTTACTCATCTAAAACGAAGAATTCACCAAATTCTCAAACCCAAAATGCATTTAGTTTTCAAAATCCACTTTACCAATATAAACCCATTTGAAGAAATCACTTTCATACCCAACCCATTTTTCATTTTCCAAACTACTTACATGACCAAAACCAAGAGGGACTATAACATACACAAAAAAATAGAATGAGGAACTAGTGCTTATGTCTAACTCAAAGACATGATAGTATGATACTCCCTAAGTAATAGATAAAATTAAGATGTCCTTGAACTAGTAAATTCACTCTACATGGGTCACTACTCCATGTGAGGTCACTTCATGACACCAAGTCCCCTCTATTGTCATCCCTCAATCCAAATCAAATACAATAGTCTAAAAACCTGGACTACCCCTAGTAACTCAGGTCTAATCAAGAGAAATAGTGATCAGGCACCAACCCATAACCTACCTATTGATCCATAAAAATACTAATCTCCATATACGAGACACCCCAAATATCAATACCCTCCTTAAAAACTATTTTTTCACAAACCAACCTAGGTCGACCCTGAATCGGTCACCCGAGCCAGTCCGCGGCATGTCCCGATGGCTATTCCTGATCCACACGAGATGGAAACTAGTGTCGGACATCAAAAAATATTCTTGGGAACAATTTAAGACTGAAAGAAACCATCAATGAAAAAAATAATAAACAACATTAAACAGTCTAGGAGAACCAAAAACATAACATATATAAATAAACACTTGAACCAAAATACATGATACAACTGAAAAAGCAGAAACAAAGAGGAACAAACTAAAAATGATTTCACAGTAATACGATCTCCATGTGACCACTTGGTCACCTTCTACCCATAAACAAAACATGATCCACAATGATAACCTACCAGGAATCATAAAAAAAGCTAAACCTATAACTAAAATGATTAAATAGGTGTGAGCAGCGAGATGCTCTGTAGGGATGCCAAGATTACCCACAGAATCCGTGTTTTTCATTTCCCAAAAATAGTCTAACGACACTAGTTTGAAATAAAATTATAAATGTAGGTTTTTAAAATTTTAATAAAACAATATCATTTTACTTTCCAATTTTCAACGCACACCTAATAACATTTTTAAAACCAATTACCATTTTATAAATAGAATCCAACTCAAGGAAAGCCAGGGTTGTTCTAAAAGAAACATTTGAATAGTAAAAGTTGGAAATAAACTAGTGTAGTAGACCATAAATAAAGAAATACAATAATAACCAATGGTGATAATAAACATCCCAAGAAAAGCCATGGATTTACTTGGTTTGGAACCATCTATAGAAGTATGGTGAAGCCCTATAGTCTATAACAAACTGATATCCCTTGTGAAATAACCAGTGGAACTCCCCATCTGGCCTCTATATCTACTAGTGGGTACCAACCAATCTAATTTGGTTGGTAAGATATGAACACCCGATCTTCTAAAAGAAACCTAGGAACCCATGGTGGTAGTAAAGCTGCATAAGTAGGAGGCCAACATACATGTGACTCCTCTAACCTGATATCACCATACTTGCCTGCCCTAATCAAGGACACCAATATATGATAACACATATAGGGAAATCCTTCCGATAATGTCCCCCATATATATAGATATAAATTTCATAAAACTAGGTTCCAACTGGGCCTATGTACCATTAAACATTCAAAAGATTTCATAAAACAAGTCGTGTTGCCATCCTGGCACATACACTGCCAAACCATGATCCTTTCTAGGGATTTGTACATAACCTATATTAGAATAAGAAGTGCCAAATGAGCATTTTTCTCAAAGTGTCCAAAAATAATACCAAAATATCAAACAAAATACCACTTTCACCTTTACAATGCCAAATGGCCCCTTAAGAACCAAACACACACACAAAACACATTTCAAAGACAAATAGTGAAACCTTAAAGAACACATTAAAAACCATTCTTTCCAAAATAATTGAAGCAATACTATATAAAATATCATTTAAAACCTTATTTAAGAATCACACAAGGGGATCAACTCTATTTGATGGCTAAAAATTATTTAGTAAACTCTAGTTTAAAGAGAACATCATTTATTGAGCGACTTCTTCATTTGAGAGCACAATTATTCATGCACCAAGTATACCCATGGATCTTCCAAAATCCAATGGCACTCCAAAATAGAAATAAGGAACATGAAAAAAAATTATTGTAAAGTCACCTCTTACATTGAAACCCCATCCAACCACTTATGTTATTAAAAGAACATAGTCATCCCTCTTAAAACCATAAGACCCCTTTCAACGAATTTTTAACACATTAAAAAAACCACTACATAATGAACTCATACACACGAAAAAAAGTTCACAAATAATAAACTACCATAACCACTTATGGAAATCTAAACATTTCATATAAATCCCCAAATTTCACTTTAGAAGAAGAAATGAATTTAAAATAAACACCCTGGGTGCCTTAACACTAGTCATTTTACACAATTCAACATAGAATACTATTTTAAAAAAAATTAATCTAAGAAAACATAATACACATTTCTTCATGGGTATAATAGAGTTGTTAATAATATTTAATAATAAATTGAAAACATGCAAGTGCCAATTCATCATTCTGGAAAGGAAATGTTGGATTCACCTAACCCAAATCAAGTGTAGATGGAGTAAAACATCTAGGAGAGGGAGATAGAAGCCCCAGGAGTAATCTACACACCCTAACCACAATAAATAAAATAAAAAATCATCCAATCATAACCCTAGGGTTTGTTCAAGAGATAAAATCCCAAAGAATCAAAAAAAATGAATAGAGGGAAGAGAGGAAAAAATTTAATTTAAGGGTTTGATGAAGAAACCACGGATAATCACTAACCTTTTCTGATAAATCGACCAAAACGTTGTCCATGAATGATGGACAACGAAGGGGGAGGTGCCTCTGGTTTATTCCCAATAGGTAAGGGTCCATTTGGGAGGTGGAATCACCTAAATTGGACTTTTAGGTCGCAATTTATTAGGCTTGTAATGGTCTGCACGTTTTGTTGCACAATTTTGCAAACCATGCACAAACCGTACGAAGGCTACTAGAAAGCTTCAGAAACTTTGTAGGTTTAAGTATAAAAATTTGGGAAAATGGTTCTCAAACCGTGTGACCCAAAACAATTGTCCAAAACCCTCAAATGACACCCCAAACACTATGGAGTCCCAAATATTTATCCATGAATGATTTAAACTTGATATAGTGACACCGCGGGTGTCACAAACTCTCCACTAAGACATTTTATCCCAATAACATTCACAATCACCATGAGTTGAGTTAGAAGAAAAAAACACCACTAAAATACACAAAATTTTGTTGGACACTCACCTCAAACCTCAACCAAAATATCCAACAGAGAAAAATAAATAAAAATACATGAAAATTGTTGTCATGGTGTGACACATATCATCCTATTTTGGATCATATTATCCACTAGTTATTTAGGAATTATAGTTTTAACTTCATTTATTCGAGTAGGAAATGAATAATAAATTGATCAAGTAACAACCAGAGGGTGATATTGTAATTATGAGATGAAATCAATTTAGTTTATCATCTCAAAGTTTTTAGAAATGAAATTTTATCCTATTATCATAATTTTTTATGATATCAATGAACTTTTTCAATATTACTTGGTATATGGTTCTATGGTCATTAAGCTTATAATTCCTTATAAGAACATAATAGTTATAATTCTCTTCCATATCCATATTTTCACTTTCCACTAATATTATCCTAATAGAAATTATAGTTTTGTGCGGAAATTTGTAAAGACCTGGAAATTTCAAGGAAAATTTTTTCTTAATTTTCTTTGGGCTTTTACTAGAACTCAGTTTTTGACGGCGCCTGATTCCGAGGCCCGGTGTGCCCGGAATTTCAATCCAAAGTTTAACTCGGGTACGTTCAGTGAACGAACGAGCGGGAATTTCTAACTTTTGAACCGGTGCCCGGAATCGAATTCTGAGGGCACCGATGGAACCGTATCGCCGATAATTGCCTAGGATCTCCTGTTCCGGAGTTGCGTTTACACGATTGTTGATGGTAAAAATTGTGGAAGATTATTTTATGATTACTCTACAATTTTTATTATTTTTACTCTAACTGTTAGTTCTTGATGGAAGTTGGGTAACCACCCAACCTCCCTTGGGAGGTTATGAGGGTGGTGGGGCCCACATGAACCCCACCAATTCATATCCTCTAACCCCCCTGAACTCCCACTTTAATTTTGATAACTTAATTTACAACTTATGAATTTAATGTAATAAGTTAAATGAGGTGAGTTGTGTGTGGTTATTTGATTTTCAAACTCTTGAAATTCAAATGGTTAGGTTGTGTTAATAAAATAAGACTTGGTCTTATTTTATTTTTGTTAGAGTTTTGCAACCTTGAGAGGATTGGGAAGCGTGAGTCTTCTTCATCTTCAACCTCGACGAAGAACACGAAGAACACCTCCACCAAAGAACGCGACGTCTTCTTCCAACGACGTCTTCCCTTAGGACGCACCTCGACGACAACAGAATCGACGTTCGTTTTCCACGATGTCGTATCTGCGACGCGACGTTCTTCTTCCGCGTCGTCTCTTCTGAAACGGTTTTCCGTGATGAAATCTCCATCAACGACTTCGAATCCTCGCTTCGCGACGTCAAAGTTCTCTCTCCGCGACACCCGACCTCCACGACGCTCGTCTTCCACGGCTCATTGACGTGCACCGTTCTTGAAACTGAGGTAGGGGTTTTGTTTATTTATTTGTTCGTGAATACCAACTTGTTGATCTTCATGGGTTTAAACCATTTGTTATCATATAAGGCGAGGGGGTCGGACCGCACAAACACGGCCGACCCTCCTCCTTAATTTTCGTGTTGGTTCCTTTGTGGTTGGTACGGGAGAGCATGGTTATGTCGCACCCCGCGGATTCATGCGGAAAGAAATGTGTGTCGCTGTCACGCCGCGCCATGGTAAGAAGTTCAAGGACGCAACGTCGTCACGCCGCGTCGAAGAAAACCGAAGACGCCGCGGACGGAGCGGGGCCGCGGCGGAGGGGCGCGGTGTCGTCGCACCGCGCCGGACGACAAGGGTCACGGCCCGTTCCGGGCCGCGACAGAGCAAGGTGACCGGCGGCCAGACCGGGCCGCCGGCGTCGGAGCCGGAAGGGGACCGGTCGTTGCCGGTCCCGTTGAGTAGGAACCGGCCGGCCAGGTCGGGCCGGCCGGATGGGGAGGAACCGTAGGAATTAAATTCCCCCGGCTGGATTCAAGCGGCCCCAACTAAAGGGGCCGCCGTTTTCATAAAGGAGGGGCAACGCCCCTCCCTTGGCTCACGCGCGGCACAATGTCCGCACTGGCCGCGCAGGCTGGCCGTGCTGGCCGCGCCGCCGCGCTGGCCGCGCCGCCGGGCCGGGTCGCCACCCGGGCCGAGTCGACCCGGTTCGGCCGACCCAAGGGGTACTGGGTCCGGCCGGGCCGGGCCCAGACCCCCCTCTTTTCGGACTGAGTTGGTTCAGACGCCCATATCTTGGGTAAGGACCTCCGATCGACGCGCCGTCAGCGGCGACACGATCCTTGAAAAGAGGCATTCGTTTCAACATATTGCACTCAGGGTTTCGGAATACTTTGAGTTCAGTCGGGTTGGTTCGTACAAGAAACCAACCGGGCCCTCGGAGCGGAAACGCTCATATCTTGAGCTACGGACGTCCGATTGACGTGTCGTCGGCATTGTTGAGTTCCCCTTAGTGAGACGGATCTTTTGGCATACTCCGCCCGAGGATTGGACGCAGGTGGAGCACGGTCGGGTTGGTTTTGCCTTAAAAACCAACCGGGCCCCTGGGACGAAAAAGCCAATAACTCACAGACCGGGCGTCTGATTGACGCGCCGTCTGTCTCGTTGAATTCCCCTTGATGAGACGGAACTTTAGGCATACTTCGCCTGTGTTTTGGTTGCTGATGGATAGTGCCCAGGTTGGATCGCACCCGAAATCCAACCAGGCCCCTAGAACGGAAAAGCTGATATCTTTCAGACCGGACGTCCGTTTGACGAACCGTCAGCAGCGTTGGTGATAACGCTAAGAAACGGTCCCTATGAGTATACCCTATGAGAGTTCGGGGTACAGTTGAGATACAGCCGGGTTGGTTTTCTCACGAAACCAACCGGGCCCCTGGGACGAAAAGGCTAATAACTCACAGACCGGGCGTCCGATTGACGCGCCGTCTGTTGCGTTGAGAACCCTATGATGAGGTGGTCCTTTGAGATACTTCTTCGTGGGACTTTGAGATACTTGTAGTATCGACCAGTAGTTCGTGGAGCGGACCCTTCTAGGGACAAGCGTGCGGAGTACGGAGACCGTGTAGCCGGCTGAAACCTGACGACTGCTTGACCGACTCGAGTTGGGGTGAGTCGACTAGCCCAGTGGACGGAGCGCCCGATATTTGGCGACAGACCCACGGCGGACGGAGCGCCCGGTAGTTGGCCGCAGACCCGCAGTACTCGACAGGAAGAGTACCTCTGTAGGCTATTAGGGGGAGCACCCGGTATTTGGCGACAGACCCTCAGCGGACGGAGCACCCGGTAGTTGTCTGCAGACCCATGGTACTCGACAGGAGGAGTACCTCAGCTGTCTTTAGTTAGTGATCAGTACCTCGGAGTCGTGAGAGGACCACTGTACACTTCAGAGACGGAGCTCTACAGTAGTTACAGTTTTGATAATGAAAATCCTGGTTTGAGCTGAATCTTTGACATTTTTGTTTACCTCATGATTGAGATGGGTTACTTGATAACTTAGGTATATTTATGGGCATATACCTCGGTTGTGGATATCTGTTGATTTCATAATCCTTGTGTTTCCTCACGATTGAGATGAGTTACTTGATAACTTAGGTATATGTATGGGCATATACCTAAGTAAAGGTTATCTGTTGAGATCTTCGTTGTGGATATCCTTGTTGGATTTAGGGAGACCTTGAGGGTCTTGGGGTCCCTAATGAGTAACGTTATACTCACCCATGCACCGGCTATGTCCGAACCTCATTGTGTTGTTTGCAGACGACGGGCAGTGCTGACAGAGGCCGAGTGTCCGAGGACTGGACGGTACCCGGAGGTGGACTACACTACGAGTCAGTACCCGGAGGTGGACTACACGACGAGTCAGTATCCGGAGGAGCTTGACGGGCGAGAGCGTTGGGGAGGCTATCCATACCTACCCTTCCGGTAGGATCCGTGGCGGACGATCCAGGAGCTGCTCTATCTGTACTAACCCTTCATGTAGGATCCGAGGAGGACGACCCAGGAGCTGCTTCCTTCTTCCAGCTGTTTGTCTTTTTCTGTTGTACTTTTATTCAGTTGTAGATGCACTTTCAGTTGGGTTTGTATTCTGGCCCATTTTCTTTTCAGCACTTTCTTTTGTACTAAGTGTTTCACTTCTGCTTGTACTCAGTGGTGTTTTGTTACTTTTATAAAGACAATGCCTTCCCAGTTATCGGGATTTACGCCTTTGGTGCTAGTCGCCAGCCCCTGGCCTATGGAAGGCGGGCTTGGGGTAGTCACGGCACAGGTCCCGAGGATGGGTCCTGACAAATTGGTATTAGAGGTGGTTGGTTCTACCGCAGAACTTAAAACTCTGATATTTCATTTTGTGAAGCAATAGTGTTAAGAGTACCGAGTGTGGTTTTCAGTTCAGGGAGTCCAGTGTTGGTGCGGGCGGCCGACGTATCCATACAACAGGACTCTGTCAACTGATTTCCGACTTTGTGCATGAAAACACTGATTGCGTGTATGTTTCCAGAAGTTTCTAAATGTCTGCTCAAACCAGGTCAGCTCACCAGGTATAATCTTTTGACCATGTCACACTGTTTCTTTCAGGATGCCTCCCCGTGGACGACCAGCTAGAGCCCCGAGAGTGGTACGTACTGACAGCCCGCTGAGCGATGAGACCTCTGTACAGGTCCCTATCCCAGTTGAGGCACCAGAGGAGGCACCAGTGGTACTACTACCCGTTGGGCCACCGATGCCAGCAGCCCCAACAGTAGAGGATGCATGTCGCTTGAGCGCACTGCATGAGTTCCAGTGCAAGAGGCCACCCAGGATCCAGGGACGGACGGACCCGCAGGCGGCTGAGGATTGTCTGGAGGCTGTGGTGAGAGTCTTCAGGCTAGTGGGGACGCCGGTAGATTTCATGGTGATTCTTGCTGCCAGCCTTCTTCAGGAAGCAGCAGGCAGATGGGGGAGCCTAATGCTTCAGATGCATGACGAGGTGAAACTTCTATGGGCAGACTTCGAGAGCCTGTTCCGGGCAGAGTTTGTACCAGCCACCCTTCGAGCGGTGCGTATACAGGAGCTACTTCAGCTGTGACAGGGCAGCATGTTTATGGAGCAGTACTCAGCGAGATTCACAGACCTCTCGCGCTACTCCACCGATATGGTACAGGATCCGTTTTTCAGGGCCCGAACCTTCGAGCAGGGGCTTAGGTGAGAGATTAGAGCTTCTGTTGTTTCTAACAGCATTCTGACGCAGACAGGGGTGTTGGAGAGAGCCCTCTTAGTGGAGAGTTTCATTTCTAAGCAGTCTCCAGCAGCAGGACCCACCACTAGCTGGCTTGCGGTAGAGTCTTCTGTAGCAGGCAGTAGACAGATGACGCAGTGGTCCAAGAGGACCAGACCTATCGGTGGCCGACTGCATGACTCAGGTTCAGTTGTGCGGGGAAACCGGGGTGGAGTCAGAGCCAGACGTGCCGAGAGTGGACAGTGTTACTCCTGCAGCGGGATTGGTCACATGGCACCTGATTGTCCGACCCGCCATGCAGATGACTAGTGGTTAAATGAAGAACCTCCCAGCCAGAGGCACAGGTTCGATCAGGGAAGACTACAAAGAGCAGGCGGCCATGGAAGAGGAGCTGGTCATGCAGCTGGAGGTGGACGACGCTTCGGGGTGTTGACACCCCCACCACCAGGAGACCCACCCCGACCGTAGGGGACATGAAGACATGGGAGAGCTCAGCTTTAGGCAGCTGATGCCTATGGTCATGGATCTCCGGAAGCAGATGGACAGGAGTGGGACTAGCTTCCGACCTGGAGGCTATTGATCCTGTTGCTTCTAGTTTTGTTGATTTTTGTCTGTAGTTTCTTTGTGTCTTTGTACTATGAGATGCAATAATGAAAAGACACTTATCTTTGTAAGTTTGCTTTCCTGTCCTTTTTGTTTGGTTGATACTGAGTGGTCCCAGTTAAGACTGTTGACTTGACCCTCACGTTTGAGATATCTACTGGAGGAGACCTAGTGACCTCACACTGATGCCGACAGTGTGACTCGACCCTTGGAGGAGAGAGTGACAGTTGGATCTCTTGGTAGTTATGTTGAGGCCTTACGATGTCATCCATGGCATGAATGCATCATTCATGTCAGGATTGACTGTATTAGGTAATGAATGTGGTTCATCCTGGGGATGAGATCGGATTTCTCTTATCGGCAAAGAAGGAATCATAGTAGCTCTTGTGAGACTAGAGAAGGTCCAGGTCATCCAAGAGCGGATGAGGAAAGCACAGGGCCGACAAAAGCCCTATATTGACATGACTTGTAAACCTCTAGAGTTTGAGGATGACAATCACGTCCTTAGACAGATCTCACCTCGACGAGGTTTACAAAGATGTGGCCAGGGAGGCAAGTCATCTCTGAGGTTCAGCGGACCTTCTTAGGTCCTCAGCTGGGTAGGCGGGTTGGTTACTGCTTGACCCATCCACCTCAGTTGCACCAGGTTCACGACGACTTCCACGTATCTCAACTGAGGAGATATGTGCTCGACCCTTCGCATATCATCAACCACGGGGAGCTGGACGATGGCGATGAGGTTTTTTTCACGGAGGTACCAGTGGGGATCGAGGATCGACAGGAGCGGATCCTATGAGGACGGTCGATTCCTCGGGTGCACTTTCTCTGTCAGTACGGGAACCTCCAGGTGAGCACATGAGAGCAGGAGGCTCAGATGCGTGCTCAGTACCGCTTTTGTATCCCTAGTTTGTGTTGAAGCTTTATGGGGACGTAAATCACTGTGGTGGGAGTAATGTAAAGACCTGTAAATTTCAAGGAATATTTTTTCTTAATTTTCTTTGGGATTTTACAAGAACGCAGTTTTTTGACGGCGCCTGATTCTGAGGCCCGGTGTGCCCAGAATTTCTATCCAAAGTTTAGCTCGGGTACGTTCAGTGAACGAACGAGCGGGAATTTCTAACTTTTGAACCGTTGCCCGGAATCTAATTCTGAGGGCACCGATGGAACCGCAGCGCCGATAATTGCTTAGGAATTCCTGTTTCGGAGTTTCGTTTACATGAGTGTTGATGATAAAAATTGTGGAAGATTATTTTATAATTACTCTACAATTTTTATTATTTTTACTCTAAGTGTTAGTACTTGATGGAAGTTGGGTAACCACCCAACCTCCCTTGGGAGGTTATGAGGGTGGTGGGGCCCACACGAACCCCACCCGTTCATATCCTCTAACCCCCCTCAACTCCCACTTTAATTTTGTTAACATAATTTATAACTTATGACTTTAATGTAATAAGTTAAATGAGGTGAGTTGTGTGTGGTTATTTGAATTTCAAACTCTTGAAATTCAAATGGTTAGGTTGTGTTAATAAAATAAGACTTGGTCTTATTTTATTTTTGTTAGAGTTTTGCAACTTTGAGAGGATTGGGAAGCGTGAGTCTTCTTCTTCTTCAACCTCGATGAAGAACATGAAGAACACCTTCGCCGAAGAACGTGACGTCTTCTTCCAATGACATCATCCCTTCGGACGCACCTCGATGACAATAGAATTGACGTTCGTTTTCCGCGATGCCGTATCCGCGACGCGATGTTCTTCTTCCGCGTCGCCTCTTCCGCAACGGTTTTCCGCAACGAAATCTCCGTCAACGACTTCAAATCCTCACTTCGCGACGTCGACGTTCTATTTCCGCGACGCCCGACCTCCGCGACGCTCGTCTTCCGCGGCTCGTTGACGTGCACCGTTCTTGAAACCAAGGTAGGGGTTTTATTTATTTATTTGTTCGTGAATACCAACTTGTTGATCTTCGTGGGTTTAAACCATTTGTTATCGTATAACGCGAGGGGGTCGGACCGCACAAACACGGTCGACCCTCCTCCTTAATTTTCATGTTGGTTCCTTTGTGGTTGGTACGGCAGAGCGTGGTGCCGTCGCACCACGCGGATTCATGCAGAAAGAAATGTGTGGCGTCGTCGCACCGCTCCATGGTAAGAAGTTCAAGGATGCAACGCCGTCGCGCCGCGTCGAAGAAAACCGAAGACGTCGCGGCCGGAGCGGGGCCGCGGTGGAGGGTCGCGGTGTCGTCGCACCGCGCCGGACGACAAGGGTTGTGGCCGGTTCCGGGCCGCGGCGGAGCAAGGTGACCGGCGGCCGGACCGGGCCGCCGGCGTCAGAGCCAGAAGGGGACCAGCCATTGCCGGTCCCGTTGAGCAGGAACCGGCCGGCCAGGTCGGGCCGGCCGGAAGGGGAGGAACATGGGAAATTAAATTCCCCCTACTGGATTCAAGCAGCCCCAACTAAAGGGGCCACCGTTTTCATAAAGGAGGGGCAACACCCCTCCCTTGGCTCATGCGCGGCACAAAGGTCGCGCTGGGCGCGCAGGATGGCCGCCGCGCTGGCCGCGCCGCTGCGCCACCGCGCCGGGTCGGGCCGGGTCATCGGGCCGGGTCGCCGCCTAGGCCGGGTCGACCCGTTTCGGCCGACCCAGGGGGTACTGGGTCGGGCCGGGCCAGGCCCAGACCCCCCTCTTTTCAGACTGAGTTGGTTCAAACACCCATATCTTGGGCTACGGACCTCCGATCGATGCGCCGTCAGCGGCGACACGATCCTTGAAATGAGTCGGTCGTTTCGACATATCGCACTCAATGTTTCGGAATACTTTGAGTTCGGTCGGGTTGGTTCGTACACGAAACCAACCGGGCCCTCGGAGCAGAAACGCTCATATCTTGAGCTACGGACGTCCGATTGACGTGTCGTTGGCTTTGTTGAGTTCCTCTTAGTGAGACGGATCTTTTGGCATACTCCGACCGAGGTTTGGACACAGCCGGAGCACGATCGGGTTGGTTTTGTCTTAAAAACCAACCGGTCCCCTGGGACGAAAAGGCCAATAACTCACAGACCGGGCGTCCGATTGACGCACCGTCTGTCTCGTTGAATTCCTCTTAATGAGACTGAACTTTTGGCATAGTTCATCTGTGTTTTGGTTGCTGATGGATAGTGGCCGGGTTGGATCGCACCCAAAATCCAACCGGGCCCCTAGAACGGAAAAGCTGATATCTTTCAGACCAGACGTCTGTTTGATGAACCGTCAGCGGCGTTGGTGATCACGCTAAGAAACAGTCCCTATGAGTATACCCTATGAGAGTTCGGGGTACAGTTGAGATACGGCCGGGTTGGTTTGCTCACGAAACCAACCGGGCCCCTGGGATGAAAAGGCTAATAACTCACAGACTGGGTGTCCGATTGACGCGCCATCTGTTGCGTTGAGACCCCTATGATGAGGCGGTCCTTTGAGATACTTGGAGTATCGACCAGTAGTTCATGGAGCGGACCCTTCTAGGGACGAGCGTACAGAGTACGGAGACCGTGTAGCCAGCTGAAACCTGACGATTGCTTGACCGACTCGACTTGGGGTGAGTCGACTAGCCCAGTGGACGGAGCGCCCGGTATTTGGCGATAGACCCATGGTGGACGGAGCGCCCGGTAGTTGGTCTCAGACCCGCGGTACTCGGCAGGAGGAGTACCTCTGTAGGCTATTAGGGGGAGTGCCCGGTATTTGGCGACAGACCCTCAGCGGACGGAGCGCCCGGTAGTTGGCAGCAGACCCGTAGTACTCGATAGGAGGAGTAGCATAGCAGTCTTAGGTTTGTGAGCAGTACCTCGGAGTCGTGTCAGGACAACTGTACACTTCAGAGACGGAGCTCTACAGCAGTTACGGTTTTGATAATGAAAATCCTGGTTTGAGCTGAATCTTTGACCTTTGTGTTTACCTCATGATTGATATGGGTTACTTGATAACTTATGTATATGTATGGGCATATACATGGGTAGTGGATATCCGTTTATTTCATAATCCTTGTGTTTCCTCACGATTGAGATGAGTTACTTGATAACTTAGGTATATGTATGGGCATATACCTAAGTAGAGGTTATCTGTTGAGATCTTCTTTGTGGATATCCTTGTTGTATTTAGTGAGACCTTGAGGGTCTTGGGGTCCCTACTGAGTAACGTTATACTCACCACTGCACGGGGTATGCCCACACCTCGTTGTGTTGGTTGCAGACAATAGGCAGTGCTGACAGAGGCCGAGTGTCTGAGGACTGGATGGTACCTGGAGGTGGACTACACGACGAGTCAGTACCTGGAGGAGGACTACACGTCGAGTCAGTATCCGGAGGAGGTTGACGGGCGAGAGCGTTGAGGAGGATATCCGTACCTACCCTTCAGGTAGGATCTGTGGCGGACGATCCAGAAGTTTTTGCTATCTGTACCTACCCTTCAGGTAGGATCCGAGGAGGACGACCCAGGATTTGCTTCCTTCTTCGAAATATTTGTCTTTTTATGTTGTACTTTCGTTCAATTGTAGCTGCACTTTCATTTGGGTTTGTATTCTGGCCCATTTTCTTTTCAGCCCTTTCTTTTGTACTTAGTGTTTCACTTCTGCTTGTACTCTGTGGTATTTTGTTACTTTTATAAAGGCAATGTCTTCCCAGTTATCTGGATTTACGCCTTTGGTGCTAGTCGCCAGCCCCTGGCCTATGGAAGGTGGGCTTGGGGTAGTCACGGCACAGGTCCCGAGGACGGGTCATGACAAAATTCATATTTTACTTTCACTCTTTATAAGAGGATGGTTTTTTAGCGATTTTTACATTATGGGTTTCCCACGAAGGAATTTTAAAGAATCCAACTTCGACTTTTGAGGTTCAATTTCAAACATAAAGGATTCGTTTTTTTTAATTCGATATTGTATCAAGAAAAAATATTAATTATTTTCTCTTCCAATGAATATCTACCAAGTTTCTAATATGTTCCATCTATCTCTCCTGAGAAAGTATATACATGATCCTTCACATGTACTAAAATCAGAATTTGTATAATTGTATTAAGATATTTCTTAGGAAAAACAATCAGTAGTAATTATAGATAACAAAGATAAAGTTCTATGAATTAATTTTGTGGATCTGGTTAATGTTTTTAGTAGAAACCAACAATTAGAAAAAGCTATGTGGAAACATGAGGATGTGATGAGGCAGAGGTATCCAAATTTATTTGTATCAAATTGGAATGATTTGAGGGTGAACTTCATTTTAATGGGGGTATAACGTGAGACCCTAATTTTTTATGGTATTTATCCTTTTAAAAAAAATTAATCCATTTGATATATTATGTTTCACAAAACATTGAGCTTATACAAACTCAAAAATATTATTATTTAAACATGACCACTATTACCTAACTGTTAAATTGGAGGGAATGAACATTATTAACCACAATATAAAAGATATAATTATCTAACTCATTTTTAATGTATTGATTAATTATTTTTCAATATGGACATAATTTTTTAGTAAATTCATTTGTTCATAAAATATATGTTTTCTTCAATAGTGTTTTTATTTCTTTCTATAAAAAAATAAATATAATTAAATTTTATAAATTTTAGAAAATATATTGGATAAAATGGGCATAATTTTTGGATTCAAAGAGTCCAATTTATCTTAGGATTGTTTTTTGATAATTTTTTAAAAAGAAATTTTTTTCAATGAATAATAAAAAATACATATTTTTATAAAACCCTCATTTTCATTATATTTAATATTAATTTATGATTTTAAATAGATATCAAAGTAACATTCATAATTATTAGTTAAATATAATATAACTAACTGAATTTACATAATATTTATATCTTATTTTGGTATAAATTCATTTTTTGTGATTAAAAATTCATTTTTATATAAAACTATTTACATTGTGTAAGGCTGGTTCAATATTAAATGTAATTGATAAAATTTTGGGATTTGAATTTTTAAAAATGGATTCCATATTTTTAATTATGAGTTCCAAATTAGGTTATAATTTCATTTTCATTTGTTTTCATAATAAATATTCAATGGTAAAAAATACTTCCCCCAATATATGTAAAATGATTAATCATGTTAATGTTAAAAGGGAAAATATTAAGATACCTAAAATTAAAACATTAAATTGGTGGTTAATATGTTTATAAAACTAAACAATACTTTACAACATAAATTATAAAAAAAATTAAAATTAATTCTACCCAAATGTGGATGGATTTAAATATAAAATAATCATTATTTAATAACTTAAAATCACTCATCCCCAAGTGTAAATGTCACCCTTCACAACCGCCTTTTATCCTAAAAAGTGATGAATATTTTAAAATATCTACCAAAACCACTACTCCCCAATCTACCCACATCCAATTACTCCTGGTCTCACATAAATACCACTTCCATGTTCCTTAATGGGTCCTTGAAGGATGTGATATTCTAGAGGAGGATGAAGTGCACAAAACTAAAGGGAAGTGTGAGGTAGGGGTTTCTCATCTCACTTTTGCTTCTATGATATATATTAATTCTTCAGTACATATTTGTTTTTTGTTATTTATATACAAACCTCTAATATATTGTATCATAGATCTAATTATCTTCATGTTATTCAATGTTTAATTTGATAATTTTTACTTTTATGGGTAATACAATTCGATTGATTACAATGTTGTAAGGGATATCATAACTCAATTTCCATTCAATCGGTTAAACAATTACATAATTCATTATTTCATGCTAATATTATTTATGAAATTAATATTTATTATATTATGTTATATTATATTTAAACATTATTTATATGGATTTATAGATGATACACATAATCAATTCATTTGATTAATTCCAACTTCAATAGTATTATATTTATAATGGAAGGTCGTTTAAAAATTATCTTTTTAAAATTTATATCAAAACACTCTTTTTCTTCCATGTTCATGTTTTCTAAATAATTTACAATTTTTTTACTATTCTCTTATGATTTGTTTAAATTCATTTTTACCAATGTTTTTCTTTTTACAAAATATTTTGAATGGATTCTTTATTTTATTTTCTAAATGATGTTCGTTGTGACTTTTCAGGAAAAAAAATATTGAAAAAATTATGTCTTAACTTATATGGAATGAGTATACCTTTCTAATATCATGATTCATTAATTATTTGTTGTATATTTTACAATATCAAAAGTTTATTTTTATAGAAATTTTTTTCCTTTATAATTTCACAGAACCTTAAAAATAAATGATTTAAAAATGGAAATCTTATTTTTCTCAATTTTTATTTCAAGTGATATATCAAAAAAAATACAACTAAGATAAAATTATATAATTTTAATTATTCTTTGCAGTGAATTTTAATCAAAAATAAAATATTTATTATCTTTATAGTTGTTTTTTGTTTATAATGGAAAGATATTTAGAAACCCATTTATTTTCAATGATTTATGATGTGATGAAATGTTTATGAAACCCCTTTCATTTCATCGATTCTAATATGATGAATGATTTATGTTCTTGTGGTTCAAATATGTATATTTTTCATTATGTCAATGGTTGTACATATATGTACTTATAATTCATTATTTAAAGTAGTATATCTCATGTGATAAAATGGGAAATAAGTCGATGGGCTTGATCCACTATGGTAAACATGAGCATCCAGATCCACTTTCGGAAATAGGTGTGCCTAAATCAACTATGTTGATGTCCTGGGTAGTTAAACATGAAATATGATATGTTTTTATATATTTATTATGGATCCACAAATTATGACATTTTCTTATGTACCATGATTGATTTATAATGTTTTATCACTCTTACAGTCCATGTTTTATAAATTGATAATGTTTATACCTTGATCCATGTGTATGATTTATAACATGTTGGGTATGCAATTTGTAAGTTATTAACAGAACTTCATAACACTATTCTTATCTTATTCATTCATATGATCATTGATTGATATCTCTTATTTTTATCTTTACAGAGAATCTAAGATCTCCTTTTCTTATGATTCTTTACAGCATGATATAAAGAAAGGTATTAAGTAGGATATGTCAAAATGGATATAGTTATGAAGGAATAAGTGGATGATGATGTAAATGTTTTATGAACCAGTTGTTTATGTTTTCTATGTTTTCAATGAAATTAAACTTATACTACTCCAGAACGTTTTTGTTATTTTTTGTGAATACTATTCATCTATATAGATGTACTATATATGTTTCAAAAGAGTGGTTTGTTATATCAAGAACCATTTAGATCAGTTAATCCCTACCCAAATATCGTAATAACATCACTAACCAAATTATATAGGTATTATTTTTGTAATAATAGTAACCTTATAAGGATTAAAGTGTAATTATTTGGAGGATGTCCACCTAATTGGTATAGATTTTAAATGAATATTTTTATTTATTTATTTTTGTACCACCTTAAAATCTTATACAAGCATGATAAAATAATAAAACCAGTTTATTCTATATACTTACATGTTTTATATCACTATAATACCATATATCCAACTCCTATTACATCAAATGGGCAACAAAACTACTATTTGTGTGTATGCAGGACTATCACCTCATGAACTATTGTAATTCTTTTTTCATCACTACCACTATTAGCTGGTTATAATGATGTATTTAATGATTAAAAATTATATTAATTACATATATATCTTTATTAGAACGATAATATGTCATCTAATTTATTACCTTTTAATCCATTGTAAAATGATAATAACATTCCTGTGTACATGCATACTACCACCTCTATGAAGTGATGTGGTCTGTTTTACATCGTCACAACATATGGATGATATATATATTAGTTTTTTAAAAGATTTATTATTGTATTTATGATATAATTATAATTTTTAATGTTAAAAAAATATCCTTGTTTCCATTATGATTTTTGAAAAATGGAAATTTTATTCATACATACATATGACCTAACATATCTATGATTATAATGCAATTAAATTTTCATAAACATCTATCATGAATCGTATTAAAATATTAATTGATGTAAACATTGATTATTATGTCATGATTATTATGATATATATGATTGAACAATGACCTCTATGAACACAGTCTGCCTGCCGAATTCATTTGGAACATCTGAACTAAAAATCATAAAAATATATGACAACAACTTAATTGATTAAGTAATTAAACATAACATGGTAAATAATAAAATACATGTAAAATTAAACATTAAAAGGGTTCTTAAATAATTAAACTATTATTTTATTTTTTATTCAATAATATAAATAATGTATGTGATGGGTTGAACCTGATGTAAGGGGTTTCCGAACACGATTTATTTTCATTGGGTTATATTATAACTTCATTATCTTTGATATGGTTAGATTATGTGTGTAATGAAATTCGATTATTTTATGTTTTATATAAAATTGTTTTATTTTTATTTACATTTTTTAGACAAAATAAATAAATTTATTAAATTCTTACTCCAATAATATAGCCTTTCTAATGGTTTTTCATCGAACATTTGTTTCTGTAAGACATAAACTATATTCCCCACTTTCTTATTTCATATGGTGTATATACTACACCTTTTATATAGTATAAAATTACTCTCTTTATATTGATTTTATTTAAATATTCATTAAATTTATTTATATCATTGCGATTATGATTCAAAATTTTCCAAAATGTTTAGGGTTTATTTCACAATCCCATCGTTATTTGAGATTATTTATTATTAATTCTCATTAAGGGGAATTATATTATACTTATATATATAAATAAAAATATTTTATTATAATATGGTTTTATTTTAAAATAATAATTTTTCATTCAATTTTCCTCTTTTATGTTCACAATATATCAAAATAATTTTTTAAGGAAAACTGACTTTATTTTTTATTCAGTTGGGAATATTTTTCATCCATGACCACGTGTTCATTAAAATTTATTAATTAATATTTATAATATTATTATATTAATTTTTATCTAATTATTAACCATTTTTTAATTTCAATAAAAATATTTTAATGTAATCATCCCATCATTTTCAGAATGAGATACTTTATGAATTTTTATTAAAATTGTGGAAGTAAATGTTTTATTTAAATACCCAACATAAATTAAATATCATACCATCATGATTTATCAATTAATGTATGATACATATACAATTTTACATAATTATTTTCGAAGAAATTGTTTCCCTGAATATTCTTTTAGTTATTTGTTTTTAATATTGAATTTTAATGTGAAAAGGGAATTTTTATCACGAACATTTTAATGATGTTATTATGGTATTCCTATTGATCAAAGACAAAAAAAATCCTTATTTTATTAATGTTCCCCTAGGGGTATGTTATAATGATTCCATCCTTATTATTTCTCTTTATTTTTTATAATCATTTTTATTAGAGTAAATATTAAAGTTCATGTTTCCAGTATTTTAATACAAATGTTAATACTGATTATATATTTAATTTTAATTTTCCCCATTCATATGATTGATTCATTGGATTAATTTTGTGATGTTAAGGGACCTTTATAGCCCATAAATTCATTTGTGAGTATCATGTGAAAAAATATTTTTGTTGTTTGATCAATATCATGTCTATTTATGTAATATATCTTGGCTTGAGGCCTTAACCATAAGTTTATGATGTCTGGCTCTATGAATTCCATCATTATGAAATTATCTACTGATGCAATATTATAGGTAATTATAGAATATTTTTTTCATATTTATTAATATATATGAATTATATAGAAGTTTTACCATAAAAGTTATGTTTTTTCCAACAGAATGCGCGACACGCTATAATTCGTTTCTTTGAAATCTTTCGTTTTATGCAAGACTGAGTTATACCAAATAATAATATATTATTAAAATTATTTTTTAATATGGTACTTATGGACTAGAGATGGTATCGATATGAATGAATAATACTAACTATATTAGGTTTACATATGTTTAAAAAAAATTACATTCATCCAATAAATTATATTGGCATAAGATAATAACAAATCTAGTATCACAGTTAAAAGCAATATTTTTCTATAAAAGTGGTTTTTTGGACATTTAATGGAGAACCTATTTTAAAACAAAAACATTAAAACATTAAAAAAAATTTAAGAAAAAAATTACCTCTTCTTTAGAAATTGAAATATTAAAATTAACTTTATGTGAATTTTTGTTATTTTTATGAGAAGTTTTATATTTTGATGAATTGTGAAAAATAATGTTTTTAATTTAAAACTGCATTTTTTTTAAATTTTTAATATATGGAAATTATGTTTTTAATTGGTTTTAATGTATAATTATTTAAATTTTAAAGATATAAATACAATTTAGATCATTGGTATCATTTCCACATTGATGTTGGATACAAAAACATAGCAAGATTTTGATCATTTTCACTTCAAAAAAACCCTATTATGCCTTATCGTCTACGAGATGAATTTTATATTAATTTTTTTCTACTTATATGATTGAAATTTGAAAATAGGATTCAATATTTTTAATAATAATAATTTCTAATGTAAAATAATTTCAATATTGTTTTTGACCAATAATATTTTTGAAAGTTATTAAAATTAATTATAGCGATTAAGGTAAAAACAAGATAACTTAGTGGTAAAACATTAATATTAAAGAATAAAATTATCCCTATTATTATATGAGTACCATTTAATGTCTATATATAAAGATAATACATTAATGGGTTGAATATGTTTCTTATATAAGCCTCTTGGTATGCCCACATGTGTGGAGAACACCATTATTTTTAAAAATGACTAGTGTGTCCCCTCCCACCAATATAAAAAGGAACTCACCCTCCTAAATTTTTTCACAACTATATATCCCTTTTTCTCATAAAAATACTTAAAAAATAATCTCCCAAAATAATTCCTCTCACTTGAGAGTCTTAACATTCATCAGAAATAAATCCAAGAATGTCCTTTTGTGTCCACCAATACGAGTTACCTAAAAAAGTTGTAACATTTTTCAATGATCACTTTTGATTAATTATTTATAAAGCCATTAAATTTTTATTATTCTAGTATTATATAATAACATAATTATCATCAATATATTAATATACATTTATGTTAAGGTTTTGACCAACACTTATACAAACTTTCATCAAATTGGAAATGAAATTATAGCTCGTGAGCACGATAGACTACTGCCTCACGAAACGATGTCAATTAGTTTTTCTTTAACACCTCTCGGGGTTCATAATTATGATGGAAAAAATATTTTTATAAAATATTTATATAAATGATATTTATTATTTCTTAATACTTCTATAATTATTATGTACACATACCTTCAGGTTTTCTAGTTGGTGGGTATACGATAACATCGTTTTTTAGATGTGTAGACTATCACCTCCTGAAATTGATCTGATACGTTAATAAATTACATGGAATATATTAAATATGAGTTTAAATAAAATTACATAAATAACATAAATATTATATTCATGACATAATTTACTTTCTTTAAATATAATATGGCATTTCATTTTTTACCATTTCAATAGACTAAAAAATAATAACGTCGTTCATGGACGTCTCAACTTCAACTTCTTTGACACGTTGTGATTAATTTTAAAACATAATAATTATATATATATATATAAGTATATATGATTACAATAAATTTTATTTATGATATAAGGAAAGATAAATGTTACTTGCCTCTTTTTCATAATGATCATGGATAAATTGCAATGTTACTCATGTGTATGTTCGACCTTCAATCTCCAAGACTGTAACGTTGATTAATTTTCCATAACCATCCTTAATTATGGTTTTTAAGATTATAACTGATATATAAAATTTATATTAATTTCCTAATTATTATTCTTGATATTTTTTAATAATGTTCATTTGGAATTTACTTAACCCCCATTTTTTTATATATAAACCGAATATAGTCAAAACACCCAACATAAACATAATTCTTTTTGTATATATATACAATAATGTAATAACTAATATAAAATTAACGATATACTTGAACATTTTTCTAAGGTAAATAATTAACATAAGTTTATTATTCAGGTGCATAAAGGTAATCGTGACAATTCATGCTAAAGGTAAGGGATTTCATCTCAAACTCCTTTCATTGATGCATATTTTGATTTTATACACCCAAATTTTGTTATGAGGTGTATATGCAGCCCTTTTGAAATATCCTATAATCAATTTACTTATTATTATATTATTTAATGTTTTGTTTAAATTTTACCCTTTTATGGAGCTTATAGATTAAATTTTCAAAGTGGTATGAGACACACTGATTGTTTAAAGATTTAATTTCAAAATATTTTTCTCAATGTCAATATGACTTATTTTATTTTTAATTTTTATTTATTTTTATATAAAATAATTATAATGTAAATTTTATGTTTATTTATAATTTTAATCAATGGTGGTCAAATTTAATCTTCTAACTTGTTTTTTACTGAAAATATTGTTAAATAACAAAAGGAATGTTCCATTATTGACGTACCTGGAATCAATGAATTTTTTGTCACCATGACTATTTTTTGATTTCTTGATTAATTTGAAAGATTGAAAATTTTCATAAATTAAAATAATTTTTTTACTTTTGGGGTGTTTTTTTATTGAAAATGTTTTTTTAAAATGGATTTATTATTTCAAAAACTCAATAAAAATTCATAGGAGTACAAATGGAATATTATGAGAGACATTTTGAAAATTGCATTCTTTAATGTGTTATAATTATATAATGGTACTTGGACATTTGATTGGTGGTCACATACTTAACAATGATATGGGGATTCGTGATTAACCATTGTTATGTGGGTCCATGATGTCCCTCCAATTCATTGGGTATTTAATTCGGGCATATTGTTATTACATTTTTTAGAGTGACATATATGGAATTTGACTACATGGTTATTCCATTTATATGAATGAAACATATAATAATCTCCCAATATACATTTATGTGTTTTATATTATTTCTATGGGTTTATAGTAATCTTGTAATTACAAAACTTGAAAGCAATGGGCTAATATTCAAAGGAAATTATTTTCTACTTTGTAAGGGTGAAAAGTATTAATTTATGATTCATTTTTAAGGGTTTTAATTTTTCCATGGACTAATAGCTTCCTTCTATTTATATCCCTCATTGGTATTTTTATTACTATACCATTTTTTAATGTCTTTCATTGGACTTAAGTATGAGTAAGGTATTGGAAGAAGCCATGTTGAATGTCATGAATAGTTTTCATAAAAGAGATCATTATTTATTTTAATATTTTTAAATTATGGTACAATGGTTACTTTTTAGAAGTATCAAAATTTTATTTTATAGTTTTTTATATATTATTTATGGCCTAATTTTATAAAACTCTAATCGTGAAAAGATCCTTAACATGAAAGAATGAAAATTGTGGACTAAATTTTAAGATTATGTAATTTTTATAGTCGGGGCCTTATTGTTGGTATCAATAGAAAGGTTCAGATCACTTTAGAGGCTAGTAAAGAGTTAATAAGATTCCCTTAGATTATTTCACTTTATGGTTAATGTAAATTTTTGTAGAATTTGAATATTAACATGTTTCTTCTTCTAAAGTATGTTTTTTAGAATGATTTTCTGCATGAAAAACAAGTAAGTTGTAGTGGGAGGGAACTGAGAGAAAAATATCTTTCGAATCAACACCCCAAGATCATTAGCATTGGAATTGGGTAGTTTTTTATAGATACAGATCGGTTGTAATAGGTTATAAATAGTGTTGGTTTCCATGTAAGATATAAGACAGATATAACACAGGGGAACATGATGATAGTAGAGCACTTTATTTGACAACATCCCACATAATTCATATGATCATCTGAACCCAAGATAGCTGAAGGATGGATTAAAAACCTTGAAAATATATTTGAGTAATGGGTTTTTTGAATCACCAAAAAAAACTCTTACAATTTATCATTTTGAAAATGAATCTGGCCATTTGTGATGAATGTTTAAAAATATCAGGGAAATTGAAGAGATTTACACCTTGAAATGTGATGAATTTTCGAATATTTTCTTTGATAAATATTTTTTTAAGGTTATTCGACTTAGGATGGAAATAAAATTACTCTATTTGAGAAAAAAGTAGAAAAATTCAGTTGTTACATATGAATAATACTTCACTATACTGGTGAGGTACCTCCCTAAGTTATTCAGAGATATTGATAGTAATTTAAATCAGTTTTATTTAGGATTAAAGGAAATATATTTAAGTGAATTGGATTATTATGAGTTCAATAGATATGAGAAACTTATTAGATTATATAAGAAGGTATAAAAGTACTTTTTTGGTGATTCTGTGTCCCATAATATCATGAAAAATAAGTGGTTAACTTGGAAGGTTATGATAAATCATTCATCAATGAAGTTTATATGTAAAAAATTACCATATTCTGAAGAGTTTGGTAAGAATAATCCATGATAATGTTTTTAAATTTATATTAAGTGCTTCTGATGTGGAACGTTTGGTCATATGGTTCATCTCTATAAGGGATATGATCAGGTAATTAATTAAATATTTGTGGTATGATGTTTTATTTACAATGAGTTAGAACATTATGACAATGTGTGTCCAAAGTTGATTATCCAGGTTAGAGACCATCAATATACAAAAAAATGGGTGTGGAAAATTATTTTTCTACTACTTTAGTTGATGTTGGGACATGAAATAACATGGTGATTGGTATGTTACTAGTTTATTAAAAATTATTCCAATACTCAATTTAATTCTAGACCTTCGCATGCTTTATTTTTTGATAAATTTTTTAGAAAATTGTGGATATCACCTCATGAAAGTAATAGAGACATTTTGTTAAAAATTATAGGTGGGAGAATTAGAATAACCATGATTTATAAAATTATTCCTATTTTAATTTTATGATGGTATTTCATGAAAATCCTGTTGAACTTCCTATAGTAGATTTTGATTTCATTTATGGGTATGGGTTGGCATTCATTTTATCATGATAATATATATCGTAAATAAAATAATGTTTTATTAAATAATTTTATAACCTTAATAATATACTAATAATCTAATAAATTGATTAAATATGGTAGATAATGTTATTTAGATCATTTGGTTGAAAAGAAAGAATCAATTCTTATTGGTGAAATCTTATAAGTGAATGAATTTATAGGGGGGTTTCGTGATGATTTTCCCAGTTTTGATCTTTGTCAGAAAGGTGAGTTTACTATTTATTTGGTTTTTAATGCTAAGAATATTTCTAAACGCACTTATGAAATGGATCATGTAGAACTTGTTGAATTGAAAAACTAGTTTCCATAATTTCATGATAAATGTTTCATTAGACCTAGAACTTCACCATGGGGTTGTCTTATTTTATTTGTGAAATGGACATATGGTTCCATGAGCCTTTTCATTTATTTTAGCGCCTTGAATAACATAATTATTTAGATCAAGTATTTGTTTCCTCATATTGATGATTTGTTGAATCAGTTCCCAGAGATCAATGTTTTTTGAAGATTGATATGAGGTTTGGTGACCATTATTTAAAGGTGATGGGGTTGAAATTTGGAAGGTATAGTTTTTGATGACATATGGTCATTAGGAGTTTATAGTTATTACACATCCATTATCTAATGAACATGATTTATTTTTGAATGTAATAAACAGATCCTTCCATAAGTTTTTGTGTTATTTTTTGGTTATATTTCAATATTATATTTTCATATATTATAAAATCCACAAAGAACATGAAAGGCACTTAAGGATTTTTTTTCAGACCATAAAATAAAATAAACTTTAGGTAATGTTTAGGAATATTGAATTTTGGTTGGAAAAAGTTTTTTTCATTGGACATACTATTTCTGATGATGGAATAACTATTTACCCTTCTAAAACAAAATTTGTTTAAAAGATCTAGAACCCACCAATGCCATATAGATTTTTATTTTTCTTGAATTAGTAGGTTATTACTAATAGTTTCTTGAAAATGTTTCTTGGTTATCTATCCATCCCACTAAGTTAACATGAAAGCGAGTTAGGTTTATCAAGATAGTAGAATGTGATAGTTATTTTTAAGACTAAAATGAAGGTTGGATGATTCTATAGTTTTGACCCATCCTTCTAGAAATAGTTACTTTTTAATTTATAGTGATGCATTATTAAAATTACTTGGTTGTGTCCTAATTAATAATGAGAAGGTAACTTCTTATGCTTCACATCAGTTGAAAACTCATGTGTTAAATTTCTCTATACATAATTTATAATTATTTATTGTTTTTTTATTTAAAATTTAGAGGCATAATTTAATGGAGTGAAGTGTCAACTATGTAATTATCACAAAGTTTGGAAGTATATATTCCCTCAGAAAGAGTTGAATATGAGAAAAAGAATATGTTTCAAAAATACAGAATAATTATTTCTTGATTCATTATCACCCTAGAAAAAAATCAAAGTGGTTGATGCTTTATGTTGATAAAGTAATTCTATATTGTCTATGTTTTGTTTAAAATGTATCCATTCAATTAATTATTTGATGAATTTGGCGTAGAATATTTGGATGTAGGGAAATACTTTTTTTCAGGTTTTAGCATAGTGGAATTTGTTAGGAAGAAATTATATGGCTCTGAAGGTGGGTCAATATTTGAAATAAAGGGTATAATCCTTCAAGAATGATATGTCTCTTGAATTAAATATTAATGAAGAGGTGTTTTACGATTTGGAAAAATATTATGTGCGTCGTATGATTGAAAGTTGAGGAAAGAGTTTTTGGTTTGGGCTTAGGGTTTTTTATTTAAAATTTATATTGGAAACAATAAGATATTCAAAGACCATTGGGAGTATTTCTAGTCAAATGGAATAAAAATAGATATTTTTGAATTTACTATAAACTATTTGAGTTATCACCACGTTAAGCAAGAGTTACAGTTACCATAGGGGATGATTCATCCTTTTTTAGTGCCAAAGTAGAAATGAGAGAACATATTAATGGATATCATTGAAGGTTTTCCAAATACATCTCAAAGTAAAAATGGGATTTGGGATATTAATAATTAATTAAATAATTATGAAAATTTCATTCCCATTTTAGGTACAATGTATTTAGATTATCTTTCTCAACTACATCTTAAATATATTTTCAGGTTACACGAAGATCCTCTCTCCATTGTATCAAACTGTGATCTCAAGTTTATATATATATTTTTAGAAATGACATCCAAAGTCATTTGGTACTGAATTAAATTTTAGTACATATTTTTATCCTCAATTCGATGGAATGTTTGAGAATATGATTCAAACCTAGTAAGATATGCTTCGTTCTTTCTCAATGGATTACTATGGATGTTGGGATTAAAATATTTTTTTTAGTCCAACTAAGTAAAAAAATTAATTAACATGAAGATTGAAATATTTCTTTGGTTGTGTTCATTTGTAAAAACGGTTTTCATTATTCTATACAGATTGAACCTTTAAAGTAATTATATGGAAATAGGTGTTAGACACTATCATTTTGAGATGATATATGATAAAGGAAGTAGATGAGACTATTGTTAGTAGAAGAAATATAAAATAAAATTTATTTGATTTAAAAACACATGAGGATAACAGAGTAGTAATAAAAGTTATGTAGATATTTGGGGGAAAGATCATTCTTTGGATGTAGGTGATAATGTCTTTCTAAATGTTTCTAAATGAAAAAGTGTGATTTTTTTAATAAGAAGGGGAAGTTGAGTTTATGGTTCACTGAACCATATAAAATCATAGATGAATTTCGATCAGTTTTTAATTGAGTGTATTCAATTCCATGTTTATCCTAGGTACAAAACATATTTCATGTTTATGTTTTAAGGAAGTATGTGTCGAAATCATCTCATGTTTTGACCCCTAAAGTAGTTTAGTTAAAATAGAATCCTTCTTATGATGAACCACCAATTCAGGTTGTTGAACACTTAGAGAATGTGTTTTGGAATAAGGTGATTCACCCAGTTACGATTTTATGGACAAATTATATGGATAAAGAGGAAACAAGGGAATCTTAACATGATATTATGGAAAAATATCCCCTCTTATTTGATTTGTGAATAAATTTTCAAGGACACAATTTCAAAAAGCGGAAGTATGCCACATACATGATAATGATAGAATAAACTTTTTTCAAATTTATTTGTATTTATTAATGATATATTAATTTTAAAATAAATGAAATTTTATGTAAAATATTTTATATAACACTCAACAATGAGTTTCTTGTAAATATTGTGTTTTACACATGAGAGAGTTATACTAAACAATAATGTTCTACTAAAATTATTTTTTAATATGGATGTTATCCCCTTGTCATTATATCAGTGAGAATGAATATAAATAACTATATTATTTTTACACAGGTTTATAAAACTATTTTATATTCATCAATTTGATTTTATAGGCATAAGATAATAATAAATCGATTTTTTTCTTGAAAGCCCTGTTTTTCTAAAATAATTTTTTTATCGTATTTTAATGGTTAATCTATTTCAAAACTAAATTATGAAAATTTTATAATTTTTATATGAAAAAATAAACTTCATTTTTTAAATAGTAATATCAAAATTAACATTATCTGAATTTTTTTATTTTTCTAACAAGTTTTGTATTTTAATGAATAGTGGGAAACAATGATTTGTAATTAAAAACTACATTTTTGTTAATTTATTTATATATTTAAATTGTGTTTTGAATTTATTTTAAAGAATAATTAGTTAAATTTTACATATATTAATATAATATAGTTTATTGGGACGATTTTTATATTGAAACTGCATATAAAAACATTCCAAACATTTGATCATATTCACTTTTAAAAAAACTCGCTTTGTCATCTGGTGAGAGAGATTAATTTTGAATTAATTTACAGCACTTATGTGAATGTAATTTAAAAAAATGGATTAACTTTAAGAAATTATAAATATTTATATTTTCTGATATGTTCAACTTAGTTTTTTGACCAGAAATATTAGAGAAAGTGATTAAACTTTACTATAATGATTAAGGTAAAAACTAGATTACTTTGTGGTTAAACTATAAGATTATTGTGTAACAATGGAACTAAACATTCCCATAACTATTTTATATTCATATTTATACCTAAACCCCTCATGGATATAATTTTTTTTATAAGCTTATTAGTAGGTAAAAACATGGGGAGAATATAATTCATTTAAAAAATACCAAGTGTGTCCTCTCCGTCCACTGTAAAAAAAAACTCACTCTACCTCATTTCTCCACACCTATATGGCCTTTTGGATTGTAAAACTCCTTAAATTTAATCTCTCAATATCCCTACTATATCTCTATAAGAATAAATTTGGTTATAAATCAATCCAAGGAAGACCTTTTGTGTAAATGAAAAGGAGTTACCCCAAAAAGAGGTAACATTATTCAATGATCACTTTTGTTTTATTTCCTTCTCAGACAATTAAACTCTTCTTATTGCATGACTATATAATAACATAAGTATAAAATATATACAAATATATTTTTTATGATAATTTTTCAACTTACACCTACACACACTTCAATCAAATGGGTAATGAAATTATTGTTTGTGTGTACGATGGACTACCACCTCGCGAAACATTGTCGTTCACTTTTATTTTACCAACTCTAATGGTTTGGAATTATTATTGAAATAATATTTTTATATGATATATATTTGATATCTATGAATAATTAATACTTATTTTATTTTTATATATTAATAAATCCATTATCTCGTTTCTTGGGAATATGATAACATCATTTGTTTACGTGTGGACTACTGCCTCCTCAAAGTGAAGTGATACATTCACACCTCACATTAAATGTATTAAGGATGGGTTAAATAAAAATATTTTAATTAAATAACAGATATAGTATATTAATTACATCATTTAATTTCTAGAAATATAATATATCATCTATTCAATACCCTTTCTACTCAATAAAAAAGTGATAACACCGTTCATGGACGTGTGGACTACCGCCTACTCAATGTGATGTGATTTCTTTTAAATCCCAAGAATTATATATATAATTGTATATGATAAAATAAAATTTTATTTAATATATAATAATAAATCTAGAAATATAAATGTTACTTACCACCTTTTCATAATGATCATTGAAAAATGGAATATTACTCATGTATGTGTACGACCTACTGTCTCTGTGACTATAATGGTGGTTCATTTGTCATAAACATCATTAATGATAGGTTTTAAAAGTGTAGTTTATATATAAATATTATAATTATTTCATTATTATTATTCATGAAATTTTTTAATAATGAAACCTTTTACCTTATATGGCTTACTAAATTCATTTTTTGACACACAAACCGAACATGGTCAAAACACCAAAACATAAACATAATTGTTTAAGTAGTTTTATAAAACTATGTAATAATTAAAATAAAATATATTAAAATATTTAAATATATTATTAATCAATTAAATAATTAATATATGTTTATTAATCAGGTAGACAAAGAAACATGTGACCAGTCAGACACATGGTAATGGATTTCTTCTCAATCTCCTTTCATTGATGCATATATTACCCACCAATTTTATGAGGTGTATATACATGCCCTTTGACATATAATATCATGAATTTACTTATTCTCATGTTATTTAATGTTTTTTTATGTTATATTTTCAAGAGGCTTAGGATTTAAATGTTCAAACTGGTATGGGACACTGTGAAGGTTTAAAGATTTATTTTCCAAAAAAATATCAAGGTAAATATTATTGATATTTGTTTATATATTTATTTATATAGACATACAAATATTATAAATGAAATTTTATTTCTATTTTTAATCAATTTAATGTTTTTTATAATGAATATTTTAATGTTTTATATGTGGAATGTTTTGTTAAACCACAAGTCAAATGATCAATTCTTAATGTACACTACAACAATGAATTTTCTGCTGTTGTGACTGTTATATGATTTCTAGATTTATTTAAAATATTAATTTTTTTTCTTAAATATAATTAATTATTTTCGTTTTTGGGTATTTTTTTAAATGTGTTATGAAAATGGATTGATTATTTGAATAACTTGAATTTTTTATAGGAGTGGAAATGAAATATTAGGATTGACATGTTGAAAATCACATTCTTTTTTGTGTTATAATTATATAATGGAACATGGATAGTTTTTGGGTGATTAAGTGATAAACTAATCAAATATAATTTTGTGAGAATCCAACAATTGGTGGATCCAAGATATACCTCCAATGCATTGGGTATTGAATTCGAGCGTGTGGTTAATCCACTTGTAAAACTGACATGTATAGAAGTTGACCGCATAGTTTTTACATTTATAATAATGAAAAGTATAATATTGTCCCTAGATACCTTTATGTATTATCTCTTATTTCTATGGTTTTTACATTAATCGTGTGATTAAAAAAAGGTTACAAAATGAGATTATTTTCAATGGAAAGTAATTACTACTTCTTATGGGTTAAAAGATTTACTTTATAATAAATTTTTTCATAGTCTTATCAAAGGACTAATAGTTTCCATATATTTATATCCCTTACATATCCTTTTATACTCATCCCACATTTTTAATGGTTTTATATTGAATTAAGAATTCATAATGTACTGGAAGAATTCTTCTTAAATGTTATGAAGAAATTTCATAAAATATATCATGATTTATTTTAAATGTTTTAGATTATATAAAAAATTAATAAGGTTTAGAAAGGTCCACATTATATTTTATGGATTTTTAGGTATTAGTAATGGCATAATAGTCTAAAATATGAAATTGAAAAGATCCTCAATATGAAAGAAATAAACTTCTTGAATAATACTCGAGATTATGTAATGTTTAATGTCAGGGAATTATAATTGAAGTCCTTGTGACAATATATTTGATATCAATGGATAAGCTTCCAGATCATGTGATTATTTATATATAATTATTTTTTAATAATTCATTCATTCTATATTATTCTTAAGGCTCATTTTATCGATTAAATGGAATGTGTTTTTAGTTCTTCCCCTTTATATATTAATTATTCCTAATTTACTAATTATATATTTTTTATACATAACCCTTTATAAATATTTTAAATCACAATTATTTCATTTCATTTCCCTAGTATATCAATATTTTTACTACTATTGATATAAAAGGATATGATAGGGAGAATAAATATATTATCAAATAAAATTAATTGTTTTATTTTATGTTTTTAAATGTATGTGACTTTCATTTATGTATCCCTTTTTCCATGAATAATAAACTATTCAGTGTTATGGATTGTGGTCACTTATATCTAGTTCCAATTTAATAATGTAACCATTAGATTTAGCCTTTTAGAGTTGGGATCTTCATAGTTGTTATCATTGGAAGTTTAGTTGAAACATTGTAAAATATATTTAGTTAATCATATATTAGTGAACCTATACATATGAAAAAATTTGATAATATTTATAATTATAGGATAATAACATAATTTTTTTATTAAGTTAAAAATTTTACAGTTTTCCTAGCACACTATATCCCTATATAGATACTACATGTGGATGTGTTTTTCGTACAGATACATATAGGGGTAATAACCCCATGAAAATTTTGTTCATCTATATATTTTCTATCATTCTAGTTCATGTTGAGTGTACCCTTACTACACACTGGGTTTAACACTCTCGGGAGTTATGATTGGGTTTTTTCAAGATTTCATTATGAACAATCATTATGATTTTGAGGATAGAAACTATGGAATAATATGATATTCCATAGTGATATGGGATATTTCTATATTTCCTTGGGTTGATAAGTATAAAGTTGATCAAAACGTTAAATTCATAGACACCCCTTTTGAGGTTTTATATGATAGTAGTTTAATATAATTAATGATATTTTGTGATACATTTATGGGATAACAAACCATTGAATTATTATATGTTTTAGTGATAAGTTAATTTTAGGAATAATAATTTTATATTTTTTGGTCATCAGTTTAAATTTTTTAATAACCTTTAGGGTTAATATGATCATCGAAGTTTAGGTAATACTAGACAATTAAGATTATTTTATGTTGTGGTAGAAAAATAGTTGCAATAAAAACCATGGTGGTTAAGAACTTATTTCATGATTAATTTTATTTTTCATATGTTTATCATATTTTTGGAAATGTTATAGGAATTATATTAATATCATTTAAGAAAAAGTAAAAATAACAGGATAAGAAAAAACCCATCATATCAAACAAGGCTATGCGGCTTAAACCCACAACTGAAGGGAGAGATGTGTGCAGTTCCTACCAATGGCCTACATGATACCCTGGTTAATATGAATTTGTTTTTACAAAAATAATTCAGTGGATAATTAATAAGTTGATTTTGAGGTTCATATTATAGGAAAAAATATATTCTAATTTTTATATGATTTATGGTATTTTAGGATATGTTTATATGGGTTGAGGTATATATAATCATTAGGTTTATTGTTGAATATTATTTGACAATAATGATATTATGATTTTTAGGTTTAATCTAATGGTTATGGGAAAAAAATTGATAATTTAATATTATTTAATTTCAAGGTTATTGAATTAATTTTTTGTTGGAGGTTATTTATTTATGAAATAATCCATGTTTACCCTTCTGTTTTATTGTTGGATTTTATATTTTATTTAATTATTTCTTTATATTATGTTTTACACATTTTTTATATTTTCTTAACTTATGAAACCCATTTTATTTTTACTTAAAATTTAATGAGAGTATCAATAGTTTGTTACTGTATAAGGATTATTATATATATTGAAAGTTTATTTTAGTACTTTGGGCATGAAAAATTAATCTCAAATACTCATTATTTAGAGAAAAGCTGTTATTATGGTGGAAATTTACCAAACAACAAAATTATATTTTTTATGTAAGTATATTTCCTTGGGTTTTTTAGTTTAGATTATAAAGGAATTCTTCAACTATAAGAAAAGTTACATGAAACAAAAAAAATTATCTTTTTATATTAATTCTCAATGAATTTTAATTTTTATATCTTATTGATTTTTGGTTTTTTGTTCGTAAACATTCTCAAGATCATTCACTTTATGTTGATCAATGTTCTCTATCAGTCTCCATAATAATTTGGAAATCTATTTTTCCTCATTTTTCATATTTTCACTTCCCATTAACATAATCCTACTTATATACCTAGATATGTGTTATTCTTGATGTGTATTGTATTTTCCATTCTGAATTTTTAAAGATATGTTTCATTAACCCTCTTTACGATGGGGATCTCCAATAAAGATTTTCTTAAATATTGAAAATTTAATTTCCAAGATATAATTATGAATGAGAAATTTATTTAAGTGGGTATAATGTAATAAACCTATGTTTTAGTATATATTTCTCTTTAAATATATTTAATTTTTCAATATCTTGGGTCACATGAAATACCGAGTTTAAATGAACTATTATATACTATTAGAATAATATTATTTAAATATGAACATTATAATGTTTTCATTGAATTGGAGGGTATGAATATGATTAAAAGAATTATGAAACACATATAAAGAACTTAATCAATACAAATTTATTGATCAACTCTTTGTAAAAAAATCTATTTTTAGAAAAGTAATTTTTTCTTCTAAAATACATTTTATTCAAAAATGGGGTTTATTTCATTTCATGATTGAATATTATAAATAATTTATAAGAAAAATTAAAATATTATTTTATAAACAAAATATAAATTTTAAAATTAGATTATATAAATTATCTTAGGGGGTTTGTGATTTTTATTAAAAGTATGATTTTGTAATAATTTTGAAAATAATACTTTTATTAAGAATTTTATTTTTTTTCAAGATTTTCAAAGTTCAATTTTGTTTTAATATGGATTCAAAGTAAAAAATAGATCTATTTTATTATTTTTAATACAATAATTTTCATTTTTATCTATTTTCTAGTTTAATTTATTATAAAAACATTTTTATAATTAATAGGTCATTTTTTCTGAAAAACTATTTTTCGTTGCATTTTTTCATTTTAATATTAAATTATTTTGTGTAAATTATAAAAATTGAATCTTGAACAAAATATTCCATTTTGGAACCATTATTTTTATCTTTTGTAAATTGATCCCTTTTATTTTTTCTTATTATGAATAGTAACCACATTTAGTATTTGTCAACGTAGTAAGGGTTAATTATGCAATTAAAGTAACAATAATATGATGAGGACTAAAAATGAATCTAAAACATAAAATTATATTATTATATTAGTGTTGTTCTTCCATTTATATCAAATTATTTAAAATATAGAAACATGTGCCATATTTCTTTGATTTTGACCTTTATTGTATTTATGTAAAAGAAAAGGTCAAAAATAATGTTTTTTACTTTTAATATATATAATATTTTTTGATAAGGATAAGAATAATTTATGTTCTATTATTAATTTATAATCTAAAGATATATTATTTTTCAATGGTAATTTTTTTTTCAATTTTTAGTGATTAAATAATTACCTTCAATACTTTTGTAACACACACAGCAATTGTGAAAGCCGTAACAAATCATGTAAAAGATTTCAAAAAAACTAAATGCAATTTTATTTTGGTATGATAAAGTATTAAATTAATTTTAAAGATAAAAATTACATAATAAATAGGTTTTAAAGTTTCAAATTATAATTCCATTTCTGTAATCTTATTTTCAATGTATAATTATCTAAATAGTGAAAAAATGATATAAATGATATCTTATGTTAAGATAATTTTATTAGATTATTTAAAAAATCTAAATATCTTTAAATAAGATAATTAAGATGTTTAATTTTCTGAAATTTCATTTCTATTCCATTTATGATCCAATTATTAGCTTATAAATAAAATTATGACCATTTAATGATGAAAAGGAACTACCAAAGTTATAGTTTAAATTGATTATGCATGGTGAAATGACAATATATAAGGTTCAAAAGGATATATAAACATATTTATATACTTTTTTGTGATTATTTTCATACCATATAATAATTATCTTCTATTAAATTTCATTTCAGAACCATTTTATATTAATTAGATACATATTATATTATACTATTTAATGTATTTCCCATATGAAATTAATGGTATTTTATAGTAAATAATATTTTATAATAAATAATATTTTATTAAATGATTTAAAATTCTTAAAAACCCAATATTCATCCACTTTAATGGTAGATTGTTAACAATATTAAACATGGTCAATTTATCATTCAATTTTCCTTTAATAGAATCTTTCTTTATGCCTAAAAAAGTAAAACTCTATATTTTAATGGCAATTATCAAAAGTATTAATGGCGGTAAAAATAAAATGATACGGGTGAAAACATTACCTAATATTTTCCAAACATTTGTTTTGAGTTTTTTTGACTCATAATCATATTATATTTTCATTTTATCATATTTTATCCAATTAAAAATAAACATTAGTTTATCCTAATGTAATACATTAATAAATTCAGAAAACTTCTTTCACTAACTTATAAAAGGGAACCCCCTATCCTCTTCTATTCAAACTTAAATAAACAAATTTTTCAATAAATACTCCAATATCTTCCTAAAATCTTTTTCCACATTATATAGGTGTTATTTTTGGTAGAAGATACTCCTTAAAGGGAATTAGTTGTAAAAGAAATGAGGTTGTCTGAAGAAGACGTATAGATTTTAACTGAAGGTTTTAGTTTTATTTCATATTATTACACAATAAAATATTGTTAATAATTTATTAAATAATAAAATTAGTGTATAAAATATAATAATTTTCTATGTTAAAATAATACCCTATATCCATCTCATGTTCCATAAAATGGGTTACAAAACTGTTGTTCATATTTATGGCAGACTACTATCTCGCAAACCGATGCAATTTGTTTTCTATAAATCCCTCTCACAGTGGGTTATATTGATGTATTTATTATTTATATATGATATTAATGACATATTTTTAATTCTATATATATAATATATCATATAATTTCTTATCTTTCCATTCATTTTTAAAAGAACCACGTTGTTCGTTTGTTTATGTAGACTACCACCTAAATGATGTGATGTCTTTTATTTTCTATAAAAAACTCACATGGGTGAAATAAATAAGTTTTTATAAATGAAAAACATGTCTTTTATGACATAATTACCTTTTTATTAATCTAAAATAATAATTTCCATATTTCTATCATGATAGTAGAGAAATAGAAGCGTAACTCATGTATATGTATGGCCTATTATCTTTGTGGTTGAAATGATGTTCATTTTTCATAACCATATTTAATGGTTGGTTTTAAAAATATAATTTATTTATAAAATGATTATTATTTCATGATTATTATTCAATATATCATGTAATAATTAACTCTTTTACCAAAGTTAGCCTACCGAATTCATTTGGGACCTATGAGTCAAATACATCAAAAAGACCGATATAAAATTGATTGATTAAGTAATTAAATATAACATGGTAATTAATAAAATAATAGAAATAAAAAACATGGAAATTTTTCCTTAATAAAGTATATAATCAAGATGATTTTATTATTCATGAAGATAAATAATGTATGTGATGATTCGGACTTGGGGTAAAGGGTTTCATAACTCATTTCTTTCAATGGGTTACAATACATTGTTGTATTTGATACTATAAGATTATATATATTATAATATATATTTATTATATATTTTATTTCAACTTTTTTAATGGAGATTTATATTTTTTTACAAAAAATCACTTAATTGATAAAATTCACACTCCAATGAGACGATCTTTTCAAGGGTTTCTCATCTCTCTTTTGTTTCAATGAGACATATATCGTATTCACCACGAAATTATTTAATTAATTGTATATACTACCGATTTTTATGGTAAAACTTGAATCCCTTTACATTCATGGTAATTAAATATTAATGTTATGTTATTTATTTCATGGGAGTGATGATTTTAATGTTCTGAGGCAGTAAGGGTTTATTTCACAATCTCATCACAATTCGAGTTTGTTTATAGTTAAGTCTCTACTAGGGGAATTATATGATATTTAAATCATAAACCAAATATATTTTCTTCACCTCTGGTGATTATTTGAAATTATATGTTTTACTTGAATTTTCCTTAATTATGAATATGAGATACTGAAATAATGTTTTTATGGAAAATTGACATTGTATAATATTTAGTTGGGAATTTTTTATTCCCTAGATATATATTCACTAAAATGTTCTCAAGAATTTTTTCTCCATTATATTATAATTTTGTAAGTTCATTTTTAACCATTTTTTACTTATATTTAAAAAAATTGATGGAATCTTCCTTTAATTTTCTAAATGAGATACTTTTTGACTTTTTACAAAACAAAATAAGCCATATTTGTTTTAACATACTCTAATTAAATGTAATGTTATTCCCACATGATCACTAAATCGTTAATATATAACTTTACATATTTCTATTGTTATTTTTAAATAAAATTTATTCAAAATATTCTTGAAATAACTTGTTTTTAAAATTATATTTTAATGTGAAAAGGGTATTTTCTTTAGGAAAGTTTCAATGGTATTTTTATGGTATTTCTATTCATAAATGAAAACAACCCTTTATTTTACTTAAATTACACTAAGTATATGTTTTCATAAAACCTTAAATTTTTTTTCTATATATGGTTTATGAGAGTTTTTATTGGGGTATATAATGAAATTTAGTATGATAGTTATTCAATATTAAAATTTATGATGATTGTGTATTGATGTTTTATTCACCTAATTCATATGATGGATGTATTTTTTAAGAACCTGATCCCAATAACCTAAATATAGTTTCTTCTTTATTACATTGGAATATTATATAAGGAATTATATCCCAAAGTATGGATTTTTTTAGTATCCTTGGTAAACTATATAACTAAATTATACCCTATTACATTGGAATAAACATATTACTACATAATTATTTTGAGAATAATTATATTCCATATAGTGTATCCCTATATATTCATTATATTAAAAATCATGAAATTCAAGGTAAATGAAAAAAATAATGGGTGAGATCAAATTCTTGGTAAGGGTTAAGTACGGTTGTAGAAATGATGATTAAATGAAGCATCATGAATAGGGAATGAATAATAAATAAAGTTAAATATCTAAGAAAATATTTCATTTAAATAATTGACGAGAATAATAAATGGAAAGGTAAATAACTAAAAACACATTCTATTTAGTCAATATCTTAGAATAAAATTCATCCATAGAAAATATAATTGAAAAAATATCATGGAGAATAATATCGGAACTCTGAATGAAGGAAACGTGGAAATATTGGATGTCATGCTTCCTAGGCACATGATACCTTTACCATCAAGACCTTTCCAAAGAAAGTTTACAACATACTGGGTGAAAATCCATTTAACTAAGGCTAACCAACTAATTCATCCAATAATACTACTGATTCATCGAGGGGATTTTTATAAATAGTCCCCAACCCATTTCAAGCATGACCAAATCATTCCTCCTATATCAATTATTATATTTTATTAATGAATAATGCACCTTATCAAAAAGTATCAATATTCAGTAAATAATATGGATTTATCAATATTTCCCCAGTTAATCAAATAACATTCAAAGTAAAACATTGTATATAGAAATGATATATATAAAATAAAATTATTCATGATAAATAATACATATATTTTGGTAAAATTTAATATCCAATGAAAATCCAATAATTCATTGTAAATTTAAGGAAAACATGAATGAATTAAGGAAGTGAATGCCAGTATTATCCTTGGTAAAAATAATCATAAACCATCCAGGGTATGGGTAAGGATGGTAAAACATAAACACATTGGATTAGTGATAATATTTTGTCGTAATTTATGAATATAAATAAAATAAAAGATATTTAAAAACATTATAGTGGAAAATATTCTTTTCACTTTGAAATTCTTTTTCTCTGAAAATCATTTTTTAAGAACATTATTTAAAACTATACTCATAAAATTACAAATGATGCTTCAACTAAATGACTTGAATGATGGTGTTTAATTACATACATGTAAAATAGGTAGAATATAACCATATAAAATAAATTAGGCTCTTAAAATTACAATATTATTTAATGAAATGAAATTAAGACAAAATCCATTACATTAGGCTTCCATTTTGTCGAACATCATTCAAACTTTTATATAATGGTTTTATACATGTTATTAAATTTCAAATAAAACATATTAATATTTATAATATCATATATTATTCTTCTATAACATATTATAACCCATTCACTAATTATGATTCACTATTTTCATTATCTTAGGTGTTAATTGCCTTATTTTTTGTTCATATTTCATCATTAATGATCTGTTTCATGTTCATATTATATAGTTATATTAAATCCATAAAATTAATCATTAAATAATTATCATATGTATACACAAATTTTATTTTTAAAACCAATCGTGATATATTTTTATTAAAAATGATGTACGTTATGATCAAAGAGACAATAGGTCATGCATATGCCTGAGTAATCATCCATCTTTCAATGATCATTATAGAAAGGAGGTAAGTAATATTTTACCTCCAAATAATGATAAGAATTTCCTTTATACCATATTATATACTTATATATATCATCCTTGTGGTGTGGTGATGAAAATAACATCACCTTGCTTCGTAAATGCGGTAGTCTACATGTAGGCGAACGATGTTATCATCTTTACGTGAGAGAAAAGGAAATAATGAAAATGATATATTTTTCATTAAATAATGATAAATATGTCATGACTATATTAATAATTTAATTTATATTACATTTAATCACTAAATTGTTCTTTATCACCTTCCATGTGAAACATTTGTGAAGGATAAATCTCATCGCTTCATGAGGCGGTAGTGCACTTTACAAACAAGCGACGTTGTCGTATATCTTATCAAAGGGGAGGAAAATATGTACATATATATCATATACTGACTAAATAGATATAAATATATTGAAAAATTAATATATATACATTAGATCTATCATCATACCCAACTTCAAGAGGAGAAAATGAAAAAAATTAACAGCATCAGTTCGCGAGGCGGTAGTCTTCCGTACACGCACTTGATTAATTTGAAACCCATTTGATAGAAGTATATAACTTTTTAGTTTAAAAAAATATTATAAAAACATACCATTATATGAAATATATTGATTTTATTATATCTTAATGGTTTAATGATAATTTAATGAGGTGTAGAAATAAATAAAACAACTCTCATTGAAGAATGTTACCTCTTCTTTGGGTATCCTCCTTAGGTTTTCACTAAATTTTTTCTAGGTAGTATTTATGAAAAATATATGGCTTATAATATGAGAGGAGATTATTTGGTAAGTTATTTGGGTAGTTATATTTCAATCCAAATAGTTTTGAAGGTAAAAATAAGAGCGGAGATTGAGTGGCCTTTTTTAAGTGGGGGAGAGGACATGCTATATATTTCTGAAAACAAAATTGATTTCTCCCAGGTTTTTCATGTGTCACAAGGGTCCAAAATGGGAAATTATATAGCCTTAGAGGTGTAATGGTTTAAATATTTTAATAATATATTTTTTAAACAATTTAAGAGAACATTTTTACCCTTATATTTTTAGTTTAACCCCTAGTAAACCCATTTTAACCTTAACTATAGTAATTAATTTTTACAACATTCACTATTAGTTTTGGGAAAAATATTCATTTGAACTAATTGGAAATTATAAATTATTCTAACTCCAAATATTTAATCTATTTTTCAATATTAAATTCACATAATTCAAAAAATTTAATTTATAATTATTCTTGAAGGCATGATGATAAAACTGTTTTTTTATGGGAAATGCTAAAAAGTTTACCTAGATTTCATATCAAAATTCAATATAAAATTGTTCAACTGATGTAAATTGGATTAATTGTTATAAAATATAAATAATTTTAATTTAAAACTAATTTAAAATATATTTTACCATTGTAAATATTTTAAACAAAAAAGGAATTTTTTAATTTAAATTTAGTGTTTTCCACTATTCATTAGAAAATTAAAATTTATAGAAAAAACCAAAAAATCCACCATAAAAAAATTTATATTTTTATTTCAAAATTTAATTTTATTTTTCTAAATAAATATTATTAAATTGGTAAAAATTAATTTTAAATTATGTGTAAAAATCGTGACTAAACCATCTTTTAAAAAAATATAGTTTTTCAGAATAAGTTCATTTTTCTTTTAACTGATTATTATTTTATTACTAATCTATATATAACTAATAAAAATGTATAAAATATATATTTTCATAAGTTAGTTAAAATTATTTATTACCACCATTCCAATGGCAATGAGATAAATTTAATAATAAATTATAAAATTATTTGTATATTTTTGTTCTGTAAAACTTGATCATACCTGTAATATAAGATATTGAGGAAAATAATTTTTATGTGTATTATAAGCTATAAAAAAATAAATATATTCTAAAAATATATATTTTAATGTCTTGGGGAAATATATTATCTTCTAATCTAGGTGTTGTGTGTGACAAACGCTATTGAATTATATGATATTTTTTAGAATTTCAGGCGTTTACTGCATTAGACTTTTTATGTAAAGGACATGGAATTTTATAACCCCTCGATACGTTAGTATGTCTCGTGAGACAAACTAGTTTGGGTTTCTTGAAAATTCCTTATCCATTTATATAAGATATCATATCATGATGCTTTGATAGAAATTTTATGATGTCAGGAATTATGAGTTCCATTATTATGAAATTAGTTACTACTATTTATGTAGTTATTTGAATGTTTATGATATCCATGGATAATCATCATGGTCATGTGATTATTTATATGGAATTATTTGATATTAATTTAATCCTACCAAATTATTCTCCATGATCAAGTAATTTATAAAATTTCATGTGATTTTAGTTATTCACATTTCTATATTGATTATTCCTTATTTACTCATGAAAACTTCCTCTATAGATAACCCTTACTGTGAATTTGAGATCACCATTATTTCATTTCTTTTCACTAAGATTACAAGCAGTATAAATTGATTTATATTAAAGTATTTGTAAGAGGAATTAAATATGTTTTCAGATAAATTTATTTTTTGTATTTTCTGTTTTTGAATGTATGTGAGTTTCGAGTATGTATCTATTTTATCAAAAATACTAAGTTATTTAATCCTTTAGGATGAGAATTATTATGTATAATTCCAATGTAATAAAGTAAAAAATGGAGATAGTCAGAGAAAATAAAATAATTCTATTATTTTTTCCCTCGATCTTCTCTCCGTGATCTCACTAGTCGAATCTTATGGGGGTTGATCTGCCTCCAGAAGTCCCTATTAGAGTAAATATTACACCTTTTGATCCCCTACTAGGTGTTCCATTGTGACCTCAGCTAAAAATTTTGGTCCTCATTCCTTTGAAGATGTTATATCTAGGTTGTCCGGATTAGTTTTAGCTACCGTCTAGTGCACTCCCCCATTTTCGTTTTTACCTATATGTGCGGATAGGGTGGATGGATGTTCGGTGATGTATTTTTCAATGGGTGAACTCAGTGAAGTTTCATCCTACCATAAATTGTCATTGGTGGTGATGTTTGGTCAAGATAAACACCCTATTTCTATATTTATTGTTTTTTACCTCCATTAGTCTTCATCAATGGGATTAAATGTTAGTCATATCCAGATCTTTCTTCTACATGCATCTTTTCTCCTAAGGTGATTTCATCAAATCTTGGTCTAGGTAATCCCATCATTGTGGTTCCTTGATATTCATGTTCTCATTATGGTCTGATAACTCGTATCTTTGATTGCAATCTACCCATCTAGTTGTTTGGGTTAGACACCCAGGTCTTCCTCTCCCTCTTCAGACTCCGTCGATATTTCTTTCAATAGGTAATGCTATTGGATAATTCCTCTATGACTATGAGGAAACCATTTTCCTAATTTATGTGTCATACCCCCAAATCTATGTTAATTTGGACATGGAAAAGTCTCTACCTTTGATGGTTCTAATTTGGAATGGGTTGGATTTCCACTAGTGGAAAAAAGTTTTTTATCAGGCCCCTTCACAATTATGTGTTCATTGCTATAGGAAAGGAAATTTGGTGGATGTATGCAGGTGAAATATTTCATATATAAGGAAGGATGTTTCCCCCATGGACCAAATTGATCTCTTTCTTTCTGGTGCCAACAATGGTGTGTCAATTCTTAAGGAGGATTTTATACTGGTGTCTGTCTTAGAAGCACCTTCCTTGGTTTTTCGGGAGGATGAGCACATGGAAAAAATAATGAAATTAGAATCTGATATCCCCATATCTGGTATTCTATTCATAAATTCTCATACAGTGATAGAAATGGTTCAGACGTTGACCATTGGTTCGATGGTACTATCCCTTCTGAATATTCCCACTGATGTGTTGATTATTTTAAAACAATCGGACTCAGATGAACCATTTTTAATCCATCGCATGATTCCCCATCTTCTTGTCATCATCTTTTAGCTTCTTTCAATTTTTGTTCTCTAAAATCCTTGTCTTTTGTGGTTGGTGTATGGGTTGGTTTTCTATTGAGATTATATCCCCCTCTCGAGATCAAGGTGATCATGTAAGACACCTTTGGGTTGGTTTGGTTACTATTTAAGGAAGATAATACCCCCGGCCCACCGTTGATTGATAAGTCACAAGATCTAAGCTTAGTGTGATTGATATTCGGGCCTCCAGATACTGGTGAGTCTCTAAGGTCAGTAGTTCCCTCCTACTCCAAAGAGGTCAAAAATTCCCAGGAATGTTCAACTCCATCAACTTCTATGTGTATTACTTTATATAGAGAAAACAATAATCCCTCTTTTACCACACGTTGAAAAAATATATTTCCTTCTAAGTAATCTCTTACTTATGATGAAAGGCCAGTAATATCACTCTTTAATGTTTTCTGATATTATTTGGAATTCTAGAGGTTTGTGCATTCTGTCTAAGAGTGATTTCATCGTCAATGAGCCTTAACATCAACATGTGTATTTTCTTGTAATTCCTAAGCCAAATAAAATGATGGAATAACTCCTAGTTCTAGTGAAGCATCTTAGTTTCCCGAATTTCATACATTAAAATGCACATATTGAGAACATTTGGGCCTTTTCGAATCATTCTGTCTTGATGTATTATATGGATTATATAGATCAACATCTTACTACAAAGGTTTCTTTGGGAGATAAGTTATCTTTTTTATATTTGTTTACACCAAATGTGTCCTTTCATCGGGAAATTCTCTTTGGAAGAACCTGTATGAGTATAATTTAAGAGAATATTCCATTTTTATAAGAGAATATTTTAATATCATAGTGGATGTAACTGAGAAAAAAGGATGGGGAGCTCATTCTAGGCCATCCATGTAGAAGTTTAGATTTTTCATATTTGTTTCAGGTTTGATAGATCTCTGATTATCAGGTTCAATATACACTTGGTGTAAAACTACAAAGGGAGTTAAAGTATTTGGTTCTGTCTATATATGTTATTATCCAATATATAATGTATTTATTTATTTCCCTATACCTTGGTCACTCATCTTCCTCAATCTATATCAGACCATACTCTCTTATTGGTTAATATTAAAAAATATATTCGTAGCACGAAATGATTTCTCTTCATTCATAATTGGATGTGGAGTGATGGTTTTTTTAGATAGTTTATGACTCTTATAACCAACCTATCTCGAGAAATCCTTGGACTTGGTTAATAATTTGACTCAAAAGGAATAGGAAGGAGATGCCTCAGTGCGTCTTGAACGGGCCTAATAATAATTCTAACTTAGATGGGATCCAAAAGGAGATCAATAGACTAAAAGAAAGGCTAAAGCAATCTAGGGATGAAGACACTTTCATCAATAATTATAGAAAAAAAATTAATTGGAAGAAAATATACTAGAGTTATAAAGGTCCTATAGAGAGAGATCAAGATATTTGTGGCTAAAGTTTGGTGACAAAAATACTAACATTTTTTTGGAATGCATGATGGAAAATAAGGGTTCATGAAAAAATAATCTAATGCTTCGAGAAGGATATATGGATGGCATTGAGGTTCCTGAGAGAATGGCCCTGTAGAATTTTTAAGGGATATTAGTGGGTCCATGGATCTTTATTGATAATAATTATGAGTCCCTAGAAGAAAAAGGTTTCATAAAAAACATAACTAGTTGGGTTTGTCTTTAAACTAATGAAATTTTTGAGATAGTTCTAGGAGAGGAGAAGATAAAATAGACTATTTTTAGTATGATCTCGGATAGTGCAGCAGTTCTGGATGGTTTCCATGGTTCCTTCTCCATGCCTATCTTGACTCCATCAAGGACCAAATCATAAAATTAATTTTTGACTTTATTAAAACATGGTTTCTACCAAGGGAGTTCTACACTTCAAGAGTTATTCTTATACCATGAATGAAACATATCAATTCCATTCATCAGTACTGACCCATATTCTTATGAGACTCTCTCTATAAAATTCTTTTTGGACTTATAAACATGAGGTTAATAAATAACATAGAAATAATTGTCTCCTTAGAATATCATGGGTTAATCAAAAGAAGAAAAACCCAAGTTATGGTGGGGATTAAGAAAGAATTGATAGAGTATCTTAATAGAAATTATATTGGTTCTAATATCAGTATTATAGGTGATATTGAAAAAGACAACAATAATCACGAATTGAGCTTTATTATCCATATTATGAGGAATATTGGTTTCAAATAATGGGTTTATAACCTTCTCTTCAAATGTTACTCCACCCCATAGTTCTCCATTTCTCTTATGGGGAAGAGTATTTCATTTTTTTAAGGTAGTTCATGGTCTTAGAAAAGGTGAACGAATATCTCCCATATTTTTCATACTCTCTCAAGAGGCTCTCACTAGGAACCTTATTTGTTTTATACAGTAGGGATCAATCCATATTATAGGAAAATATAATGTAACAGTCTCATATCAGACATGATGTTTACTTATGATGTTTCATTTTTTATGAACAGTTGGAAAAGTTCCATTCAAGGATTGAACAGGTTATTATAGGTATATGGAAATCTAAGTGGTAAAAGACTTAATAAGGACCCGATCTAAGACTATATTTGCAACTAAAATATTAAAGAAAATTTTTCATTCTATTAAAAGTAAACACTGTATGTAGATGTGTTGTCTTGTTATGGTGTACCAGGGAGCTCCCCTCTAAAATGGAAGAATTACGATGACCCTGTTTGAAGAAATATTTAACTACATCACAGGGAAGATTCTGGAATTGAAAAACTACATTTTGTCATTTGGATGTTGTATTACATTGGTGAATACCATGATAACCTCAATACCCAAGAACATTCTATCCACAATTAAGGCTCTTAAAGAAACTATTTTGGAGTTTATAAATTCTTTAAATAGGTTTTATATAGGATCTTAATAGGAAATAAAGAATACCTCTATGATTCTGGGAAGATGTTTGTTAATACCATTACTGAAGGTGGTGTCAACTTAAATAACATAGAGGAAACCCTGAAAATATTGTAGGCTGAATTAACCCCGAATATCCTTGATGGGACCTCACATTGGGCAAGTTGTTTGGGGAAATATTATGGGAATGACTGGAGTAAGTGGGTTACAACTTCATGAAGAGCTTCATATAACTTCATTAAGAGCTTTATATATTGAAAGGAATAAGTTTTCTCATATATAGGGTTTATAATGTGAGGTATGATGGGTGGTGGATGATGATGCTATTAACTATTAGAAGGAAAAATGGCTTGGTAAGCCTCATTACTTTATAGGGTTTCTAGTTCATAAAATATTCTTCATATAAGTAATAATATTTCCTGATTACATCCATAATACCCATGAACCTCAACAAAGTCTTATCTTTTATAATATCACTCTATATAATGAGCCTCATAAATGCATTTTTTGGGATCATCCTATGGAAACTTTAACTCCATGGAATTACGGGAGATGAGACATGATAGAAGTGGGAATGATGACTGGGATTTAAATCTATAGTGTAAAGGAATCACATCAAAAATGAATTTCTTGGTGTGGTGCCTGAGGAATGGTAAACTACCAAATGAAGACAACATGTAGAACTAGGGGATCCATGTGGTGTCTCGAGGAAAATGTTTCTATACTCCAAGCAACGAAACTATTTTTCATCTTTTCATTAGAGTAGATTTATCTTGATGTGTCTCAGATCTTCTTGGGAACTTCATGTGAGTTATTATCTATAGGGATGGGATTTATGAGTTAATTGATACCTAGTTCAAGGAAGTGATCTGAGTGGAATTAAAGTGAATTATCATAACATTTATTTCACTGTAGGTTGATGGATTATCTAGGAGGGTATTAATAATGGTAGATAAGGGCATTATTACACTATCTATTTCAATCATATGTGGGTAAAATCACTAATGTTAGAGTTAGGGGCTTTTATCCTTGGTGGGGGTATTCGACCTCACTCTGCAATACCATACAAATGTTGGTGAAAATGATGGGTACAAAATAAGGGAATAATTTTAGCGCTAGGATTAAATATAATGATCCTTAATTAGGTTTGAAACATAATTTGGATGGGTCGTGCGTTGAAGGGACTATGAGGGTGGTGGCCTTATTTCGTATGATAGAGGTTCTATACTATTTTAATCCATCTCTTTCGATAACATAGGTATCTCCCATGAAGTGGCAGTAAGGTCCATAGAGAGCGGTCTCTATCTATTTAGGCACTTAAATTTCATCATAACAGAAGTGGAGTTAGATTTGAAAATTTTAGTTGGGTTGCTTCAAAGAAAATATAACCCACCTTGGGAATTGACATATTTAATTAGTATGTGTAATTATTTATTCAACTACGGAATTATGGGCATCCATAAATTGTTAGAGTCTAACTTTTTTACTAATTAAATGGCTAACAAGGTGGATCCCAGTGAGTATATCATCTAATATCTATGTCTCAGTTTCCTTGCAAATGATTATAATTTCATTGTTAGGGTCGATGCTTTTGGTATTCCCCATTACAGCCCCCCATGACTTGTTTCCTTATTTGTTGGGTATTTTTCCACATATTTAATAATAAAATTTTAATTTGAATTCAAAACTATCAGCTTAAGGGTATAATTGTTTTGGTATTTATAATGGATTCCTTTCATATTCAGTGTTTGGGGAGTGGGAATTAGCACCCATGATCTTATTTATTATCAACATATAATCATTCTACATATATCATGTTCATTTAAAACCTTCCATATTTGGTTAGGCATTATGAAATAATGAATATTTATGGTCTCATAGGGTCATAGATATAATCCACATTTCTATAATTATCATCATCAACCTTGAATCGATCATCCTATATATTTGTAGATTGAGACTATTTCTTTCCCTAACATAGTTTTTTTATCTATTGAGATATAATTATCTAGCACATATATCATTATTGTAAAGGCTAAGGTAGTGTTGGTCAGCTGAAAAACACTATATTAACCATTTAGGAAACATTAAAATTAAAATTGGTTATGTTACTAGGGTATTTTAAACTCCAATAAATTGGTTCCTCCTAATAAAAAAGTGAATTGGAGGGACTTCATATGTTCTTTTGGAAGATGAGGTTTTTTCATGAAAACATGTTCCTATGTAGTTGATAAAGCATAAGTGTGTTAGGCAGTGAAATCTCAAACATCACCATAGTAATTTTTTGGCATGTTGTTAAAACCACAATTCTTCTTTATAGGTCTCTATTGAATCATTGGGAGAGTTTTGGGGCCTTATATAATAACATATTAAGTAGATATTTTAATTTGATAATTCTCTGTGAAGAAACATTTCGATTGTAATGAATTATCGATTAATTCTCCCAAGATCTATTGGTTGTTATCAGAATATAGAGGATGGTTTGGATTTCATTATCATGTCAATGTCATGTGTGGTTATATATGTGGGAAAATATTATAGAGTTATCATAGTGAAAACCACTAAAAAATGAATACATTGGCCTCCAAACACAGTCTCATGTTTTCCAGTGCAATGTTTCAAACCCCTTAATTTGATTCATTTCTTCTACTACAAGCAGCTCTCCGAGAATATTCAATATCAGACAAAAAACATAAAATCTTATAAATTAACATTTTTTAAGAAAACATAAAATTTTAAAATAAATTCCAAAATTTATGATGAGTCGAAATATTTAGTAACTTAAGATAAAAAAATCCTTATTTATTATGATATCATTATATATATAAATAAAAACACACAAAACAAGGTTGAAAACATATGAAAAACAATCAAAATGGGAAAATTGAGAACTAAAAAAATGCTAGTAAACACTCAACATAGAATATTGGTATTTACATGGTTTGGAACGATTCTTACTCTATATGAAATTTAAAACTTCAATAGAATGAAATGAAACAAAATAAATACATCCCCACCTTGTTTTAAGTTCCTAGAGATAACTGCACTACTCAGGATAAGTGGAACTATAAATCAACAGTACTCTAAAGAATATAAAAACATAATATAATGTAATTGAAACTACCCATATTTTTATAGGCAAGGCTCTCCAGTTTTATTAGTTCCATCACCATCTGATTCTAATGTAACACCTTCTCTTGATCATGGATACCTTCATGTACCATACTAGAACACTAAATAAACCTACATTTTTTTAATAATGAATGTGTCCTAAAATCATACTATTACATCTAGTAATATATATATTCTATGGATGCTAATTTTGGATAGTGATTTCATTCATCATCCAATTGATTATAAACCCTTAATTTAAAATCCAACCTTTTTTATTGTCGTGTGGAAAACAATAAGTTGTTTTTCCAATCCTAACACAATATTCATTGATATATTATATAAAACTAAGAATATAATCTATCCTCATTATTATTTACCTATTATAGAAATATTTTCTTATTTGGGACATGTCTGAAAGTTGTTAATTTATAGAGAATTATTATAGAATAAATGGATGTCTTATTATGTAAAAATTTGGATATGTATCAAATCATCAAAAAAATAAACCTATAGGTTTTAAGAGTTTTTTTAATCTTTATAAGATATAAATAATCATGTTTAATGATATAAAACTTATTATACATAACTTTTATTATCATATTATAATTGAATTTTATATATTTAAAGCACCATATTAAGAAGTTTCAACCTAAGGCTCTAAATTTTTCCAATAGTTTTAATCATCCTCTTTAAAAAAATTGATCACATTTCATCCCAAACCATGATGTATTTTCCCCGTTTAATTCCTTATATGAAAATAATTATATATTTTTATTTTATCCATTAAAATAACGAACCACTAGTCTATTCAAATATGTGTCGATTTCAACTCTATCATGAAGTTTCTAATAAATCCATGATGTGTTTAAATGCTTCTCTAAAACTGTGGTACAAAACCATGACATTTTCACCATTCTCATATTAACTATCAAAATACCTAATATTTCATCATAATAAAGCAAGATGTGTTTTAAGTCAAATATTTCAGGTTTTTATCACCTATAATTATATTTGCCTCATCAAATCATCTTTAAAACCTACCAATAAACCAAAAGTTTTATTTAACCAATTATTGAATATCTAAGAAAAATAATATTTTGAATCTTTATTATTTATTAAATTCATTGGAACATCTAGTAAATCTAGTATTATCCAAACTAACCATATCATTTTTAAATCTAATGGTGAATAGTTTTCATATCATATTAAATTTATCCTGAAATTAAAGCCTTTATTTTTGTACTCACCAATAACCATTAATAATATAAAAAGAAATTCTATAAAAATATATCCATACACATTCATTACTCTAATGATAATATAATAGTTTAGTGATTAAAATAAATAATATATTATAACAAAAAAATTAAATCCAATAAAAATAAAATATTCTATGAAAACAAGTAAAAAAGTGATAGAATATATCTATATCAGAAAATATATTACTTCATGTGATGTATATCATGGATTGGTATATATCCCACATCAAAAGAAATTATCTAGAATTTAGTCAATATTAACTTTAAAATTGTAACATGATCTAATATATAGTGGAATTTATAAATATCTTAAAATTTCTTATGATATCATATCTAACCACTTTTGGATAAACTATCTCTTATTTTTGGAACCTCTTTAAATTTATTATAAATTTGGTAGTAATATGTACGACTATGTGACACTTAATGTAATGAAAAATTATTATAAAACTTCATTACATATCTATATTTATGACTATGTTTCACTTTATAACATTAAAATTGATTATAAATTTCTAATTTAAAACCACAAGTAAAGAGAATATTGTAAAGAACAATCATTGTCACACAAGCTATAAATGGATACATCATGATATATATTAAACACATGTATAAACATACAAAAATATCATCTAAATATATCTACATGTATCATATTTATAATTATATAATATATTAATATAATTAATTGATTATATCCATGTGAAATGGAATATATCAATCTCATATAAACCAACTCATACATTCATGATTCTATGTAATATATTGACCAATCTAGTTAAATACATCCCATTTAAATTCATCTAAGTATATAAATTCATCACATGTCACTTGTCTAAGAATGGATATTCATGTAACCTTTTCGGCATGGTATTCTCAAAAAACACTGAACCATATGGGATGATTGATTATAAATTTTATATATATTCTATGTCTAAAAAATACCACTATTTATAGAAAAAATCCAAATAATATTATTTTTATTAAGGAAAACATTAAATTTTAATCCTTCTTGAAATTGTGGCCTGAGAATGTGATTTGGATGGTGAAATGGGTAAAATATGATTTAGTTCCATAGATATACCTTCAAACATGTTTTTTGATGATCTTGTATAAGAAGGGACTATGAGAGTTCAAGTATGAACTTAATATCACTTTGTATATCGAAGAAACTATTGATTAATTTATGATACATATGTAAAAAACAATATATCAACCCCTATATGCAAATGATTCACTAATATACTCTCGCAAAATGCCCCAAAAAAGATCTACCATAGTACTGTACTCTTATGGAGGCCCCTAACAGTAAGTCAGGAACACATCATAGGCTAGTATAAGACTTCAAGGGGAATTTCCCTGAAAATATAACCTCCTACATCATTTACCATGTATTTTCTCATAATTAATATTTTCCCTTAGAAGTAATAGGTAATATATTTCAACACTAATGAAATATCATATATGATCTTGAAACTAATCCAATGTCAATGATAATTTCATAGACTTTCGAGGATAACTTTCTCATGCGCCAACTTACCTTATATTCTCCCTTCAATTATCTCTATATTATGAGGCCTCGTTCTAGTGGAGCATCATAAACCTCAATTATATAATATTGATAAGTTTCAATGGATCCTTTAGAGCCACTAAAATACTATATCCACATTGAAACACACTCTCAACCTTTCATACAACACAACATTTTCCAAGTAATTCATATCGAAGATCTAATGCACACTATATATCATTGATAACATAACTTTAATATATATTAAATGTTCCAAAATTATTGATTATAGTTTATAGATTATTTATGGGAGCCACATGGAAAGCATGCATAACTTAGGGAGACTATTGATGATTCCATATATGTATTTACTAACTAAATTTGGTATGATAATAATAAATTTGATACTTTGAGAGAGCTCTTGGAAAGAGAGTTGAGGATCATGGTTATTGAGACCCATGATAAATTAAATTTATAGAAAAATGGGACAAGTGGAAGCATTATGAGGGCCAAATCGATTTTGAAAAATTGTTAAATTGAGGATAATAGCTCAAGAGAAATAATTTTCCAGGACTCCTTAAATTTATATTGTATTTATTTTCCATTTCATATTTTCGTTATATATATGTCTTCCCTACCCATGAATCTCTTGGTCATTGTGATCATGGTAATATAACATTTGTTTGAGTGAACTAGGAGGGTGTAACTTGGGAAATGTATATGAGAATGAAAATGATTTCTGTATTTTTTTTGTTATTTTCCGGATAATATATGGTTTTGAATAGTGGGAGGGAATGGCTTTATACTCAGTGTTACTCCTTTATTATTTATCATTTTTCCTTATTATTTAATTATAGAACATTCAATCTTCTCCTCATTAAATTTTCATACATAGAGTTGAGTTGGGAATCTTGTTTGGGTGTGCTCTATAGACTTTTGGACATGAGAGGTTGGGAAATTATACATAGTAAATCCATTTAAGATGAGTTTCATGGGATAAAAGTTCTCAATTAAGGCATAATATATACCATGTGTCATAAGAAAATAAAATGGGATAGTGGATATATAATTGTGATTCATTGCATCCTTACAATGAAAATAATGAGAGGTGATTAGATCTATAGTATTGATTTGGTATATTAGATGAGGATGAGGAAGAGATAAAAGTATTTAACAGGACAAGGAAGTTTCACTTCTAAAAATTCATTTAGGAATACCCAAATTTATTCTTAAATTTCATATCATTTCATACTTACATTCATCATAAACAAAACCCTTCCCCTTCCTATTTCCAAATAGAAATGAATAAAAATTTCTAATAATAAGAAATTAAGTAGTGAGAAATAATTGACGATTCATCAGAGATAAACATCTGGTCAACTCTTTAAATGCATTCATAAGGGATATTTAAATTTTTAATTGATGATAAAAACCATTTGAAAAGATTTTTCTCCCATCCATTCTCTATATAACCACATGGTAACCTCTCCATATTCTATAGACTTTTGACTATCAATGAGGGTCTAATGAATCATATGGCTACACTATACGATTTGGTATCATTACAAAAATATTAACCAATAATAGAAAAATTCAAAAATTTATCATATCATAATGAAAAGTAAATAATTACCACATAAATCAAATATAAATCAATAACATAGTTATTTTATAACAAAATATAACTCATGTGGGTCATCTAGTTATAAAACATATGTAAGATCACTGAATTTTCAATGATACACCATAAAAGAATCCCTAAACCAATATGATTGAAATCACATCAAAACTATGTCTATATCCCCATAAAAATCACCTAGATAATTAACCATTGATTAGTACATTGTCTAACCATCATGTGAAATATATGGTTTCTATGCTCACAAAAGATCCCATACATGATGTAGTCTTAAAAATTTGTAGGCCTTCATCAATAGTATCCCTATTAAAAACTTGGGTGTGTGTCTGCATGTATTAAATGAAAAATAAAATCAAAATATTTTGCACATACACCAATAACACCACTAGATACTTAATAAGTAACCCTGATGGTTGATTCAGAACTGTTTGAGTAGGCGTAATAATGGGATGATTCTCTCATAGTTTGACAAAACATGATTGTTAATGTTCCACTACAACTTTAACCTGTAGAAAAGAGAAATATATTTTATTATGTAATAATATATTGTGAATAAAGATTCACTAACTCACTTTCAAGGGGAACAACATATCACCAAACTCATAAACAAATTTATGATGAACCACAAAAACCATGAGGGAGAATGAGGTATCACCTAGTGAATTGTGTATCACTACACAAACATCAGGGGAAATAATGAATCACAAAGTGAATGATATTTCACCATACATATATCAGGTTGAATTATGTATTTATCAGTGAATAATGTATCGTTGTACAAATCATTGGAAAAACAATGTATCACTTTGTGAATAACGTATCATACCACAATAATAAGGAGAATGATGTAAAACCACAAAACAACATAGAAATATATGATATTTGGTAAAGAATGTATCAATGCAAATAATAGTGTATAAAATATATCAACAGGTGAATGATGTACCCCCAAAAATACTATACAAGGTGGATACTTTATAATATACATAATATTCAAGGTTAATGTTGTATCACCATGCAATTAGTCAAACATAGATGACATACGATCCTAAAATACAAAAAAATGGTGAATGCTTTTTCACAATATAGTTAAATCTAGTGTGAATGAACTATCATATTAAAAAATATATTATCATGAGAGACTAAATTTTCTCTATAACATATGTATCAACAAAACAGCAACATGGACATGGATCTAGAGTTTTCCCTAAATAGATTTGTTCAAAAAAACTCATGGTATTCACTAAGAAACTAAGATCCATGAAGATATCCAACAGGGACACATGCACAAATCTTGGCCTCCATCAGCATGGTTTTGGATCCTGTACAACTATCCATGTCTCAGGGGTAATACTATCATGTCCACTCATCATAAGAAAGGTCTCATTTAAAGGTTATCTCACCAATTATCTTAACTAATACATCTAATTACATCATAAAGGAACACCCAAAGATACCACAAAAGTATAAATACACATAATAATGAAAAAGAAAACCCACACAGTTCCCTTATATAAGTATATCCTCACATTACAATGTGATATTCCCATCAACATCCAACTGATCAGTGCTCAAGTCATAAGGAATCCATAATGAACTAGATATCCCATACTCATCGATCATCAAGTTATAGAACCTGATTTGTCTCTATAATTTTCCACTATCGTATTCCCACTAGTGGGCATACACCATATATTCATACCCACTTAATTCCTTATGATCACTCCAATACATTTATATAGATGAGCATTACATTTTTTTGGTATGACACCCCTATAAGCCACTCGAGGTATATCTCAGAAATGGACAACCTATTGGGGTACCAATTTCTCTTCAATTGTGTCTCTCAACTAATGACTTATCCACCGGCGTTTATATACTCAAAACATAACACTATAGGAGATGACATGAGACTTACATGAATACCAAGATCTTCCCATAAAAATAGAGATCACTTGCAACTCTCATTTAAGTCACACACTTTCTTCTCATAGAAAAAATTTAAACAATATATGTAAAAAATTATCTTGTGATAATATTTGGAACCACCTACCTCATTAATAAATTCATCCCATTAATCATGTTCACTATATCCTTGATGAATATCACCTAAGACCACATTGGTTATCAATTATCCATAAGAGGCTCAATATTCTTAAAAATCCACATTAAATAATTATAAAGAGGTTAAATCTATTTAACTCAATTAATTAATAATAATTCAATTAAGAGTAATTAGGGGGAAATAAATCAGATAGCATAATAGTGTTAAAACCTATAACAATAGAGTGTGCATCACTCTTAGAACACCCCAATGTTCATAGGTGATCAAAGACAAAAAAACTGATATTGATCTACTAATTAAACCCATCCTAATTTGATAGAGCTTCCAAATAAATTAGGGTGGAAACATATCGATTATCATACAATGAGAAACTTCCTTAATTCATCATCAAGGAGACCCCTGCAGTATTCTTCAATAAAAACCACATTCATATTGGGATGACTAACCACACCACATTGAAATATTCCCTTTAATCTCTATATTGGTAAATTTCATATTAGATCCAAGCAATGAAAAAAGAACATGTTTGAGAGGAAGGAACATAACCAAATAAAAATCATTGGAAAAAATATCTTTGAATCCATCTCATGTAAAAGGGGGTAAGGGAGGATAAAATGGGGATAAGTGATGTGGCTCCCCTTTCTATTAATCGGTTGAGGAGGGACACATCTGAGGGGTGTTCAGATAAAGGGGGTAGAATGATTGTTCTACCCCACTTCTATAGAGTACCTAATGCACCTATACTAGCCACCTAATCTCCCACTTGGATCCTGTTACAGGGTACCAGCCACCTAGTCACCTCATACATGGTACACCATCCGTGGAACATCTTCTAGGTACTAATTGCACCTAGCCTGGGTACTTGGTAGCCCTTTGTATCCACTATCCAACACTTCTTTACTCATGAACACCAAAAATACATTTTTTGGAAATCTTATACTCAATATATCACCTCAAAAACATCAAATCCAATATTATAAATGTTTCTAATAAGACCAATTTTTACCCAACTAAATAAACAAGTCATCTTTAATTGCATGCTAATTCAAACTTGAAATTTCTATGGCTATACAAACACCCTCTAGGAGAACTAATTTCATACTCACCACCATAACACTTCTCATTACAAACAAATCTCCACAAACATCACCAATAAACCACATCAGTCACATATATCATATTCTTGATCCGATTTTTGATCTCCAATAGGATATGTCAGTGAAGGAACTACACCTGAACTAGGGAAATAGCCCAAATGCTAGACACATCATGATTTGGTTTATCATACATGTCAATTATTTCATGAATGACAAGGTTCCACAAAATCTCATGTTATCACACTCGATCACATGTGAAATGATATGGATGATACCCCACTACAATGATTATGTTTGAAACCCCCAAGACTTACACACCATGACATTGTCAACATTATCCAACTCTATAATGATTCTATCACTCGCCATGGAATTTATGAATTCCAAATTCATCAACATATTAATTCCGTAATTAACATCATTGTTCAAAACTAAACTATCTCCCACTCATGGATACACTAAATAAACTCTAAGAAACATGATACTCAAATATGATTCCTTACACCTAAGACTTAATCCAATTCATTAATCCACACTTTGTTACACATGTCATCTCATTTCCCATGAGTACCAACAGTCTATAGACCTGGAATTCCAACCAGTCTATTTACGAAAATTCACACATGGTCAGTATACTATACCATAAACTAAAACTCATTATTATAATTTAGTGAACATATAAACCTTACCCAACCCCTAATGATCAATAACAATATCTGGGTATTCCCATTATCCAGACATAACATGGCCACTTTCAATCTAAAACTAATACAAAACTGCAACCACCCTTGAGTTGGTTCTATCAATACACCACCCCTAAATACTATTCAAATTATAGTTAATAGATAAAACTATTATATGTGTAAACCCCAACCTATAATTTTAATTAACCTTCATAAATGATCATGATCCTTTAAGAAACTCATCGTCAAGAAAATTTTGACACTGACAAGCCTCACTCATTATATCTGAATAGACCAATCTCATTAGCCTCTTTCTCTATATGGTCTATGATATACAAATTATACATTAAACTATAGTATAAAACCATGGATAATCCATCACCATAAAAAATTTCTAATTTGTAAACCATAATGTCATTGATCATAGTCATGGTCATGTGACACTCATATTCCAACATGATATGGACCACACACTAAAACATTAAGTGATATACAATCTAATCTATGCCAAACTATAATAATTTATTAACTTTTTTGATTCCCTATATACCCTCACTGAGCTACTATGCCCCGTGGATTTTCAAAATACCCAATGTTCCTCACACCACATGTCATCTATTAAAAAATTTCATAGCACATATTTCATGTGATTCAATCGTTTAAACATAACCATAATTCTCAAAACCCCACAATTATTTCACTATCATGACAGAAAAATCATAGATCAAGTCCTAGTCTTTTCTATATGAATTGATACCCATTATTCAATCTTCATCTAAACATTTCTAGGGAATCGGTTTCTCTTGAACATCAACAACACAACATAAAATGGGTAACTCACTAATCCATTTATCGATATAATAAATGGGTCTCATTTCTTTGTAGGGTTCATCTCTTTCATGGACACATCTTGGGTGGGATCATCTATTAAGCCACATAGGAATCCTATGACCACACTCCAATAAATTTGGGAATAAAGGAGTCCAACTCTCAGTCATAACATATATGAACCCCACAATATCCTAAATCTTATATAGATATAAATAGAACCAAACAACATCCAATTTCATCCAAACCTATATAAAAGGATGGATCTATTATAACCATTCATAATTTTCTAGGTCATCATTTTCATTCCTCTAATAAATTGTGTCTCCTACCTATTCAATATCGCTAACTTGGATATTTTTATAGGTATCCCAAACAACATGCATCACATTAAAAGAAATAAAAATATTCTATAACCAATCAAAAAGTTCTTTACCTAAAAAATAAATTGGATTACACTCTTCCACCTACCAAGTGGGTGGTATTGGGAAGACTATATTGTCCCAATGGTAAGAGATTATCCAATAAACCACCCTCGTAAAGGTATAAAATAGCTATCATTTTTTTGAATCCTGTATATGATACGGTGTTCCCTATAGTGTTCCCCCACCATATAACCAACTAATACTATAATGAGTCACATTTCATCAATCATAAGACCGCATGCCTTATAAACTAACAATTCATCATGACTATACTATGTACCACAACAAAGAACCACCATCTTTTCATTCCAAACTACAATAATCCAAGGCATCCCTCGTGCGAAGACCCAAACATTATCGCATCTTATATTTGTGTCATTTGAAACATAAAAAGAATATTCCTACAGTTAATATCTATAAGGAATCCATGAATCTTGACTAACCCCTCTCTCTTGGTAACACTTTTAACATCAAAACCCATCTTAGGAATAAGTAAGAGAAGTTTCCCACCACATGAATAATATTTGAATCCCCACTATCCTTAGTAGAGACTTACTATTTCTTGGTTATCCATCCTAATCTATAGACCACATCTCAAATAACCCATTACCATTAAATCAGATCCCATGATTTTATTTCTTATCTCATGGTAGCATACAATCTAACACCCCATCTCCAGGATATCATAAATACTGGACATTATGACACTCATACCAACTAACACTCTGGGGTAATCATCAAACTCATATTTTCATATAATATACAAATTCAATGGCAGAAAACATGTCGTGCTACACTATATACACCCTATGTTGTATATTTCATATATCATTAAAACCTGACATAAGCCCAACCTACCCACTCTCAAGCTAGTAAAAAACACGTAGCACCCCATAATGTTTAATCATATATAGAATAGGTAAAAAAACTATGGTCCAGTAAAGTTGAATTTCGATATTAACATAAATTTTAGAAGACAATATTACTTGTTTTTGACACTTTAAAATATTAAACACTTCCTAATAAATATAACACGAATCATATAAAAACACCAAAAAATAACATAAATCATATATGTTGAATACTATGAATTAATTCACACTTATTTCTACCACAGGCCCAGATAAAACCCAACAAATAATAAACTTGAACATATTTTGTGACAAAATAAAATCAACTATAACAGTTAAAAAGAAATAACATAAATCATAACTCAATATAAAATAGGACTTCCACTCATTTAAGTGCTTTCTATTACCAATCCTGGAGTCCATCCCATGTTTTGACCAATCATATATTCATCTACCATTTAAAAAAATATGGTAATGAAAATAATTCTCTCATTCCAAAATTATAATTTCCTTATATTTTTGCACCCATGTGGGTAACTATGGGCCTTTCCCAGGAAACTATGTGGCAAATTGATGCTTTTAGACAGTTGTAAACCACATGGTTATTGCATGGTATATCAAACTATGAGGGTAACTGTGCGACTTACTCCTCTTGGATAGTAAGGGGAACATGGTTTCCGCACATTTTGGTAAACCATGTGGGAACACTATACAGCCTATCTAGGTCATTAAAAATTAGAAACATACCTTTGTGTCCTCTCAAGATTTAACCCCATTTCCTCCTCCATCCACCCTAGTAGAAGTTTTCCACCAAATTATCCCTCCCTAAACCTCCCTTGACCTCTTGGGAAACATTCCTTGGAAAATTTGGGTGTGGAAACTTCAAGTGATTATCATGTAAGTCCCTTTCCTCTGTATTTCTTCCACTTTCTAAGGTTTTCTTACCCAATTTCTTGAACTCATATTAAATAGTGTATAAAGTGGCCTAATGATTGTCCGATCTTGTGTTTTTTAGTAATGTATTGACATTTTTTGTTAAATATTTTCTTTTTAGGGTCTTGTGGGGGTTCGGTTGGGTTTTCACATCATTTTTTGGAAGGTTCCAAGTGAGAGGTAGGTGGTTCAATGAACTAACATTGTTGGATGATTTTTATATGAATTCTTGGTTAATTATATGTTCTCTATGAATAATTTTTGTTGTTTGAAAAAAACATTGGAATGGTTTGACTTGATTATATGATATTAATAGGATTTTATAAAGGTAAATGGTTATGTTTTTTGTGTTCCGTGTGGTGGTTCTTCTTGATAGTGCATTATAATTTTTTTGAAAGGTGTGAAATGTGTTTTCAAAGGAACTCAATGTGATATTGAATTTTAAAGTGGAATTATAAAGTAAAATGGATTAAATTGGAAAATAGGATTTTTCTGTGCAATTTTTATAAGAATTTTAAATTATTTTAATGATGAAAAGCATGTTTTAAACAAATGATCTTGGTTTATGAGTGGATTTGAAATGGGTTTCGCCCATGGGATTGGTTGATCAATTGTGGGATTTTTAAATGTTTTTTCAAAAGGGGATTTATCAATTTAATAATTTATGGTAAATTTATTTCAAAATGGTTTTTTGTGAAAAAAAGGGTAAAGTAGTTTTGTTTATTGAAAATGGTGACTACCTAGTGTATATATAATATTTGAAATGTTTATGTGAATGGGTGATAAGTTTGTAATTTGAACATGGTTTTTAGTAAAAAGGGAATCTCTAGTATCTAGGTGGTCTAACTAGTTCTATTATACTAGTGATTAAAAAGTGGTTTCCCTCATTTTCACTTACATGGATTGACGATTACAGTAATAACTAAATGGTGATGATTATTGGAGACCACTAGGTCATTAGGGTATCCCCTCTTAATGAATCATGAATGAATAAGATGTTATTCTTAGTTATTATACCACCTTTCACTGAGGTATGAGGTTCTAGTGTCTTATTGAGGCTAGATTGCCCCTAGGGATTTACCCAGGGTGCTCTCTCTTGAGAAAAATGTGATTTGGTTCCATTAATAAGCATATGGTGGACCTTTAGTGAATTTTATTTTAAAGATACATTATCTTACAAAAATGTTTCCTTTAAAAATGTTACCTTTAATGGTGTTGAACTAAAAAAAATTTCCGGGAGAAATTTGTTTCTTTGAAAGTGTTAACTTAAAAATGGTTTTCCTTCAAAATGTTTTCATGAAAATGTTTTTAAGGATTTTATATTAATGTGAATGTTAATTTGGATACTAATATTATTGCATTTAATATTTCTATTATGTAGCATCCTACTAAGATTTGGATCACACCCTACATACACCATGGGGTGTATGTAGACCTCGTTATCCATGATCCATATTAAGGAAAGATGAGTCATGGAGACGTCAGTGGTTCCATTTACTATTTTTCCTCTCATTTCATGTATTGGTGGTTGTGGATTGAGGGTGATTCCCCTTAGGTTTCAGTGAGGCTTTTAGAATTTTTTTAGTTTCTCTTCTCTTATAGTGTTTTTTTGTTTAATTTTGTAAAACATTGAATCTGAAACTTTTTATACCATATTAGTCTTTGGTTATTCCATTATGTCATGTTTATTTCTGTTGGTTATTTATGCTTATCAAAATGGGTGAAATAATTACCTAATCATTTTCATGATACCTAGACACCAGTTTTCATCCCATGGGGATCAGGAATGCCTTTCAGGACATGCCACGGACCGGGTCAAGTATCGGGTTAAATGGTACTCGGGCTTGGTTTGTCACAATGTGGTATCAGAGTAGGTCACACTATTTCTGGGTCATGATATTTGGGGAAGATTCTAGGTAGAACAGAGCTAGGTTTTTTGATACATGACATTTTGGTTATATAACAACCTTACATTTATTTCACACTTAAACATAATTTATTATATGAAATTCTACTTAATACAACATAGAAGAAATGGAAGTATAGTGTATTTAGGGATTAGGATCATTATATACAAACTTAAAACCTGAAATAAAAAATATTTATTGAAAACTTCCCTTACATGACCACAATATTCCTTCATACTTAAAATTTCATGGGATAACCTAAGGACATACATAAGAAAGGGGTGAGTTATAAAGCCTAATAAGGGAATAAACATGGAATAAAATGAGGAATACAATACATGTTAGAAAATATTCATATCAATGGATAATTATAGAAACATTAACATAAAGGCATGATAAATCCTTATAATCAAAACATGGAGATGTGGCAACAACATTTAACATGATATTAGCCTAAGCCAAGGCTCATTGCACATGGAGCATGAGTAAAACCTCAATTCACATGAAGAATGAGTAAACCATTGTTGATATATAATTATAATGAGTCAACACTCATTTAAAATTAAGTATCATTATAATATACTTTACCTAATTCCTTAATGTGCCATCAGGGCATACCCTTCATAAATATTTCATTTCATGCATAAGTGTGTAACATGGTTCATATAACATGGAATCAATCAACATCATAATTTATTCCATGATTAAGGAATTTGGAATAAACACATGAAAGTACCACTCAATATGTATATGTGAATAATGTTGAATACCCTAGATTGAGACATGGATATGGTATTCACTACACAATGATCTTTTCTAGGAAAAACACAGTGTAATTTCAATAGCATAACGGTGTGACATCAAAATTCATAAAATGGTTGAAGAGAGAGAAATGATTGTCTCATTTTATTTACATGAAATGGAAATTAAGGGGGTAATATAGATACATATCCTATCAAATTTAATGTAATTTAGATATATAATACAATATAATTTAATGAATGTAAATGAGGAGAGATGAATTCCTTACAGAATTTTGGAATGGTAATGGGTGTACATGGGAGGCATTAATGAGAGAGAAATGGGATCTCTCATTATTCAAACATGAAGAGGATGGTATGGGAGAGGTTAAAAATCATACCCCATCATTTATAATTGAAAATAATAGAGCATAACAATATACGGAAACTTGGACATAAAAAAAGAAAGTGAGAATCCCCTTACATGGAAGTGTGATCCCAAAGGCTTGGGAGGGGCTTGAGAGGGACATATTAGTAGCTTGGGTCACCTTTGAAGGATTATAGAGAGAGGATGTTAGAGGTTGGATGAACCCAAAAGGCTTTGAGTGAAGAGGACGTGGGAGCTTGGGTGGGTTTATATAAGAAAGGATATGAAATTCTTTATTATTTAGGTTTTGGACACCACACATTAAACTAATCAAAACCATAAACCAGATCATCGATTTTTCCCATGGTTTTTGCCAAATGGGAGTTGAAAACAATATTTTATAATGAAAATAGATGGAATTCTTAAAATTATTGGGTTGATTATGTGTAGGTGAGTGACACTCTCAAGGAAATCAATTTAAAAAGATTAAATGTTTTATAAGTCTTGAAGGGTCCACTAAAGCATGGTAAAATAAATCAAACAAACCTAAAATAAAATTATTTTAGTGGTAAAACATATATAGGCGAAACATAATGTTTATAGTATTTTATTACATCATTATTGGGTCATTATAATGTCCTAAACACATTATTTATTTAAAGGTTATTTAATTTTTACCCAAAAATTCAATTATTTCATAAAATTATGAAAAATTCACAATTGGGTAATTTCAACATCCTAATTCCAAAAATAATATTCATTTTATCCCAATATTTTTCTAAATATGTGAATTTTCACTTTTAAAATAAAAACTAAAATTTATTAAAAAATCATGGGTCTTGAAAAAAAATAGCTTTCAAACCTTTTTAAAAATTACAATTGTATTCATAAAACTTATATGATCAATTATACTTAATAAAAAGTAATTTAATAATAACAATATTTTATTAAAATATTATTTAATTCAAAAATCCATTAATTTATCAAAATAGATTCCTTATTTGAACATTAACTAAAAAATGCAATTTGTGCATTAAAACTATTTACAAAGTAACAAAATAATGAGAGTATATTATTTATTATTTACAAAAATAATGTACATAATCATAATTCTAGGGTATTATTACATAACCCCATAAAGAACCCACATAAGAGCTTTGGGTAAGGTGTGTGCTATTGACATACTCTTGAGGTGGCTTGGATAATATAACTTGAGTGGTAATCTCTATCAACTTCCACTTATCCTGTTGGGGTTCTGCTCAAGATTAACATATTCAAGTTCGTCATGGGCTTGGTCAAGAGTAAATCCCAATGATGCCGCCTCATTTCTGATCTCTGACAAATGGGCTTCATATGGGTAAAGTCTACATGATGAGTTCAGCTCTACCTTTTTCTGAGTAAATTGGATTTTTTAAAGCCCTATATTTATACTAATCATGTGATCACTATTCAGCAGCTATATTAGGAACGGTCACAATTATTAATGGTATATTAAAATCGAAAACATAAAACCAAATAAGTGCATACATTTTATATAACCATAATAATACATTTATATAGACTATGTGTAATTTTCATTAATGAATTTCTGGGTCATTATAATCATCCCCCTTAAGAAATTTTCCCCTCAAAATTTCTTTTTCCCACACTAAAACAGATGCGGGTAACACTAATTCATTACTTCTTTCAATTCCCACATCACTTCTTCAAACTTTTGGTTTCTCTACAATACCTTGTCGATGGGCATTGGATTATTTCATAGAACATTTTCTCTACCATCTAATATCTTTAATGGTTGCTCCTCGTATGAAAGATTTTCCTCTATATATACAACCTCTAAAGAGAGTACATGTAAAGGGTCTGGTATGTACTTCCTTAAGAGGGATACATGAATGAAATCATGTACTTTGCCTATAGTATGTGGAAGTTCTAGTCGATAGGCCACAACCCCGACATGATCAAGAATCTCTAAGGGGCCTATGTACCTAGGACTTAAATTCCATTTCTTTCCAAACCTCATGACCTTCTTCCATGAAGATATAAATATAAATACTATGTCTCTAACTCTGAATTCAAGGTATCTTAAATGGTTGTCTGTATAACTATTCTTTTGAATCTGGTCTACCTTGATATACTGCAAAATGTTTGTCACCATCTCCACCATTTCTTCGACCATTTCAGGTCCAAGTAGCTTACACTCACTGAATTCTTCCCAACACGCTAGTGTTCTACACCATTTCCCATAAATATCTTCATATGGTTCCATTTGGATGCATGAGTGGAAGCTGTTATTGTAGGATAATTCAACCAGTGGAAGATGTTGATCCCATCCTCCTTTGAATTCCATAGAACATGATCTTAACATATCATCCAGTGTCTGAATAGTTCGTTTAGAATGACCATTAGTTTGATGATAATAGGTCATACTGAATTTTAGTTTAGTTCTTAGAGTATGTGGGAGACTTTTCCAGAACTTCATGGTGAATCTGGAATCATGATTAGATACAATAGATAGTGGTACTCCATACAGCCTTATCACTTATTTGATATAAATCTGTGCAATTTGATCCAATAATAAGTCCTCTCGAATCGTGATAAAGTTAGATGTCTTCATAAGACGATCCACAATCTCCCATATAACATTGTTTCCTCTGAATGTCCTTGGAAGTATAGTGAAAAATCCCACGGTAATGTTCTCCCACGTCCATGTTGGTATAAAAAGTGGTGGCATAATCCCCATAGACTTTTTTCCCTTAGCCTTCACTTATTTGTATACCAGGTACATTGATGTATATTCAGAAATCTCCCTTTTCATATTTCCCACCCAAAAGTTTTCTTGGAGATCTTGATACATTTTTTTGATCCCTATGTGAATAGAGAAGGTTGAGATTTGTGCGTCATTCAGAAGGTCCTTATTTGTCTCTGGATCATATGGTACACATAATCATGACCCAAATCTCAAAATTCCATCCATATCAACCATGAACTATGAGGATTTCACATTTCTAATAGATTTATACATTTACACATCCTTTATTTGAGAATCATTTAACCTTTCCAAAAGAAATGTTTGAGAAATCATTTTTGAAAGAATTGATTATTTTACCTTCATTATGATTCCCATGCATATCTTCATCAAATCCTAGAAGATTGGATCCTTCTCAATTATCATCAATGACATAATCATTGGATCGTTTCTACATAGAGCATCTGACACCTTGTTTGCTTTACCAGGGTGGTAATGGACTGAGTAGTCAAAATTATTATCAGATCTAACCATCATTGTTGGAACATAATCAACACTTTATATGTGAATATATACATGAGGCTTTTTTCATTCATGTATATTTCAAACATCTCCCAAAAGAGGTAATGCAGCCAAAATATTAAAACGAAGATCACCGTAGTAAACATCAGATCATGTATTGGACAATTATACTCATGAACTTTCAATTTCCTTGGAGCATAGGCAATGACAGTGTTATCCTACATAAACACACAACCCAGTCCCCTCTTTGAAGAATCAATAAATACTACAAAACATTTCTCCACTTTTTGGTAATGTGAGCACAAGAACAGTGATAAGCCTCCTTTTTACGTTCTTGATGCTTTATTCGCATTCATCACTCCAAGAAACCCATACAACCTTCTGTGGTAGTAGGGTAAGAGGGTTGTAAAATCATGAGAAATTTCACACAAATTGTCTATAATATCCAGATAAACCCAAGATGTTGTGGATATTTGTTACTGATGTTGGATTTAGCCATCCATAAATTATAGCTATATTTGAGGGATCCAAAGATATCCCATTGCTTATGATGATGTGTCCCAAGAATCAGATCTCCTTAAACCATAACTCACACTTGGTGTACTTTTCATAGACCTTTTCCTTCTACAAGGACTCTAGTATAGTTCCTAGATTCTCCTCATGATACTCCTTGGTTTTGTAGTACATTAGAATATCATCTATAAAACTACCAAAAATTTGTTGAGGTAATCTATAAAGACTCTATTAATCAATTCCATGAAGATTGTAGGAGCATTAGTGAGTCCAAAAGGCATTACTATGAATTCATAGTCCCCATATCTTGTACGAAAAGTAATATTGGGAGTATCATCCTTCCTCACCGTTAATTTATAATATCCTGACCAGAAATATACCTTTGGATATGTATTGTGATCCATGCCTTTGATAGAACAAGTCATCAATTCATGGAAGATAATAATTTTTATTTATCATGATTTTTTGAGCTCATGATAATCAATTCAAAGGCACATTCACCCATCCTTTTTCATAACAAAGAGGACTGGTTCACCACACGGTAAAGCACTTAAGCGTATAAACCGTTTATCCAGATTCTACTATAGTTTTTTCTTCAGCTCATCAAGCACTACAACATCCATTCTATACAAAGTCTTGGATATTGGAAATTCCCCAGGTATGAGATCAATTGATAATTCAATGTCCCTTCTAAGAGGAAGACCAGGAAATTCCTTAGTAAACACTTCAGCGAATTCCCTCACAATAGGCATGTCTTCAAGGATGGTTTCCTCCTTAGACTTAATCATTTGAGCCAGATGACCGTGATCATAGGGCAATAATATCCATGAGTGAGATGATGGTGCTAAAGAAGATTCATCTTCCTCCTTGTACTTCTATAGTATCAGGGGCCGATTCTCCACACGGAGAGTGATTTCCCTCTCACGGAAATTTATGTTGGATCTATATAGGGAATGCCAATCCATGCCAATAATTTCTTCAAATTCCACCAAAGGGAGTATGACGAGGTTCACCAAGATGTTCATTCCACAAATTATGAAAAGGGAGGAGTTATATTCATGGGATGTAATGATTTCCCAATTTGTCTTAATCACCGACATATTTACTTCCATGATTTGTGGTGGTTTTTTTATTGTTCTACTAAGCTTTGGGGATATAAAAGAATGTGTAGAACCAGAATCAAAAAGGAAGTTCACTATTCATGCATGAATAACTAGTGTACCTATCACCACTTTGTTTCTGGGGTTCAATTCGGCGGTACTGATGAAAAAATCTCTCCCTTGCTGCCTTGGAGGCTGTTGATTGCCTTTGAAAACCCTTGGCTTAGGGCATTGATGTAAAAGGTGCCCTGGTTCTTTATTGTTGAAGCAGTGAACAATGATTTGAGGTTCAAACGGAGCATTCCTCTCCTCTATCGCAACTTTAGGATTTTCTTGTTAGTAGTTAAAGGCTAAGTTCCCATCTCTTCTACACCTAAATCATTTCTTCATCCCTTAAAACAATTTCTAGGGATCTTCCTCCCGCACCATTGGCAAATGGGGTGCTGTATTTTCATAGCACCATTGGATTTATCCATCTGACTGCTAAAATTGAAGTACACCTTACGCTTATTATCCCCATGATACACCTAAGATTTGTAGATCTCCATTCTGGCCTTGAAGGAATGTCATTCAATTTTCTCATAGCTATCGAAATCACGGATCGCTAGGTCTTTTCACAGTCTAGGATTCATCCCACCAAATAATTGGTTAACCCTGCATTTGGTGGTAACGACAAAGCTGGAGGCATATCATGCAAGCCTTGTGATGTTTTCCTCATACTCTCTAATAGATTCATTGACTTTATTCTTCAGGGAATGGAAGTCCATTTCCATCTTAAGCCAGATGGTGTGAGGAAAATATTTATCAAAAAACATCTTCCAGAAATCCTTCCATTCCGACAACTATATATCCTCCTTAGGATTAGTTTTTTTGACCAATTTCCACCGTTGATCAGCTTCACCATCCAAATGATAATCTTCCAAGATAACCTTATCTTGTCAACAACATTGAAGGATAGGGAAGATCATTTCAGTGGAGTGGATCCATTTTTCATTGATTGAGGGATTGGATGATCAATTAAAAGTTGGAGGTCTCTGTCTCATTAAGCTCTCGATAGTGCCTTGTTCTTTCTTGGGGGGGGGGGGGATTGAACGTTCCTCTTGACCCATGTTTCTATTTAATTATTGAGTTAACTGAGAGAGTATCATGAAAATTTTCATGTTTCCCACTCCCATCGGATTGGGGATCTCATTAGAACAATCATCACATTGATCTTCACACTGGTTGTTAGCCGGAGTCCTCCTATTACCGGCCAATGGATAAAATGAAAGGAAAGTTAGGGGAAACACATAAAGGGTAATCCAAAGACAAAAAAATATGACATATAAATTACTTCTATTTCCATAACTTTTGAATATATAATCTTAAATCAATGTTATCCATGATCTACTTTCTAACCTATTTTCTTATAGGAATTTTTATTAAATTCCCTTAATAATGCTTTATACTAAGATTGTTAATTTACCAAAGCATATCCTCTGGGAGTATTGTAACCATGAGTGCAGAAAGGCCCATTATTAAATACCAGGATACCTTAGGTCAAGTCTGACACTCCTTGTTAGAGTTTTCACTTCTAGGTATATCTGTGCCAGAGCCGCCTCTACCTACTCGTATCTATAAAGGGATGTGTTTTCTTGATAATACACTTACTCAATACTCACCAAAACATAGGGATGTTTTTTATTATACATAATATAGTCTCTATAGAATCACTAGGGATTTATAATCCTAATCCCAAAAATAACTAATCCTATCCTCTGATACCAACTATAATAACTCTGCTTTTATTTCAAACTAAAACATAATTTATTACCTGAATTTACACTTAATACAACATAGAAGATCGATGGTTCTAGTGTCTTTGGGGGTTAGTATCATTACATGACAACTTAAAACATGAAATAAAAAAATCTTTATTGAAAACTTCTTTTACATGACCACAACATTCTTTCGTACGTATCATTGTGTGGGATAACCTGAGGACATACACAAGAAAGGGGTGAGCTATAAATCCTAGTAAGGGAATAAACATGGAATAACAAGAGGAATACAATATATGTTAAACAAAAAAATATCATTGAAGCAAAAGATAAACATGAACATAAAGTCATGAGAAACATGATAATCATAACATGGAGATTTTGCAACAACATTTAACATGATATTAGCATGTGCCAAGGATCATTGCACATGGAGCATGAGTAAAGCCTCATTGCACATGAATCATGAGTAAAACCACATTGCAATTGAATTAGGATGATTCAACACTCATTGAACATGACATATCAAGATATTAAACTTTACCCAATGCTTTGGAGTACTATCAGGGTGCTTCTTTCTTAAACATTTCTTTTAATGCATAAGTGTGACACATGGATCATATAACATGGAATCAATCAACATCATAAGTTATTCAAAGATTAAATAATGTGTAATGAATACATGAATGTACCATTTATATATGTATATGTGAATAAAGGTAAATAACCTTGATAGAGACATGGGTATGGTATTCACTACACAATGATCTTGGCTTGGAAAAACGTGGTGCAATTTCAGTAGCATAAGGCATGACATGAGAATTCATAAAATGGTTTATAAGAGATAAATTCATTTATCATCCTATTTAAATGAAATGAAATGTAAAGGGGTCATATAGATACATTTCCCAACAATTTTAATGTAATTTAGATACGTAATACAAAATAATTGCTTGAATGTAAATGAGGAGAGAGGAATTCCTTACGGAATTTCGGCATGGTAACTGGTGTACATGGGACAAACTAATGAGAGAGAAAGGGGATATCTCATTATTAAAACATGAATAGGGATGTATGGGGGATGTGAAAAATAATAACCAAACATTTATAATTGAAAATCAAAGGGAATAACAATATAAGGAAACTTGGACATAAATTAGGAAAGTGAGAATCCCCTTACATGGAAGTGTGGTCCCAAAGGCTTGGGAGGGGCTTCAGATAGACTTCTTGGGAGCTTGGGGAATCTTTGGAGGATTATGAAGATAGGATGTAAAAGTATTTATGAACTTCAAAGGCTTTTAGAAAAGAGGAGGTGGGAGCTTGGGTGGTTTATATAGAAAAGGAAAGGGAATTCTTTATTATTTAGGTTTGGGACACCAAACATTAAACTAAAAAAACCATAAAACAACCCTTGGTTTTTTACTAGAGTTTTTTAAATGGGGAGTGTAAAACAATATTTCATAAGTAAAATGCCCGAACTTCTTAAAATAATAGGGTTTCTTATGTGGAGGTGAGTCAGACTCTTAAGAAAATAAATTTAAAAGGCTAAAATGTTTTGGATGTTTTCAAGGGTCCACAAAAGATTTGAGAAAATAAATCAAACAAACCTAAAATCACATTATTTTAATATAAAAACATATATTTGCCGAACATAAAGTTTATTTTATTTTATTACATCACTTTTGGGTCATTATGATGTCATAAAACACATTATATATTTGAAAGGTATTTGATTTTTACCCAAAAAATAAAAAATCTCAGAAAATTACGAAAAATTGACTATTGGATAATTTCGAAATCTTGATTAAAAAAATATTATTAATTATATCCAAATAATTTTATAAATATGTGAATTTTCACTTTTAAAATAAAAAATGACATTTATCGAAAATTCATGGGTTTTGACAAAAATAGCTTTCAAGCCTTAGTAAAAATTGGAATTGAGTTCATAAAAATTATATGATCATTTGTACATAATAAAAATTAATTTAATACTAATAATATTTTACTAAAATATTATTTAATTAAAAAATAAATTAATTTATCAAAATATATTCCTTAGTTGAACATTAACTAAAAAAACTATGTGTTCTTTTAAAACTATTTACAAGGTAACAATAATAAAATGAAAGTATATACTTTATTACATAAAAATAATGTACATAATCATAATGCTGGGGTCTTGTTACATAACCCCTTAAAACACCCGCATAAGACCATAGGGTAAGGTGTGTGATGGTGACAGACTCTTGGGGTGGCTGGGATAACATCGCACGAGTGGTAATTTCTATCTACTTACACTTCTTCCGTAGGTGGTTCTTCTCAAGATTAACATATTCAAGATCTGTTGGGGCTTGGTCAAGAAAGAAGCCCAATGACGCAACCTCTTTATGAGATCTAATAAATGGGCTTCATATAGGTAAAGTCCCCTTGATGAGTCAATCGCTTCCTTTGTCTGAGTAAACTGGATTTGTTAAAGCCCTATATTTATACTAATCATCTAATCCCTATTCAATAGCTATATTAAAAATGGTCACAATTCTTAATGGTATTTTAAAATACAAAACTTATTACCAAATAAGTGCATATTTTTTACATAACCAAAATAAGGCATTTAAATAGACCAAGATGAATTTTCATTAATGAATTTTTGGGTCGTTATAGGTTAGAGTAGAGTGATAGGAAATAAAACATCATAAAAGGACTCAATTTTCCATGGGAAGTCATGTTTTGTTCAGTTCCATTGTACATATTGGGGTTTTTTATGTTTTTAAATGAAACGATAGTTGGGATAATGGTCGTAGTGCACTCGTAGGGCCTGCCGAGCCATGTGGAGCTGGGGACACGGTCCTAGAATTATATACGTGATGGTTGTGCTATTAGAATATGGACACCAACCATATGATCAAGTCACCCATACACACTATTTTCCTCTTAAGAATTTATTTTCATCTTCTTGGATTTTTAATTTTTTTTAAAACCTCGGTTTGGAAAATTGTGAAAAGTGGATTTTAAAGTGGAAACAGTTCTGTTTTGGGAATATGGAAAATAAATTTTTAGAATCAACCTAAAGGAATATTTAGGAAATTATATTTTTGTAAAATTATTATTTAAATATACATATAGAGATAAGTTCTTAAAAAATATTATTTTCATAATTAAAACTTATGGTTTAGAGAAATTGATTATTTGGAAAACATGAGCTATTTTAAGGAAGGCTTTTGAAAATATTTTTTATGATGAGTTTTTTGAGCTGTAAAAAATGTTTTGGAAGGGATGAAATATATTTTATTTATGTGTGGAGGTTGAAAACGGTATTTGACTTATTTTTTTTGGAATTCCGAAATGTTTTATGAATTTTGGAAAACATAAATGTGTGGGCTGAATGTTTTGTTTTGAAAAGTGTAAATTTTTGGTTTTTGCCTTTGGTATTTCCATGAGTTACCACATTCATGGATACGTGTGAATGGATGATGAACTAAGGATATGGGTTCTTGTATTACCATGTGAATATGCATGTGCAAGGCACCATGGAATACCATTGGTGAGTGTGAAACCCTTTAAAAAAGTTTTTAGAGTGATTTTAAAAAAGGTGTGATATTTTGATTACAAGTTGTCACGTGGTGTGTCTCTGCATAAATTGGTAATGTTACCTATATGGTATTTTAGAGTTTGATGACTCTTTTTGGAAGAATAGTGTTTCTTATTTCAGTACATATCAATAAATTAGTTTTGAGATAATTCTTATTTTTTTATTTTGAGGAATATTTTGGAAATCATTTGATTTGGTTCCCTATAATGTGTTCAGAGATTGTTTGCAGTGAGTTTTTCCTAATAGATTAGTTTTATTGGGTCTTTGGTTTCCATGTTATCTTGTACACACCCCTATAAAGAATCGTTACTTATTCAAAGTGAGTACATGGGTGATTCACCATTGTAAGACCCTCCAGTTGATCAACATATGGTCTCTCTCCTTGAGATTCAGAATTGAATCCACCTCTTTTTCTTGTCTATGTTGATACTCTAAAAGAGAATGAGTGGATATGGGAAAATAGAAAGAATATTTGGTTTCCATGAGTCACTTAAGTCATCAAAGGTGAATTTTTTCACCTTTACACATGATGGTCCGGCCTGAAATTAGTTTAGGAAATTAAAGTAATGGTTATCATCTTGTATTTATTGGTGTTATCTAGGGTATGAGAATGTCCTTTTACTATTTCATCAATTTCCTTAGGTCATAAAATCATGTGTTTCCATTAGTGTGGAGGGTCCGGTAAGGAAACATTTTCATGTCTAGTTAGAGAAATATTATACTTTTGTAGTGTTTCCTTCATGGATAGAAATGTAAGATTTGCATTGTGACTCCTTTGAGGCCTTTTGTTTTGATGGAAGCATGTTGTCATTTGATATCGTTGAATTTATCTATCTAAATGGGGGAGTGTTCTATGAGCATCTTGTTTCCATTGTTTCCTCGAGTAGAAAGAGGGTGATGCTCGTGTATATTCTAAATCCTTGTCTCGGTGAAGTTCTATATTGAGGCGATGTGAGTTCTATGGTATGTGGTGTTCATTTGGTTCTATCTATAATGTTGTGTGGTCATTCATTAAATAAAATATAGTATTTTGATTAGGACTTTTCAGACTCTGGTTGTGATGTAAGATATACTTCAATCATCAGGGATCCATCCATAGGCCCCAGAGTGACACTCAGTGCAGTCAAAAATCCCAAGGGTGTGAGGGGTATTTTTCATTATTAGTCTTGAAAGGGAGATATTTTATGCTTTATGGGTAGCTGTTTCATCTTTAATGGTATTATTTTGTGGGAAGTTATATAGGGTCCTCGTTTTTTCTTTACAGTTGTGTGGGTTTTAGTATCTTCTTTGGTTGTCAGGAGGCGAGGTGGTCTCATGTCATTGGAATCCAAGTGGTTGAGATTTTAGTATGTGAAACCCTTTTTGGTTTCCCTTGTATGATTAACCCTTTTAAATCATTTTCAGTTTTGTTTTGTTCCCATATGATGATTTTAGAGTCCCATAGGGATGGTAAATGGAGTAGTGATTCCCATTTCATTTGGAGTTTCTTTTTTCATGTCCCTTGTGGTGGAGATTTAGTCTATGTGAGAAGTCCCTAAGATGGCCCATGTTAGGTTCATGTCATAGTCTTCATTGGTTTTTTGGGTTAGTTGGTTATTATGGGGTGACTCACTGTGGGTCTCACTAAAATTTATTCTAGAGTAAGTCAATGGTAGTCCATTTTAAAAGGTGAGGAGTTTGTTCAAGACTCTTAATGTGGATAATCCTGTTTGGTTTCTGGTGTTTTCTTGGTAGTTTGTAGTCTCCTTTGGATATATCTAATTCTTAGTTACTCCCTTGAGTAAGCATTTGGGTTGGAGTTCACACTTTAGTTTTTTATGTAAGGTTTTGGTAGTGTTTCTTGAAAAGTGGCTTGGGTTATTTTGTTTCAGTTAAGGGGTATGAGTTTTAGTTGGTAATGTTTATGGTGCTCTTAGATTGAGTGGTTAGATTATGTTATTGTAAAAATTCCTTTCTCATGATCAATAAATGGAGGTTTTGTGTCTTTTTGGGGGTAGAGGGCCTATGGTGGTGAGTCTATTCTGTCCTCACAGGTTAAATATTATGAATCTCTTTTTCCACTCATTGTGATCTAGCTTTCTCCTCATTAGATGTTTGTGAGGGATTTCTTTATTTTGTAGAGGATTATCACTTTTTGATTTTGGATCATGCATTTTCATGGATTTTAGTGGATGGAAATCATTATGGTAGAGAGAATTGTCACACATATTTTTTTCTCATCCATGGTTCCGATTCATTTTGGGGTTTTGGTTTTTCTCTCAGGATTTAGTTGTGAAAGGTTTTAATTTATCATGTATTCTTTTATTTAGCTTTGATCTTTCTTTTTCCCATGGATCCCTTATGTGCTTTTGGAGAGAAATGATAAATTTGGTCTCGATTGCAGGTGGCGCATGATTTGAGAATGTTTTGGGGAAACTGTGTGCCTGGAACAAGAAATCATGTGACCAAGTGATGTTTTTGGATAGTGCGAAATCGCATGGTTGCTACAGGTTTTTTTCAAACCATGCAAGCAACTGTGTGACTTACTACTCTTGGAATGTAATGGGAGTATGGTTTCCACAATGTTTGGTGAACTGTGAGGGAAGACCATGAATCCATTCTAAGTCATTAGAAATTGAAAAATTACCTTTGTGACCTGTCAGGACTTAACATTATTTACTCTTCCATCCACCCCATTTTTAATTTTTCAACCATGGGATCCTTCCCCAATATTCCCTAGACCTCTTGGGAACCATTCCTTGGGTGATATTGGTGTGGAAACTTCAGGGGATCATAAAGTAAGTCCTTTTCTTCTTTATTTATTCTACTTTCTAGGGTTTTATTTTTCCTCTTTCTTGAGCTCTTATTCTCCAGTAGGTGGAGTGAAATAATGATGGTCTGATCTTGTGTTGTTGAGTGAGATATTGACCTTTTTTGTTAAATATTAATTTGTTAGGGTATTTTAGTGGCGAGGTTGGGGTTTCTCATCTTTTTCTAAAAATTTCCAAGTGAGAGGTAAGTGGTTCCTTGCACTAACATTATTGAATGATATTTATATGATAGTTTGGTTAATTATATGTGACCTATGGCTTATTTGTGTGGTGTGAAAAAATGTTTTTGAGGGGTTTAACATGATTATGTGATAAAAATGTGTTTTCATAAAGGTAATTGATTATGTTTTTGTGTGTGACTTATGGTGATTCTTCCTAAAAGTGTTTTATGATTTTTAAGGGTGTGAAATGTGTTTTCGAAGGCATTCACGGTGTGAAAGAGTTCAAAAGTGGGTTTTTAAAGGAAAATATATTACATTGAAATATTGTATTTTATTTTGAACTTTTGATAGAAATTTTAAATTGTTTAAATGATGGGATGCATGTTTTAAAAAAATGAGCATAGGTTATATGTGGATTTGAAAGTGTTTTGGCCCATGGGATTGGTTGATCAATCATGTTCTTTTCCTATTCTCTTCCAAATGGGGATGTATGAATATCTTAACTTATGATAAATGTATTTGAAATGGTTTTGGAGTGTGAAAAATGGAAAAGTGGGTTTGTTTATGGAAAATGGTTACTACCTTGTGTACTTATAATGTTTGACATGTGTGTGTGAATGTGGTGATATGTGTGGTGTGTGAAAATGATTTTCAGCATAGAGGGAATCTTGGGTATCTGTGTGGGATGAGTAGTTATAGTATTCTAGTGATTTCAAAGTGGCTTGTCTTAGTTTCACTTAGGTGGATTGATTATTACAACAATTACTAAACTATAATTATGTTTTGAGACCACTAAGACATTGGGGTGTCCCCTCCTAGTGGGTCGTGCATGATAAATCTGTTATTTTCAGTTATTATACCACCATTCATCAATGTATGAGGTTATTGTGTCTCACTTGAGATAGATTACCCTTATATAATTAAACATGGTTCTCTCTCTAGAGACTTATGGGATTTGATGACATCTATTATCATATAGTGGACCTTGAGTGAATTTCATTTTAATGAAATTTTATCATAGTAAAAGTTTCCTTTTTTAAATACTACCTTTTAAATGTTGAGCAAAAAAATCATGAGGTAATGGCTTTCATTGAAAGTGTTCCTTTAAAAATGGTTTTCCTATAAAAATATATCTTGAAAATTTATCAGAGTATTTTGTATAAATGTTCATGTTAATTTATCTATTGATGTTATATCATGGAATCTCTTTCATTGGGTGGCATCATATTAGTCTTTTTCTCACACCCTACATACTCCTTTGGGTGTATGTTGAACTTGTTATATAGGAACCGAGTTAAGGCATGATGGAGAATGGAGATGTCGGTGGTTTGAGTTTCTATTATTCCATGCATTGTAGGTGTTTGTGGTTTTAGATTGAGGGTGATGACCCTCATGTTGCAATGAGTATTTTACAATGTCTGTAGTTTCTCTTCTGTTGTATTGTTTTTTTTAGTTTAATGTTGTAAAACATTGAATCTAAAAAAATTTATACCATGTTTGGATTTAGTTATTTAGTATTATCTTGTTTTTTCCTATTTTTTGTTTATGCTTATGCAAAATTATGAAATCATTCCAGCTGAATTTTTTTGATACTTAGGCACTACTTTCCAGCTCATGGGGATTAGGAATTCCCTTCGGGTCATGTCACATACCAGTTTAGGTTTTGGGTTAAATGGAACTCTTTCTTGGTTTGTGACTTCAAAAGCATCCTTCTCAAAATTCAAAAGGTTAAAAACTCGTATCAAGTGTCTAATTAATTATCTAGGGGACTATATCCTCTAGTATCATCATAAAAATAATAACCAATAATTAAAGCATCAAAATAAAATATCATATTGTACTTCATAGTATGGAAGTATAATATAAATTAAGATATAAATCAATAACATGGTCATGATATTAAAAAATAACTTGTACAAGTCATGCAGTCATATAAAAAGTCATGATCACTAAAAGGATAACAATAAACCGTATAATATAGATTGAAAGTAAAATAATTGGGAGTGCAACCAATATCATTAGTATATCCACAAACCTACCTATATATCTCCATAAAGCTCTACCAACTAATCAACCTATACTCAATCCATCTCCTTACAAATATAATAGACATAAGTTTTACAATCCCACCAAAGTTATTGTATAGGGTATGTGTATAAACCCCAGAAAGTCTCCACTAATTGTTCCCCAAATAATAAATAGTATATATGTAAAATAAAGTATTGAATGAAAATTAACTCTTAAATATCACAAGCATAAACCTGTTACACTATTAGATACTTAAAAAGTCACCTCAATGATCAAATTGTACCTACTTCTGGTAGTATTAAAATAGGATGATACTCTTATAATCTGATGGAAACATGAGTGAGAACAATCCATCATAACTCACATAAATGAACCAAATAACAATTTATTCCTATGAAATGATCTATGGTGAATGTTATGTCACAAAATCACCAACCAAGGTGAAGGATATATAATTATACTCATCAATAAAGTTGGATGATACACCAAAAAAACCATCATGGCCAGTGAGGATTCACCTATTGAATGGAGTATCACCACAATAAATTTACGGTGAATGATGTACCTCCAGGTGAATGATGCATCACCTTACTAATTATTGGTTTAATGATGTATAAAATTGTGAATTTTTTTATCCCAAAAATAATCTCATGTAATGAGAAGTATCACCAGGTGAATAATGTATTACTACATAACAATAATGTGAATGATATATCTTTAGGTAAATGATCTATCACCATACCAAAATAGGTGTAATGTTGTATCTCTTAGCGAATCATGTATCACTTACATTACTATATAAGGTGGATGACCTACCACACACATACCCATCAAGGTGAATGATTTATCACCACAATATTAATCGAAGGTGGATGTCATACCACTAAGGAATACAACCATAACTGAATTATTTTTCACTATATAATTTCACACTTTATATATATAGAATAATGGTAATTAACATGTTAATAATGGAAAAAAATTAACTGTAACATAGGAATTAACTAAATAGGTACAAAACCTCGGTGGATGAGTTTTCACCCTATGTATTTTTTTGATCAAACAAATGGTACACACTTGTAAACCCTTACCTAGGACATTGTACACCTAAGAAACATATAAAATGTTTATTAGACCTCTTTATGGATTAAGATACTACACAAAAATCCGTATTAAAAGGGTTATACTATCATTTCAACTCATTATATTAAAGTTAACAGTTCCATTTTATATAACCACATGGCCTAATGAATGTGTGAGGTTCTATCATCAAGCAACACTCAATGATTACTTATACATCTTGTGATAAATATTAGGGACAATAACACCCCTCAATGTTACCTTTCTTAAGAATCTCATCACTTTAAATGGTAACAAGGCCATTAGCATCCACAAGATAAAAATATAAGGATTAAGGAAGCTATCATGGTCCAGATAGCCTATACACACCTCCCATCAAGTGAAATAACTTGATTTGGCTTCATGATGGTCCACTCTCAAATTCCTACTTGTACCCATACCATATAAAATCATAACCACATTAGTCCATAATATCACCCCAAGGTATTACTCTAGATGAACTTTAAAGATAAGGATTAATACCTCCATATATCACCCGATCCATAGATCCATGATGAAAGTCCTAGTAGGGTTCCAATCTCTATTTATCCTTGTAATTCACATGGATGAGTAATCATAAGTACATGATAAATAATGAATACTAGAGGTTCTCTTATGATCATGACAGGGCTACCTAGACTTTCCCCTCATAATGGAGTCCACTCATGGCTCTCATTTAGGTCACATATATTCTTGTCCATTATTAATATTCATGTAATATATACACAATCACATGAACAGGTAATAGTAAGTGACACTTACTTTAATCTTAGTGTTTTCCCCATAATCTTGCTTCCTCCATCCTTTTACAAGAACACTTATAACCACACTAACCATCAATCATCCAACATAGGCCCCATATCCATTTGTATTTAATATTAATTAATTTTATAATTATTATAATTAATTAAATCTGTTAATTCAAATTTGATCAATAAGTAATAATTGTGGGGTAACTCCCCAAATATTATAACAATGCCAAAACCTTGATCAACTGGGTACACATCACTCTCAGTACATCCCTAGGTCAATTTCTGACCAATGAACCAATAACCAACATCAATTTATTGTTTTTTCCCATCCAAAGTGGATATAAAATACCAAATTGAGGGTAGTCACTTACTAATAATTAAATAATGCGATAAATCATTGGTGAATCCCCTTGAAGCCTCTTATTAAATCATCAAACAAAAGTGCCTTTTGTATTGAGGTGATTTCACCAGTTCCAAGTGAAATTATGTATTAAATTCTTAGATTGAAAATTACATAATCAAATCCAAGGAAGAAGTTGAAAAGATAAATTAAGGAAACCAAGAGGTAAAAAATAAAAATGAAATTTCTATAAATCAAACTTGTATAAAAGGGAAGAAGGGATGGTAATAATTGGAGAATATATGTATTTCCCCATCCTATCAACTATCCAAGGAGTAACACCCATGAGTGGGGTGTTAAAATAGTGGGGGTAAAAAAAAGATTCTACTCATCCTAAAAAAACTTATTGTTATCAAGTACCTATTTTCCCTTCACTAGAAACACATACCCACACAAGGTACCTATTTCAAGGTATATTCCACCTATTTTCTTCACCCTACCAACTTCATCTACCAGGTACCCAGTGCAACCATATCAGGTAGTAAATTTCCATCTATATCAATTAATCCATAGTTCCCAACACCAATACCCACAAAACATTCTTTGGTCCACCTCCAATAAATTCACCTTGGTATAAATAAACACACAAGAATTTTAAATGCACCCATCGAAGATAATTATTTATTTAAACAAGAATAAATTCATGTTGAACATGGTTTCAAAGTCATTAGAATTTAAATTTTCTCAGAATTGATTAAGCTCGCCAGGATGGTTCATTAAATTGTATTTCGACAATAAATTTAGATTAAATAACTATATTTCATCCCCTAAATGCTAAAATAAAATAAACTCTCAAATAATTTTCTATTATATGGGTTATATAATTATTTATTATATAGATAACATGGAGAAGTATTTTAGTGATATATACATATTTCATGTATTCTATTTTTCTTTCATTCATACAAGCTATTGGTTTATTCAATGTATACATATTTTGACAATGAATTTATTATGTTATAAATTTTTATTTATTATTAAATTTTTCAATGATATTTGATGCTAAATGAAGTATTTTTTATAAAGTGTACCATGTATGGTCGAGGGTTGACCATGAATTTTCTAAATGTGTGAAATAAATGTGGAACCATTTTAATGAAGGGCATATATAAAATTGGGTTCACTACTAATTATGTGAAAACATAGGTATGATATAAAAATTAAATAAGATTCATCCTTTTATCATCATTAACTGTTATGTGAATTTTCATACCATTAAATGTTTAAGAAGTCCGTTCCAAAAAATTTATATATTCCATTATTGGTGATTCTCATTTTGAAAAAAAAAACATATTTGTTATTTATAATAGATAAGAATCAATTAAACATGATAAAGAACATAATATGGGTGGTATGTAATATTTTATATTCATTTTACATTCATCTTTACTTTATCCCAATGAAATTGGGTTTGGGTATTATGTTTTAATATTATTTAATCATATTAATCATTATAAAAATCCAACTCATGTATTAGATTCATATTTGATAAGGTATTGAATAATGTAATGAACCATCCCAGGTCATCCCCCTATGTCACCTAGTTTTTCTTATCACAAGGCCAAAATAACATTATTGATCACCATGGGATGGTTATAATAATAAAGGGTATCAAGAATAAGAAATTGGAATTATTTCACCCTCTGAAACCAATAATATAAAAATGAAATCTTAAGATCATTTGGTTGGTTTATGTAAATATTTTTTAATTTTTTTTTAATATTTTTTATATGAATTGTTTTATGTTTCTAATGAAAATGGGTTGCTGAATATCATAAAAATTTTGAGTTATATATATTATGATGTAAAATATTTCTCTTTTTACGCTCAAAGCTGCTAACATCATGTTGACTAAAATTTCTCAAGGTCGCTTATGTGTTTATTCATGAAGTTTAGAAATAGATAAAGGTTATAAAATTTTTTATTAATATAAGGTAGTTTAGGGAATGAGTTAAGTATATCATGCTAATAATTTTAAATTATATTAAATGGAGGGAAATAGTACGTTTTAGTTGACAAACAAATATGTGATGTTATAATGGATGGTAATAAATATAAAGGTTCTTAAAATAAAGGGTCACAAAACATATGTATTTTATCCTGAGATACAATTGATATAGGTTCATTGAGTAGGGGTGTATCATAAAGAATCATATTAGACTAAGATAACATGAAAAATATCCTCAAATCCATAAGACAAAGAAAACTATACGACATAAATTTTATCAGGAAAACCGCATTGAATCCATTAGATTGAGACAACAAAACACATTTTACGAGTGAAAAAGTATTTAAATCCATTGAATATAGAAAAATAAAAATATTATTGGATAGATAACTTACTATGAAGGACTATTGGATATATTATTAACAAACACAAGAATTATTATGAAGAAAAATGGAAATATATTTTAGGATCTTTTAAAAAGGTCAAAAATGCAAAACAATTTATGATATGGAGTAGGATGGTCAATAAATCAAAATTCATTAAGGATCGTGATTCTAGAAAATATATTAGGAGGAAATGAATATTTATTATACTGTATTTTAGAATTTTATTGTGAATAATGTTGACTCTTATTTATTTAGATACTTTGAAGGTGATCGAATTAATGTTGAATTGAGTGAGAAAATAAAATTTGTATCATGTTCTTATTCATTAATGTGTAGAGGAAGTATGAGTATATAAATGGGTGTAGGACCATTGAGTTTTTATGATGGGGACATGGTGATTTTAGAACATTTCAGTGATCCATCTTGAAAGGATAATGGTTTAGAAAACTAAAAAACAAATTGAGTAATTTTTTTGAGTTTTGAATGAAGTGGATTAGAAAAAACACCAAAACAATGTGTATTAGACACTAGTGTATTAGAGATAGGTCACCATAAAAAGGTGAATCTGATAGAGCATCATCAGAAAAAAAAATGTTCCAAACTGATACCGATGAGATTGAGATGAATCGGATGGAGGTGTACCAAATAGAAGGATACAGTAAAGGGATTTACAAGACATGGAAATCTTATAAAATGTTTATAATGAAAAGATATCTATGTTTAAATAATACATTGGATATTTATAAGAATAAAATCTTGTAACATGTGGGAGCCAGTTATATTTTCTATTTAGAGATAAAATATTATTTACCGGTGTCTGGTCATTTATATTCACTCTCATTATATATTTAATATATATAGATCAATGGTAGTTAGCACATAAAGGAATAAGAACCAATATTGAGAACAAACCTTGTGAAAACATGTGTAGCTAGAATAATTTTTTTTATTTTTTGTCTAGTGAGGTTGAGTTATAAATTTTAGAGGACCAAAACCTTAACAAGTTGAATATAATAATTTTAGATGAATAGAAATATTAAAATATCACTACTAATTTATCCCAATGCCCCTCTCAGTTGTCAATACATTCCCAGGAACTTCAATTGGTATTAGATCTATATGTTTCCTTTGTAATATATATATATATATATATTATCATGGATAATCTTAACATAATATATAATTGAATTATCCCTACCATCGACAAAAATAAATATCATGGTTGGAAAAAATAAAATGGTATTGTATCTTCATTCTCATGTCCCCGGGCGGATTAATGTATCTACTGGGGTGTTTTCACCCCTAGAGAGAGATTCTCCTTTGTCATTTATAGAAAAAATTTAATATTTAGGTTGATCGGAAATCTTATAACTGTATTCATATATCTTGTCTACAAATTTTTATATTGAGGTTACAGGTGTCAAAATAGTGAAGGAAAATTGAAAAAAACATGAAACTATATTTGAGAGAAATGATAAATTATAGGATTTTAATATTAAAATATTGAGAAAGATGTTTAAAGATATCAGGATAGAGGAAGAAGAAACTATTAATTACTAATTCACTTGAGTAAAATAAATTTTTAGTAACACAAGAGGTTTTGAAGATGACACGAAAGATTCAACTATTGATAAAAATTTGATGAAGAAATTTCTTGATAAGTTTGAACGTGAATTCTTCACATTACAAGATAGAGATAATTTATAAATTCAAGAATTAAGTAACTTTATTGGTGTATATAAAATGGGTAAATATCCATCATTAAAAAAATATTAATGAGGTGATGGATTTGAAATCTATGAGGAAGATGAAAATATGATAACAAACAAATGAAGTAATTATCTGTAGTGAATCATAATATAAATAAGATAATGATAAACAGAGTAATATGAGTATATATACTATCTCTAGGAATTAATAAAAAGTTAGATAAAAGTAATAAAGGTAAACACCCAATTAAATGCATTGAGTCTGATGTAATTGTCCATTTTTTGAAAAACTATCCAAAGAAAAATGATAGAGAATACGATAATGATGATTCTGAAGAAAATCCTCAAAATAAGAAGTATATTAAGTCTTCTAATGAACATAATAAATCCGCCATAAGTAAGAAAATTTCATTAGAAGGAAAAAAAGAAGTATTTTGAAAAAATTGAAGAAAAAGACTCTACTGATAAAAGTGCATCGATTGATATAGTTCTAGATATTTTCATATCCTACAACACTCATGTTAAATGAAAGGAAGATACTTTAAATAGTGAAGGTTATAAAGGTAATGTAATTCACCTTAAACAAATATTGATATTATAACTTGTGTAATTTATTGATAAAAACACAAAACTCAAAAAGGAATAAAAAATTTTAAAGAAGGAAAGTGAATAGAAGAATGAATGAAAAGAAGAATTTCACAAAAAGAAAGATGCTTACATAGAATGAATTAAAAAACATAGATATAAGAGTTTCAGGATATGTTTAATTTTTAAATATCTTAACTAAAAACATACTAAAAAGGAATATGATATATATAATATATAATAATGATTTCTCTAGGATGAAAATAAATCGAATAAAATAAAATTGAATTTTAATAAATATTTGATATTAAAGGCTGAAGCATCTCAATATAATAAAAAATACATCAAAAAATTATGTGAAATATACATTGACTAAATCTATAATATTAATATGATAAAATAGCCTATATAAATTTTTGAATCAATAATGGATGAGATTATTTTTAGAAAGGTTGTGATTCATACATCAAATCAATAGAAGTTACAAGTAACTTTTAGAAGAATGATTCCATATGCTAAGGGAAATTAGATACCATAATAGACGTTTAATATAGAAATATAAATTATGTTGAAAATACATATTTCTATAGAATTTATAGGTTAAATAGATATTGTTAGGTTTGTAGAATATTTGGACACAAATCATACAATTGAATTAATGATATGTCACTATTTGGGATAAAGAAAGAACTGAGGGGGTAATAGTACAAGAAAAGGAGGTAAATATCTAATATTAAAGGAAGAAAAAAATTAGGACAAATGAGGTTTGAAATTTCCCAAGGAAAAACAATTTGATTTATTTGAGGAAACTTAATGAATATGTAACCAAGTAGGTAACTGTGCTGAAGATTTCATGAAAACACTTCAACGGAAATTTATTTTTCAATAAAATAAAATAAAATGGGGAAAGGAACATTGAATAAACATATTTTTTTTATATTTATCTCCAATTCACCAAAAATATCAAACTATATATTCTTGATAATGCGTGTTCCTCACATTTGATTGGTGATGTAAAAACTGTGAAAAAATTGAATAAATCTATAAAGGGGGGAAAACTTTTGGAAACAATTGTTCCTTAAAAATAAGTGGAATTGGTGTGGTAGAAATTGAATATCATAAGTTAATGTCAAAATAAGTTCTTTTTATTAATCAAATTAAGAACAAGTTACTAAGTTTGTGACAAATCTGTAATTTTAGTCAAGAATTCATATTCAAAAAATATTCACATATCATTTGATGATTGAAAGATAAACAAGTTTCACCATGGGAGAAACAAACAATGGAAATATAATCCATATTGGAGATCCTAGTGACTCAATATATTTAATTAATTAAGTTAAAAACATGTTATGGAACTTAATACATCGGAATCTAGGATGGAAAAGTATGATCACAATTTCAATGGAATATATTGACATATATTTACCATAACTAAATATGAAAAATGATGTTATTTAGATTAAATTTTATAAATAAGTATGGTTTCAAGAAGTTGTAAGAGATTTGAAACACACTACACTAGAACACTTGAGATTCTACTTTCTACATATATGGGTCGATGAGACATCAATCAACAAATGATGGTTTTACTTTATTTATTTCATTAATGATTTCTCTTGAATGATAGAAATTATGTTCATGAAACATAAATAATAATTTTTATAAATTTTCAAAGACTATTCAAGGAAATATGAGAATGATATTGGTGTATATATTTTTAAGTTGAGAATGGAAAATGGAAAATAGTACATAAGAACTTCTTTCAAGTTACACTTGAGGAGACATGTGATTAAACAACAATACAGTGCTCCTTACTCTTCTAAAAAATATAGTGGTGGAAAGGAAAAATAGAAGTCTAGTTGGTATTATTATAAGAATTATGTCAAAATATAAACTATAAAAATTCATCTAGGGAGAATATATAATTAATTTTGTACATGTTAAAAATATATGTTTGCTTTAAATGGAATCAAAAATTTGTTTCTATGAGATGTATTGTATGAAATGACCTACATCAAAATAATTCAAGGTTCTTGGGAGTCCTTTCTTAATAAATATCTCAAATATGCATTTAGTAATGTTTGATGGAGTGTAATGATGTGATTTCATTGGAAACTCATCCAATAAGAAAGATGCAAGTTCTGGAATAAATGACATCATATATTGGTTGATTCCTTTGTTGTAAATGTCTTTGAAAATTAGTCCACCATTAAAATTTTTTTGAACATATTATGGATGGTATGAAAGAATATATAATGATGAATTATAAATATTTTAATGAGAATAAAGATAAATATGATTCTAATCTTATACAGGTTTATCCCAATCAGTCCAATGATGAGAAAAGAAAGATTCAAAAAAACATAAAAACCCATAATTTATAATAACAAGTTGAATATGATATTATCATCAAGAATCAAGAATAAATCTTTCAAAAAAAATAGAAATTGAGGATTGATATTAGGCATCACTTATCTCATAGGTATAACTACACGCTATGTTTGTGGTATTTGAGCATACAGACAAGCTAAATGTGATGAATGAAGAATTTGATCAAATTGAGAAAAATAATACATGGGATTTTTTTCCTGGAAAAAAATGATGATCGTTATTGGAACAAAATGGATGTTCATAAATAAAATTAATGAATAGTTATAAATTTCAATTAATAAATATTATCTAGTTTTCGGAGATTATTTACAGGTGGAATGCATTGGTTTTAGAGAAACATTTTCCCCAGTTGCAGTACTAGAAACTTTTAGAATGTTTTTGGGAATTATTACTTATTGAAATTAAAAAATCCATTATACTGATGTTAATTCATCTTTTTTAAATGGATAAATTAAAAAATAAATCGATATTTTGAAACCTAATGGTTTCAAACATGACAATATTGGATTCTTGGAGTGTAAACTGAGGTAGTACTTGTATGTATGGAAAAATAAATGTCATTACTTGTATTTAATACTTGATTGTTGCTTGAAGTAGTTGAAAATTTATATAGGGTTTTTTTATAGAAATGTATATGTGATAAAAATTAGTATAGTAATCCTAATTATCATTTTTAACATTTATAATTTTTTTTTGTTGGTGAAAGGGATAAATCTTGTGAACAATGTACTGGAAAAATAAAAAGGAACATTGATATATTAATTCATTGAGGGTTGATTTTATTTCTCAGATTATTAGTTCAATAGAAAATAGGATACATCTTCCACTCGCATGAAAATTATTCCAAGGATTTATTACAAAATTTTGGTATAAAAAATTCAAAGGAAGTTTCTACATCTATTTGTGTTCATATGAAGATGGGTATACATAAATCTAGGAAAATTGAAAATCCCAAGGATATTTGAAAGTTGATCCTATGTTTAATCTATTATATTTATATAGGACCAAATATTCAATATGAAGAGCATTGTTTGAGATTTTAGAGGGATCTGAAGGAATCAAACATGTTGGAAACAAAAATAATCCACAATTATGTTAATGGAACATCAAATTATGGCCTGATGTATAAACAAAATAATGAGTTATCCTTTTTTTGTTTCACTAATACTGATTCGAATAGATATTACAATGATAAAAAATCAACATATAGATAAACATTATTCTTGGTTGAAAGTTGTGTGATATAACATAGAATGAAAAAAGGGTTTCTTAATTTTAGTGCAGTGGAATAAAAATATATTGATGCCCCTAAGTCTTGTATGCAAATGATGTGGATGAAAATTAATCGTGAATATTTTAGGGTAAATGATCAAAAATTAAGGATGGTTATTTTTAATAATCAGACATCCATTTATCTAACTAAAAACCTATACAACATTCTATATTTAAACGCATTGATATTAAATGTTATTTAATCGTAGAGAAGGTTTCTAGTAGGGATTTAATTCTTTCGTATATTTCCATTAAGGATCAAATTGATGTTTTTTTCAACAAATAATTTACAAGGGAAATATTTGGATAATTTAGGATAAAGATAAATATTTATCCACCAATACAAACATCATAATGTTCTGAAGTTTACCCCCTATTACTTTGTATTTAGTTATCAAAGGGGGAGAATAAGTAAACATTATTTCCCTATATTTTTTCTATATCCAGATGGTGTTATCAAAGAACAGGGGATTAATAGGTATAAGGGTTAAAATTTCATAATTTTAGATGATTTATAGAGGGTTTATAAATATCATGGCCACAAAATTTATTGTCACCAAGTAATGGAGTTATATAAAAAACATTAATTAATTTGGTATAGAGGTTTTAGGACATCTCACTTTGAGAACGGTTATCGTCAAATGAAATTTTAGAAAAGTGTTATTGATAATGTTTCCAATAAGTATAGAGGGGTATTGAAAATCCATAAATTTCATTTGGTAAGTATTTTATTATTATCTTTCATTATTTTATCTATGGATGTTTTTTTTTGTGAAAATAAGATGTTTCTGATGATAATAAATTTGAGTTACTTATCTTATAAACTCAGATGATTTTTTAATGATCCTTAATGTTTCTAATATCATATTTAATAAATTTTATCTATATTAGAGATAAATTTTTTCATGATACATCGTGATATATAAATTGTTTAACAAGATTGATTAGATATAGTAAGTCACCAAACCGAGTTCAGTTGACCAAGATGACCATAAAAAGTTATAACTAATAGATATACATATGAATTTGTACCAGACAAAGAAATATATGAAGTTATATTAGATGGAGAGAAATATGAACTTACATTGGGAAGAGGTACATTGGACATAGGTCCATTGTACAATGATGCATCAGAAAAAGATGCATTGGAAAAAGGTGTACCTGAAAGAATCATACCTTTAAGAGCTAGATTATCAATCCTGAATCCATCAAATAGAGAAAATGGATAGAAGAAACATTAAAAAACAAAATTTTTTAAATCCATCTGATGGAGGGAACGAAATGAAATATACTAATGAAACTTTCTTTGAATCCCTCATATAGAGAAAACTATAAATATTATCGAACAGAGAAGTTATTATGATCAACTACTATATGAGAATTAATGGATAGAGGAATTCATATAATGAATAAATGGATAGAGATTTTATGATATTGATAAAAAATTATAAATTAATAAATTATGATTATGATGATCAAGATGATCAACTACTCAACATTCATGGTGGAAAGATCATGATTCTATCTAATATTACATGAGGTGATGCACACATATTTTGATGAAATTATTTAAACAATTTATAATTATATTAAATAATTTTTTATGGTTATTCACCTTTATTTCATTGTTTTATTAAATTTTATAAATTTATAAATGAGAAATTAAAATGATATAATATTATGAGTTTTAAATTTTTAATTTTATTATGAATATTTTTTGAATTTAATTGATAATTTTAGTATTATTTTTAAAGTAAAAAAATGTCTACAACTAGGCTCTCCCTCAACCAATTGGCTATCAAGTCACATATCTATCCCCAATGGGGAAACTGAATCTATCATCTCATCGAGAGGGCATGCCTAGTGGTAGAGAGGAGTATGATCCATATGGGGAAGATCTCGTGCAGTGTGTGGGCCATTGAAACATGGGCCTATACATACCATCATAGGAATATGTTTGTGTGTGGGTGTGTACATGGGATCCCATCCCTACATGAGGCTTCTGAGACACAAATATTGTGGGATTTCATATAAACATGTGCTAACAGAGATTTTGTTCATGATGTTGGATGGGTGTGGTATTGTCACTTTTCATCATAATAAAAATGATTTCGCTTCTCTTTATTATTTCTCCCCTGACCTAAGACATTTCCCTCTACTACTGGCCAAGATGAACTCATCAAACCACCACCTTCATGTCATTATAATTCAGAATTTCCACACTGTGGGAGCTTAATATCGAGCGTATATTCACTATTGAGGCTTCGAACCACTAAGGATGACCTTGGGAGCCTCAGGAGGTCACCATGAAGCGCACTATAAAGATAAGAAACCAAGAATTCCATATGGTTCTCTATATGTCCACAGGGAAGGATTGATGACAATATTGAGTCACCTTTATCTATTGTCGTCATCATTGCACCAGAAGACCACTAAGAAAAAGTAGTTGCACAGAAAAAATATTTGAGAAATTACTATACTTCATTAAAGGAGATTAATAAATGAAATTGTTTTGAAAGACGTTCAGCTACACTGTTCCCGCTGGTAAATGGATACGTGAAGATTTTCCAAATTAAATAATGTCACATTGGCCATATAAAAAGACCATGTCACCCATGAGAAAAATGCCTATGTGAACTCGTTAAATGATTCATCTGTATGAGGGATAAGAGAATTTTTTATACGACACCATAAACAAAAATGGCTATGTAAGTTATGAATTGTTCGACTTCATCTCATTGAAGTGTCTATATAATACCTGTGGGCATAAAAAATATTGGAAAATCAATGTCGAATTCATCTACCATGACCATGAATCAAAACGTGAACATAGGGTGTCTATAAAAAATATTCAGGTGAAACATATGTCTTGATGAGGAATTAATAAGAAACCAGAAACTCATATCTAGTCTATGTTTAGGGAATTTAAATAATCCCTTTATATGGGGATAAATCATATAATTTCTTTTCAAAATGGAAACATCAAGATATGGAGAATGAGAATATATATATTTCTTGGGTAATTAAAATAAAGATAAATTAATATTTTGAAGATAAGGAATTAATAAAATAGATGTTTTACCTCCCATTATATATAGAGGTATTTCTACCACTGAGAAAATGTATCAGAAGTATTAGAGGATTACACCAGGTTGTTGTTGTTTTCCCTATTTTCTTTTATTTTTATTCTTATATAGTTTATTTTATTTTAGTTTCTAATTATAACTAATTTTATTTTTAAATTATGTGATCTACTCATTTTATTTATCTATTTAATTACCTCTCTCTCCATATGTCTCCATCTCTCTCCCTCTATCATTCTCTTCTTCTCATTCTTACACTATGTCCTATTACAGTAAACAGAAGTGACTATCCCAAGGATTGGCCATAGGGGAGGATGTGTGTTTCCAAAATTCTATCAATTAATTAATTAATGATTTATGTATTTATTTTGTTCCATGAGGGTTAAGTGAACAAGTGTAGTGATTTTCCACCATGAGATAGATATCAAAATCATTTTTATTCCCTGATTTAAATATTTTTGATCCCTTTCTATTACACACAAGATATTTATACAATGAAGTTGATCCATTCAATGGATGAAATTATGTATGAAATAGATGGGACCTAGAAGATTCCACACTCTCATTTGACGTGTGTAACTCCCCAATATCATATGGTATGTCTCTTTTAAAATTTATCATCTTCGATAGTTTATTCATCACACAACACCGAGTTTAAAACCATAAAATACTACTAAATACGACAGGTAGAATAGTAATGTAACTATTAGGAATAGTACTATGACCAATATAATTGTAACTTTACCTATGATAGTTTAAATAAAATTTGTGTATCTTATCAATAAAAATATGGTATATTTATATCGTGGAATAAGAAAATAAATGTTCTAAAAATGATAAATTAAGTGTTGATGCTTTTTTAAAACATAAATGATTATTTACAATTTAATAATTAAAAAAATGATTTAAAATAATATTTATTTTCCTAAAATAGATTGATAGATTAGTTTTTTTCTAATAATTATATTATAATTCTATAAGATCTTAATTAATTTTTCACAGTGTTATAAAAACAGTCATAATATTAAAATCATCATTTTTTGTGTAAATGATTATTTTATGTGAAAATTACATTTCTCATATTTAGAAAATTATTTTCATAAAATGGAGTTCATTTTTTAATTATATATTTCAAAAAATGGTTAGGGCGAGTTTTTGGTATTTTTCTTAAATACTTGAATTTTTAGTAAATGGTAAGATATGGTAATTTACGGTATAAATGCATTATAAGTTAAATAAATTATTTCTTGAGTCATTTATGGTGTGATCACCATAATCTTGAAATTCCCTTCATTATTTTAAAATATTTTATTATAATTATCAATATATTAATATTCTTGAGACAAAATAATAAACAAATGTTATAATATTCAAAAAAAACCCCTCACCTTCACTAAAAATACCACCCCTCACAACCCTTATCATCACACCTAAGAATCCAAAAATATAGATTATATTCTTTATATTACCTCTTCCAAAACAGTCTCCCATTTTCTGGACATTCTGTTCTTTCAAAAAGACCATTTCAAAGTTCCTTGAGGAGGTTCTCAAGGTGAAGGATTCTAGAGGTAAAATCCCCTTTCATTCATTTATTAAATTTCATTTCATTTCTTATCCTTCACTCACCTGCCATATACAAAGTTACATGATAACTCCAGTATATTTTATATAATATAATTTTATTATTTCTATATAAAATCCACCATAAAGTCTCTTATCCTTTTCATTTTATTTTAAAGATCAAAACAACATCTGTGAGATGATGATTTACCGCATTTGTAGATAGTGTGTTTTTGTTTTTCAATTCCAACTTCAATTACAATCATAAAACTATTTTTGTTGATAAAAGATATTATAATATATGTAATTAAACTTATCTAACATTATGGAACTAGTATATGTATATAATATTAGTTAATATAACAAAACTTGTTTGTGATGATTAAAAAACTTCCAAAATAATCAAAACGATCATCACTAACATCTTATCCAATAATCCATCCTCACCACAAATAACTAAATAAATTATATTAAAATTTAATCTTATTAAATAAAATTAATAACATATAACTTCAATTCTATACAACAATTATCATTTTACATGATCTTACATGTGCGTATAAAAGTAAACCGATCATCAAAACCAAGGTAACAAATGCTCCTGAATGATAAAATTGTAACTTATAACTCATCAAAAAGGCCATATATAAACTTGATATAACTATAATAAATCATATATATATATATAAATGTTTCTTTATTAATTTATTAATGGATTTAATTTGGATATCTACGCTGTTAAGTACAATTTAAAAATGCTTTCGGACATAAGGTAAGGGTTTCTTCCTGAACCTCATTTTTCCATTTGGGTTACGCTTTATCTCTCTTTAACACAATTTAATTGTTCATTATTTTTATATAATTATTCTAAATTATGTTTATTTTTTTCAAAATCCTATATCCATATCATCTGAAATTCTTTATTAGAAAATAAATGTTTTTTCAAGTTTCCCTTCTTACTTCCTCCCAATAAGCAAGCCCGATTAAAGTGAACTTCTGGATATTTTTACCCATTTTCAAGTACTAACCATAATCTATTTTAAGAAACCCTTATTTTTATACACTCTATAATTCTTTCATAAAAAATTATATTTTTTCATTTTTAATTTTATACAAAAAATTATAACAAATACAAATTACTTTTTCTCAATGAACGCTTCTTTGCAAAGTGAAAAAGGGTATTTCTCTCAAGAATTTATCGATAATTTTATTCGAGTATTTTCATCTTTTTTAACACCTCTATTTAATATTATGATTTTTTGAAATTAATATACTATTATTTTTATCTACCATATTTTATTAAATGGTTTATGATCAGTTTGATTGTGGATGTGCTGTCTTGATACCATTCACCATACTACTCAAAATGGTTAGTGATTTTGTTTATAAATTACAGATGTTATTTAAATTTAGATTGTATATGATCTTTATGTTTCACTCCATTCATATAAAGAATTCATTGTACTTAGTATGCGATGAGTTTGGCCTCATATATCCCCTCTATGCATTGGTATGTCTCATGAGACAAAACATATATGGATTTAGTCAAGCCCTTAACCATTTATTTTCAAATTCCTTAGTTGAGGCCTCAATGATATATTTCCGATAATCAAAAATATGCATTAAATCATTATGATATTATTAATTGATAATTCATGTGATTATTTTACTATTATAATATCTATGGTTAGGTTTTTTCTCATGCAACTATTTATGTCATTATTTAATTGGTTTTCACTCCATCCATATTATGTTAAAGATTATGATTTAATAGCATTGGTTTTTAGATATTAACCATGCATTATTGTTTATGATAGATTCCACTATATTTATTATTGTTACTGAGCATCTAAGATCACCCATTTCTTTTGTTTTATTATTCCCCTAGATGCAAAGATTTTAATTAGGAATGATTTTAAGGGATAATTAAGAAGTTTATGGATGTTTCTAATGAATTTGTTATATTCTTTTTCCTTAGAAGTTTTAATGTAATTTTTTTTCTAGTTTTCCAATGATACTAAACTATTATATCCTTTGGGATGAAACCACTTGTTCATTGTACCAATGTAATAAAGTAAGGCATTGGATCTAGTCTAATGGAGTCAGGGTTTTACAAGGTGTGTAATCAACCTTAAGTATATGAAAATGTGGAATTATTTTTTCACATGAATTCAATATTTCACAAACAATAAGTTTTAATTATAGTAATTTATGAATGATATTTCAAAATTAAACTATCAAAAAAAATTAAATAAACAGGAAAGGACAATGAAGGAACCTGAATCCAAATCGAATGGCCAAGAACTTTTTTTATAATATCCATTTTTTTGTATTTCGTATTAATTTATTATTTATAAATACTTTATTAAACAATAAATTATAATAAAATAGTAGTCCTAGGTGAATTATAATTATTAGGTGAATAAAATATGAAGATCATCAAGTGAGATGACCTGGACCATCCATTTTATTGCACTTAGAAAATATAAATAGTATATTTTTTCACACCCACTGATAGGTGTTCATCATGAGTAAATGAAGATCATTGATTCTAAGAATTGAGAAGTTATAAATTTTTTTGACTCTGATATATTTTAAGACATTTAATGTTATTAAAGGAAATTTTAATTGAGTGGGAAAATCAAATTTGGTACATATTATATTTCATTGATGTGTTGAGTAATTTGATTATATAGAGGGGTAAAAGAACGGTTTGAGTTGTTTCTGGAAACATAGATATTTAAAAGCATTTAAGGGAGACCTATTTTATGGAAAAAGTTATAGAAGACCAAAAAAATTAATTTTTTGGAAGTTTTGTGAGTTCTAACCAATGTCGATTGGCTGAAGAACCATCACAAAAATCTACACCATAAAAAGGTACATCAGATAGAAGTTCCTAATAAAAAGGTGTATCATATATAGAATCATAAAAAAGGTGTATAGTACATATTCGTACAGGATAGAGGCACAACAGATGGAGGTATACCTGAAGGAGGGATCTGAGATGGAGAGGTAGTAGAAAGAGATGGGATTCCCAAGATCTGTGTTCCCAAATTTATTGTCATAAACACCAAAATTTCAAAGTTGCTTTGATACAAACTGTAGATTCATATATATATATATATATCACAATTATATGAAATAAAAAAAATTTATTACATATATTCCCAAAACCATTTATGTATATATATTTAGAGAATTAGGAAACAAATAACTAATTATTTCCATGTTCTCTATTTAAAATGGAAAATTTTCCCATTATATATGAGACTACAAAATCCATAATGAGTATTTAACATCTCCCAAAAATTACTCCACACATTTTATCCATCTAATCATTTCACATGTACTTATTTTATTCTTAACATGGGAATGGATACATAAGAAAGGGCTAATCTCAAAGGTTTAGTAAGGGAAAATCATATGACCAAAGTTGTCAAAAACATAAGTTTCGTCTACATAATATGGTATGAATAAAAAATCAAAATAATTCCATAATAAACTATAACTAAGAGTATTATATATCCATTAAAATAAAATAAAACATGGATATCAATAATATTGACCTCGTACTAATATAATCCATAATTTTTTACATAAAAAACAAGTGGTTAAGACCTTATGCCAAGATAATAAATTGATATTTATAGAGGTATACACCAAAATAAAAGTTATAGTTTCTCAAAATAATGATGTATTCATCGATACACTATATGATTTCTGGCCCCATCCATCAATTGATTAACTCCAATGCAATCACCAGTAAAATTTTCAAAAAATTCCATACCATTACCTAAGGAACCACTGGCTAAATAAAAATATTTCTCTTTGTATGATGAAAAATATGTAATTTTAATGGAATAAATTCCAATTCTAGTAGTCAGTAATCATTGATAATCTCAAAAATTCCCCATTCAATAAATAAATATTTTGTCTAGGTGAACATCCTTCAATATGAATTTTTAAAATGAAATGTGTGCAACATGCAGGGTAATTAGTTCACGGTTAATTCAATCCTATAATAATATGATCATAAACCATCCAGAGAAATAAAATAGATAGCTTCCAAATATAATATACATATTACAACAAAGGAAACAGATAAGGGTGTTGACATAAATGAAAAAAAACACCCATGAAAAAAAATAATTCTTCGAATTGTACCACAAAAGAACGGATCAAGAATTGAATTGTTTGATATCATGAGTTCAATATCCCAAATTATAATATATATATATATAAGAGTGAAAATACTTAAAAATAATACCCACAAGGGTAAATTCTATATAAAATTATAAAGGAATTTTATGTGAAAACATAAAATAGCTTTTAATAATCATTTTTAACATTAACACAAAACACAAATTAATAGTTTTCTTTCATACGTAACTTTTCAAATGGTGTCATCAATGATTTTGAAAACCATTAAATTTTAAAATAATATTCATTAAAGGATACTTGAAATCTTTTCATTTTTATTTTGGATATATTACAATATGAAGACAACACAAATGAAATTGAAAGGAAATCCCCTTTTTATTATTTTAAAAATACCATTATTTAAAACACACATTGTTAGAAGAGTAAAAATAATTTTTCTTATCAAAATATATTATATACCCATAATGTTATAGATATTTCCATATAATAAAATATTTTTTTAGAATAACCCATGCATGGAACAAATAATTTCATGATGAAGAAATATAACTCTTGGAAAGGAGACTTGAGTTATCAATATCCCTTACGAGCAATACACTCCTTAGTTAAGAGATATTTCAGGGGTTTTATATCATAGTAATGTGAATAAATAAAATAAAAAATAATATAATAAATTATTATAATTTACCCAACTAATATGAAATAAGTTAAAGATGAGAAATGATCTTAACTCAATGAATTAAAATCGAGTTACAAAAAATCCATACAACTGGGATAAAAACTGAGTCAAAATCCATTTATAAAAAATAAATGATTTGGATTATTGTTTCCCATGATTAAAAAACATTTGATAAAGATAAATCCATGGGAATTTAATAACATTTTAAAAGGAAAACATGGTTCATATCATAAACATGTCTCATGGAATTAATGTTTATGTTAAAGAACCCAAGAAAATTGAGTAAGATCTTAATCAAAACCCCTTGAAAGATAAGGTTCATAATTAACATTAAAATACCATGATTAAAAGATAATTAATGATATTATTTATCATATATTCATTATATAAACCACATAAATGAAATTAGTTTCTTAAAAAAACAATTCTCAAAGAGAGTAATTTGAGATAAAAACCCCTTACCTTGGTTTTGGTCCATTATATACTTACAAAAACCATTCTAAATAAATAAATTATGTTAATTATATACATAAACAAGAATAGTTTTCATAAATTTAACCATTTATACACTTTATTTATTATAATTATATATATATTATTTAGCTTTTACATATTTTCAATAATGGTTGTAAGTAATCTTTATCGCTTTGAACTATATTCATAAAAATGGTTTTGTTTTCATTATTTTTGAAAAATATATAATTTTAAGATAATTAAAGGTAATAGAATATATATTCCATGATATTTTTAAAGGAATTATTTCATACCATTTTATTTTTGGTTACAAACCCTAGATCTGGAATCAGTAATGATCATGTTTCAGTGAATCGTAAGGAACAAAATGAGTTTTCTTAATTAATATGTTAAATTGTTATATAAGCTTACCATAATGAAAAAAACATTATTTACATATTCATATCATATCATATTAATAAATAATTTATCATATTCATCCATTATATAAATTCATAGTATTGTTAATGTATGTGGTTAATCCAACCCAAACATGAACCTATAATGATTAATATATGATTATGATGTGGTTTAGTTATAAAATCATTCATCTAGAACCATAATTATATTTTTTAGTGTTTATTAGTGTGATATATAATAATTTTAAATAATTATAAAGATAATATAATTTTTATAAATTCATTACATAGAATAAAAAGATAATTATCCACTTAGTTCACTCGTTTTAGATGGTTAAATTAATGATAAATGTTTTTTCCTCGTATCATTATTAGTTTCTCTAATTTTTTATACCATAACCTTAATGATATCATAAAGATCATATCTATCCTTTAATCCCATTCTCATAACCATGTATTTAAGATGGAAATGAATAGAAAATAAGAGATCAATTGTTATATGGAGTAATATGTTTTATTATTTCAAAATAATACACATGATCAAAATATAATTCTAACAACCCGATATTTTTATATAATATCTTTTTTAAAATAATATGATTTCTTTGATACCTTTCATTGCATGTTACACAATTTTTAGTTTGTGTTACACGTAACACCAACTTGACTTGTGTTACATGCATTATTGAATTTTATGAAACATCATTTTATTATTTTAATTTTATTAAAATGAAAATTTTAAACTAGCTATTAGATTGGAGGGTATAAATAAATTTAAATAAATTATGAAAAAAAATTTAAAAATGTATATATAATTAATTCTTTGGTGACAAAGTAATTATAAATGAAAATAAAAACCCTTTTGAATATAAAATGAAATATATATTTTTTTTTGAAAAAATATTTAATTATTTAAAAAGATTGTTTTATAATAATAAATTAAAAATAAATATTTTTAGATTATATTAATTAAATATATATATATATATATAATATTCAATCTAATCTTTATCCTATGTGTTTTTGGGCATAACAAATCTTGTTTTATACTTAAAATCAATATTTTTTCTATTAATGGTATTATTGTCTTTCAACAGGGAACTTGTCCTATAAATAAATTATGAAAATTTCATAATTATTATGTTGAAAAATAAAAATATACTTTTTAATATAGATATTAAAATTTATTATGGTTGAATTACTGGTATTTTTCTGATAAGTTCCATGTTTTAAGGAGTAGTGAAAATGCTGATTTTTAATTGGAAAATTCTTTTTTGTCTAACTTATATATATATATATATAGTTAAATTATGTTTTTTATTGCATTAAAATTATAATTAGTAAAATTTTACATAATTTAGTCCAATTTATTTCATTTTAACCAATTTCACATTCAAATTGGATATATAATATTTCAAACTTTTGGACTTTTGAGCTTTTAAAAACTCATCATCTCGTCTCATCTACAAGATTAATTTGAAATTAATTTTATCCACTTATGTGTTTTAAATTTTCAAAAATGTATTCCATATTTGGAATCATAAGGTATAAATTTATTAAATTATTCCGTTTTATATTTTGACAATATGAATAGTGACATTAAAATTTTCATTTCTATAGTTCAGGGTAAAACGAGTAGTTAAGGCTTAAAAAATGTTATAAATATTATACAATTACCCTAAAACATACCCAAAAATTATTTTATGAATTTAATACAACATATAATACTTAATTGTATAAATTTAATAATTTAATGGACACTCTTCCAAGAAAATGATTTTGATATTATTAAAATTAAAGAGAGTGAAAAATTGTCACACTCTTACTTTTAATAAGTATAATACTATTAATATAAGTTAAAATAGTATATATTCTTGACTATATATATTATTAATAAATATAAAAGATTTTTCTACACCCTGAAAATTTATTTTTCATTTTTTGTGACTAAATAATTGCCATGAATAATTACACAATGATGATTCGGTAATTATTAAATTATTGGAAATCTCAATTAAGTGTTATTAAAAATATAAAAATAAACAAAATTTGAATTAATTTAGGTGTTCCATAAATTTTATAGGTTAATATGGCATATTATTGGAGTAATAAATGAATTTTTTTTAAGTAATCTAGTTGTATTTATTTTCATAAAGTCAATGTAATAAATACTGTCAAAATCAACTATAATGATATTTTTTTACAAGTAATATTTTATTAAATTATTTAAAAAAATAAAATAATATGTAAGTACCAATGGGGTAAATTATGGTATAAAATATCATAAATATACCATTTATGTTTCAATTTATACCTTTTATGTAAAAATATCCTCTTTTTAATATTGAAAATTTTGTTACTCGTAGTTAAAATTAAAATATTTTAATTAAGGGTTAATAAAAAAGATAAGGTTTGAAATTGCAACAAAACATTTCTAAAATATTTTTTATGTGATTAACACCCTAACCCATATTATCCTTGAATTATCTTCATTTTTGAGATCTATTGATTAAGATTTAATTTGTTATAATTTAATCATTAGATAAATTCTAAAAGTTCCTCTCACCTTCATTACAAAAGGACACCTCCTCTTTCATCTCATTTAACCACATTGAGTCTTCTAGTTGGACCAAACACTTCCAAATTATCTTATCATATTCTTTATTCACATTATAGAGGTTATTGTTTTTCTAAGGACCAACTATAGAGTCGTTTCGAAGTACAGGTAAGGCTCTAAATGATCACTCTCTTTTTATAATTTTATATACCTCCAATAAATATATGATATATATCCTAAAATAATAAATTAATCATACTCAATATGAGGAAATATTATTATTATTATTATGAATACAGAACTATACATCCCCTTTCCAATCAAACAATAAGTGAAAGTATCGCATGTGCGTGTGTATGGCTTACCATCTCCACATAGTGATACAAAACATTTTCCAACACTATATTTTATGATTGGAAATTATGATCATTTTAATATTTATATATGATATTTTTGACATAATTATACTTATTTAATGACAATAATATATCTTCCTTTTTACCACATAATCTTTTTGGAAATGTTAATGTCGGACGTGTGTACGTATAACTTACCATCCCCATGATGCGATGTGATTAATTTTTCATGTATACATAACATGGGTGGTAATAAGAATGTATTTTATGAATATATATGATATATATTACATAATAATTATTCTAGAAATAAATAAACCATTATCAATTAATATTGACCATGATTACCAAACCGAATCATTCTTGGAAAATGAAACATATATCACCCAAAATAGTGAATTTAAATTATTAATAAATGGGTGGTAAAATGTTATGAAAAAATCATACATGGTATGATTGAAATATGGTTATAGAATAAATGTATAATAAATCCATATATATTATACTAGAGGTTTTAACATGGACAAATAAATTTGAATCTTATGGTAATGTATTTTTGTCTCAATTTTATTTATGTGGGATGCATGCCCTATACTTCGTGATTCTTTTGTGTCCTCTATAAACTACCCATGCATGTATTTTATTAGTATTATTCTAGAAATTATGATTTTTTAATATCTATATAATTTTATTTCTTTCATGTTCTGTACAATTGTACTATTTATTAAGTGGTGAGAGTTTATTTCACAATCTTGTCAATATTTGTGGTTTTTAAATTTTAAATTTTAAATTTATGTTTGGGAATATTTACATTCCAGGTCTATATTTTCTAAAAAAATTAAAAAAGGTTTTAAATATCATCCTATGAATATTTAACGTTATTTTTATTATGTTTTACTTTTTATGAAATGGGTTGGAAAAGAATATTTTTTTCATTTCTAAACAAGGATCTTTATTACTTTTTCCATACAATTACGGATGGAATGTTTTTTTAACTTATATTTCATGAGAAGAAAATCCCAACATCAGTATGCCTTAAAGATTTGAATCTCCATTTACAAGATTACATGTTTGTTTTCAAATAAAATTTCTTCCTTTATAACATCCCGACTCTTAAAATAAATTATTTCATGAAGGAAACGATATTTTCCTCGAGAATTATTTCACATGAATTTTCAAAAATCATTTTTCCATCTAAGATTCATTATATTGATTTTACTTATTATTTACTAGGGATATTACCCAAGGATATCATTATTATTATTTCTCTAAATAATTTATGTATATAATGTAATGATATTTATGGAACCCCTTTCTTTTCAATTAGTTGTTTTATAATAAAATGTTTATTAAATTCATTTATTTATATGGGTTATAATGTGATGAATTATTTATCGTATTGTGGGACACATATATATATTTTTAATTAAGTGATGGGAGGGGCATATATCTCCCTTTAATTCATTGGATAATGAATTATATCTCATGAGATAATTGGGGGAAACAATTCAATCTTCTTGATCTGTAATGAGAAACAAATCTACGTGTTTGATATATGATGTGAAATAAGTCAATGTGCTTGATCTGTTAGGGTAAATAGGTGATAATGCCTAATCCGAGAGTTTTTTTAGTAAACCTAGACAAATGAAATGGCTATATATACTTATGATGATTATAAAAACATTTATGATACTAACATATTTTTCATGATTTATTTATCATGAAGTTACATTATTATGATTCAAAACTTTTGAAATGTTAATTTTTTATTCCATAACCCTTGTTTATGATCCATGACAGGTTGGGTATAAACATTGTATGTTGTGATCAATATCACATACCCATATTTCTTATCTTATTCTTTAAGAAAATAATAAATTGTAATCTTACCTATTTACCTTTACTGATAATATGAGCTCACCCTTTCCTTGTGTTTCAATTCTGATGGTTTAAAAGATTGTTTTTATGTAAGGGTACTAAAGGGGGAGTTATTTGTGGAAAACATTAAAGATTGTTCACAAAATTTAATCTTTATTAAATGTTTCTTATTGATCTAAACAATTCTTTTCATCGGGCATGTGTTTGTATAATGTGATGAATATTCATCTAAAATAATATGTAATATCATGGTATGAAAATCATGGGTCATTATAGTTAGTATCAAAGGAAAGGGTTCGTCATCCTTTAGAAGCTATAAAAAAAAGATTAGAAAGATCTCTAAGGATCAGTCTATGTATATGTTAGAATCCAATAGTTTTCATAATTATCATGAATAACCTATCATTATAACTAAAGTTTCATAGATTGAAATTTTATAAATAATTTCCCTTCATTATGTTGTTCTATCACTATGATTACTGTTGCTGAAAATATTATTTCTAGTTTTATTCAATTGCTAAAACCTGAAGGAACCATGTTAATGATGAATGTAATGATTAATGAAATTATTCTACTCAAGATTGACCAATTGTTTTGGTAGTAGCAATTAATATTCTTAGTCTTATGCTCACACAACATTTTCAAGATATATATCATGCTAGACTTTCAATTGAGAAAATAGGGTAACAACATTCTATTGAGTCCCTCATGAGGTAGCACCCACATTCTCTTTATGGGTATTATGATCCAGTAGTGGCTGAGAAATGGATTAGTACCCCTGAATAGATATTTTTAGTTCTCTGATGTTTTTAAAATGATAATTTCATTTTGGATGTCTATCATTTGGAAGGTAAAGCAGAACAATGGTGGAATGTTATCAAGAATACAAGGGAACATGTTGAAATTGACTCCGTTGAATGGAAGACTTTCATGAACCTATTTTTCTATAAGTACATTCCTCATATTCTTCAGGTGAAATAGGAAAAGGAATTACTTGATTACAAAATTAATCTAAATCTAATTGAATATAGGAAGAAAATATTACAAGACCTGAAATGTATGCTTATGGAATTATCACCCAAACAAAAATTAAGTTGATCGACTCATCAGTGGCTTAAAACCAAGTCTCTAAAGCATGTTATCCATAAGAGACTATAGTAGATATGAAAAAATTGTTTTATGTTCACTAAAATTATAAATGGAAATTGGATATATCCACTATTCCCATGGTTTTGAAAAGAAATGAAAGTTATATTCTTATCAAAACAAAAATAAATCACATGGTAGAAAGAAATTCCAATCATCAACATGCCGAAAATTGGGAGGAAACATAAAAAGAAATATTTGAATGGATCTAGGAGGTTCATTAAATGTGGAAAGGTAGGAAATAAATTTGATTAACATTAAAAGGAAATGGATGGGTTGGTTAATTAAATGGAGGAAAATATAATTCTAACTCATGAACCACCAATAATTTAGTGCTTTCTATTTAGAGAAAAAATGAATTATGATAACTGGTTCCCAAATCCTAGGATTAGTGATG